>JAUPFT010000029.1:23250828-24450828 GCA_036936625.1 Parnassius smintheus behrii | reverse complement strand
TACCTAGTTTTGTCTTAGGATTTTTTTAGTCTAACGAATATGCGATCTTTAAGGCTGGAAGATTATGTTTCGACCGAACTATAGTGTGTACGAGTAGGCATCACGTTGCTATCACATCTGACGCTAAGCTGCACGACAGTCACCGTTATGACACATTTAAAGTAAGACTTTGCAATAATGTGTGTAATGTAAAGGCTAGAAGATACTTAACTGGACCAGATTGTAATCTGTTTGACTGGGTGTCACGATTATATAATTTCTGGCGCTAATTAGCACTGTTTTGATAGTGCTCGTTAGCGTTAGCTAGTGATGCGTACTGTTTTGCTTCGATTGAAAGACTAAACGACCATCATAATTACTGTGTGCGAAAGACACACACATATCAATTTATGATTTCTGACTAATACATCAAGCCCCAAATAATGTAATATTATATACAGTGGGACTGGGTAAAGCGATATTCATTAACGCGTTATGTTCGAAGAACAGATGGGAAGAAAGATTCTCAGAAAAGAGTACCAGCTTTATATCAACATGGGAAGTCTAGCGCGGCAACCCACGAGATGGAAAGAGCATAAGACGAGCTGCAAGCTTATGAATGCAGGAGAGAGCAGTGCAGGTGGAGAAGGGCTATATTCTTTGTTGAACGGTGGACTTGTTTTGTAAATTTTATATATAGGAGAACTTATTCTTCCATGAGTCCAAATCAACTGATCCTACAGTTTCGCGCCCAGCAGCTGCGCACCCACTGCCGTATTCTAGTTCAAAGGGTTAGGAAAGACAGGGAAATAATAGTCCTTGGTGGATTTCATCCAAGTTCTTAGAGATGACATTGAATTATTGCTTTTCTTTATCCAAACTCGGCCGCAGTTGCCCATGGGCTGTATGGACGAACCATTCGCTGGTTTCTTATTTTTTCATTTACTTTCCATTATAAAAATATCTTAGTGGTAAACAACAATAGCCGTAAAATAAAGTTACGAACAATAAATAGAGTAAATGTTTCACTATACTCACAAGGAATTATCCCAAACATGCGTTTTAAAGGTATACTATAAATGAAACCTTCCTCCGTGAAATAGTAAGGTTGATCAATGAAGACACTGTATTGGATTTTAACACTAAAGATAAGCATTATGTTTAGGCTACTTCAAAAGAAGACCTTCTAAATTTGATTGCGTTTTCAGAACTTGTGAATTGGGTTGTTATACCAAAAAAAAAAAAAAACATGCGTGCAGCTCACAAGCGACAGAAGTGTAACCTTCAAATGAAATGAAATATAATATACAGATAATTTACGGTAAATAATTTATTTAATATTATAATTTAAATTACGAGTTCAGCATAAAATATAAGAAAATTTAATTTTATAGTAAATAAATGTAACAATAATTTTAATACGATATATATTAGACACTTCGATATTATATTATGGATTTCTAGTAAAAATATAATATATATATATATATATATATATATATATATATATATATATATATATATATATATATATATATATATATATATATATATACAACACTTCAATTGACCGAGGTTATAAGATGGCTTGAATTTACGAAATTATTTTTTTAATGGGTTTTTTACAATATGGTTAATTGTAATTGTTAATTTTTTACTATACCGCTGCCACGTGGCTGCAATTTCTATATGAAAATCACAGATTATGAAAAGTGAAACATACAGATGGGAAACGCATGAAACTAACTAACTAATAAACTAAGTGCTAGCGGTTTATATGGTTCTTTTTTATTCAAATTAGTATGACTTTGACCCATTTATTTTACTATTTATTTTATTTATACGACATATTTTAATCCGACCATGTTTAAAATATCTAAAGAAGGCTTTGACATTGTTTATGTACTTTTAAAAGTACGGCACAGGCACTAATTTTTACGCCTTGTATATCAATTTCCCTTCGAATGTTTATACTCTTTTCGATATACCTTATATAGTACTCACTAATTACAAAAATATTTACATCAATTTTATCTATTACGAAAATGAAATTGGCCGTTCTTCACTGCTTGTTTATCCCACTGGCACATGACACCTTCGTACACGTTGAACAAAAAGTGTGACCGACACCGTTTCGGCGGCGTTTACGACTTTTTTCTCGCGTTGAGCTATAATGCTTCCTAACTCACTTTCTCCTACGGTATATCTTATAAATTTATGTGTCTGTCTCTTTTTACTGTCCCTTTTTCGTTTCATAGACTATCAAACCACAATGATGCTAAAGAAGTTTTCACTTCAAAAATAACAATTGATATAATTTTTTTAAGTAAACACAAGTGATAGATAAAGTAACAGTTCACCTAATGGTAAGTAGCTACTGCAGTCCATGGACACCTAAATTTAAATTGTTTGAAATGAGGAGAACTGCAGATGCGTTGTTAACTCTCAGGACTAATATGGAATGCCTCACTACCTGTAATAATACTGATTCTCCAAGCACTCCTACTTGGTGACAGAAACAGGTGTGACAGTGGTGCCTACTCAGACGGACTCCTACGCAGGAAAGGAAACTTAGTTCCTGATAAAAATTATTACTTTGAGCTTTCGTAGAAAACTTTATATTTTAGAGGCTGTGAAAAAAAGTAAATTGCCTTCAAAGAACTAAAAATACAGTTTCCACGTATTTGAATAGGTTGTAAATTCTGGTTTTAAATACACTGTAGCAATGACTTCTATTAAGTTACGTGGAAATTATTTTAATATTTTTGGTCCTTCGAATAGTAAATTTTTAAAAGTTTAATGAATATCTTTATATCTTGGGGTAATAATAATATCCTCCAGACCAAATTCCGGTCACAGCGGGCAGCCTAAACGGAGACTAGCCATCGTGGCAGCACAGGATTATGTGTATGCCCCAGCACAGTTGCACTCTCTATTCCCTTACTATCATGGTCCGATTGGACGATAAACCGACACAACCGGAGAGAGATCAGGCGCAGGAGCAACGGCTTTACGAGCTTTTCGAGGCAAGCGGATGAGACACCGCCAACTTCCTGACTCCGGGCAGCTACTGAGAATGGAAAAACTCATTAATTGATATTTTTGGCCCAACCCGGGCTCCAAACCCGGGACCTCACGATCAGCAGTCGCACCACTACAACCACTAAACCCACGAGGCAGTCTTGGGTTGATATTAAACACATAATATATGTAAACTAGTCAGAGTAGCTCACGTGTTAATGCAAACTTCGAGTACTGTGAAATTTTAAGGCCAGCGCTTATTCTTTTTATTGCAATTTTACATACTGCTTAATGTGCTTGTGTGGCAGTGATAGAAAACACCTTAAGTAATGCGTGTTAGGAAATCGAAAATATTTTGAAGACTTGTTAAGTTTGCCAACACGGTTTAGAGCAGTGCGGACATTTTCTTACTTCAAAACCCTTTTTGAAATGTCAACAGGCGTGTGCCCAACACGGTGTATATAAACAACATAATTCATAATAAACTAAAATACCTGAAATACAAGATATCACTTTTTTACTCTAGAGCATAATTTATTTACGTTCATACTTGATCACTTTTAAATAATGGACTAATACCAAAATGTACATCCTAATATATATAAATTAGGTGTCACGTTGTTTGTCCGCGATGGACTCTTAAACTACTTAACCGATTTTAATCAAATTTGCACACTGTGTTCAGTTTGGCCCAACTTGAGAGATAGGATAGTTTATTTTTCCCATGAGTGACCCACAATTCTTTTTTCAAATTCAAGGATTTTTAATAGGACAATACAAAGGGACGTCGAAAAGGGCAGAGCAACGTCTGCCTGGGAAGCTAGTATAATGTAGAATATAATTTAGAACATAATGCTAAAGAGATTGGATCAGCTTGCAGTGTTGCTGTTTTAATTACTTGATCGCTTTTAAATAATGATTATACCGGTATGTGCATATAATGTATTTAACTTCCAGAGTTTAACACGGGAAGCTTTAAAACAAAAGCAAACGTTTTCCACTTCTAGGTAGAGGAACACCTATTCAACGATACATATAAACACACATACACATTGTATAGAAGTCGAACACTTGTATCTGCGCAAGTAACATAAGAATGTATTCAAAAACCTAATACATAGAAGTAAAATAACTCAACAACCCTTTAAACCAGTGTCTGGTCGGACAGTTTGTTTACAAATTCTCTTGAAATACCTAATACTGTCGCTAAGCAGCTCCAGTAAGAGAATCATTAAAACTTTAGGTTAAGTTTATAGTGCAGTCTTCGCCAGTACTTGAAATTAGTTTAGTGAACATACGTAACGTGGCAAAATTATTTTGTCTAGATCCTTTCTTTCTTTTCTTGACATTTTATAGTATATATAGATCATATTTACTTGAAATTAGTTTGGTGAACGTGCATAACATGGCAAAATTATTTTGTCTGGATCCTTTCCTTCTTTTCTTGACATTTTATAGTATGCATAAATGATTTTTATTTGAAATTAGTTTGGTGAACATACGTAACACGGCAACATTATTTAGTCTGGAGCATTTCTTTCTTTTCTTGACATTTTATAGTATGTATATATAAATCATATTTATTTGAAATTACTTTCGTGAACATACGTAACATGGCAATAGTAATTTGTCTGGGTCCTTTCTTTCTTTTCTTGAGATTTTATCGCATATATAAATCATATTTAATCATTAGATATAAATAAAACTATAACAAAGACTTTTAAATTTTTCGCAATGGTTAATTATGCGCCCTCAGGTAAAAAAATTGCTAAGGAATTTTCTCGTGATGATTTTCTGAACGATATTATCCGACGAGTTTTATGTATTTCTGACATTTGCTGTACATACTATCGGTCCGTGGGGTCCACGCACGAGGAGGATAATAAATAAACTGTATCCGCGACTGATTTTAAGAAATAATAAGAGGTAATAGCCATTCAGCGAGGAAACACAGCTAGCTTTCTTACAGCTATTCCACGGGAAGTAGGTCTATAAATATTGTATATTTTAATGTTATGTATATTTTTGTAATCACATATACTCGCATAACAATGGTTACATTTAATAACGGGAAAACGTCGTTATAAGTGATATCGATTCGAGTCGATTTTGCATGCACCCAACTTACTGCTGAACGTACGTAGAATATAAAACATTTTATTAAGAGTTATTTTCCACCGCGCACACGTTTACATGTTAAACTTGTTGACATATATGCTTCGCCGACATTAAGATATTATTCGCCGAAATTTTCTTGAAAATAGCCTATATAATGCCATTTAACACGCTGTTTAAAGAGGTTAAAGTACCAATTATTGCGATAGAACATGCCAAATGTAGGTGCCATGCCAGATTTGGGCAATTTAGTAGGAATTTATAGCTTCGTTTCAACAATTTCTTATTAAAATAGATAAGGGAAAATGTATTACAAATTTTTGATTTATTAAAATTTGTAATACATTTGTTACAAAAAATTAAAATCCAAAAAAAACGCTGACTAAATAACGGTGTTGTATGTGTGTTAAAATTTAACACAGACCAAGTAATTTTTAAACTGGCAGCCGAAACTGTTTCAACTGCAGTTAATTTTACACTACGATGCTGTTCACAACCTATTAAAATACAGCACTAAAAGCACTCAGTTTGATACTAACATCCTTACTACATTCATCATTATACAATACATAAGTATAAAGCATGATGTAGATTGTACAGTTTTATTATATCTTACGTACATATCCAGGCCTACATTATTTTTGAGAGGCTTGTGTTAAAAGAATATAGTGCACTATGCCCCCGTTTGAGTTAACGGTTTTATTATATTCAAACATTGGATAAAAATCGTTATTTACCGATTATTTTTCGAGGGGTAGAGCCACTATGCTGTTGATTTTGGCTGTAGCATGAATGGGTAGGCTAAACCGGTAAATGACCACGCTAGCATTGCATAATATTGTTCAATGGCTGTAGAAACTGCTTGTGCTTCGTATGGTATGTGAAAATAAAACCGGAAACCCTCTTTACTGGTAACAATTTAATCTAGGTTAGTATTCAAAGGTGACCTACCAGATAATCTACTTACACAAAATAGGAAAGTTTTAATTTCAATTTAAACACGTAACTGTAACGCAGTGGTAGACACAGATGATCGATGGCGCCAACGCCTGAATAGACTATTAATTCGGCATAAAACCAAATAATGATCCGTTCCTACGCTAGAACCCCGGTAAACCCTTGTATCTACCACTGCGCCCCTCAATCTTTCGTCCACAATTATGAAATCTATCATGCTTCTATTGTCACCTCTTTCCCAAGTATACATGTGAATCCTCTTGTGGTGAAAGCAAGAGTTTGTCACAAAAAGATTCTTTTAAAACAATTGAAGATTGATGTAAGTATTTAGTATACTGTAGCCAGTATCATTTTAACAACAGATGATCTGTGTGCTCGCTTGTCATCATAATGTCTTTAAAAATTAAATTAATTCACTGATTTAATTTACTTTTATTTTCAGGTACCGAAACTGGGAGTCGAAATTTGGATTAAAACGAAGGACTATAATATGAACATACTCTTCTACCGTATTCTATGCAAGCAACTAAAACAAAATAATCTGTCAAAATAAAGTGTTCACAATCCATGAGGTGTTTTAGTTCTAAAGCCAAAGATCCTCTCTAAGTCTGCTTCCTGGTTTACAATAGCGTCTGAAGAGACTGCTTATAAATTATATCAAGACAATAAGCGATATCCTTTTTTTTTAGTCTCGATTTAAACTAAAATCTATAAAATGAAAGAGGTCACACGCAAATATTTTACGGACTATAATGTAATGTATGGAATTTGACAGCGAATGTCAAATTTGTGGAAACTGTCGCCGCGGCTAAGGGACTTCTTTAGTTGTAAGGATTATTCTCAAACCGTACTTTAAACCCAAGATTGTTAATAAACTATGTTTTGTGATAAGAAAAATATTTGAGCTATTTGTATAATATTACAATAAACTTGTGTATAATAAAATATTCGTAGCCAACTAGTAACCCGCTCTGACCACATAAATAGATTCCAGGCGAAAGTATCTATTAATATGGCGATTTTTAGATTTATTTATTTTATCATTTTTTTATTTATGTGTATGTTTCTTCTTTGTTCATTTCTTCGTTTGCGCTCTATTATTTATCAGAAAAGTAAAGTTTCATCAGAATCGGTTCAGCCACTCTGAAGATTATCTCGGGCAGATTAATAGACATTTTTTTAAAATGATTGTTTATGTCCTTATCACATCCAAATTACCCTTTGATCTTAATTAAAGCAAGTTATTTTAATATTCCGGAGACTAACTTCAATTTTATTAATATTTACACATAAAAGGACTGCATTTCATTGTTGTCTGCGTAACTTATTTATTAAAATTTAAGACAATCCGTAACTATAGATAGGTAATCTAAACCTGTCTATACAAAGCTTGGTCAGTGTTAAGCCTACAATCCACCTTAGGTTTGGCTTAAAATATTATAGAGTAGGTGAGTAAGGCTAAGATTACGTACGGACATAGTCGAGAGTATTCGATGCCTAAAAGCACGTGGCGTAAAGGGAACTTTGGCATACATTTGAGCAGCCGCCATGACTTCAACTTTGACTTTGACGTTGAATCGAACACTCACCACCGAGGTCTATGTTTAAGGACTCAGTTGAGACCATTCGGTGGAACATGGGGTATAGCGAAGTGGTTTCCATACAATTGCTCGGTATCACCTAGACACTTAGTAACCCTTTGCGTAGGAACCCTTTTCTATCTAGCAGTCCGACTAAGTACGTATCACCACAGCACAGGCGTATTCTCTTTTCTGTCCTTCTCATAGTCCGATGCGATGGTTATCCCACAAGACCAAAAAGAGAAGCGCAGAACCGACGTTTTACGTGCTTTGCGGTACGGTGTTGAATCACCGCAAGATTGAAAACTCAATGAAAGGTTTTGGCCTGACCCACGATCCAAACCCGGGACCGCATAGTCAGCAATCGCATTTATTACAAGTAGACCGTCGAGGTTGAATTAAACATAAAAGAGGCTCTATCTGAAAAATAACTTATAATAGTTCACATTTTTTATTGCTTTTGAAAATATTGTATCTCCATTTAAACGAAGTAATTCTCCTAAACACTGACCACTGACCTAAACACTGACTGAGTAGGGAATGAAGCAATTGAAGCGTAAATTTCAGTGTCAACTCCCCAAAACAAAGGAGTGATATGTTTTGACTGCAACTATAACTTATATGCTTGGTTTCTGATGTTTGATCGTGAGTAAAAGAAAAATATTTAACAATATTTTTTTCAATGGCAAAAAATTTAATGTTCAATTTTGTAAAACTTATGTGGAGAAAGAAATTTTAGCCCACCTGACGCAACGTGGCTGCAGTAAACTTTAAAAAAGGAAGACTTACAGTTCGTTGACGTTACTGAGGACTGTGATGAAATGCCCCAGAGCCTGTAAATATACTTGCTTTTGCGAAAGAATTTGGTAACCTATTTACATGGATCGAGCGGGTCCTGGGCAGTAAAATAATCCTACAACCTGGGAGTATTATAGCGACGTTAGGATTAAATAGTTTTAGTATTCAAATTATGAAATTAATTTATCGCCAAAGAATGACCGATGTAGCAATGCAAGCATGCAATGTAGAGTGAATGTAGGAAAACAAAATAAAAGTAAAGTAAATTTATAACCGAGGAATTCATTTCTTTTCAAACGTTACTACTTTCATGCGTTTATGGTCTAAAAAATATAAAAAAAAATATACAGTATTTTTATTTAATGTACGAAGGTTAATATAATTCATTTTTATTATTTTAAATTTTATCAATATCTCGCCGTTGGTAGCGGAAGAGTATTCACAACTCATGTGATCCCGTGGATGTCGTAAGAATTAATGGAAGAAACCCGATACAGGGCGGGCCAGCTGCATTTTCCATCCTCCTTGACAAGCACTCAATTACACGCTCTTCTTCTTTCTTTCCCTATCAAATTTTAAAAGTTCGCTGCTGGACGCACGTCTGTACACCTTAAACTAATTGATTGCAAATGATTTTAGATGTTTCAGATAATTTATACGCGAGTGCGTCTTACGTTTGTTATGTTTTTTTTTTCAGTGCGTTGTTTTTCTTTCTTTGTTGGTCTTAGTTTTACAAGATATTATTAACTTGATTACTTCATAAATATTTCCACTTCATAATTGAGTCAATTTGTTGGTCTTTTGATTCTCATACTTATGTGAGTTCGAAGACAGATACAGTTGCAATCTAGAATCAAAATGTCATGTAGTTTTATTTGAATGAATCAAACATATGAGAAAAATAACAAAAGATAAATGTTGGTCTTCATTTAAAAAAAAATGGAAGCTTCTGAAATGAGATGACTGTGTTTGGGAGTGGGTCATTCATAGGCTGTACTTTATTTTACCACTTTAAATAGGGAGCATTAAGATAAAAATTGGTTGATCCTGCAGGCCATTCCTGGAATTTCTTGCTTAATGCGAATTAAATAATTTTTGAAAACCACGTTTTTTTTTAAATAGTTTTCAAAATTGAATATTTCACGAACAAATCAACTGATTTTGATATGATTTATGGAAATTTACGCAATTTTTTCAGCTTAACAAAAAACCTATTGCAAATATTGATTTCACAAATTGTTTTCGAGTTATTAAAAAAAAAAACACTTTTTCTTATATGTCCAGCGTATCAACCGATTTTGAGGCGGTTCACGGCAATCGACGTCGTTTTTTGAGTAGAAGAGCTGATTAGATTATAAAATTGAAAGAAGTAATTCCAAGAAAACTACTTTTTTCAAATTAAAAATACTAGATTTTTGAGGTTTACTTAGAATCTACACCGACAAATAAGTCTAAATTCACAGAGAATCTAAATTCAGCGGGGTTTTTTCAGATTTTTATAATGATTTATTTTCATAGCGTGAAGTTAAAAATTATTTTATTGCTAAGATTTAATAGTATATTTACAATCATTTTTATTATTGCCCATTATTTAGTTTTTTTTTTCAAACATACGGTCCATCTGAGATTTAATGCTGTAAAAATGGAAATGCAGATGCCTTGTTAGCCTTGAGGATTAAGATGAAATACATTATTTCCAGTAATAAGTGAATGACGTAAATTAAACTTAAAGTAAAAGTTACAGCCTTTATAGGTCCCACTGCTGGACACAGGCCTCTTCTTATTTCTGAGAGGGTCTTAGGGCAAGGAAATGTCCGCCGGGCTGCCCTAATGTGTATTAACTTCACATGTCTTCGAAATATTTTTTCATATTTCTGAGACATGCCGGTTTCCTTACGATGTTTTTCTTCCCTGCCGAGCACGAAGGGATCATAGTAGCTCAGATGTATAGCGTTCGATGTAAATTTTACTGTACGCGAGTAACCTGGGTTCAGTCCCCGCCGGTACCAATGAAAAAAGTGTATGTAGATCATTAATTCACCATACGAAACACAGCGGCATTAAGTTGGTATTTCTTTGTGAACGTGGTCCTTCCCCGGTCGAGTCAATCCAATCGTGCTACAATATTCGAACACGTATAAAATGTCCTTAATAAAAAATTATAAAATCTACATGATAAAACAAGTAATAGAAATAAGACATAAATTAAGATGGTGCTCCTGAACCTCACTGAACCGAAAGAAACAACAGCAAATGTCTGTAAGGTACTTCAGACGTGCGCTCAGTACAAGATAACGACAAAAGAGACGATAATTTAAACGTTCGAAACAAAGTTACTTCTGAGTTATAATAACTACACAAGAGCCGCGTTATTTCTTTTTTAATAATTAATTACTATTGCTTTGGGTTGATACACAATTGCGTTTCTATCAAGAACGATTTAAATTAAAAGTAATTTCTGATATACATTTATCTATTATAAAATATAAAAAATATCTTATCCCTACTCGAATAGCATCATCTTATTTATTTATTAACTTTTTTGTACGTACTTTATGTCCTTAAGGACTACGCTAGGGCTGAATCTGAATGACAGGGTGATAAATTGTGTGATAAAAGAAAAATATGGTATACAGGATGATGTTGTGACCAGGATTAAGAAAGTAATTCAGTGGTTTGGTCATGTAGAAAGAATGAACGAGGAAAGAGTGACAAAGCAAATTTATATTGCAGACGTAAACGGCAGAATCGGGAATGGACGCCCTAGACGAAGGTTTATCGACCAAATTGGCGATATATTGAAATAGCGCCTCATTAGGAGTACCCTTAACCAACGAGCGTGTATGCGTAGATGTATGGACGTAAAAGACTCGAGAGAGGTGTCAGGTCGAACCAAATGGAAGTCCATAGTCTCTGCCTACCCCTCTGGGTGATAGGCGTGAGTGTTTATGTATGTATTTATTTATGACATTTGGTATTTTTACCAGTCAACCGGACAGTATACAAGTAACGTATTTATGTAATAATAAAAAATGTAGTATATAAGTAACTTATTTATGTAATTTAAGTGCTATGTGTAAAATTTAAATATTATTACACTATTTTTGTGTTATTTTGAACGTTAATAGTTTTGGATTTTTGTCGCTCAATTACGATAAGGCACGACTGATTTATTAGAAGTTATAGTATAGAAGTATATTACGTGAAAGTACAAGAGAAAAAAGGTATTTCATCCCAATGCAAGGCAAAGAGCTCTTTGGTTAAACAACATATTATCTCTTGTCTAGACGAATCCCGCACTAGCAAAGTTGAGAACATTAGTATAATTTAAAGTTTCAATTACTTGAATTTCACCGAGACAACTTCTGAATATTTTTGTAACGTAGTTAATTTTTATACACACCGATTTAATTTAATTAAATGATACATTATTTGCACATTTTTTTTTCTATTTATTAAAATTCTACATTTTTAACGCTGTTAGTCAATATTTATTTTCAAGCTTAGATTAGGTGCAGTTAATTAAAATTACTTTTTTCGCCAAATCGCAAGGCGAACAACGGATTGTAAATATTTCGCGGAAACTGCCAACAAAGCGCACAGCAACGCTAATATAAAAAATATTGTAGACCATCAAAAAGCTGATAATACCTACCTCTTTACACGGCGGCTACGTCTATGTGCGGGGTAACTTCTCCCGTACATTTCGCACCGAGTCGTTATTTATCGTCCGTATAAACTTTGACCGCACTCATGGCAGTAGGACTGTACCGGCGGCGTGTCGCCGCGAACACTCGATACAGACTGAGCGCAGCTTGGGCTAGCAGGGTGGCTGTAGCGACCCCGCGCTCCGCGCTCGCTACGAAGCGACCCTAACGCTCACGCAGGAGGGTTAGGTCGTCAGCTGTCTGATTTTCGGGACTGTCCAGTACTGTATATGCAGATTGGTAGTTCAAATCGTTTGTCCAAATTTTGCTCTAAGGGTTACTAGGGACACGCGAGTATTGCTAAAGATGTAATTCACATTTTTTTAAATAATCATGAATTAGTAAATCGCATTGAGCGATTTTTCTATTACTTTTGTAAAGCTATAATTTAAGCAGTATTAGAAACATTGTGGTGGTCACATTTAGAAGTTTATAAATAATATTTTCTCTAAGTTTCAGCAAGTAGCAAAGTTGCACCAAGTGACAACGAACTCACGTGTAAGTTATAGTATTAAACTAATCATGAGAAGGAAAATTTACTAAACTAAGAAGATTTTAGAATTTGGTAGGTTTTTTATTGAATAAGGTTGACTAACTAACACACAGTCCACCTGATGTTAATTGGATGCTGTGTCACATTTATCCTCAATCAAGAATCAAAATGCAGATGCGTTGTCGCCACTGGGGATAAAGACGGAATACCTTGTGTTATGTATGTATATACATTTGTATACCTATGTTTTACAATGCGTGGCTGTGCCCACGCGCCCTCTGTTAATAAGCCAGTGCATAGCAAGCTACCGGCCGTTTAACTCGCTCCCCGACCGTATACATAACACCTTGATTCAAGTAAAAAGAGTCTCCGGTTCTTTACACTCACGGTACGAAAACTAGCAGCATTAAGCTTCTGTTTTACGGTGGTATCCTGTGAGAGCGTGGTCCCTCCCCGGTTGAATCGAGTTCATTCATGCTACAACCATAATATTGCTGCAGCGTGGCTAAACCACGTATTAAAGGTTTAATTAATTTATTAGGTTAAAGCATACAGTGACGGTACTATATCTATTAGAATAGTAGTTTAAGTAAAAATCATGAGCTATAATCATTTGAGTGAAAAATGTGCAAGGGTACTACGAGAAATAGTTCATCAGTTCTCGGGATACCGTATTTATTACGAACGTAAACGTATTAAATACGAACGTAAGTTTAAGTACGATAAGGTGTGGCTGTGATGGCTCTTTACCGGAATAGGTACTGATTTTGATTTAGTTCACGCTCACGAGTGAAGCTGCCCAGATTTTAATTATTAATTTTAGGAAATTTTATGCACTAAGTAGTTAGCAGAGAATATTTTTAGATTAATGCAGTATTTGTGGATGTTCTCAAGAACACTAAACAGTGGTTATACTAATTTATTATTGTCAATATCAAAGATTAAAATATATAAAATAAATGACAAATTTAAGAAACAAAATACAGAATTAATTTGAAAGACCATAAGGAAAATAGTTAGAAGGAAAGGTTTTCTGATTTAGGTTATGTAAATTAAAAATTGAAACGAAGTAAAATTTTTAAGAATTTTTTTTTAATTTTTGAAAATTCCGTTACTTAATTTATTACAATAATAGCCAATACGTTAAAAATATTTTAAACATTTCCCTTTTATGATTAATAAAATTACTCTCTTAATTTTCTATAAATATTTTAAACGATCTATAAAACTCCGCGTTTAGATCAATTCAAATTAGACCGCCGCTAAGCTTTCCAGAGAGAAGACACGTTGCTTGGCGGTTTCTCTGACGTTTGCCATGCATACGAGCAGGGCTGAAATCAGACCCTTAAATTGGTTGTACTAGGAAAATAAAATTATACTATTGGTCCATAATTATACCACGTTAGACGTTTCAAGTTTTTTCCCCATGCGCTGGAGTTTAGGCGTCACGCGTCTGCGGAACTATATTTTTATATATTTTTGTTTTTCCACGTCCTTGTTGTGAATTTAAATCAATGCGTGAAATCTTTTTATTAGCAAAATATTGCTATGAATATGATATCGTATCTCATCAATCTTATATATCATACATCAATCTTTCTCCGTTAGAACGATCGCGATAGTAAAACACCACGTGGGAAATGCCCATTTACCTCG
The DNA here is from genome assembly GCA_036936625.1 of Parnassius smintheus behrii. Lineage (NCBI taxonomy): Eukaryota > Metazoa > Arthropoda > Insecta > Lepidoptera > Papilionidae > Parnassius > Parnassius smintheus. Next base: position 24,436,522 of record JAUPFT010000029.1, on the reverse strand, counting down.
TCGTTGCTAGATTTGGTGAAGATAAAATTATGGTATTTTTGCGTAGTATAGTGACATTACGATACTACATATTATGAAATAATGTTACAAATAACATTATTATATTACAAAATAAAACCCTGCATTTGTATGCACTATTCTCGTGAATGGTGCACGATTACAGTGTCATCGATAAGTTTTAGTCCTTTAGCAAGTGAAATATATTATTATTATTTTTGATATTTATTTATTTAAAAACTTACACGTAACACCTTAAGCTAAAGGGTACATAGGGCGGACTTAATGCCATGTGACATTCTCTGCCAGTCAACCCTGGGTGCCAAGGACAATTGTCGGCAATAGATAGTTATTGATGTTGTACAATAGGGATCAGTTTTTCATGGATGACAATATTTATGTGAAAATGGCTAGCCAGCACAGAAAAGAGGTCAAGTACAATACGCGTTTCAAGTATTTTTGTGGATTCAACAGGTAAAAGGTCTATGTTAGATACGGACTCATATATTCACATACCGGTACCTATGCTTAACATTGTAATTGGTAAGTTTGCAGAGGATAAAATTTTTATTTGCACTATTTTAGGCACTATTTTAAAGAGTGCAAACTTGCTCTCGTTAGAAACTAGAAGAAAAATTAGACAGATTCAGCTTTGTTTTCCGGCAACGTAAAAATATTAAGAGTGCTTCCTATGCCTCGCAAATATTACATGGCTTCGGTTTAAGTAATATGCCATCTAAAACATAGCAAGAATAATGAGCATAAAGCATTTCGAGAATTACAAAGGGCTTTAAATGTTAATGTGGAAGACTGTGGTTACACACAGACCACGAATTTTTATTTCTAGGTGCTACTACAGTCAACAAATATAAATCTGGTATTTTGGAAGTGAAGTGCCCATCATCTGATTATAATATAGAACCCGAAAAAGCAATCAAACGAAAGAAAATTGACTTTTGTATGTATAAATCTGATGTTATCTACACAAGAAGCAGATTCAAGTTCAGGGGCGTTACTGACCAAAACACGTGTGCCTTTATCATATGGACAGGCAACGGTAAAATAAAATACGTACTCATAAACAGAAACGTCAGTTCCGGAAAAAAAACATGGTCAAAAAAAACAAGGTGGAAAAACAACAAGGTATTTAGTATCCAATTTTGCAATGATTGCTTACTTTCAGAGCTAGTTGACCCTCGATACGCGAGATGTATGTATAAATCTAAGCGATCAAAGCTTAGGCGCCAGTAAAACATATTGTGTGATAGTAACTTATAAAAACATACATTTGCCTGTTTTATTTTTGAGTTTTTATTAAACTTTGTCCGGTAAAATGCTATGTATTAACATTTTTTGATTAGTGACCCGATTAGTTTATTATCATTTAATAGATTATAATATTTCACAACGCTTCTCTCCCGACGTACCCCTGGGGCCCCAGAGTGTCTGTCCAGAAGAAGTTCCAGAAGTCGCAGCTATAGTGCTCAACAGAATAGAAGAAACCCCGGTGAGTCAATATTCCTAATAATACTGCCTGCCTGATATAATTGTTTTAACCCGCTCCAATTTTGTTTTTCTCCTAATCAGGCAGGATTCCTTTCATCGATTTGGCAAAATAATAGTTTTAGTTTTAGGGAAGAGCGAGTGCATTGTACCGCGTGCTATAGTAGTCGCTTTTACGTAAGCGTAGAAGCAATCGCATATACAGTCCACTTTAGTTAATATCTCGCGTAATAGGTTTAAGGTTCGACCGGGGAATTAGACTTCGGCAGCCTTAGACACGTGGCTCCACCAATATTGTTGCGCGCCATAAATAATCTCTGTTACAAGACTTCGGAGCGAAATAAAGTGAACTAAAGTATTAAGTGTGATTAATTACTAGTGTGTTTTAAGGTATAATTGGTGTTCAGTAATTAAAGTGCCAATTTTGGTAATTCAATCGGCAGTTTTCACGCACTCTAAGCTCGTAACAGTATTGTGTTTTTTATTAATTTTGTTTTGTTTTAATCTAAAGTTAGCATATGATATTAATGCGTCTCTTATTATGAATTCTATCTGTCATCCTGTTACTCGTTAGTTGGAGAGCCTTTACCGATGTAATTCAATAAAATTGTAACTGAAAATTAAATAAACTTATAAAAAAAGGTTCTTCACGCACGCATGTTACAATCGGTAAATGTACGGTAATACAGCCGGGAGCCCACACACACATCACTTTGTTTCTACAAAATTATTTTGTAAAAATGTTAAACCCCACTCTAATTCACGAACAATAAGAACATTATTATCATGCCAGATACTCAACGCGATTGCACAGTTTCTCGACAACTAACTTTACTCAATACTTGATAATACTTTAAGTATCCTCATAACACCAAAGAAAGAAAAAAGAAGTGCTGTGTACATTTCAAGTGATGCAAAAATCAAGCCAAAACCATGCTCGCCTTATGGTAAGAAGACGCACTTACGTACCTACATGTATGACTTTAAAATCATTTCATCATCATCAACACGGTTTTAGGTGCATATATGTACAAACTTTTACGGGCGCATAAAGAAAGAAAGAAGAAATATGTGTGCTAGAGTGTGTGTCAAAAAGTTGAGCAATGTTTCGGCTTCGCTTAGAGCCTTTATTTCTTTGTTGGTTTGAGCAAGCATCAAGTATAGTTAGGTATAATATATAAAATATAGCGGAAATATATTCAAATTTATTCGTGCGTAAGTCGACTTGCAATTCGAAAACCTAAATTCGAACCTAAATTTCAAAAATGTAACTACGTCGTTAACTTGCTTTCTTGGTATCTCTCCCGTTCAAAATTTGTAAACAATTTTTGAAACGAAAACTTCTTTTGGCACGTTGGACACTTTTGGGATGGGGAAAAAGCACTGAACTCGATTAACCGTCACTCTCACATACATAAAATTGATGAAAGTAATATTAAAATCCAATTGATTTAATTTGCCATAATTGATATGTATTTATAAATGGTTTGTTTTATATGGATATTTATATAGCAATAAAATTTATTTAACGTTTTAATATGATAATAAATTTTATACAAAAATATTATCATATTAATACGTTGGTAAAAATAATTTCTAATGAAAAAGACATCCGAAAGAATATTTCTTAACAACCCAAAAATAAATTACAAGCTGGTGAAGCTATGAAGTTTTCACTTCTGACGTGCAGTCCTACGGCTGACAGTCAGATAGATATACTTAATTATGTAACTTCGATGATATGCACAATATCCATATGAAACTAAAAAATTACAAATCGACCACCAGTATTCTGTCTCTCTACCTCGGCCGAGTCATCATTCATCTCCTTCTCCTATGTATATTCCTTCTACAAATCCTCAAAATTTATAAATCAACCCCAAGTATTCTGTCTCTTTACCACCGCCACTGCTGAGTCGCCAAAACTAACTTCAGATAGCTGAAGACTTCTTCAGTACATAGTCATATATTTCACAGTTTGCAGCTTACTCTAATGAAGATTCCGAACTTTACGACATTTGCCAGGAGTACAATATCAGCACGGGATATCATTAAATTAATTCTCAATTTTATAATTAAAACCTTTTTGTATTTTGATTGAAATAAACATCATTTAAAAGTCTTTCTTCAGCTAAGACCGAACATAGTCCTCCCCATGGATTGCCTCGTAGGAGAATATTCGCCATAGCTCCCACGCTTGGCAAACGAGTTGGCAACCGCAGTTTTTAAATCTAGTCGTTATTAGGAAGATGCACCTGCTCATCTCCTGATTTGTTCACCATCTGTCACCTCTTCCAACACCCGCGGATGATGCAGGGCAATGGATATTCTTACCCTGCCATTACACGGTAATATTTAAAAAAAACATAATTTTACCCTTTATTTTATTTTTATGTAAACAATACTCGGGCAAACCGGGTTTGATCAATGAAATTGTTAATTTCAATTTTAAGTACTGATTTACCACGTGCTCGGCGGTGAAGCAAAACATCGTGAGGAAACCTGCATGTCTGAGAAATAAGAAAAAAATATTTCGAAGACATGTGAAGTTCGGCAACACGCATTGGGGCAGCGCGGCGGACTACTCCTTGCCCAAAAAACTCTCAGAAATGAGAGGAGGCCTGTGCCCAGGAGTGGGACGCATATAGGCTGTAACTTTGTAAGTTTGATAAAACAGTTTAATTGTTTCACTTTAATGTTTAGTCAAATTATAATTTATTTGATGGATAACTTTTATTTGACGGATATCTTTTATTAGGTGTATAATAGTTATATTTTTTTATTTGTTAAGGATTTTCCTTGATATTAATTTTAATAATATGATTATTATAAAAAACAGTGAAACTAACCTTTTTCTAACTGAAATTTGTATGATTTAAAATATTTTACATCCTGGTAGATAAAATCATTCATCATCATCATCATATATATATATATATATATATATATATATATATATATATATATATATATATATATATATATATATATATATATATATATATATATATATAATTAATATATATAATAACCCTTTTTATACAAACTTAGTTTAATAACATTTTTGAACTTTGTGTACGACAAATTTTGTATATTTTCTGGGACTTTGTTGTAAAAGCGTATACATCGCCCCAAGAATGAATTACTGACTCGGTGGAGTCGAGTAACAGGTAAAAGCACGGTCCTGAGCCACCTGCATCCATCGACTTCCTGCATGTCTTACCAGGTCGTCACTCCATTTACTGGGGGGTCGCCCTACACTACGCCTACCGGTACGAGACTGCCACTCGAGAAACTTTCTTCCCCATCGGTTATCGGTTCCTCGAGCTATATGGCCGGCCCATTGCCACTTCAGCTTACTAATCCGTTGGGCAATGTCGGTCACTCTGGTTTTACTGCGGATATCCTCATTTCTGTGTCTATCACGGAGAGAAACTCCGAGCATAGCCCTCTCCATAGCTCGCTGAGCGACCTTGAGCGTCCTCATACGGCCAGCTGTGAAGGACTACGTCTCAGATCCGTAAGTAATCACTGGCAATACGCACTGGTTGTACACTTTAGTTTTCAGAGATTGAGGTATACCTGACGAGAAGATGTGTCGTAATTTCCCGAACGCTGCCCAGCCGAGTTGAATGCGTCAATTGACCTCTCGGTCGAAGTTGAACTTACCTAGTCGGACTATTTGGCCCAGGTAAAGGTACTCGTCAACAACTTTGAGCATAGTGCTCCCAACAACTACCGGCGTAGGTGTGACATGGACATTAAACATGATCTTTCTTTTGTCCATGTTCATAGTAAGACATATCCGTTGGGAGACACCATTGAGGTCATTGAGCATAGTATATAAGGTCCTCCAGCGATTCTGCCATAAGGACTTTATCGTTGGCAAATCAAAGGTAAGTAATGTACTCGCCATTGGTGTTAATACCGTATCCTTTCCAGTCCAGTAGCTTGAAAACGCCTTCCAACGCAGCGGTGAAGAGTTTTGGGGAAATAACATCACCCTGTCTTTTACCTCTCTGCAGTTGGATAGGTTTCGAACTCTGGTTCTGTACTCGGATAGCCATCGTAGCTCTACCGTACAAACACTTCAGCACTTCGATATACAGACAGTCAACTTGGCACCGCCGAAAGGACTGTAGCACCGCCCAAATTTCGACGGAATCAAAGGCTTTCTCATTCGGGAGGCTGGAAGTTGTCGAGTCTGCGTGCGAGAAGATTCGTAATGACTCTCGAAAATAGCATGTAGACGCGGCTCAGAAGGGAAATCGGTCTGTAGTTATTCAAGAGAGCATTGTCACTTTTCTTAAAGAACAAAACCACCGCGCTTCTGCTCCACGCCTCCGGAGTAGTGCCATCATGGAGGACGGAATTGAAGAGCTTTTAAGGGACTTAAAGTACCGGTGTTCCACCCGCTTTCAGAAGCTCCGCTGTAATTCCATCCTCGCGCGGGGCCCTGCCATTTTTAAGGTGCTGGAGAGCCATTCTAATCTCGCTCAGACTGACGGTCGGGATATCATCGCAATAGTGTCGGATAAGACTTGCTCTTGGATCGTTACTCACACTTGCGCGTGGCTCCAACGATGATGTGTACAGCTGCCCATAGAATCTCCAATCTCACTCAGAATCTCAGGTGTCCCGGAAACGATGTTGCCACACTCAGTCTTTAGCTTTGACAGTTGGCTCTTTCTGGCAGACAGATCTCTGGCAAAGACTTTGGAGGCCTGGTTCCGCTCGATCGCTTCTTTAATACGAGTAGTATTAAAGTTGCGTAAGTCTCACCGCATACATTTGGAAATGTGTCTGTTCAGTTGTCTGTATGCTATCAAATCTGATGACAATTGCAGCCTCATCTCCCGTCTAACAGCCATGAGATTAAGAGTGTGATCGGTGAGTTTTTGTGTTCTTCTGCGGCGGGTCTTGCAGAACTTAGCTCCGACCACGTGGATAGTTTCCACGAGCTTGTCATACATATCGTCATTGCAATCTTCTAAGCAATGAAAGCGGTTTCGTAACTCGAGCTGAAAGGTTTCGGGATTCTGGATTAGAGCACGAGGTGGACGGAGCGTTGACTTCATTAGACGAGACCTCTCCAATTTAACGTTTAGGTTCAGTGTGCCTCTAACCATTCGGTGATCGCTGCCAGTTTTCACCCTTGCGATCACTGACACATCACTGACGTCTGGTCGTCATAATGAAGTAAATCTCATTTTTCGTCGAACCGTCGTGGCTCGTCCAGATCCACTTCCTGTGGAAGACCCTTTCTCGAAGAAAGAGTTCATCATAAAGAGTCCCTCTTTCTCCATAAAGTTGGCCAGCTGCTGGCCCCTTCGGTTCCGTTGCCCTACTCCAAATTTCGCTGCCTTCAGCTCACCGCTATCTCTTGTGCCTAGTTTTGCTTAGAAGTCTCCCATCAACACCGTGTAGTGGGTTTTTGGAGGAACGCATGGCTCTGGATATATCCTCATACATTTCCTCTACCTCCTCATCGGGATGTGCCGAAGTTGGTGCGTAAATCTGTATGACCTTCAGCTAATACCGTTTGGTGATTCTGAGTATCAGGTACGCGACCCTCGTCGACACACTCGTAATCTTTACAACGTTGTTGACGAGAGACTTGTGGACGATGAATCCGACATCTCCTTGGCACAAATGGTCGCCCTCCCGGTGATAGAACAAGTTGCCGGACTCGAGGATTACCGTGTCCTCCCCCTCTCTTCGAACCTCGGATAATCCAATAATATGCCAGCGCAACTTGTCTACCTCTTCTTCCAGCTCTCTCGTCAGTCCTCAGGTTGCGTGCGTTATATGTCAGGTCGAGTCGTCGTAGGTGGCATCCGAACCTCCACCGGAGATTCTTAGCACCCCCTGCCCCGCCGTTACCATGGTCGCCACCGTAGCCAGGAATAGTGGGGCCGCCGGGGACTGGAGGCCGTTTGTTTTCATCGTTATTCATGGGGGGATATTTTCCATAGTTGCCATGCTTGGCGAGCGGGTTGGCAACCGCAATTTTTTATTATATCACAGTTGTTATCAGGAAGATGCTGCTGCCCATCTCCTGCCTGTCTCCCTCTTACGACACCCACGAGAAGATATGAGGTAGTGGATATTCTCAACCGCCACTACACGGCAAGATAAATAATTTGTACGTTCATGCTAAATGTCTGCTCAATGCCTTCAAAATACTTAGTTATCGTTTTAATATTTAAGATTTTCGTTCAGTTTTATTTGTAACGTATGCCGGTTGTTGAACGAGATCATACGATAAACAACGCTTATAGATTATAGAGAACTTAAGCAATTTAAGTATCTTTACAGACGCAAATAAGTAAGAAACTCGAACTTGCAATAACTTAATTTTGTGCACCGTTGCATGAGAACATAAAAATACTGTAAATCAAAGATATGATTGCAAATGTTTCATTTTGCGTTTGACAACTTTTAGGTTCATTTGTTGATTGCGTAAAATTTATTATTGTGTTTGAAATACTATCTGAAAATAATTTATACAATTTTACAAGTACCTATGTATGAAAAATATTAAACTAATAATCAATTTGTAAAAAAAAATACATTAAGTAATTGTGTAAACATGCTGCAGCTATATTGTAGTTGCAGCACCAATGGGTCGGCTTGACAGTGCTCTTTCACTGGAAACAAGGCATTTCATCTTAGTCCTCATGGATGACAACGCATTTTCATTTTTGTACTTAATCGAGGATACATGTGGATATCTATGGGCCATAGCATTTATTTACCATAAGTTGGACTATGTGCTCGTTTGTAACCCTTAATCTATAAAAAGTTGCAGCTCATGTAGAACACTGCAGTGTTCACGAGTTAATGAGCATGACCGGGAGAAGAATTACAGTAATTATAAATCTGTAAACCTTTCAATTGCGGGAGGAAACCAAAATGACCCATTCATAACAGATAATTTCTTAAATTGTTAAAGTTATAAAAATATTTTAACTAACTAGCGATGTTTTATTTAAAGTGTAAGTTGTTCTCTTGTTGTTAAAGAAAGTTTTCCCCTGCAATGCAAATCTTTATAATGAAACAAAGTGCAGCTTAAATAGCAAAAGTTTTATATTTTTGTTTTAAAGCTGTTGCGATGTTTGAGCAAAAATATCAAAAAAATTTTAAAAGATTTTATGTATATTAGCGCATAATATTACAAATTGACATAGTTTCTAAAAAAATACTTGTCTAAATTTATGGAATGTTTAATTTCAATCAAACCAATAAACTAAACTATATATAAAAATTAAAAACAGACTTCTTTAATATTAAAACAATGTGTTTTCAGCTCCGTCGGATGACAGGAGTTTACTTCTGAAAAACTATTTTCTTATTATATGTAATAGACAAGATATGTAATAGACAGGGTAGTTAATAAACCGATATATTTACTTATATTGACTAGATAAAATATATCACACTAATTATAATACATTAAAATATATTATGAACTATATTACACTATTCATTTCGCGCTATGAGACGCGCGAGTATGTTGCCATGGACATCATAACACCTGATTTTACTACCCATATATTTTTCATACCGTTCGCTATATATGAAACGATTCTTAAGGAGTAAACTCCAATAAAAAATAATAAAATAAAATCCAGAAAATTGATTCTAAAGTCGTAGATTTAAAGCTCAGACTTCAGAAGCATAGATTATGTCGTATTTCCAAGGTTCTGAACTCGATTTTATTTTTTTTTAACTTAATTATTTTATCATTTTGAGTTGTCTAAATAAAATCACAAACTCAAGGTAACAATTAGAATGTCGTTTAAATAGTTGCATAATCTTCATTTCCTATTTTTTCTTAAGCTTTGTAAGCGATCACTCTTCAAGTATAAGTACCTATTTATTAAAGAAGAAATAATTTATAACGTTTCAGTCGTTTCCGAAGAACCGGTGAACATACTTAAAAATCAAGCGCGTGGAAACTTCTCGTTTTTTAGGGTTCCGTAGTCAACTAGGAACCCTTATAGTTTCGCCATGTCTGTCTGTCCGTCTGTCCGTCCTCGCTTAATCTCTGTGACCGTTAGCACTAGAAAGCTGAAATTTGGTACCAATATGTGTATCAATCACGCCGACAAAGTGGTAAAATAAAAATTGGAAAAAAATGTTTTATTAGGGTAGCCCCCCTATATGTAAAGGGGGAAGTGATTTTTTTTTAATTTCAACCCTTACGTGTGATATATTGTTGGAAAGGTATTTAAAAATGAATAGGGGTTTACTAAAATAATTTTTTGATAATGTCAATAATTTCAGAAATAATCGCTCCAAAAGTAAAAAACAATGTGTCCCCCCCCCCCCTCTAACTTTTGAACCATAGGTTTAGAAAATATGAAAAAAATCTGAAAGGTAGAACTTTATAAGGACTTTCTAGGAAAATCATTTTGAACTTGGATGGAAACAGTTTTTGTACAAAAAAGACAACAAGTTGTACAAAATAATTTCTGGACTAAGTTTGTAGTATAATCGTTTAAGCAAGCATTTTTTTTAACTTCGTTTGCATATTTTATTATCCTGAACGTATGTTTTTTCAAACAAAAAAAGAATTATTAAAATCGGTTCTCGAAATCCAAAATTGCCACCGAAAACTTCTGGCACGTCTATGTATTAATTAGTAACCCAATTCCCCGAGAGATGGCGCTGTAGGTACTTATTACATTGGGTCGGGTATTATCGAATTGTTCGGTTGGTCTCTCCTTGGCATCGCCTACCGCGGAGCGTGCAATGTTGCACCCTCCATGTTCGCGCACGTACCCACTACCGGGAGCAGTTGCAGGAGCGCGGAGCGCTGCTGGAGCGCGAACATAATGGATACCCATTTTTAAACTCATAAGTGGGAACACTTATTGTGACGGACGGGAAACTACGGAACCCTACACTGAGCGTGGCCCGACACGCTCTTGGCCGATTTTTGAAATAATAGAATTACATAATACTCGGCTGACTTTAATTGCCTCCTGGCGGCTCAGGCCGAGCGTACTTAAAACATCTCTCACCTCAATCTGTCTAAGTACCATCTCACAATACATCGATAACTATTCTAAGGATATACAGGCTATAGTGATAACCCGTCTAAACTATCGGCCATCTTCAACATTGGTGTTTTTGTATTAAAATAAAAATGTATTAAAAAAATAAAATGTTTTTTTGTATTAAAAAAATAAAATGTGACGAAATTCCGATTCGACCGTGTTTACTCCATAATTTTTAGACTCATAGTTGTGTAAAAACGGCCGCGCTAAAATGATTGAAGTCAACATCGATTTGTATAAAATAATTCTTTTGGTTGAAAAACGTTTCTGAGGATGTGATCTCAAATTTTTGTAGAACTCGAAAAGTTGCATCTTCACTAGTCTTGTACATTTTAATGGATATACTCAGTTTTTTTCAGGCGTATCTTTTGACACATTTTAAACAGAGGAGCACATACTCATGGTACTTGTATGAAATTCAACTGAGCTGTAAGAAATCGTTTAATCTGCACTAAAGTTGATCGCGCAACGAATCAATCGTTCATTGCGCGACTAATTTCACGACCGGGCGATCACAACCAATCTGACCTTGGCTTCCAAGCGCGTGTAGCTGAAGCGCTCTACATTTAAAAATCTAAATGAGTCACAGAGGGGAGCACGTTTGTGTGTAAAACAGGAGCATGGTTTGGCAAAATATTCCACAAAGAAAAGTTAGAAAAGGATTTACTTTTAAGCCCATGAGGCGAAATATAAAAAGGTGAAAATTAGGGTATATGAAAAAATACCTGTGGACCGCGGCAACCCTAGAATTGTCTGGTGCACCACACATGTATATTAATCACCAACCTAACTTAGACTTATTTAAAAGTAGGTATGATTAAAAAAATGTAAAAAATACGTTTCGCGCAAACTTTTTAGTGTTTTTTAGCTAACACTCCGTTACACGGTCAGAGAAACATTACATAATGACACGTGCAAGCCACTACTGTGTCCCATATTAAATAGGAGATTTTTCTCATTGGAGGAGTCGTGGAAGCTCCGAGTTTTAGCGCTCGCTGTAAATTTCACAATACATGAGGAACCCGGGTTCGATCCCCGTCAGCCCCAATGAAATTGTTAATTGAAATTTTAAGTACTGATTAGCCACGTTCTCGGCCACGCACACGCGTTGGGGCAGCGCGTCTGATACTTCCTTGCCCTAAAACCGTCTCAGATGTAATAAAAGTAGTACATCCACTGTTACTTTACCTGTTTTTTACTTAAATTTTTGTTATTTGAGTAAAATTAAAACCTTAATATTTTATATGAAATTAGCCTTGTTTCAATCTAGACAAAAAACGATAAATTATTTTTCCTTGTACGTGGATTTTATAAGAAATCAACATAGGAAAACTAATTTGAGGCATTAGTCACGCGTGCCCCATGATCAGTTAAAATTTTATTAAGAGGACATCAACGAGGATACTTCAACGACACGTTAACTCTAGATCTAGATGATACTAGATACAAATAATCACGGCAAGATTCTCGTTGCATTATTTACTTAATAATAAGCAAAGTATTTTTAATTTATTTCGTTGCGACCCGCAACCCGCCTGTGGTTCACCTGGGTCATGAATATAAATGTCATTTATGCCTTCGTCTACTTTTAGGATAATGGTCAATCGATTTCACAAAAAAATTTGACAAACTATAGCCAAGATCCCTCCCGCAAGATTGATTTACATGTATAATATATACACGTATAAAAGAAAGATATTTTTATTACTTAATTACTCTCGGCTTGTACCCCATGTTACTTGAATCCCCTGCTAAGACCTTAATTAATGTTACAGTACATCGGTAATAGAAATTTGTGCGGCGTTAGAAAAAACAATTTAATTTTATCAGCGATGATAGTCCAGGATCCATCGCCCATTTTTGCACGTGATTACTATCAAGCTAATTTTCCGTGAGTAGCTTTATTTTGATGAGACGCCCAATAATTTCCTGTACGAAACTCTCGATTGTGGTAGCTAACAGAACCAGCAAGGATAAAATATGTTGATCTGATGATTCTCAAATATTTATTACTAACTGAATTTTTTTCTGTTAAATCTTATTATCTTATATTTGAAAAAATCTATGGTTTGATCAAAGAGTCCCCTCTATCCAATATGTATCGATAAAGAGGTCATCATAAATTATTACTAATCAGCAGATTTTTTTTGTTTTTACTTAGTTAATATTTATATAATTTAACAGACATATTGTCCTACAAATTGCGTGGTACGTTATCCCGGTCCTACGCTTAAAAGTAGTAGTACAGATCTTTGATGTAAAAATAATTACTATCAAGCTGAATCTTCGTGAATAGCTTCGTTTCGATGAGTCGCCCAACAATTTCCTATGTAAAAATTCTCAATTGTGATAGCTAACAGAAGTAGCAAGGATAAATTATGTTGATTTGATTATTTTCAAAAATTTAAAAGAACTTAGAAAAATTAATAATCGTCAATTTAAATTCAACAAAAAATAGTTCGTGTCGCTTGGGTTTCTGTATTTTGCTACTACAGCTGAGTCACCCCGGTACGGCGGTACGCATGCGCAGAGCATTGCTTACACCGTATTAGGTTCCCACGTTAGTGTCGACCATAAGCCTGCAAACATTTTCTCAGTCGACCACGTGTTTTATTTTGTCTTGAGAAATTATTTCAAGAAATGTTTTTTGTGCTGGAAAATAATTATGGAGTGTTTTTTGTGTAATTTGTTTTGTGAAAACCCTACTTTTCGAGAGAAAAGAGAAAAAGGTCTTTACTGTTTTACTTTTCGAGAGAAAAGAGAAAAAGAGAGAAAGGTGTTTTATGAAGGGTAAGGCGATCGAATATTTATTTACTTTGTTTTTAAAATTATTGAAAAATAATTTATTAAGTTCATATTTTCACGTAATTATGTAAAATCGAGCATTAGCATTGTACCATTCTATTGTAGCATTGTATTATTGTTAAATTCTTTAAACAACAATTTTTGATAGTATATTATATATTACATATTTTCTTATTTAATTTTTTGTCATTTAAATTTATATTTTTGTATCACTATTTGACTAAATATTAATTTAATATGGAATAATTTTTTCAATATTGATGATGCTATGTGATATTTATGTAGATACTGTATTTATTTGCACGTTTCTCAAATAAACAATTTTTTTAATAATTTCTCATACACTGCACTGAGCCAGCTTCAACATTATCAGCGTCTCAATCTATTGGAATCATTGATTCCTCAATATCTTTAACGTCTGCTGAAAATGTAGAACCGGACCCATTGCCATGCACTTCACGGTTAGTTAATTAAATATTTTTTTTATTTGTTAGTTATATAATTTATTTGTATTATATAATTTACTTAATTTTTTCATGTTATTACAGAGTCAGATATTACGAGTAAGGAAAGTGAAATAGAAGATGAGAGCGATGTTAGTAGCGAAGATTTATCAGATAAATCCGATGAAGATTAACTTCTTTTTTTATATATATAAATACATAAATTTTTGTACCAAGTTCATTAAAAAATAAAGTTATTTAAACTTTAAAAAAGCTTTTTTTACTTTATCTTATTTTACAGATAGAAAAACGAAAAAATGACATTTCTTGTCGGACTAATAATACGTACCTGTTTTCTTGTAGGACGATGTTTCATTTGGGCAGAGAACACACTAACCTATCATGTAATATTTTGTCCTACAGTTAGAAATGAAAAAAAAATGGTCTTGTGGTATTAACAACTTCTGATCGTAGGACCAGGATAATGTACCACGCAATTTGTAGGACAATATGTTAAATTATATAAATATTAACTAAGTAAAAACAAAAAAAATCAGCTGGTTAGTAATCATTTATGATGACCTCGTTATGGATACATATTGGATAGAGAGGACTCTTTGATCAAACCATTGATTTTGTAGGACAAATATTTTTTCGAATAATTTAGATAATTATCCTGAGATTTAACAAAAAAAATTCAGTTAGTAATAAATATTTGAGAATCATCAAATCAACATATTTTACCCTTGCTACTTCTGTTAGCTACCACAATTGAGAGTTTCGTACAGGAAATTATTGGGCGTCTCATCAAAATAAAGCTACTCACGGAAAATTAGCTTGATAGTAATCACGTGCAAAAATGGGCGATGGATCCTGGACTATGACACCTATCTAGACAAAGTTAGACAGCAAAATATTATCTAAATACAAAACATCATTCCAATTTGTTTAAAATGACAGTATAATTAATTGTCAATTTCGTTTATAGTAAAAAAATTAGGTCAGCTCATATACTGTGATAAAAATGAGGATATTTTTTAAGACTAACAAAAAGCGAGGCACTCATGTTCACCAGAGCGTGACATGCTCCAAGCGAGGAGAACTTACAACAACGTACGCGGGATTGTCTTGAAGCCACAAGGAGCTAATACGTTTCGCTACAACGCCTTGCTAAACTTCGCTGAAATCAGTAGGAAAGAAAATAGTTGCTCGCTGTTGCCAATTATGTTCTTTTTTCCTTATTTGGAATGATTATTATGAGCATTCTCTCGTACAAAATATATTAATATTTGGGTCCTCTAACGTAAGGAACGGAAATTAAATTCAGGTACAAATGTGGTGTATTAATGGACAGATTTATTCATTCCTTTTTTAGTTTTCCCATTCCAACTTGTGATATATTGTGATCTTCCATATTTAATATTCCTAACTTCCTATAGATTATCGATCAGAAACATTTACCTTATTCGTAATTCTACCATTTTCCTTTTGATTATATTCATAATCATAACAAGCGAACTATGAGTCCACCTGATTATAAATGGCTACAAAAGCATGTGAACACCTGCAACCAATTTTAAACAAAGAAGGTAACAGATGCAATCAGATGCTTACCTACTTAGATGTGATACCACATCGTGTAATTACATGGATTCTCTTTCACTTTAATCTGGAACTCTGCAGTGAATATCACATCTTAACCATAGAAGTAGGTACATCGGCTACGTGGTAATTGGGCTCCTAAGTACCGATAAAATATGCACTAAGTCATTAGGTAGCACATGGCGTTAAAAAGAGTATCGTCTTAATAGTTGCAATAAAAACTTCGTCGTCGACTTAAGATGTACTTCGAGACATGCGGGAATTACAAGCTATAAACATGCTAACAATATTGGACAAGGGGGTATTGAGAACACAAATTGGACTAGATACTTTGAGGGATCTCTAAATTGGGCTTGTTCAGGTGGCTCTTAAAACCCTCGAAACACGTAGCCTTAGATATTCTGAAACCTTAATCAGGACATACAATCGAATATTTGTCTAGTAAGCGTACGCCAAATATATGCAAATTCTGTTTCTTGGTGATTGAAATCCCTCTACATATTCTTAATTAACGTGGACCCCTTATGTGAAAAACCTAAAACATATTTGGAAAATAACTAAGCCCACTTAAAGTATAAGACCTCACAGTTAAGCAAATCCTTATACTAATTAAAATTATATAGCTTAGATGTAAACTATAGCCAACGCAGCGATCAAAATAAATTATATTGGTCACAGTGATACTTATAAGTCGATAAAATTCATCTTAAGTTGCGTTAAAATTCTTTATACTATATCGATATTGCAAAACTTTTTTATAGCCCGACTACTTTGTGAAATCTGCTATCGCCTGTAATTTTCCAGACTGATATGATTTAAAACGGGGCTTTAAAGATTTGTTCGGATTAAATACCGTTGCTAATTATCATTATAAGTTGCGTTGAAATTCCTTAAACCATGTCGATATTTCAGACCTTGTGTGCATAGCCCGACTACTTTTTGAAATTTCCTATCGCCTGAAATATTCCAGACTAAAATTAATTTAGGAGGAACCTTCAAGTTATATATAGCTGCGAATGTTACTAGCGGCGTTGATCACTTAACATCAGATGAGCCGCATGTTCGTTTACCCCTCTTCTATAAAAGTACTTACTTCCACCAAAATAAAAAGACTATCGAGTCCTGTCTGACGTTGCTCTAACCATCAATAGACAGATTAACAACTCTCTTTTTCAACTCATCTTTTACGCTTTCTAAGGATGAGTTGTATACAGCGCCGAGAAGATTATCAGCAATTTGTATGCGGTTTGGAGGTTTCCAACATGGGTGTAAACTTTCCATTAATTTCAGGAACTGACAGGAGCAAACATATAACGAGATGGTTGTAAATAAATTTTCTCGTGTTGGAGTAAACGGATGCTCTCCTCATGTCAACCTACTTACTCTCTCATAAATGAGTGGAGACCTGTTCTGTGGGACTTAAACATACTGTAAACTTTGCTTTACATAAAATTTGATTGCTAACCTTACTTTTCTGATGTCAGTCCTGTGAGAGTAAATGAAATTACTCTCTGTTATTGAGGGAAGGGATAAGTGGTCGGTTACAGTATAATGTATAAAATTCGTATTACTACGAGTAACGAATCAAATCGTTTGAGAATTTAATGCCTGTTTAATAGCACCTACGGCACAGGAATTGGTACGTGACCTGAGTAATATTCTTTGTTCTCTTCGTTAGCTAATTTCAAAAAAAGGAGGTTCCAATTCGACAGTGTATTTTCTGGATGTATGATATTTGACATATTCGTTAAATGTGAAGCGATTATCCCATATAAATTTGAGGAAAAGTTTCACTAGTAAGGATAGAAAATAAGTGATGAATTATTAATGTTAATATTTACATAGAGCTTGTGCTATTGCTATTCCCACTCACAGGGGCTGTAATTCTTCATAAAACTGTGTCTTGAGCCCCAAACTCTGAGGCGTGAGCCTCAACTTCAAAAGCTATTAATTTATGTAGAAACTATTACATTATTTTTAGTTCTTATAATTCGCTTTTCCTTTTTTAACAGTTTCATTTTTTTGTTCTATTTGTAAACTTAAATATAACTGGTATCTTAATTAAATACTGTGAAATTTCTCAGTTTATCATACGTTTATATAAACTTGCGGGGATATGTTCTTCGCCATACCGAACAAAGACAAAAATGATCTAGTGGTTTTTAAAGCTATTAACCGTACAGGAACTATTGTATAGTATCATAAATGCTTGTCCAACAACTGATTAAAAAAATTCAAGCTGACTCCAAATCCACAAGTAATAATTGGTTACAGCATTGTCAATGCGAGACTTGCACTTTGAACTAACCAAACATTTGTAAGAAAATACTTATGCAAATATACGCAGAGTCCAACAGTGAACTTTAAACTAATGTAACTGCTCATGGAGCTGAATGTTCCTAATGGTGCCATTAGGACTATGCTGACAGTTAATAAGGTCTATGCGGCCACGGATGGGCTTACATATAATCATCATCAAGATAACTTTGTAGATTATCTTTAAAACTGCCGGTAAATGCCCTTCCAACTAGCACGCAATTACTCTATTATTTTTTGACCATGATTATAATATCATTCTTTATAGAATATTTTTATATAATAAGGGTGACAAACGAGCACACAGTCCACCTGATGGTAAGTGGATGCCGTGGCCACAAACATCAACATTTATCCCCGAAATTAAATATCTGGGGCATTTCGTCACCGACGGCCTTGAAAATAATTCCCTCACGTGGCCATGAGTGAAACTTCGGGAATAAAACAGAGATATAATTAGTAAAATTTGTTTTGTTCCAATAATAATATATAATATAAATCAAGAAGGACTGAATTATGCACGGTACCGTCTCGGTGAAGTTTAACCAAAATCACGAAGATGGTTTTGCGTCATTATGCACAAGAAAATCATACGACACAGTCGCAACACCATCCTGAGAAGTGTGAGATTAAAATTGTTAATAATGATACTTATACTGGGTGTTGTTTTAACTGTGTGGCGGTGGTTTGAGAATATCCAATGGCCCCTTTTGTCCCGTGGGTGTCGTGAGCGGCGACAGAGGAAGCTCACATACGAGATGGGCAGCAGCAGCGGTTAGCAACTTAACATTATAAAGACTGCGGCTACCAACTAGCCTGCTAAGCGTGGCAACTATGGCAACATGTGCATTTAACGATATATATGGGAGAGGCTTATTTTTTTTAGTGGACTTCTATAGGCTATAATGGGGTTTCATTTATTTTGTTAATATAAATCCAACTGAGGCGTAAAATGATCAAAAGCGTTATTTTCAGTCGGGCGTGAATTTTTAATACATTTCATGTATATTAATCTGTTGAATATGTATTTCAGGAAATTCATACGGAATGGAATTTAAAACAATATTTTAATAATGAGTTGGCCAAATATAAATATTTTAAACAAATTTTTATAGTATTTTCATAGATGTTAGGGTGACTGAATACTAGCCTTTAAACTCCTACATCAATCGTAGATTATGTATCCATTTTTTTAAAGAGTAAGGGTCTTTTATAGTGTAAGAGGAGAATAGGAGTCATCCAGCACATAGCCCATGCGATAGATGTTGGATGACGTAGTCCACAGACATCTTCATCTAATGTCGAGTAAGAATCCTAATACATGTCACCCCTGAGAACTATTACTGAATACCGCATTACCATAGAAAGGGACTCAGGTTCTTTACATTCAACATAAGAAATATGGTAGAATTTTTCTGCCGTTTCTAGCTGGTATTATGTGAGAGCGGTATCCTACTACAGTCGAATATACTCATTAGCACTTCAACTATGTATACGAGTAGCTGTAGTCGCTGCACGAGCATTATTGCAAGAAAGAAACAAAGAAATAGAATATTTGTTTATTGCTACAACTTACGGAATATCAAATAAAAAAATACTTATATTAAAATATGGATTGCATTAATATGATAACCATTCCTGCTTACGATCACTAGACCAATGAGGCAGTCTAAGCGGATGTTACACCATCGTCAAGGTTCAAGGCTCGTCTACTGACGTCGGCTTATATTAAACAATAATATATTATAGTGTATCTTCTATAGCGCTAACTCTAGAACAGGATTATGTTATGCTTCTAGTTTGTAAAAGCTAACGGAAGAGCCAAAAACTGTTCTTATATTATATTGTTCCCGATGTTTCACGTAGAAAATATTTCAAAAACTTTAATATATTACCTCTTCTTACAGAATTTTTAATCTAAGAGTAGCCAAATTTTAAACTTAATTTCAAGTATATAAATAATGATATATAATAATACGAGTTAATAAGACTTCTACTTTTATTTAAAATTATCCCAATTTGAATCTGATTTCTGGGCAACAACGTTTTTGGATACCGATCAACCCTTACGAATGTAGTAAAATCAATTGAAATAATGCATTACCACGCATCTTGATTGAAAAGGTAAAAAGAACAGAATGTTTAAAAAATTATTAATTTTTCTTTACATACTTATTTTAAACCTACTCTGCAAATTTGGTTGGTCATTGCAAAATAATCCTGTATATTTATACCCGTTTTACCCGTAAGATAGAATATGATGATACTTTTAAAATGTCAAATACACAATGAAAAAAAATCAATTTCATTTAATTTCAATATGATAAGGCTGACAAACGACTAGGAGCTAAAATGCAGATATGTTGTCACCTCTGAGGACAAAGATGAAATACCTCGATTCCATTAGTGTCCGGTTTTCTACACCCACCTTACGAAACACAACATCATTAAGCTGATTTTTTACGCTGGTATCAGGGATAATGTGACCTGCAGGGAAACAAATCAGGCTATGTGCAGCAGCGTCTACCTGATAACGGCTAAAATAAAAACTAAATGTTGGTTAGTAACCCGCTTGCCAGCGTGACGACTGCGGCAAATATCTGCTCTGTGAGGTAATCCATGGGGGAAGCCTCTGTTCAGCACTAGACTTCAATAAGCTGTAACAGTGATCTTGCCGAGCTGGCCTTTCCTAATGCAACCCTAATATAGCTACAGCGCGACTCTACAACGCGTACCAGATTATTTATTATTTTATAATTTTGATAACACTGTCTGATGATTCGATGACGTGCTTCGACTAGCGCGCTACTATTTAAACTCTGCCTACCATTTCAGGAATCACAGATGTAACGCTATATACATATTATGTAAGTATGTGTATTTTCACGAATCACTAATAACTAGTTTCGTTTGTTTAAGTTATTTAAAAATATTTCGTTTTCATTAACATATTTACAAGTTTGACATATATGTTGGGTAAAAGTCGCGTTGCCAGGCGTCTTGTAATTTAGACGTTGTGCCCATCGCTAGGTATTTTACATCTGACCTAAGCGAGGTGTTTATATCGTTATCTATCAGTAGCCGAAGACTTACTATCATATCCCATCTATTATCACTTCTGATGAGATCAATGTTACGAAATGGGGAAATCGGTCCTTCTACGCCGCAAACAAGGATATTTCACCAATTTTTTTATTCACTGGAATAACTAACGATTAATTAATGAATAAAATATTATTATAAAACTTTTTATCAAAATTGTCATAATGGAAAAACTAAATTAAACGAAGTTACTTTCGAATGAGAGAACCTAATAAACATTTTATTAACGTGAAGCTGACTTTCAAAGTTATATTATTTGCTTTTAGGAAACATTTATTGCAATTCCATATATGTTTCCTAAAAATATTATAGTAAAGTAATTAAACTAATATTGCAATTTAAAAGCAGATTAGTGTTATTTTACTTTAGTCTTTTAGAGTTTTTAAGTAAAATAATTTCACGTCAAATAAATAGAACGTCATTGATTCATACATTAATATTTTAAACCATTTATTGACCTAAAATTGCAGTAATAAATGTTATACATAGCGCTGCTCCTAGCGGTAGGTATAAGGTGAAAACATGGTTTCATTATGAACTGCAATGTTGAATGGCTACCGAATCAGAATGTATATTATTAGGTTAGCTCTGACAGCGCGCGACATGTTATACTCCCGTTCCCTCAGGACCTTAATGGCGGGAAAATTTGTAAGTTAGGAAATTTTTTGCTATGTTGCAAATTTTGCTATATTTTCACTTTGAGACAATATTTATGGATAAAACTTACAGGAATTCTTGTTGAATGTATAAACTATCGAATAAAATTATTTTTGGTTGCTAGAAATTGTAATAGAATACATAAATTACCCTGTATAGCATAGTAGTAGTATAAACTGCAATTTTAGTGACAAAATTACTACTAATTTGAATTCTACACTTTTGTTTTTGGAGAAATTTATATGAAAATGTTTGGAAATAT
The DNA here is from genome assembly GCA_036936625.1 of Parnassius smintheus behrii. Classification (NCBI taxonomy): domain Eukaryota; kingdom Metazoa; phylum Arthropoda; class Insecta; order Lepidoptera; family Papilionidae; genus Parnassius; species Parnassius smintheus. The sequence continues at coordinate 24,414,770 of JAUPFT010000029.1, read as the reverse complement.
GTATATTTTTATGTTTTATGTGTTTCTATTCGTTACTCATACCAAAATATTAAAATATAAAAAAATTAAAAAAAATAATAATATTATTTTATCTGTATGACATTTCGAACAATATTTCAAAAATATCTTCGTGTGAATTTGAAATAAATACAACGTCAAGTTATTTGAAATATGTAAGAAAACTATTTTTACTTACATTTTACACTAAAAATAAATGAGAATTTGATAAATAACACATTTATGAACCAACCTCCAAACTAGGCCTTCCGAAGTTTGAAGTAATTTGGCAATTTACTTTTCACTTTTTATACCACAAATTATATATCTACGTGTTTACTATATTACAAGAAATGTAAAAAAGTATAATACTTTCGTTTTTAGTCCAGACACTAATACAAAATTCTATAAAAAAGACGGAGCACCTTCATCAAAACGACACGTGGAACGCCGTAAGTTCAGAGTGATTTCTTTTTTTTTTCTAAGAAACATTGCCAGGTTATGGTTTAAAATAAAAGAGCATATCTTTGTGTTTGATACTATTATCTATTGCATAGTGTCTTTGGTTTTGTTTAAAACGAAAGAATAGATTAAAAAAAATATTTCATAGGGCAGTACTTCAGATCTAATTCGCACCGTACCCGAGCTGGCGTAAGGTAGTTATTTTAAGATCTAATTAGATCGATAGCTGAGTGAAAGGGAACTACGTAATGGTAATAAAAGGTAACTATCGACGAGAAAACAACCAGCCGATTCGTCGCCAGCGTCACGATTTTTTTGTGGTTTCTAAAAAGCATGCGCAAAGTTTCGATATTTGATCAACAATTACACAAATTTTTAATCCGAAGAAAATTATATTCTATATATACACATAAAAAATGTTCACAAGACCACTGCTTAACGTAGGCTTCCACTAAGGAATGTTAAAGAACACGGTCCTGAGTCAACTGCGTACATCACACTGGTCGCCTCACACTGCTTGCATGTACGAAGCTACCACTCAGAACCATTCTTCCCATCGATTATCAGTTCTTCGACCTACATGGTCGGCTCGTATGCTACTTCAGTTTACTGATCCGTTGGGCCATGTTGGTCAAGTCGAATCATTAGTGCTACCATAATATAGCTGCAGTGTGGCATTACTACTTTTTGTAAAATTTAAGTGTCAAACGAACTTTCAGTGAATCCGATGTATATAGCAACTGTTACCTATGGAGATCTGCAGCCAACTTCAAACCAAGAAGGCTGAAAACATGTTATCACCTCTGAGGACTGAGATGGAATGCCTTACAGTCTTTAATTACATTGGATCTTTTTATTATTCAAACTGGAGCATTGAGCAGTACGAGAACTGCTATTTGGTGTCAGAAATAGGTAAAAGGATGATATCTACCTGGACTAACTCCTGAAGAAATGGAGTTCTTCCACCTAGCAGAACGTAGTAAGGCTTGTAAGGAGCCGGTTTTTACACATTTGTAAAAGTTTTAAGTTTACACACTAACGATTTTATTCTATTGTTCTAATATATAGTCTGGTAAACTTAACGTTACTAGTGGTCGCTTAGTAATCGAAATCGACCGTAATTCGTATTCCATAAAAAGGAAGCAAACTGTTTTCTCTAAATTAGGTGAAATATAAAATAAAACTTATAAGCTTCGTAAAACTAAAGCTTGCGAATCAGAATTCACTCTCTTTATGTGCTATGATACTGGCACGTTGCCTCATACCACAGCGTATTGGCAATATAAATGTTTTATTATTATGCAGTTATAAACTAAAAATATATATATTCAATTTGAATTTTCTACCGCATTTTACGACACCAACGGGGTAATATGGGGTATTCTAACACCGCTACTACAGGACAATCATCATCATCATCATCATTACAGCCGTTCACACGTCCACTGCTGAACATAGAGCTCCCCAAGGAATGCCACAAAGCACAGTCCGGAGCCACTTGCATCCATCGATTTCCTGAATCTCTCACCAGGTCGTCACTCCATCTAGTGGGGGAACGCCCTACACTTCGCCCGCCGACACGAGACTGCCATTTAAGAACCTTTCTTCCCCAACGGTTGTCGGTTCTTCAAGCTATATGACGTATATGAGAACTAGCCAAGTCAGACCTTAGGCTACGATATATTATCCTAAGTTATAAGAAGAAATGATATTTTATGTTGTTATAAATAAATTTCAGGACTGACCATTGAACTTGGCACCCATTAAGATCTCACTTCTTTTGTCGTTGAAGTCAACAACCAAGGCATGTATCATAATATTGAACTTGGCTCTCATTTCACATTTATGTTTTTGATGGGATTACTCTTACTGTAGGACAACACTCCAATTCCACGCAATAAATTCATTCTCGCTCGCATAACAGTATACCAATAAGCAATTTATTTTCTTCGAGAGAAATTGCAGCGGAAGAAAATTTTCGTGATGCCAACAACGAAATGGAATGTGGAAATTGAATAAGATCAATTCACAATGGCTTTCCAACTTCTGTGGTGACAATTTCCTCTACGCACTACGTAACAGTACACTACAAGCACTACGTAACAGTTGTTCGCACGCATTTATTACAAAATACGTATATTATACAATATACAAATACGTGCAACAAATGAGCACTGTGGAGAGTCAGATTTGACATCGTTACCTAAAGTTTATATGGAGAAGGAGTGCAAAAGGCTGAAATGTATTTTAAAGTCGTACAAATATATTAAGTTAAATAAAACTTACATTGTTTACGTTTATAGTGCCAATGTTTCCGAGTAAGTATCAAAGAGAAGTAATCACAACGTTTTAGGCAAAAAAACTTAATTTTATATTTTGTATACATCGCCGTGTTGTGGCAGGTCAGAATACCCTCTAAGCCCATATCTACCCATGGGTGTCATAAGAGGTGACAAAGGAAAACCGAGGCAGAAGATGGGCAGGGGCATCTCTTTGATAACAGCAAAAAGCAATAAGAAACTGTGGTTGCCAACCTGCTCGCCAAGAGTGGCCACTATGACAAAATATATTATATAATTCCTGGCGACCATGTTACGTAATGGTGGTGCAGAGCGTGCTAAGAAACTTCGGTAAAGGTTCGGCTGTAACCTAAGTCGTCTCGACCTGGCAACATATAAAGCACGCACCCTGAGGACTGACGAGAAGATCCAGGAGCTAGAAAAAGTGATAGACAAGTTGTACTGGGATATTATAGGTTTATCTGAGGTCAAAAGAGAGGGGGAGGAACGAACTCGAAAGAACTTTGCTTTGTCATATGGTCTTACACAGCAGGTTACTTTGCCTACGCGGTTTCCAGATGTAGGATCATGCACTTTTTTTTAAAGAATATTAACAATGCTATAAACATTCCTAGTATTCCCCTTAACCACTCGTGGTAAGCTTAAATTGCTTGTGTTACGAGTGGTTCACGCCAGTAGTCGAATGGCCGATTCGAACCCACGACCTTTTTGAGTTCGCGGTCCGCGCTCTGCCATTAGGCTACTGTCCCTTATCCCCCTTTTTCTGTTGTTGACCTCTCATCCTGACGGATATCAAGTTTCCGTCGACGCTCCTCCAGGCTCGTCGGACTATTGTCTTGTAAATAGTGTGGTGCCACCCACCCTAACCTCGCGTTCGCATTCTGCAGGCTGACGCCGTGTTTGGCACTATAGGTCTGATTGGGATAGAATACGATCGTTTTTTGCATCCTACCCTTTTGGGTTTGATTCTCGCCGGGCGATCCCAGCGTTGTTGCTGATTTTGTCGCTGATGTGTTACTTCAGAATATGGAAATTTTTATTCCATCGTCTGTGGTGACTATTGGAGTTAGCTCCCAGCCATGGTTTGGTCGCTCCTGTGAAATTCTGTGAAAATCTATAATTATACTTATAACTGCGAAAATCTTGTTGTAAGCAGGAGTGCTACTGGGCCTGGGCTAACACATCAATGTTTCGGGATGCAAACACCATCGCTCTTATAAAGAGGCATCATTCCGCCTCCAAGTCCTCCAAAAGTGTCATTGCCAAGGCAAGGTCTGAGAACATCGGCAGAATTGGCGAGAAGTTAATTAGCCTTCCATTGGGAATCTATGCATTATAATATCTCGCCGAGGCTGTCCAAGGGAACTTCTGTCAGCTATCTCTTCCATCCCTGCACAGAGAGGACTACTCACTGGCCCATGCCGCAAAGGGGAAGCCGATCTGTTAGGCTCTCTCTTTGAGTCCAACTCGACTATCAATAACGGGGGGAATACACCGTCGACCTTCCTGTGGTGTGAGTGCTCCATGCTGGATGTGCAGTTTACACAGCGCTCGGCTCTCTCTTGAACCTAGAGCGCATCGAGAGGCAATATCGGATGGCGCTCAAGTGCGCGGGACAGATGCTCCGCTGCCGCTGGACACCGACCTACTCTGGGAGATGCTGGACTTTGAAGCGTGGCACCTTAAAGCCCACGATCTCCACACGAGTATGCTGAAGAAAATAGCGGCACTGGCAGTGCAAGATCTTCAACAGCCGGGTGGACCGCACACGGCTCATGGCCAATTAAACCCGGCGCTCGAGTGTACGAAACTGGGTGAAATCAACTATAGAGCACGTTCCACACCTAGGAGATACGCCAAGGACAGCCAAGGAAACGACCTCCCTCCGAGGCCGTTGCTCCTCCTTAGCGCAAGATAGAGACGATAGCGAAATAACTCACAATTACTGTAACTCCCACCTCTCCAACACCCCATCCCATCCTGCCACAAAACTCCCTGTACACTAACCCACCTTCCCACCGCACCTCTCCTTAGCCAGTAAGTAGATTGTAAGCTAGTTGGTAAAATAATACGTAAGTTATTTATTCGATTAATAATATAGTCAGAGTGCCTGCGTGCACACGCTCATGCGGACACTGCACACCAATCTATAAAATAAATAAATAGTTTACTCTACACTATACAATTTCCTCGCGGGATACACATAGCGTAAGTAGCTGACTCACCCACTGCGGCCCCACTCTGTAGGGGCGCAGGGACTATATGTAACACACTTTGGGAGCAATAAAGAACTATTCTAACTATTCTATTCAGCGCTCGGTTCGCAAAGCACTCATCTCCCTGGACGTCAGCAAGTCGAGTAGGCCTGATGGAGACCCCATTCCCATTATGCTTAGACGTGTGTTTTGGAGATGGCGCCGGTTTTAACGCATGTTTTCCGGCACTCCCAAGGCGATAACCTCCTTGTTCTCCAAAATAATGGATAAACTGCCAGTCCGTGAGGTAACTACCTTATGGTCACCAGTAATATCTTATATATAACATAATATATCAACAGAATCTAAGGATATTTTATATTTCATCTTTCATCGATGAAGAATTTTCTGATATAGTAAATGGAAGAATGATTGATAGTTTATTTTAAGGTCTTAAATAAATAATAAAAAAATATTTTATATTGTTTTGTTTTGAATAAAATTATTTTTTAATTACCGTAGAAAATAAGTATGATAAAAAGTTCATTTCTTATTATAAAACTACTAATTTTAATTAAATTAAAATTTTTTTATAAAATATAATTATTAGTAATCAGTCTTGCCACCCCTTATATTAGTTTACATCACATTGATTGTTCATATTTAAAATAAATTATCAATATCTTGCTGCGGTATGAGGTTCCATGTTCTTTGAAAGTGTTCGTGTCTTTGTTGCTCCTTCGTCAAATTTGATAAATCTTTCAAAGCTTTTCGTTGTAACATATCCCAGGCATGCTCTATAGTACATAAGTCGGGCTACTGTGCAGGTCAATCCAAAACTTGAATATTGTGGTTTCGGAGAACGGCCGACAGCAGCCGCGCCGTATGGGAAGGAGCATCATCGCGCATGAGTAGAAACTCCTGGTCCATTTGAATATTGTGTAGTATAATCCTACGTAACAGACTCTACTACCTCCTCGTGGTATTTTTGTGCAATTATGTTGCCTTGGATCCAAACGAGCTGGGTTCGCCCGCCATGGCGAATGACAAATGTTCGTCCGCAATGACCTCCTGAGGGTATCGTAGACGGCCAACTCTTCCTGAAGTTCTACAAACGCGTGTTTTTCGTGAATCCGTATTAAACTCAAACCGCGACGGAACACAGAGCAGTCTTCGAGCATGAAGACTAACTTCATGCAACCTTCGTACGGTTTGGTCACTTAGTACACACGAGTACTGCGATAATGTGACCACAACCTTGATAATATTACGTTTTGGCTGGTGTGTAACCTCAGTAATGACACGTTGAATGGTACCATTTTATAACATGCCCATGGCCATAGCAATACTAACATATTTAATTTTAGAACTGTATATAACTACTATCAGTTTTTGTACGTTATTCAAAAAATAAAACAAAATAAAATATTAAATTATTGTCATCTGATTCTGAGCTATATTTAAAATGTCAAGTCTGTAGCTCTTCGGGAAGTGCTCGAAAGAGTTACAAGATTCGACCCGGAATGGACAGACGTACAGGCAAACAAGAAAGTGACAATGAAAACAAAGTAAAATAAACAGAAAAATAATTTGTTCTTGTCTTAAAAATCTTATTAAAAACTATTTAAAGCCTTACTTGGTTCATTAAAAGTTATTTAAATGTCAGGAGATGTAATGCACGAAAAAAATTGCAAAGAAAACTACTAAAACTTTCTTCAGAGTATGTGATGAGAAAGCATTTTAGTTTCGTAGAGTTATGGAGAAAAGTGCCACTTTACTAAACAAAAAAAAACGTTTGCACTGCTAGTTAACTTACCTTTAACTGTTGATATACTGTCGTGATGTAAATTATGGTAATGATTATGGGTAAAAGATACATAAAACATGTAACTGAAATTATTTTGTTGCACATTTTCATGTCGAACTAGAGTTATAATAATTAGCATATACCGAGTATAAATTCTGTTCAAGTAATGTCAAAACTTTTCGAAATATTTCAAAACTAAAGTATTAAAAACGCCCTGCTAAAATATCTGCATTCATTCGTCTGAAGTCGTATTACATAAGTAAACACCTATACCAACTGTAGGCGACGCAAGATTAACATCTCGTTAAATCTTTCACTGTTTTATAGAAAAACACGTTAAAGTTATGTTAAGATTATTAAATGTTAACTTCTGAGTAAATTAAGGTTATTTATACTAACTTAGATTCATGCATTACATAGTAATTGGTTATGTAATATGATTTAAAAAAAGAATTAAGAAAATTTCATTTGCTTTAAACACTTTTAATTAATGTTTACTCAATGCTTTATTCACTGATAAAACATACCAATACACACGTTAGATAAGGACGGTTTAACGCTAGAGTGAAGTAGTGTACATCTAAAACATGAAAAAGTATAAATATTAGAAAAGGATGGCTAGAGCCTGGTTTCTAATAATGTTAGCCTTAGGGCTTTTACAGCTTTGTAGGTCTTAAGACTCGCGGCCTGAAACGCCACGGGCTGTAAAAAGTGAATTTAAATCATTCCGGATGGTCACTTGCGTAACGATGGCTCACTATGACAGTGTACAGTGCACACGGATGAGTTATTTAACGGCCTTCCGAACCGGGTTGGCTGGCCCCGGCTCTAACGACTAACTCGGGTAGCTCGATGTTCTGGGCGGTGAGAACCGCGTGAATGTGTAGTGTCTATGTGTGACAGGCTGGCGACATTTGTGTCGTCGGAATCTAGCGGACCAGTTCCGGGTTCGATTACAACGTTGCGGCCCGCAAATTAAGGCCTAATTAACGTTATGAGTCGGAGCGTAGGTTGCTGCGTTTACCACCAGCAGGTTAGAATGTATCTCAGCGCTCTCACAGTAGCGCCGGGACATATCCTTGAAATATTCAGAGGTCGTCGGGAGTTGGTAATCTCTGTGCAAGACTGAGCTTTGATGGTACCACCGAGCTCCAGTAGCGATGCGAATAAATCTATTTTGAACGATTTAAAGGTCAAACAAACGCTTAAGAGCTTCATGTGCGAAGGCTACGCTTGCGTAGGACATGATAGGTGTAACGCAATGTTTTTAGAGACGGAACTTGTGTGTTAGAGACAGTTTGCTCTTACTGTTAACTAGCGGGTGATGTTGACTAGCGACGAATTTGCTTCGAGAAGTTCAGGTTGTTATGAACAAAATCAAGGTTAGCATCGACAAAGGAAGACGACCATCCATTTAACGAATAATAATACTAAACATTAAACTATACTTTATTATACATTTAACTATATTTTATAATATAAAATTATTTATTTATTTATTTATTTAATATATAAAATAAATTTATATAAAATTATATAAAATTAGTGGTGGTGCATGAAAATATGTTTCGTTATAAATATCAAATCAGAAGCAATTTTGCATACAATAATAATGCGTTAAAGTCAGGACAAGTCTCTTTTATAATTCTGTGTAATGGACATAAAAGTCTTTGTCCCTCTTGCAGTCACGACTCACATTCAAATGCAAATTATTAATACGCCTGTCTTCATCACTTCTTTTCATCCAACTCCCTAATTGTCGTGACTGGTGACGTCGTTTTCAGGATTTTTTTCCACGATTTAACGTATTCCAGAGTAAATAAAAATTCCATTTGCCTCATAGGCAATAAATACTGTGTTGCCTCATAGGCACTTGAAATCGGAATAATACGTGGTAATAATACGTGGTAGAGCCATGCTGCAGTTATATTAGTTGTATAGTTGTAGCACGAATGGGTCGGCTCGACCGGGGAAGGACCACGCTCTCACAGAATACCAGCGTGAAATAGTAGCTTAATGCTGCTGTATTTCGTATGGTGAGTGTAGAGAACCGGAGACCCTTTTTACTGGAAACGAGGCATTCCATCTTAGTCCTCACGGGTGACAACGCATCTGCATTTTGATTCGTAATCGAGGATAGATGTAGATGTCTATGGGCCACAGCAACCACTTACCATCAGGTGGACTGAGTGCTCGTTTGTCACCCTATCCTATAAAAAAAGAATAAAAGAATGGGAATGAAAGCTTAGTTACATCATTTTATGTCTCTATTTACTGGACGATAAATTCCATTATATGATTTAAAAAATTTAAACTTTTGTTCGGAAAATAGAGTTACTTCAAAAAAGAAAATAGAATTGATTAAAATTGGTTTTCCATCACAAATTATAAATTACGCTGCTGAACATGGGCCTCCCCTTGGACTGCCTCCTAAGGTGTATATGCAGGCAGGTTATCAACCGCAGTTTTTTTTAAATAATGTTGAATCGTTATCAGGAAGGTGATGCTGCCCGTATCATGTTTCAGTTTTGCTCTGTTACTTCTTACGACATCCACGAAACGATATCAAGGAGTGGATATTCTTACACCGTCACTACAAGGTTTGACTTAAATTATGTATAATATTATTTAATAAAATGCTTATGAAAATGAATTTAAACTACCTCAAAGTGTTTAAAGATATAGGGTGTCGAAATACAAGACGTATGAATTGAAAATTTCAATGACAAACATGTGTAGTTAGAAGAAAGTAGAGCTTTTCTGAGCACCACCCAACCAAAGTTTGACCCAAATACATCTTCTACTTTTATCACTTTTCTTAGACAGTGGTTTTTTTTATAGAATAGGCTGACAAACGAGCACACAGTACACCTGACGGTAAGTGGTTGCTGCGGCCCATAGACATCTACATCTATCTTCCATTACAAATCAAAATGTAGATGCGTTGTCACCCGTGAGGACTGAGATGGAATGCCTCATTTCCAGTAAAAAGGGTCTCCGGTTCTCTACACTCACCATACGAAATACAGCAGCATTAAGCTACTATTTCACGCTGGTATTCTGTGAGAGCGTGGTCCTTCCCCGCTCGAGCCGACCCATTCGTGCTACAACTATACTACTAATATAACTGCAGCATGGCTCTACCACGTAAAAAGTGGTTTCCTTTTTTTACTAAAAAGTAGTAACGGTGGCTAAATTCGTAAATTTAAGGTAATTTACTTAAAATTTAGATTTCTTTGATCATACTCACTACATATTTCGGCTGATATACAATAATGAGAGGAATTTATAACGTTGTAGCGGCCTTATTTCCTTATTTCACACAGGTTTTTAACACTTTATTAGGATACGTACAGATTAAGTAACATGTTGTGTAACTTGCGTTTTATAACATGTCCACATTATGTTCCATTATTTTTCAACATTGCAACATACAACAATACTGTACACCTTATATAATAACAATTTAATATAACAATGATATATGACATTGTCGTTTATCGTTATGCAGTGCTATTCACAATATCGACAAGGGAGGACGTTTTGCTGCTGGCTGCTGGCTGCTGGCTAGCAAAACTGCCGAACTATTAAATAACAAAGAAAAAATGTAGATAATGGGTTCGTTCTAGTTTATTGACTAAAGAAACTTACTGTGGCGCAACGATGGTTAATAATCTTATTTGTGGAAATAAATGATAATGAGAATATTAAAAATTGCTACGGATGTTCAGCACATACATAGAATATTTAATTCATAACGTGAGGATGAAAATAAGAAAACGAGGTACCGCATTCAGAAATTACATATAAGTTACAGAACGTTTAGCCATAACGTCACTATTTTTGACCAGTGGGGATTCTTATCAAAGCCTCGAGCATTACGATTTTTTGCCAGGGTGATTAATATCAAAGCCTCGAGTATGTATTTCACCTAGAAAAACAAATTATTTGTTCAATCTTACCAGAAGTGTGCGCAGCAATAATGGACTAATTAAAAATAAATATCAATTAATTTATGGATTATGGTTATTGTCCTGTGATTGTTGCACATTTATAAAAATGTGTCCGCACGTAATGAATCTGCTGGACCAGAACCACTGTTTTGAAAAGAATTGTAGCTTGTACTAGCGCCGCCGCCGTTTAAACCAATTTCAGCTTGGAATATAATGTTGTGAATTTGGTTTTCTACTGTAGCAATAGTATATGGATCCTGTAAGTTGCTCAATCTATAATCAATATGCTCCCCAAAAACAGTAAAATCACTTCGTGATTTGCACTCAATATGCAACTCTTTCATTATGCCTTAAGCTTCTTCCTGAGCTTCAAAACTATCGAAAGATTTATTCTTTTTCTTTTACGGAGTAGCACGGTTTTCTCGAGGATTGGATAAAATAAATTAATACCTAAGTTTGCTATCATTCCCAGATGCCAAGTGTGCCTGAAGAGTGGAATGATATCTCAGACGAGTTTTATAAATTGTGGCAGTTCCCACATTGTGTGGATTGCACGGATAGAAAGCATATCATTATACAAACACCTGCCAATTCAGGAAGTGAATTTTTTAACTATGAAGAGTTTCTTAGCGTTGTACCACTAGCACTTGTAGATGCAAAATACCGTTAAATGTTTGTTAACGGAGGAAGTCAAGATTGCATATCTAAAGAAGGTGTGTTTTCCAGTTCAACACTAAAAACTACGTTGGATTAATCTGCCTGCTGCGCGCCCACTTCCAGGGAGAATCTTACCAACACACTAGGTATTTTTGTCAGATGATGCATTCCTGTTAAATAAAAACATTATGAAACTATATTCAGACTTCACAATATAGGTTCTAAAGAACGAGTTTTCAATTATTGACTAAGTCCTACAAGAACGGTTGTAAGTAAGAAAGTAGAAAACGTTTTTGGGATTACGTCCGCTAAATTCAGACTCTTGAGAAAACCCTTTCTCCTGAATCCTTAAAATAATCTGAGATAATACTTATATGTGATTATTTACATAATTTTCTATTAAAAAGTGATTTTTCACGATAATTTTATGTTTGTCTCAGTACGGTTTTCACCAAAATAATCTTGAATTAGATACTGAAAATCACCTTATACCTGTTGAATATGGGAATGATATACGATAACAGAAACAGTAGAAGTTCGAAAACAAATTTTTAATTTTGTTAAAAAATGTTGGAAAGGTTGGCAAACAAATTACTAAATTTTGTCACAAAATTCTCGTCTCGTTTATTTAATTTTTAAAACTCGACAGAGTTCTAAAAATTAAATAAAGGGTTATAATTACAATGTGCTTGTTAGTTTTAGTTACCTAAACCCAATTTATATAAACAAGCTTTAATAATTTTTAATAAAAAATTTAAAAATGTAACTCAAGTGCAAGTCCAAGTGCAAGTTAAATAAAATCTTGTAATAATAAAAATGTCCTCTGTTATTTCCCGCCTCCTTTGTAGAGCGAACCTTATTTTATCCTTTAAAAATAATAGCAACTCGAAACTAAAACATTTTGAGGTAATTTCCTTCGCTCCTGCCCCCGATCTAAGCTTTTTTAATTCTCATTGAAACTGTTCAATTAAAATTCGCACATTCTTTTCGAGAACACTATTTTCTGTATCAAACTTATCGGCCAAATCCATCCACGTGTCATGATTTTTGTTATGATCCTTGAAATGTACTTGTCGAATCCCACAATTCTCCTTTTTCTTTAAAGTGCTCAGTCAGTAAAGCAGTGTTCCCTTTGTTCCACTTCATAAAAAAATAACAAAACATCAACAAGTTCATTCTCGTCAAGGCTTAATAGCCTTGACAAGAATCAACGTGTGATCTTGGCCACCTATACTAACCCCGTGCGCCGCGTCCATCGCATTTCGAGTACACGTGTACATAAGTAATATAACATTTGTGTCACGTTAAATAACACGTTTTATATCTGCGCCATACTATGCTCCTCGCACTGCTCATCGCTTTCCTAGCGTTGCCGAGATGTTACCCTGTCTGCCCACACACTGCTCTACTCGCGCAAATTAACGCGACGCTCCACATTAGATTGCTCGCGTTTGCAACACAGTGGATATTGAAACTGTTGTAACGTGTGAGCTATGCATATTTATTATAGCTAATTATATCAACGTCGGAAAAAGAAATATACGTTGTCGTCGTCGAGATAGCTTTTTCTCTGTATACTCATACGATAATGTGGCTGAATGATGATAATGGATACATTATGGTTTTTAATGACACGTGACGTGCTTCAGTACTCGTACTGAGCGCTCGACTCGGACTCCGTTTGCGCGAGTGTGTGATCAGCACCCGCGCTCACATTGCCAGTCATTTAAATCACGCCCAAAAAACCAACAAAACAGGCAGCGACAGGTATGACGAGGAGCACGATATGTGGCATGACGAGTATTATGGCCACTCTACGTCTCTCCCCCGTTTCCTCGCTACTTCCCATGCCACTCGACGACTGTGTTTTTTTTTATAGAAGAGGGGGCAAACGAGCATGCGGCTCACCCGATGTTAAGTGACTATTGTATGGGCGGCGGCCATGATCAACCGCAACACCAGGAGAATTGCGGGTGCGTTGCCGGCCCTTTAGAAAGGAGTAATAAGCAATAAATAAATAGCAATCTTTTTATTAGTAATAAGACATTCCATTTTAGTACTCAGGGGTAACAATGCACCTGCATTTAGATTTTTAATCTATGTAGTATTTGTCTATGGGCCGAAAATAATACGCTAAATAGTTAGTTAAGAACAATACATTTCCTTACTGTGTAGACTTAACTTTGATAGTAACTCTAGTTGCTAAAGCATATAAGCATAACGTAACGAACTTTTTCGCCTGTTACTCAGGAGGGTACGCAGAGAATAATGACTTCCATTTAACTGACAGACATTATTTTACTTGGTTTTTTCACATCCGTATTCCTGCGCATAATATATGCTCGTCGGTTAAGGGTCTTAATTGTGACCCTGTAATTTCTGTAGCATAAATTTGCTTTGTCACTCTTTTCTCATTCATTTCTGAATATCTACTTTTCCAGAGTACCGATTCATGCCTTCTTAATTCTAGCCACAACGTCATCTTACGAACCTCTATTATCTCTAGTAGAGTCAGCCATAACATACTCGTATGTCCGAATAAACGCATTTTAATAGCATCAACTTCACTGTCATGCTTCTCTGCCACACAGCATTGTGAATTGCCTTTTGACACATTCTGACTTCCCACAATAGAGTGAAGAGCCCAATTTACTGAGTCCTGCATTCACTGGTCGTTTTATATTCATGTCTACTATCTCTGCCCACCTTGAATCCTAAATACGTTAACTCCTCCACCTGCTCCACTCCACCTGCTCAAACAACTTACCTCTTTTCTTATTTGATATATTTTTAACATGATTCTCTTTCAAAAACCATAAATAATATCTTATTTGCTTTCACTTTTTTTAAAGACTTGTTCATAAATGTAGCCATTATTTGCAAACGTCCATAAACATAATATTTATGGCGTTCTATAAAGATTACCCCTACGAGTTAGCTAAAGTGACAAACTGCAATCGTTAACGCTATAGAAAACTATAAAATGAATTAAATCGACGCTGGATCACGTGACCTAATGTTCAGATATATGAAGAAATAATTAGTTTACAATGACGACATTACATACACACAAAAATGTTTTGTGAAATCTGCTAAATTGAAAAAAGTAGGTTTTGTTTTGGTTTCATTTTTTCACATCAGTATAATAAATTCAAAAAGTATATCCTCTTTCTAAAAACTTGACTTTCACGTTATTTTTTTACGCAGTGGAACTGCGCTACAGCTGTATTATGACTGCTAAAAACTAAGACTTCTTGATCGGAAAAGGGTCACACTTATACAAAATAACGGAGTGAAATTGCAGGCTGAAGCCGCACTGTTTCGTTTGTGAGCAGAACATGCGACGTTCTAATTGATAATGAGGCATTCTATATATTTACTCAGGATGATTGATGGAGGATTGATGTACCAGTAGACGTTTATGCACCGGAGTATCCACTAACTATCAGATATACTGTGTCCTCGTTTGTCACCCTTATTTTAGACGCAAAATAGAGGGCGTGGAAAAATAAAGGGAAAATATTATGATTAATGACACTGTCGCAGAAGAAACCAATAAAATAATACAATCTCTTGTAGATTTTACATAGAGAATAAATGAAAAAATATCACACTGTTTAAGCATTTATATTGTTTTTTTTTTTCTATTTTACCTGGGTAGGATTATTAATGTGGCGTTGTTTATATTTAAGATCTAAGATAAATATAATTTTATCCCAGAGAAATACCTCATAGTTTTTCGGATAAAATAATAGTTTGGATCACTCCCAGCATTGCTTTTTATTTGTTCGTCAAGTTTCGTTACAATTGGTTCCGCTATTCGGAAAGACAGGCGAACATTTTTATAATGGTTATAAATGTCTAAATGGCTACAAATAACTCCTGGTGCTTATTAGAAGCCATTGATTTTAATATTGCAGATAGAAACTTAATATTGCAGATTGAAACTTCAATTTTACTTAAATGATTAGATGATTAGATTATACCCCGTGGTGAAATAAAATTCCCAACAACTAACCTGGGATGTACCGACAGACAAACATTATTAGCCGAGACTTTAAACTATCGTTAACGCCGATGATAGACAACTTTACAAATGAAAGGTAATGATATTTACCTTTTATAGAATAAGGGTGAGAAACGAGGACACATTCCACCTGATGCTAAGTGGAAGCTGTGGCCCATAGACATCTACATCTATTCTCGATTAAGACTCAAGATGCTGATGCGTTATCACCCCTCAGGACTAAGATGGAATGCCTCGTT
This sequence comes from Parnassius smintheus behrii, assembly GCA_036936625.1. NCBI lineage: Eukaryota > Metazoa > Arthropoda > Insecta > Lepidoptera > Papilionidae > Parnassius > Parnassius smintheus. The sequence continues at coordinate 24,399,133 of JAUPFT010000029.1, read as the reverse complement.
TCCAGTAAGAGGGGTCTCCGGTTTTCGAGACTTTTACCCATGACGTTGAGATATATCGTTAAGAAATCAACGTTATGCTCCTTAACGCCGCGCCGTAGTGCTACATCATTATACTGAGTTGGATATCTTTTCCTAGCTGGAATGCAATATATTTAAAAGAAATATATTTTTCTTGAGAAATATAAAAGTGATAAGAATTTTTTATTTTAATTTAGATCTCAAATAATAATTTACTTAAATTATTCTTATGTTTAAAACACAATCATAATATTAAAGTGGTTTCAAAGTGAAGAATATTAAATGTCTTTTTCTTAACTTATTAAGCAGTTGTTTCTCGTTTTTGGTTGTTAATTGTTAAACATCGTTATATTTTATAATTCAGTGTATGAAGTAAATTTAATATGATTGGCTATCTTTACTCCTATCATTTGTTACACTAACTTTAAGGTTTTTTCGATTAAATAAATATATTCTACAGTTGAGAAAAATCTTCTTGAAGCTATTACCTTTGAATAAGACCTACCTATTAATATATAATTAGTGGCTGTGCATGATATCTCAATTGTTATTTTAACTTTATAATATAAATTAAAAGTGAACTTTAAAAGATAGGGCATTTCTAAGTTAAAGCAGATCTAGACGGAATATAAAGGATTTTATAATGCTACATTGGCGACCACGTTCCAGATTATCGCAACACGAGTCGAAAGCCATATTTAACCACAATTTAAATGAAAGAACTAACACCCAGTTAAGCATTTTTTTCACCAAGGAATTTTTAAATAATGGAATTCTTAAGTACACTTACAGTAACTATAAATAAGCAAATAGAAATTGTTTAATTTTCTTTGCACATTTTTATCTAGGTATTCTTTAAAAAAATGTTAACTGCAACTTACTATATCTATTGGATAACGTGGAAAAGAGGATTACCTTGAACGGGATGATTTTAATTGTTGTTTATTTATGTATTCTCGAAAACAATCCAATGAAATTTTAAACACAAATCCGTTTTATGAAACCCAATGTATTTGTTTTTGTGAAAACGGCTGGTTTTTAAGACTATGTTGTTTCAGTATGCACATTTATTACTATAATTTTTTTTTCCTTCTAACCTTTATGTTGATTATACATATTGACTTGTAATTGATAAAGTGATTCTTTTACAAAGCCAGGCATAATATATTCGGTTGTTCTAGAGCCTCACAAGTTGTTTTCTTCCTCGCACAACTTCCTTGAGGAATCAACTACTACCAACGATTTTTCCTGACCGACACGACTTAGGGAACTTCAAGAAAACTGCCTACCCTTTTTTAAAAGACCGGCAATGCACCTGCAATTCCGCTGGTGTTACCAAAGTTTATGGGAGGCGGTCTCCACTTGCCATCAGGTAAATCGCATGCTCGTTTGACCTCTCCTCAATAAAAAATAAAAATTTAGGGAAAAAATCAATTTATTTTGTAGTTTAAGATATTTATTTCTCGAAACAATTAAAATTTACTACAGTAGAGTACAGTAGTAGAGTTACAGTGCATTCTTAATACAGGTTCAAGAGGGTCTGCTTAGGCGCGCAGTAGCGTATTTTAGCAAATCAACGCAAGGCACGCAATCCAAGTAACATTCTTATGAATTGGAAACTCTAGTTGCAGTGTAAGCTCTTCAGAATTTTAGAAAATATTTGTTAGGCGTATCTTTCAAAATTGTAACAGATTGTAACACGTTAAAGCTAACCGAGCATAAAAGAGACTTCCTTGTGTAGCCATGTGGTGGTTATCTATGCAAGACTTCCAGCATACCTTCAAATAAAGGAATGGGTCTCTGATGTCTCATACCGACTAGCTAAGTAGAAACCCTATAGAGGTATGTCATATTCAAAAACCTAAAAATTGGGCCAGGATAGCTCAATCCGTCAGTCATCACTGGCAACACGCACTGGTTCTATCAAAACAAATCAAATCAAATCAAATCAAATTCAGTTATTTGCATAATACGGGTGTAAGAGTTGTTACAAAAAATTAGAATATGTACACTGTATTACTACCTTATGAGGTGTGTAAATACTCTACAATATAGTCTATGCATTACTAATTCATTAATAGTGCTTTGAAATAAAATTAAGAATAAGAACAAAAAAATAATAATAAAAATATTGTCAATAGTTGAGTCTATAGTTCTAATTGTTGTCATATTAAATACCTTGATGTTATATAAACTCGAAATTAAACATTATTGATAATACGAGCAATTACATTTAAAATGTTGTCATCCAAAATTAAAAGTTAAATTATAATTTTATATACTAATCTTATTAAATTGTTACAATGTGTCACATATATAAGGTAAATGTATAAATTACTATTATTCAATTATGATTAAATTCAAATTATTATTAATAAGTTACAATTGAATAAAAACTATTGCTTTTAAGTTATAATACTTTTATCCTCTAGGTACTCTTTCACATTATAGTAACATTTATTAATCAGAAATTTGTGTAATATCGTCTTAAATCGTGAGATAGGCAACTTTCTGACATCATCTGGCAGTTTGTTGTGAATCAGTGATGTCATACAAAGAATACTTTTATTGAGTAATGCTGGATCTCCATACGGTATTTCTATGTCTTTTTTTTTTTGTCGCGTAACTGTTTTGTTTGTTGTTTGTTGTTTTGCTTTTAAAAGCAGTCTTGTAAAAGTTTGGATTTGATTTCACAAATAGATTTATTTCGTAGATATACATAGAAGGGAATGTGAGTATTTTTAAGTGTTTAAAGTATGTTTGACAGCTTATAGTATTATCCAGATGGCACATTGCTCTGATGCATTTCTTTTGAGCTTTTAATGCAGATTCTTTATTTACCGAGTTGCCCCAAAATATTACACCATATCTTAGGACAGGCGCAACAAGTCCGTGATAGGCTAATAAAACGGCTTCTTACAACTCTGTACAATCTAGTTTTCAAATTTTGAGATATACCTGACGAGAAAATGTATCGTAATTTCCCGAACCTCCACACCAAACCTCATATTGAACTTTCGGTCGAAGTGACTTACCAAGTCAGACTATTTGTCCCAGGTAAACGTATAACTTCCGACATAGATGTGACATGGACATTAAACATGATCTTTGTTTTATCCATGTTCATCTTAAGACCTATCTATTGGGAGACACTATTGAGGTCATTAAGCATATCGGTTAGGTCCTCCAGCGATTCTGCCATAAGGACTATACCGTCGGCAAATCGAAGATGAGTGATGTACTCGCCATTGATGTTAATAAATTTTCTATTTAGATAGTGTAACTAATTTATCCCCGTAATCCTATATAGTCTTCTTGGTTAATTCCTAACGTTATATATATAATTTTCATATTTTCAGTCTCTTACTTACGTGAATTCATCAATAAAAACACGTATTTATCTATAGCACGGCTGAAAATTGGCCTTTTCCTTTAGAATTTTCTATTTATGTAGTGTAACTAATTGCTTCCTGTAATCCTATATAGTTTTCTTGGTTAATTCCTAACGTAATTATATATATAATTTTCATATTTTCAGTCTCTTATTTACGTGAATTCATTCAAAACCTTTTCCAGTCCAGTAGCTTGAAAACGTCTTCCAATGATGCAGTGAAGAGTTCCGGGAATATGACGTCACACTGTCTTACACCTCTCTGCAGTTGGATAGGTTTTGTACTCTGTACAAACACTTCAGCATTTCGATATACCGACAGTAAACTTAGCACCACTGAAGGTAATGTAGCACCGCCCAAATTTCGATGGAATCGAAGGCTTTCTCATAGTCCACATAAGCCACGCAAAATGAAGATTGTACTCTTCGGTCTTCCGAAACCAGCATATTCGAGAAGCTGGAAGTCGTCGAGTCTGCGTGAGAGACGATTTGTAATGACTCTCGAAAACAGTACTTAGACGGGGTTCAGAAGGGATACCGGTGAGCATTTCTTCAAGAGAGCGTTGTCGCCTTTATTGAAGACTAACGCACTTCTGCTCCACGCCACGAGAAGTGGCAACATAAAGGATAGAATTGAAGAGCTTCTGAAGGACTTTAGGTGGACTTTAGGTAACGGTGTTTCACCCGATCTCAGAAGCTGCGCTGTAATTCCACCCTCACCTGGGGCCCTGCCGTTTTTAAGATGCTGGGGAGCCATTCTAATCTCGCTCAGACTGACGTCCGGGGTATCATCGGAATATTGTCGGGTACGACTTGTTCTTAGATGCAATATGCGTTACTCACACTTGCGTATACCTCCAATGATGAATAATAATTTGAATTTAATTATAATTGAATAATAGTAATTTATACATTTAACTAATATATGTGACACATTGTAACAGTTTAATAAGATTAGTATATTAAATTATAATTTAACTTTTAATTTTGTATGACAACATTTTGAACTTGATTGCTCGTATTATCAAAAATGTTTAATTTCGATTTTATATAACATCAAGGTATTTAATATGACAATAATTAGCACTATAGACCCAACTATTGACAATATGTTTATTATTATTTTTTTGTTCTTATTCTTAATTTTATTTCAAAGCACCATTAATGAATTAGTAATGCGTAGACTATATTGTAGAGTATTTACACATTACAGCTGCCCATAGAATCTCTCAATCTCACTCAAAATCTCAGGTGTCCCGGAAACGATGCTACACCACTCAGTTTTCAGCTTTGACATTTGGCTCTTTCTTGCGAACAGACTAGGCAATCATACTTATCAGTAATTTTGAGTGTAGTGCTCCAAAAAACTACCTAGGTAGGTGTGACGTGGATGCTCATTTCAAGACCTATCTGTTGTGAGCCACTATTGAGATTATAAGTGGCTGTGGGTTGCAATACTCATTCACGTGGAGGTGTAGTGTTGGTTCGCTTGTTCGTAACAGTTTTATATTAAAATATTAATTTCTCATTGAAACAATTAAACGGTCTGAAAGAGAATTTCAAGAAGCATCTTTTGATGTATAGATTAATAAAACTTATATAATTTTGGTGCTAAGCAGTATAACAAAAAATGGTATCTTAGTAATTTAATTTCTGTATTCGTTTTATTCGGAGAAAATGATGCCATCCGACTTTAGATATAAATAAACCTGACAAATGGCGTGCAGCTCTAGGAAAGTCATACATATTTTTGTTTCAATGTAGTTTTTTTTTTACTTTAACAGATTTTTAATGTCTTTGGTGTTCCGTTTAAAAAATTTAAACACTTATGCAATGACTTCGGCATAAGATATCCCGTTAACAAAATTTAGCAAAGTAAAAGTAATTTGATGGGTTGGCAAATACAAATTTTCGGTATAATTGCACTTGCATTTAAAATGTCGACTAAAGATGTTAGAGACAGAAAGCGCTACTGCAAATTTCAAATCACACATAGAACAAGTTAGTGTGTAAATAGTACAGCTTAAAGTCTAATGAGCGTTATAACGTTAAGTAAGGCGACATTTGCCTTTGGCTATGTATTTAAAATTTCATTGACATTACATTGCGATAAATAGACATTTTACATTGTGATTTTTTACAATATTTGGTTATAATCTTATAATATTCTATTTATTTTGTCCTTTATATAAAAAATAATATAAAGGCGGTCATAATACTGAAAAGGCATTCTCTTTGATTAATTTGTCAGTGCGTATTAATATATAGAGCTTTCACATAAAAGACCCGGAATAACTCTGATATTTGCGCTTGCTGTAAATTTCATAAAAAACAAGCAGCCCGGATTGCAATAAATTGTTAGTTGCAATTTTAAGTGCTTATTGCAATTTTAGTGGGCTCGACTGTGGAAGTTTTCTTTCACAATTTTTAGGAAACCTGCATGTCTGAGGAAATTAAGAAAATATTTTCAAGGCTTGTGTAGTTCGTCACCACACCATGGAGCAAAACCCTCTCAGAAATATGTGACTGAACGACCGAACTAAACAACCGGAAGAGGCAACTGCAGCGCGGATTGATAAAACTCCTTGTGTTCCCTTTCCACTTAAGCTTAATCCCAGCCAATTAAGCTTAGATCTATATTGCGAAATATGGTCATACTTTCGAAGCCCAAAAATAAATCTTATACAGTTATTAAGAAGACGTTCCAGCTTGTTCAGAAGATCCTGGGTCAGATCGGGTTAACACACATCTGCATATTCAACTATGGGTAATATGAGCGGTTGAACAAGCAAAGTCGTAGATTTCGTGGGAAGAAATTGTTTTAAACGATACAGAGAACGTAACGTAAATTAAGTGGCAATGACTTTGCGACTCACTTCTGAAACCTGAGTTCTTCAATTCAGCGTGCTGTCGATGTGTAGTGTGCAAATATTATTTACAGACTTACTAAACGGATTTGTAATCCCATTATAATAAATAGGAGGTAAATCTGCAGGATTCTGAAATTATAGATGCTAAACATTGATATTTAACAAACACAACAATAACAATATCGCGAAATGTCAAAGACGAATGGAAAGTAAAATTCATAATATTAAATTGAAAGATAGAGTAAGGAACTCGGAATTGAGGAACAAAACGGAAGTGGTAGACGTTCTACACCACGGTCAAAGGTTGAAATGGCAACGGGTAAGGGCATTTAGTACGCATTTGAGACCAAAGATGGACTGAATCGGTGACAGAGCAGCAAGGACCCGCTACAACACGTGCAGTGGTAGACGTTCTACACCACGGTCAAAGGTTGAAATGGCGATGGGTAAGGGCATTTAGTACGCATTTGAGACCAAAGATGGACTGAATCGGTGACAGAGCAGCAAGGACCCGCTACAACACGTGCAGTGGTAGACGTTCTACACCACGGTCAAAGGTTGAAATGGCGATGGGTAAGGGCATTTAGTACGCATTTCAGACCAAAGATGGACTGAATCGGTGACAGAGCAGCAAGGACCCGCTACAACACGTGCAGTGGTAGACGTTCTACACCACGGTCAAAGGTTGAAATGGCGATGGGTAAGGGCATTTAGTACGCATTTCAGACCAAAGATGGACTGAATCGGTGACAGAGCAGCAAGGACCCGCTACAACACGTGCAGTGGTAGACGTTCTACACCACGGTCAAAGGTTGAAATGGCGATGGGTAAGGGCATTTAGTACGCATTTCAGACCAAAGATGGACTGAATCGGTGACAGAGCAGCAAGGACCCGCTACAACACGTGCAGTGGTAGACGTTCTACACCACGGTCAAAGGTTGAAATGGCGATGGGTAAGGGCATTTAGTACGCATTTCAGACCAAAGATGGACTGAATCGGTGACAGAGCAGCAAGGACCCGCTACAACACGTGCAGTGGTAGACGTTCTACACCGTGGTCAAAGGTTGAAATGGCAACGGGTAAGGGCATTTAGTACGCATTTGAGACCAAAGATGGACTGAATCGGCGACAGAGCAGCAAGGACCCGCTACAACACGTGCAGTGGTAGACGTTCTACACCGTGGTCAAAGGTTGAAATGGCAACGGGTAAGGGCATTTAGTACGCATTTGAGACCAAAGATGGACTGAATCGGCGACAGAGCAGCAAGGACCCGCTACAACACGTGCAGTGGTAGACGTTCTACACCACGGTCAAAGGTTGAAATGGCGATGGGTAAGGGCATTTAGTACGCATTTCAGACCAAAGATGGACTGAATCGGTGACAGAGCAGCAAGGACCCGCTACAACACGTGCAGTGGTAGACGTTCTACACCACGGTCAAAGGTTGAAATGGCAACGGGTAAGGGCATTTAGTACGCATTTCAGACCAAAGATGGACTGAATCGGTGACAGAGCAGCAAGGACCCGCTACAACACGTGCAGTGGTAGACGTTCTACACCACGGTCAAAGGTTGAAATGGCAACGGGTAAGGGCATTTAGTACGCATTTCAGACCAAAGATGGACTGAATCGGTGACAGAGCAGCAAGGACCCGCTACAACACGTGCAGTGGTAGACGTTCTACACCACGGTCAAAGGTTGAAATGGCAACGGGTAAGGGCATTTAGTACGCATTTCAGACCAAAGATGGACTGAATCGGTGACAGAGCAGCAAGGACCCGCTACAACACGTGCAGTGGTAGACGTTCTACACCACGGTCAAAGGTTGAAATGGCAACGGGTAAGGGCATTTAGTACGCATTTCAGACCAAAGATGGACTGAATCGGTGACAGAGCAGCAAGGACCCGCTACAACACGTGCAGTGGTAGACGTTCTACACCACGGTCAAAGGTTGAAATGGCAACGGGTAAGGGCATTTAGTACGCATTTCAGACCAAAGATGGACTGAATCGGTGACAGAGCAGCAAGGACCCGCTACAACACGTGCAGTGGTAGACGTTCTACACCACGGTCAAAGGTTGAAATGGCAACGGGTAAGGGCATTTAGTACGCATTTCAGACCAAAGATGGACTGAATCGGTGACAGAGCAGCAAGGACCCGCTACAACACGTGCAGTGGTAGACGTTCTACACCACGGTCAAAGGTTGAAATGGCAACGGGTAAGGGCATTTAGTACGCATTTCAGACCAAAGATGGACTGAATCGGTGACAGAGCAGCAAGGACCCGCTACAACACGTGCAGTGGTAGACGTTCTACACCACGGTCAAAGGTTGAAATGGCGATGGGTAAGGGCATTTAGTACGCATTTCAGACCAAAGATGGACTGAATCGGTGACAGAGCAGCAAGGACCCGCTACAACACGTGCAAAAGGCAGGCCAAAAGGAAGATGGGCCAACGAGGTAATGGATACAGCGTGGAAAAACTGGACGAATAAGCCACAGAATAGATAGGTATGGGAAACTCTAGAGGAGGCCTTTAGCCGAAGAGGGTGCCCCAAATAACATATATAATAGGTAAAAATTATATATATATATATATATATATATATATATATATATATATATATATATATATATATATATATATATATGTGTGTGTGTGTGTGTGTGTGTGTGTGTGTGTGTGTGTGTGTGTGTGTGTGTGTGTGTACCTACAATAATAAATAATTACTAAATATGATAACGAATCTATGTAAAATTAATAATATATATGTTACAGAAAACGTATGAATTCTAGGCATTGTATACAATTCCTAGGAAATGTATAAAATTCCGAAGCTATTTAGGAAATGTATAAAATATTGATTCAACGATTACGCGCATATGCTAGGAAATGTATACATTTCCTAGGAATTTTATAGAATTCCAATATCGTATTAGGAAATGTATAAATCGAACGCTGTGTGTGAATAAAATAAATAAAACACGTTTTTAAATGAAGAATCAGAGTTTTTATTAATGGTCTCATTGAGACAATCAAGTTACAATCATACGGTTTATAAATTATAATATCTTCATACTTCTTGATTATTTAGGAAATAGGGTTTATATTTAGGCCTTCATTGAGACTAACACGTTACAATCATAAGGTATAATAATATAATATACTAATTTAAGCTTAATAAATCAACTATTTATTACGAGTAATTCTTAAAGTCCATTTATCACAAAACTATATTTTCATATAAAGCTCAGTGTCGTTTGGTAAGTTATCAGTCTGTTATTTAAGTAATTCTACATTACAATATTAAAGTAAAGGTATTTCTATTTTAATACTAAATTAAAAACTAAACAATACCCTCCCCTCGCTCCCCTCGCACCGCATGTCCACGCGTATTCATTGAAATCTTAAATATATTACAATTCCGATTGCTGTTTGGGAAATGTATAAATTTCCTAGGAAATGTGTCTAATATAATTAACATCACACATTTCCGGGTGATTTTAGGAATTATATACAATTCCTAGGAATTGTATACAATGACGGATTTCATACATTTCCTGTAACATATAAATTGAAAGAAAATACTAATAATATAAATTTGTGAAACTAAAATGTCAAAATTGTTTTATATAAAAATTAAATTATCTAAATAAAAGCAAATTAAATGCAAAATGAAATTTCCAATTGAATGTTATTCTTATATTATAGTTACGCATGTACTTAAACTTATTAAATTGATTTTGTAACAAATTTATTCAGTGTAATGACATTTCCAATGTAGTTCTAATATTATAATAATGCATGTACTTAAATCTATTAAGCTGATTTTGTAACAAATTTATTCAGTGTAATGACATTTCCAATGTAGTTCTAATATTATAATAATGCATGTACTTAAATCTATTAAGCTGATTTTGTAACCAATTTAGTAGGTGTTTGTAGGAGTAGACCAAACTTTGATAGCTGATAAGGTGTCGTTTATTTTTTTAATTCCATTATGGATATCCGCATTTTCAGTTTGCGAATCAATCGAAGATGGAGGTAATAAAGTATATAAAAATTCAAATATTTATAGGAGAAAGAACACCGCCTTGCGGTACACCGGCTTCCACATCAGCCCATGCTGAGGTCATTTGCCCCACACAGTCAATCTGCTGTCGACCGCGAAGATCAGATGGATCCATTCCAAAGCATTAGGGCCAAAATTTGGATGAGACAGTATGTAATGAAGGATTTCATGATTTAAAGCATTTGAGAAATCAACTAGTACCAGTACTGTTACTTTTTTCGTCCATACCTTGTCTAATATCGTCCGTGACGTTAATGAAAACAGTAGTGGTACTATGACCATGACGAAACCCAGACTGATATATTACACCCAGTAGGTTATATTTAGAAATAAAAGTAGATATTTGTATATTCTCATATCAAAACACTAATACAAATGTGGTCCACGATACTTGTAAACGTCGCTGGTGATAAGAAGGATGTTTCTTTTGAATAATAAATAATAATCTGATATATTTATAAATAATATAATTTTAATAATATATTTATTAAATAATATAATAGTAAATATTAAATAGTTTAATACTCTACAATTCTTTGATTGGGACGTCAAACATCTCAGTCCCCCCCCCCCCCCCGTGACCGTGGTTGCTGTAAAGCACCCGAAACGTCGGGAATTAAAAATAAGTAAAATCGTTTAAATAAACGCGATAGAATCCGTAAATTTAGTTTTATTCAAGCTTATGTTGTACCATATTATATCCTCTTTATCGCAGTTTTTTTTTTACTTTAACCGATTTCTAATGTCATACGTCATACGAAAAATCGAAACAATTATGCAATCACTACGATATCTGCCAGCCTGACGTTTAGTTGTACAGATGATTTAAATTAATGAACAAAATTTAGGAAAGTGATACGATGGCAAATACAAATTTGCGGTATAAATTAAAATTTTCGACTAAAGATGTTCAGACGACGACAGAAGGCGCTAGTGCAAATTTCAAATCAACCCCGTGTTTCTAAATTAATTAAAAGTATAACAAGTTGGTATGTAAATAGTACAGCTTAAATTCTAATGAACGTAGAAACGTTAAGTAAGGCAACATTTGCCTCTGACTATTCATTTAAAATTTTATTGACATCATTATACTGCGATAAATAGATATTTTACATTATGATTATTTTTTCACATTTTTTTGTTACTTAAATAGTTATTTTAAAATATTTTTTCTATTTAATTTGCCTCTTATATGAAAACAAATATTTGTAAAATATTAATGAAAATAATATATATTGTTATTAATACAAGGTGGTTATAATACTGAAAATTTATTCTCTTTAATTAATTTTGCGGTGCGTTTTAATGTAAAAATAACTTTTGCCTATAAGAGCCGGGGTAAGCCTGATATAAACGCTTGCTGTAAATTTTGTAGAAAGCAAGCAGTCCGGATTTGATCCCCGCCGGGTCCAATTAAGTACTTATTGAACACGTGCTCGATGGTGAAGGTTCATCTTCACAATTGTGAGGAAGCCTGCATGACTGAGAAATTGAAAAAAAATATTTTTAAGGCGTGTTTAGTCCAACACCACGCTATGGGGCAAAACCCCTCCCAGAAATAAGTGTTTATATGCCCACAAATGTACATATTATGTAAGATGTAACTCCACTTTACAATTTTTTATATTTAAAAAAAATGTTAATAGTAGCGTAAGTAACATGACTAATATTCCAGTATTGTTCACTCCAAGTATGCTTAAAAGCTTGTGATAGGAGGGACAGACTACAGTAGTCAAGTGGTAGAATCAAAACCATGACTTTCAGCCTACTGATAATAGGTAGATTAGAAGAGCCGTGGTATTTCAGATGGTTTGTGCTCGTTGTAAATTTTACAGTACGCGAGCAAACTAGGTTCGATCCCCGCCGGCACAAATGAATTTGTAATTGCAATTTTAAGTGCTGATTTACCACGTGCTCGGAGGTGAAGGAAAACATCGTGAGGAAACCTGCATGTCTGAGAAATACAAAAAAATAGAAGATATGTGAAGTTCGTCAACACGCTTTGGGGCAACGCTGCGGACACTTCCTAGCCCTAATAACTCTCTCAAAATGAGGAGAGGCCTGTGCCCAGCAGTGGGACGTATATAGGCTGTAACTTTAGAAAAGTTTCTCGCCTGGTGAAGCCAGAATCTACAATTTAACTGATTAATTAAATAAAGTCTTTTTCGCAGACAGGGAAATTATTAACTTAGCGTTATTTAGATTTAAGATAACCATCAAGGACCATTAATTTTAGCAATTTGACGATTTCTCAAGATCTCCAAGAGTTTATGATTCGTAGATATTTGGGTGATTTAAGCGCCATAGTAATAAACTATGAGTAAAACTGCAGGCAATGGGTCGGCTATATTGCTTGTAGAACAAATAACCGATTGGGAAGAAAGATTTCTGAGTGGCTACCTCAAATCGGTAATCGAATTATAGCACGACCTCATTCGATAGAGTTTCGACTGGTTAGAGATGCAGGTCGATAGATGCAGGTGGTCAGAACCGTGATTTACGACATTGATGATCTATGAAGGAGGCCTAAGTTGGACTTGAAATAAATTTACATAAAAATATTAAATATTATATATCCAGGCTGTTTAAACTACGAAGAATCGGTTTTAAAAGATCTTTTACTGTCGCGTTCTGTCCAAACGACCGAACTAGACAACCGGAAAGGCAACTGCAGCGCGGACTGATTAAACTTTTGAAAATACTTATATTGACAAAGTCATCGCTCCTCGTGTTTTTATTTTCTCTCCTCAAAAACTGCACAGATTTCATTATTTTTTCAAATTGTATATTTTTCTGTCGGTAACCTTTTCTTCTATTTCTTACGTTCTTTAGATTTAATTGCTAGAATTTGCAAAACGGCGGTTTAAGTAGTAACAAATATGACATACATATGCCACACCCATAACCTCTTAGTAGAGATAAGGCAGTGTCCAAAGAGAAGCGAGTTACTTGAAATAAAAAAATGGGTATAGATGAAAAATTGTAAAAAAGTGATGTTGGAATTGAAACATACCAAATATCCCATTAGTCGCACACTCTTGTTTGTTGTAAGTTCAAGGTTAACACGCCCCGTGTATAAGTGAAACTTAAGTTCCGGACCAATATCGGAAACACAACAATGGAAGATTAGTTCGAATCGTAAAAATTATTTGCTTTGGTGGCATTATCCAGGGAAAAAGAGGAATGCGTTTGTACGTAGTCACTAATTGCCACCAAAATTTACTCATATCAAAACGCTAATACAATTGTGATTCACGATGTTGTCAACGCCGCTGGTTATAAAAGAGATTTTTATTTTGTCCTCAAAGGCTCAGGTTTAAATAATAAGAAATATTATACATTTTAATATTAAGATTTCGAATTTTTAATAACCAGTGATTTATTCTATATCTAGATGTTAAAAACCTTAGGCTTTAAAGGGATTATAATTTTTGTTTAAGATAATAGTGAGGTTAAGCGAAGCCTATTAAGCTTGTCAAATTTGAGGAGAAATCCGGCGACGTGATAAATGGTTCAATTGTAATAAACGTTTCCAAAGTTCAAAAAAGATTGATGTTAAATGACACTGAGTGGCCTTGTCAAGCTTGTAGATAAATTTTGGCTAAATTTTTGATTATATTTAGTCATAATTAAAGTTAATTTTTATTAGAACTAGAATTAATAATAGGAATCTAAGGATAGGAAAAGGTAAGATATCTTTTAATAAGTGTCTCTATCGAATTTAAGCGTCGACGTATTTTCTTTACCAAGAGCACAGTTTAACCAGTACTAATGGTACGTTTACATTATCGACGCGAGCAACTCGCCGAGTTCTTCGCCGAGTTATTCGTGGACGTGTAAGTCGCGTTTACATATTCGCCCGTATTCATTCAACGTAGACCTTTTAAAGAGGGATGATGCGATGATGCGCTTATCGTTGACATGAATTTATCTACTTGCGTTTTATAGACTCACAACATTTTAATTAGGGGGTGTGGACCTCCCCAAACAAGATGCGACGACCTGGTGAGATATAAAGGAAGTGCAGATATTTCAGGACCGTGCTTTGTTGCCTTCCTTGGTGGAGGCCTCTGTTGAGTAGTGGACTTGCGAAGGGTTTGTGTGTAATGATTGTCATAATGATGATAAAATATTTATTTAAAATTGATTTCTCTTCCTATATCATGGGTTCTTCTTGATAGTGTCTTTAAAATAGTGAAATCGTTACTGCAATCCATCCAGTTGTGTATCACTGATATCTTTAAGTAAAGTATAGTTCGTTATATCAATAAACATTAAAATAAAACCTTTAAAATCGTAAAAATTGTTAAAACAAAGTATTTTTATGTACTTTATTGGTCTCATAAAGTATAAAGTACGTTTCCCGAAATAGCGTACAATACTTTACTATAAAGTAAGGGTGCTAACCCTACTGAGCTATCCGCTAGGGTTGCCCTGTCACGCAAATAATTTAAAATAGTACACCCTAGATGTGCGGTAAAAAATAACCGTAACCTATTTTTATTAATTCTGAACACTAATTATCTGACTAAGTTATTTAATTTGTTTAAATGTGAAATGAAATAAATTCTGTTTTTTTTTAATTAATACGTTAACATCCCTTGCATTTCAATGTTTATGTCGGCCTTTCTAAGACTATATTCTTCTTAGGCTATGCCGCAGATATGATCCAAAACAAAAATAATAAATAATTGACTACCTCTGGCAGTAAGATGATCACTACCGTGTTGTTTTTTAAGGTTTTCATATTTGTACAATATATTATATAATAAACTAGCAAACCACCCCGGGCACACATGGGTGGGGTTTTTTAATCATTTGTGTCATCATTTCGCTTTAAGATAATCAGCGACGACCACAAAAAATCGTCAAGCTTTCCGCACAAAATATTTTCCAGATCACTCCTGACATGCTATGTATTTACTTCTAAATGTTCATCACAATTGGTTTAGACGTTCCGAAGACTGGCCTGGACTGACAGATAAAAAAAATTTGAATTGGTGATTTTTATCTTAGTTGCATGCTAATAATCCTCTGACCTTATTAAAAGCCGAATTTTTTGATATTACAAACGATACAACTTTGTTTAGGTGTCCATCGGTCATAAATCATCCATCATCATTGTACTGGTTCATGAAGTACATTCTTTGAAATCGATTATAATTAAAATATCATTTGTTTAAAAAATACATTTAATACATTTAAAAAAGAACTAAACGAAGGTGGAATAATTTTTACCTTTAATTAAAATTATCTCCCACTTCGTAAAAAAGACAAATTATTGAAAGTAAGAATACGGTAAAAGACACTAAAACATAGCGATAATAGTACGAGGGTTGATTGAAAAGTACTCGGCCTAACACAGATCCATTCAATTCTAAAAAACAAATTTACCCACATTATTTAGTTCAGTTCAGACTAGTTCATTGTGTGAAGTTCGAACCGTGTGCGATAATTAGTTGTGATTTTATAAATTTATTAACAAAGTAATCGGACATAATTTCCGCGAATGGAGCAAATCGAGCAGCGTGCCGTCATTAAGTACCTCCATAAGAAGGGGCTATCATCAAAAGCCATCCATGATGACATGGTCAGTACATTAGGCGATTGTGCTCTGTCCTATTCATCCGTCAAAAAATGGATAGCATAATTTAAGCGTGGTAGAGAGATTGTGAAAGATGAACCCCGCTCTGGAAGGCCTTCGACGTCAACTACTGACGAAAATATTAAAAAAGTACTTGATTTAATAATGGGAGACCGCAGATTAAAAATTAGAGAGATAGCCGAGATTATAGGCATCTCTTATGAACGAACTCAAAACATCATTGTCAACGAGTTGGGTTTCCACAAGGTGTCTGCGAGGTGGATTCCGCGACTGCTTTCAGTTGAACAAAAAAGGACGCGATTGACTATTTCACGCGACTGTTTGGAGTTATTTGAAGCCGATGCAGATGATTTTTTGAATCGTTTTGTTACTGTGGACGAAACATGGGTTCATTACTGTACACCGGAAACAATGTATAAAAATAATATAATATGTAGAAAAATAAAAATATAACTGATTTAGTATGTGTTTATTTTCTTGGTTAGGCCGAGTACTTTTCAATCCACCCTCGTAATTATATCTCTAAAAGTCATTCAATTAAAGTCATTCAAGTAATTGATTGGTTTTTGCACGGCAACGAGATACGTGGATCATTCATTCGTAATTCTCTGACCTTTACATGAGTTTTGATTTTGAAGTTGATAATGAACAGAGAAAGAGAAAAAAATAAGATAAAAAATAAATTAACACGATTATATCCTGTAAAATTATTACTAAATTGTAAGTAAAAAGCGTAGAGATTGTAACGGTACTTGTAATAAATACTTCTTGTTTCATTTTAAACTATTTTAAGGCAATGCTATCATCCTACCTGCTGATAAGCGGGATATAGCTGAAGATTGTGAAGTGCACTGGTTTAGCTTAGCAAAGCCTGTTTACACTTGCCTTAAAACTGTTCTGTAACGTGTTTCTTTTAAACTTAAAACTGCTATGTAACTTGTTTCTTTTAAACCTTAAAAGAACATTGTAATGCAATGGAAAGTTAGATGCTGTCAAATTAATTATTACATTCCATTACGGTATTCATAACTAAAACAACGAACGACTGAGCATTCGAACCTATCACGTGTGATATAAATAATTATATTTTCTCCCTTTAATTTATCTATTTACTTTTTTATTTATTAGTAACTTATTCATTAAAATATTCTTACCTATTCATTTATTTATGTATAATGCGGACGTACCGAAAAACGCATGATTCATTCCTTTACTTGCATGTCGTAGAAAGTATTTTTTACATTGCCGGCGCGGCGAGTGCTTTACAGTACCCATGATCACGGAGGTGTCTGAGGAGTTTGACTTCGTTGTATTTGATATCCACTTCAAAACTTAAAGACACAGTACATTTATTTTGCATAGATTGGACCAATATTAATAATTTTTAAAATGAAAGTTCAAGTAAACAGACCTCAGTACCCCCATGACCAGACGTCGAGAAGTGCAGAGAGGCACGTAAAGTATAATGAAATTTTGAATAAATTAATACAACCACTCTGAAATCGTATAATCTAAAAAAATAGTTCAATTTAAATCACCCTGCACCATTTTTAATAAAATTGAAACGAACGTTCAGCCCACCTGATAGTAAGTGGCCACTGCTATCCGTGAGCAACTGCAGTCGAATGTAAAGAAAGACGACCACAGATGCGTTGTCAACTCTGAGGACGAAATACCTCATAGCTTGTAATACTGACTCTAACCTATACCCTTAGACCAAACAGTAGTGCAAGCTCAGCTCACATATCTAGCAGCATTATGATAAGCGAGTGGTACGTAACCAGAAAGACTTCTTGGTAAAGAAAGGAATAGTATAACCCGGTGAATATAAAAATAACTGACTGCTTTTGAATAATTATTTTGTGAATACGCGAATATTTCAATACAATAAAATTCGTATTCATTAAACCAACCATCCAACGTGAAATATTTCTTTTACTCGCCTGCTTTGAATATTTACTACGAAATTTCACGGTAAAAAAGCAGGTTTACTATAGACTCCGAGGGCGGGAAGTCGCGAGCACCTTCATCCGGCGCGCAAAACCACAGTGTATCCCTCATATTTCATCTCTTTGTTGTTTTCTATTATTTATATTACCTAATAATACAAAAGCACACTTTCATTTATTTATAATTTCTTAGTTGTATTTAACGCTATTAAATCTTATTTCGTGTTTTTACAATAATTAATATAGTAGTAGAGAATATAGTATTTATGAATGAAAAACAATTTTTAACAATAAATAAGATGATATATCTTACCCAGTTCAAGGAGCACCTCCCAACCTCCCGCAATTGCGTGCACTATCGCCACCACCACTAATCCCATCACCACTACTCCCAATACCACGACACTATGAAAGACACACCATCGGCGACATCGTCAGTTATGGTAGACTACAGTGACTTACCGCTAAGTATTTTACAAAGATATACAGAGAATATAATATAAAGAATTACTAGAGAAAGTTATACGGCATTTGGCAGGGAAGAAACTCATTCAATTCAAATCATTTCAGTCATTTATAAATAAATATGGTCACTTTCCGTCATTTTTTTTTGGTTAATTATTTACAATTAGGTTAGAGGCTAAGACCGTCCTACCACTTTCTGCCACACACCAACATGAACGATTATTTTTTCGATGGATTAATGGATACTCTAGGCAAACGAAGCATTTATGGCACTTGCACTGTTTAAAAGGAAAAGTAAGATGAACCAGGACTAAGATTTCTTTAAAACTCTGAAATTATACACTTTTAATTAACAGTTGTAATGGAGCCCCGAGGGGCCACCGCAAATTGAAGTTCGCTCAGGAGTTTTGGCAAAAGGTTGTTATAATTACTAGAAAAAAGTTGTATTAATGTTTTAGGCAAAGGCAAGGAACTCAAGAAAAGTCAGAAATCTAATAAGATTTATTTTCTTTGTTTACACGAAAGGAACAGGGTGACGAGCATTAGGCGTAATATTTCTGCAAATGCTTACCTTTATTGCGCGTGGTAGAATCAATCAAACAAGTAAAAACTTTGGCAGACTGAATAAGGACATTTTATCCATTCTATAATACACCGAACGACTAGAGAACGACCGAAAAACAGCATTAGCAACATTTTTCATAGACAGGCGTAAAGTAAACAGCCTTTCGGTTTTCTATAGGATGTATTTCGGAGAGTGTGCACAGAAATTAGTTAACTTAATTCCACCCTCTCCTTTCACAATCGGGTAATCAGATTCTCGACCAGTCTCTACCTACAATATGTATGGATAATTGGGGGCGTGTTATGCCTCGAGATGGGCGGGGGTTAGTCTACTCCTAACTTTTTGATATTGTAAATAGGACTAGATTAACACCTATTCTGATGTCCTGTCCGGCGAGCAGTTTGGCGTATGGCTCTGGGGGAGAGTGCAGGTCGTGTTGATCCCCAGGGCAAGTCTGAGGAGTTATCCTTCACGTGGTTGCCGCCTGTTATTTGGTCTAGTTTAATAAGAAAAAAGACAGAATAGAAACACTCGGACGATCCTCTTTTTCTTTTCTTTTATCCCTCCCCCTTTTTCTGTTGTAACGATCCCCCCCCCTCTCTATGTAGTAATAAATAATATAATATTAAATATTATTAATTCCCTTTATAATAAAAATTATATATATTTGACCAGGATTAATAAACTATGTTTAGATCTTTCTAAATGATCTTTCTAAGGTTTAATAATAGGCCGTTTGTAATATTTTGGCGTGATCGTCTTAGTTAGGACCCTTGTTTACGTTGTGTTTGTTTAGTAAATTAGTTCTTTTAGGTGTCCTTTGGAAGAAAGAATATTCACTAGAGCAATTGAAAGCTGTTGGTAGTGCCTTATAAGCTAAGTGAACCCCTTTCACGAAGACAGGGCTCGAAAAAGGTTAAGAACATAAAACGTCCCTATTCCGCTTGTATCAGGTTTACATTATTAATTATCCCTTCCCGCTCGGAAAAGGCTCAAAATATATTTATACAAAAATACCCGATACAAGGGCTTCGCTCTCCTACATATATTTAAATGTCTGGCTCAGTACCGTGCTTTGTGGAATTCTACGGGGAGTATTGCTTACCGTATAGAGCTTGCGATGGACTGCAATATAATATTTTTGTTTATTTTTTGTTTGTGGCCGAAATTATGCGCATAAGTCAAATAAATTTATATAATATTAGAACTTTATGCTTAATATACCCGAATAACGAAACTTTAATCGTGGATTTAAATGTCGCCATTCCCCGTCATTGTACCAAGTTTCAAAATGGCGAGATAAATGATATTCATAAAAATATTATGCAATTAACTTCTTGTTTTCAGGACAAATGTAGTGCGACTGGCACTTTATCGTGATACTTTAAGATAATAGTGCTATATAATATACGGGCCTTTCGAAAGTTACAATTTTTGGAGATATTTTAATGAAAAAAGAAACATAAAATGCGGAAGTTGGTGTAAAGTAGCATTATAAATAACACTTCTATTTGTATAAAAAAACATACACTTTAAATCATAAATAAGCAAAAACGCACACGCTCCTTAATTTACTAAAAAAATGATTTTTTTAGAAATAATAGTTAAAAAAAATAGTTAAAATCGAACAGCCAAACAACCATTTTTACAAGAGAAAATCCATCATGGATATTACATGCCGCGGGACCGGCTAAAGCTCATTTTGTACTTAAAACCCCATATTTGGTAGTCACAATCTACTATGCCTAACAACTGTAGTAACATTATGACTTGAAACCGGTGTATGAATCATTCTTAAGACGCGGTGAACAGACGACTTTCATGTCTTTGAAGGGGTGAAGTCGCACGAGTAGTCACGCCCACTGCGGGATACACTGACGAATCTCGCCGATGCGCGACGTCTATTACATATAAGTGCGTAATTTCGCAACCGAGTCGTAATGTATGTTTGTTACGAAATTTACGTTTAATATTTCCGCTTCGTTTGTATCACCCTGTGTAGGTCATTACTATAAGACAATTGTTGCTTTGAAGTCGCGGAGGCAACTAACATCCTCTGAGGATGTCCGTAAAGCTTTAAATTATTCTTGTAGGACTTTAATCATACCTTCAACTCTTAAGAACAGCGTACTGGTTCGGATTTATATCAAACAGTCCTAATTTGTTTACATAGACAACTCTAATATAGCCTAAAGGGTTTAATTAGGTTTTAAAAATTATTTTTAAGCGATTTCAACAATCTACAACCTTATAGTAATACGGAAGTTAAAAATTTTACCTTTAGATCTTATTTAAGTAAAATGCTAGCCTTTTTAAAACTTAAGCAGGAGTAAATAACAACTTTATGATCCTAGGACTATAAGCTCTTGAAACACAAGTCAAAATAACGTTAATTTAAACTCTTGTCTCTGATGACACGACAAAAGCTTTACTTAAATTATGTAAATTTACTTTACCGACTAATATGATGGGTCAAATTTACGGTGTAGTAGGCAAGAGAAGGGTGGCAGGTCCGTTCCAAATGGAAGTCCGTAGTCCCGTAGTGACATGACTAAAGATGGGTCATTACAATCACATTAGACCAAGATAGCAATTGGCTGACCAAATAGCTCGATGATTCAACAACCGATGGGTAAAAAACGATTCTCGAGTAATAGTCCACTCCGGTAAGCGAGGTACAGGGCGGCCTCCACTAAATAGTGAAAGGCATGAAGGAACCAAGAAGTCGATGGATGCAAGTGGCTCAGTACCGTGCTTTGTGCAAATCTACGGGGAGTATTGCTTACCGTATAGAGCTTGCGATTGACTGCAATATAATATTTTTGTTTATTTTTTGTTTGTGGCCGAAATTCTGCGCATAAGTCAAATAAATTTATATAATATTAGAACTTTATGCTTAATATACCCGAATAACGGGGAGAATAATTATAAGAATCTTCCAAGTATTTAAATTTGGATTTCAGATACTCAGGAGCACGTGGATCGTCCAGAATTGAGAAGAGGGTGCAGATTATTGTATAAATATCTGCGCTGACGAATAGGCAGCCAATTTAGCTGAGTGTTACTATGTAAATACATCATGTTAAATTCTAAAAAAAAATTCTACGTTAACGTTATGGGGATGCAATAATTTTAAAATTAGATTTAACCGATTTGTGATAATTTAAAACTACGCTGACGATCTAAATTGTATTTTTTATAAACAGAATTTATTGACAGAAAAACTTAGTAATTGATTTTTGGCCCGACCAAGGATTCAGAAGTCCACGACCAGCAGTCACGTTTAAAACCATTACACCTACAAGATATGGCAAACATTGACCCTTATATGATATTGTTGCGCGCCTATTTAATTAATAATTAATAATAATTGGCTTATCATGATGAGTAATAATTGAGTCGCTTTTTGAAAATAAAATTGTTTTTAAAGGCCCTTTTGATGGTTAATTTATTATCTTTGTACGTTATTTAGAAGGGTAAAACATAATGATTTAGTATTATTTTTATTGATGATGCTTGTGACTTGCAAAACTAATTTCAATCAACCGTATGATAGCCGTATGTCCCTTGGAAGCGAGCCAAACTGCATTTAGAGCGTTACATGTGTAGTAATCCGATTTTAGGCAGCTACAGCTCAACTCTATTAGGCTGATCTGTAGCCTTGGTTTGCTCGGAGACCTTTCCTTGGTTCGCACTAAACTTAGGTAAATTTACCAATCATCAAAGTGGATAAATTACATACTATAACATAATGATTGAAAAGAAATTAACTTTAATATAAAGTTATAGAGAACTCAAGCTTGATTCACATTACGCCAAAAACAAAATGTAGGTGTGAACTGTTAAAGTAAAATCATCATCATCATCATCATCATCATTACATCCCTTCACAAGTCCACTGCTGAACATAGGCCTCCCCCAAGTAATGCCACAAAGCACGGTCCTGAGCCACCTGCATCCATCGACTTCCTGCATGTCTTACCAGGTCGGTACGAGGCCGGTACGAGGCTGCCACTCGAGAACCTTTCTTCCCCATCGGTTATCGGTTCTTCGAGCTACATGGCCGGCCCATTGCCACTTCAGCTTACTAATCCGTTGGGCTATGTCGGTCACTCTGGTTTTACTGCGGATATCCTCATTTCTGAGTGTATCACGCAGAGAAACTCCGAACATACCCAAGTAACATTTTTTTCCGGGCCTAGGTTGTAAATAATGTCTTTAGGGTTTAAAAAGTTGTAAAAAGGTTAATGCTTTGCTATCTGGTCATATCAAGTACTTGTGAGTGATTATGAAGCCCTAACACTAATTGTTTATTACTACAACCTTGAAGCTGCTGACAAGAGTTTAAATTAACGTTATTTTGACTTGTGTTTCAAGAGCTTATAGTCCTAGGATCATAAAGTTGTTATTTACTCCTGCTTAAGTTTTAAAAAGGCTAGCATTTTACTTAAATAAGATCTAAAGGTAAAATTTTTAACTTCCGTATTACTATGAGGTTGTAGATTGTTGAAATCGCTTATAAATAATTTTTAAAACCCAATTAAACCCTTTAGGCTATATTAGAGTTGTCTATGTAAACAAATTAGGACTGTTTGATATAAATCCGAACCAGTACGCTGTTCTTAAGAGTTGAAGGTATGATTAAAGTCCTACAAGAATAATTTAAAGCTTTACGGACATCCTCAGAGGATGTTAGTTGCCTCCGCGACTTCAAAGCAACGATTGTCTTATAGTAATGACCTACACAGGGTGATACAAAAAAACGAAGCGGAAATATTAAACGTATATTTCGTAAAAAACATACATTACGACTCGGTTGCGAAATTACGCACTTATATGTAATAGACGTCGCGCATCGGCGAGATTCGTCAGTGTATCCCGCAGTGGGCGTGACTACTCGTGCGACTTCACCCCTTCAAAGACATGAAAGTCGTATGTTCACCGCGTCTTAAGAATGATTCATACACCGGTTTCAAGTCATAATGTTACTACAGTTGTTAGGTATAGTAGATTGTGACTACCAAATATGGGGTTTTAAGTACAAAATGAGCTTTAGCCGGTCCCGCGGCATGTAATATCCATGATGGATTTTCTCTTGTAAAAATGGTTGTTTGGCTGTTCGATTTTAACTATTTTTTTTAATTATTATTTCTAAAAAAATCATTTTTTTAGTAAATTAAGGAGCGTGTGCGTTTTTGCTTATTTATGATTTAAAGTGTATGTTTTTTTATACAAATAGAAGTGTTATTTATAATGCTCCTTTACACCAACTTCCGCATTTTATGTTTCTTTTTTCATTAAAATATCTCCAAAAATTGTAACTTTCGAAAGGCCCATATATTACATAGCACTATTATCTTAAAGTATCACGATAAAGTGCCAGTCGCACTACATTTGTCCTGAAAACAAGAAGTTAATTGCATAATATTTTTATGAATATCATTTATCTCGCCATTTTGAAACTTGGTACAATGAAAGGGAATGGCGACATTTAAATCCACGATTAGAGTTTCGTGTAAAAATATTTTACTAACACAGAAACATTCTAAGACCAGGACCCCTTGAGAAGCATTTATTCGTAACCATCAAATAAAGCTTGTCAAAGAGTTACAGCCAGGATTACTTTAGAACTTAGAAGCTACTTTGCAAGGTTGTATTAACGTTAAATTAAGGTTATAATGGTTATATTTGGGTCCTGTGTAAGTAGTTAGATAGGTTCTGGATTTGAGCTATATAGGTTTTGCTACAGCTCTCAGAAAGGTTATAAAACGTGGGCCCTTTTTGCACACAGGAGGTTAATATAAGGTTATTAAAACGTCATTGAGTCTGTTAAGACTTACGAGCAGATTTCCATATGAAGGTTCTAGAACCTTTTCAAAACCTTTCTAAAACCTAAAATGTTACTTGGGTAGCCCTCTTCATAGCTCGCTGAGCGACATTGAGCGTCCTCATACGGCCAGCAGTGAAGGACCACGTCTCTGGTCCGTAAGTTATAACTGGCAACACGCACTGGTTGTATACTTTAGTTTTCAGAGATTGAGGTATACCTGACGAGAAGTTGTATCGTAATTTCCCGAACGCTGCCCAGCCGAGTTGAATCCGTCGATTGACCTCTCGGTCGAAGTTGGACTTACCTAGTCGAACTATTTGTCCCAGGTAAACGTACTCGTCAAAAATAAAAAAATACATAAATAAAAAGAAAAATACATAGATTAAATTAATACTACGTATAGTGGCGGCGTGAGGACATTCACTGCGGAATATCGTCCTGTGGCTCTTGTAAGAGGTGACAGGGAAAATAAACCAGGAGAAGAGCAGCAGCGTCTTCTTAATAATAATTAAAAAATTAGAAAAATGCGTTTACAAACCCTTCTGTCATGTGTATTAACTATGGCAAATATTCCCACTATGAGGCTTCCTATGGAAAGGCCTGTGTTAAGCAGTGGACTTTTGACTTTTGTCAGTAATGGTATCGGCATTTTAAATAAATTATCATTGTCAAGCTCTTTAACATTTTTTGTTATTCATCCATGCCTTCTAATTTTATAATGCTACATGAGGAAGATATTCAATGATTTCTCATATTTGCACGAACACTACACATTTAAATAAAATTATTTATCGCGTATATAAATAATACAATAAAAATTAACATATTTTATATTCCCGACGTTTCGAGCACTTCACAGCATCTATGGTCGCGAAAGCGACTGAGGTGTTCGACGTTCCAATGTCACTGTTAACCACGACTACCTCCAGATTAAAATTAATAAGATATTCGCCACAGTCACCACTACGTTTGGCAGCAGGACGACTCAGCAATTTTTATTATACTTTTTAGTTGTTAATAAGAAGACTACTACTAGTGCCCATAATCTGGTCTGCTTGCGTCGGTCGCCTTTTACGACGAGTCCGACTGGGTGGGTACAGTCCTTTCACCTATTTCTGACATGTTTTTATCTTAAGCACATAGAGAGTCAGTGTAATTACAGGCTGTATGCCGTTCCATCTTAGTCCTCAGAGGTGTCAAAATATCCATAGCGTTCTATGTTTGAAGTTAGCTGCTAGTTGACAACAATAGTCTATTATGTAAATTATTATTAGGTAAATTCCTATGATATTTTTTTTAAATCCCTCTCGAATTGTTAAACGATTTTTAGACGAATTAATGTGGTAGGGTTCAACATTTTCGTGGTGGAACCACGCTTCAGCTGCGTCTGAACGGTGGCTTAGGCTCGAATAGAAAAAGTTTGCGCACACACCGAATACCAAAATAAGGCTTTTTTACTTCGTATAACACGTTTACTGCGTAACAGGCCGATATCGGCCTGCCGCGGTACTTGAACTGGTGCGGACGAAGAAAACTATGTCCCTCTCGCTTGTGCGAAACGATTATCTCAGGTGTTTGTAAAAATTCGACAGAGACAAATATATATTTCATCTTGCGGTAAATGCCGTAGTTGTTCCCCATCAAAACATAACGGCAGGCTTTTATTGACCTACCACGCACTGACGGTGAAAAAACATCCGCGAGTGCGGCAGTGGGCCTATTTCGGCCCGCCCTCCCACCAGGCAGCTGGCGACCCGATACCGCACAGAGCGCGCGCCCCGCCAGTTAGTGTTGTGCTATCTAACAGCTCTGTCGTAGCGTCCGATATTATCAACAATGGCAAGCAATAAAAGAAAAATACAAATTTTGGAAAATAGAGTAATTCGCCCTGCAGTTATTGACAGTGATAGTGACAGCAGTGAAGAAATATTTTCCACTAAGAAAACTAAAAAGGATTTGGAAACAAATGTGCACGGAAAACAAAGCACAAGCGGTAAGTTTTATTTACTACCTACACATATCAACATATCAGCCTTAGACGCATAATGACGTGGGGATTTTTTATGTAATACCATCCTTTATGAAAAAGATTATTCTTAACACTTTCATTGCATTTTAATGATTTATTTTCAACAGTTGATGTCGAGAAAATTTAGTTTTTTTGAACATCTTTTCAATTGAACCATAATCCGTCCGCTTTTACCCCAACACTCCTTTTTCTCGCTAAATAAGACACAATAAGAGTCACAGTAAACTTTTTTTGTCAACAGCGGACGTTTTCAGTAGCCCCAGTGGAAGAAAATTTCATATTCTTAAACCAGTCTCGTTTTCACATGTAACTAAAACAGGTATGTCTTAATTTAAATAATTTATTTGCTTTTAGTGTTATAGTTTCTGCTGAGCATCTATTGACAGATATCTCTCTCTCTCTATCTCTCAAAATTTCATATTTTATTTAATTTTTTACTTATATTACTGTAAAGTTTCATCTAAATCCGTTCAGTAGTTTTTGCGTGAAAGAGTAGCAAACATCCATACATCTAAACTTTCACATTTATAATATTAGTGTAGATTAATTTTATTCCACTTACCTTTTTTTGCATTACAGAATGTAAAAATAAACCTACACCACAGACATCAAAAGGATTGTCTTCGCCTAGCTCATCGTCATTGGAACGATTTAGTATGTATAGCTCAAGAGGATGCAGTCCTTCGCTAAACAATATATCAGCTTCTAAGCTTATGCACGGCATCAAAATAGATGAAAGCGAATATCATGACTTGATAAATCTAAGAAACGATAATAAAAAGATAAAAAAGAAAAATGAAATAGAAAGGAAAGATCCAAAGACAAAACTTACATTCACTTATTCTTTTGAAGACAGTATGTCGCAAGGGTTAACTGAAAGTAATGAAAATTGTGTTTTTTATGACGAAGAACGTAATAAACAGTTTGAAGAAAATGAAAGACAGAAAGAAACACTTAATGACGAAGCAGAGAGAGAGAAAGAAACAGAAAATGTTGATGTAGAAGATGTAGAAGAGAGAGAGGAAGAAACAGGAAATGCTGAAGAGGAAGATGAAGATGCAGAGAGAGAGGAAGAAACGGAAAATACTGAGGAGGAAGATGAAGAGCAGGAAAGTGGTGACACAGGCGATGATGAGAGTGATGAATATTCTGCAAGTGAAGTTGTATCGGATATAGATAATGATGTTTCAGAGGAAGAGGAAGATGCACAGGATAATAGTGTCAATGAATGGGATGCTGTCACAGATTTGACACCTGAGTTGGATGCGTGTACTTTAAATGAAAGCACTTTTAATATTCCTATAGAAGATATATCTCCTGCAGGTATTTTTTCCTTATTTGTAACTGATGAAATAATAGATAAAATGGTTACAGAAACTAATAAATATGCGTTAAAACACATCGCAGAAAAGCAAAATAATAACGAAATAAAAACAAAATCTCGGTTATTATCATGGAAAGCTACGAATAATATAGAAATGCGGAAGTTTCTAGGGGTACTACTCGCAATGGGTCTGAACAAAGTGCCTCATATAAATGACTATTGGTCAAAAAAATCAATATATCGAAACGAATATATTGTATCTGTAATGACTCGGGATAGATTTCTGCTATTCCTGAAATTCTGGCATTTTTGTGATGATTCGTCAGCCATCCACAATACAAATAAGTTGAAGAAAATTCATGATTTGACTAATATGCTCAACAGCAGATTCCAAGAAGTATTAACGCCAGGTAAATTCATTGTTATAGATGAATCAATGATACCATGGCGTGGCAGGCTGAAATTCAAACAATACATTAAAAACAAATCACACAAGTATGGTGTTAAAATTTACAAGTTATGCACTCCAGAAGGGTATATATATAATTCAATAATTTATTCTGGAAAGGGAGAAAATGGCCGTGAACAAAATCATGGTAAAGTCACCGTACTGAAACTCATTCAAGGGCTGGAGAACAAATGTCGTGTAGTAATTGCAGACAATTTCTACTCTTCAATTGAATTGGCGGAAGAACTCTTATCTCAAAAAACCCGTTATTGCGGTACCCTAAATTCGAAGCGAAGGGGGCTACCTAAGGAGATAGTGTTACTAAAGTTGAAGAAGGGTGAAATCAAAGGAGCTATGAATAAAAATGGCGTTAAAGTTATTAAATGGGTTGACAAAAGGCAACTTCTAATGATATCTACTCTCAAAGAGGACAAAGATGTACTTGTCAACACTGGCAAAAAAAAATAGGAAGACGAATGAAGATATAAAAAAGCCTACATGTGTCTTAACGTATAATAACAACAAAAAAGGAGTTGACTTCAGCGACCAAATGTCTTCATACTATTCTACATTAAAAAGAGGGCTCAAATGGTTCAGAAAAGTGGGTATGGAATATTTGTTAGGCATGGCGTTAGTAAACGCGTGGATCACATACAACGTGAAATGTGATAAGAAGGTTTCAAAAAAAGAATTTACAGAGGCATTAATGCAATCATTAACTGGAAAAAGTGTATGCGCTGATAGTAAGTATAATGACGTGTAACATCACTGTAGGCATATGTAGATTATTGTTGAAGGCGATTCCTACATTTCCGTGTTTCAACATCGTCAGACGTTCTACATCTGCAACAGGTAACTATTGTCATTATTTTGAACATATTACCAGTGTTACGGTGGCTGCGCATGGTCTTCGTGCATGAGCTTTGTGCTGACTCTGCTATTTTCTGCGAGCAATGTTTAGCGTTGTTTGCACTACTGTTCTATTATGGTATGTTATGGCACTGTTTACTTACTCAATAACACATAATGCGAGTTCTTATTTCGGGGCACTCAGCTGCATTTATCATAAAAATAACGCTTTAAGTGGTCTACTTGATTGCACAAAATAGACATTAGGTCCTGTTACTACTATATTATACACCATATACATAATTTTATACCTATATATACAGGCTGTTAGGGTTATCACCGCTGTCCTTCAAGGAGGTTACTCAGTATCGTTTATACAACAAATTTCCCTATCATGTCGTAAACTCGAAAAAAAATTTTTGGCTTCCCATACTAACCGATCCGATCAACTGATTAAAAATTGTATTTGAGGAATAAACTATCTGATTTTTTTGTATGAAAAGTGAGAATATTTTTTTAAGATTTCAACATGGGTCCCATAAGGAAAGTTGTTGTATAAGCGATACTGAGTTATCTCCTTGAAGGACAACCCTACACCTATACAACATGTAATTCCAAATGCGCAAAACCTCCCGTGGGGTAACTCAGCCCATGTTACAGAACAATTTTTGTTCTGAGATTCGCAAAAAATATTTTCACTTAATTTAAAATGACCTTATACACCGTGTAACGGAAGGGGGGTATCAACCCTGAAGGAGGTGAATGTGCTCATGAAACTGAACAACTTTCCCCAAAGAATATAGGTCGAAGTATGAAAAAAAATGTTGGACCTCCCGTAGTAGTAAATCAATCAGCTGGTTGTCAATTTTGTAAGGGAAGGCCAATTTTTTTTTCATATTTCGACCTATGTTCTCTGGGGAAAGTTGTTCAATTTCGCGAGTTCTGTGGTAAAACTCAATGTTTAATAAATCACACGGAATTAAGCAAAAAAATTCATTTCAGAAAATCAAGTAAAACCTAAGGACAATGACCATGTTCTTGAAATGAGCGCTAAACGAAGAAATTGTGCAGGGTGCTACGACAGACTGCGGAAAATCTTTAATAGTACCGAAGCAAAAAAAAAAGTAAAGAAAATAAAGAAATATTGCAGGAAATGCAACCAAAACCTTTGCGTAACATGTTTCCAAGATAGGCATAAGTAAATAAAAACATTTTACAGTTCTTTTACGATAATTCTGTTTTATTTTCGATATCCCCTTATTTTTCTCTGTCCCGTCACTACTAAAAATACTTTCTAGTGCGGTTCAGGTCGATATCGGCCTGCCGCTTTTCCTGCTTTATTTCTCATTTCTTGTTTGGCAGATCCCGGGGCGAATCAAACCTATGAACGTTGGGTTCAAGCTCATTCTAACAATATAAAAAAAAATGTATACATTATGTTTCCACAAAGTTATAGCAATTTAATCTATCCTAGTGCTGGTGGGTCTAGATCGACCACTCACGCACTGGCGGAAACATCATTGGGGGCGCATTTTGGCCCGCCGCCGCACTAGATGAAGTATTATGATTTTACTTGCCGCAGTAAACGTGATAATGAGTGATCAAAAATAAAGCGAAAGTGACATTTTTTCTTTTCACTTTAGTAAGGAGACATTTTTTATCTTAGTCGTCGGAGGTTACAACGTATTCGAATTTTGATTCTCAATTTAGCATAGGTATTATTTAGCATACCCTTGCCCCAACTATTGATTTAATACCATAAAAGTTCGATTTAGTTTTTTCTTTAATCACCGACTTTGTATAATATTTACTTAACAGTTTCTTTTCCACGTAAATCAATTTCAACATTTTAATATATTGGTAATACATTTAGATCCTTACATTTTGTTATAAAACGTGTACGCCGAAACTTGAAAAATCTAAGTATTGGGTCCTTACATATGAAATTAGCGTTTTGTCGTACTGACCACTTTGATCTGAAATATCTCCTCTTTGGTTAAAACTTCCAAATTCTGATTTATAAATTCATTTAGCTGGTAAATTTTGGTTTTGAAAACAGTCATTCATTTGTTTTTTCCTCATTATTTTTTTCTTTGGCTTCTCTTATTACCGCACAATGGAAAACATGAAATATCGGTATATTTATGAGTACGAGTTCTACCGTCGCATCAGTGCTGCAGAAACAACTCGAAGGATTAATGATGTGTACGGTGCTGGTGTCACAAAAGTAAGTTTTTACGTGGTAGAGCCATGCTGCAGTTATATTAGTAGTATAGTTGTAGCACGAATGGGTCGGCTCGACCGGGGAAGGACCACGCTCTCACAGAATACCAGCGTGAAATAGTAGCTTAATGCTGCTGTATTTCGTATGGTGAGTGTAGCGAACCGGAGACCCTCTTTACTGGAAATGAGGCATTCCATCTCAGTCCTCACGGGTGACAACGCATCTGCATTTTGATTTGTAATGGAAGATAGATGTAGATGTCTATGGGCCGCAGTAACCACTTACCATCGGGTGGACTGTGTGATCGTTTGTCAGCCTATTCTATAAAAAAAAAAAGCACGGTACGTTTTTGTTTCAACCTTTTCGTTCTGGAAATTTCGACATGCAAACCGCGGCAGTCCAAACCGCCTTCAAATAGTTTCTTGATTCCCGCTTCATTGGTTGCTTGTCTTGGTTTTTTTAGCAAAGGGATCAATGAACTACCTACGAGATGGCATAAGTGTATAGAAAACAACGGTGCATAATTTGATTAATTTAATATATTTTACAAAAAAATTGACTTTATATTTCCCCCGTACATAACGCCAATTTCATATGTAAGGA
The DNA here is from genome assembly GCA_036936625.1 of Parnassius smintheus behrii. NCBI lineage: Eukaryota > Metazoa > Arthropoda > Insecta > Lepidoptera > Papilionidae > Parnassius > Parnassius smintheus. The sequence goes on along the minus strand of JAUPFT010000029.1, from coordinate 24,366,884 downwards.
CCTCTTAAATGTGATTAGAACAATTGGATATTACAAAGCTAGTAGAGCCAGTACTAATTAATTAAACTGATTAACAATGCCAGATATTTTGATGTCAATAGATGACAGTAGCTGTCCAGCTAGCAAATACATTGGTGCGCATTTAGACAGTGACATTTCAAATTGTGTTTCCAAACAAAGCCAAACTATTTATATTCAAGTTAATGCCCTTATATACCTTTTGAAGGTCAAGTACACCAACGCTTTAATAAGTCGGGAAGCCTTGTGATAATAAGAAGCGACAACCAATTTACAAATATCACTATTTTTCCCAAGTTACAATCCAACCACATAAAATATATTTCGTTACCGTTATAGCCAATTAAAGACCAGTGCTTAACATATTGTACGTGGTAGAGCCATGCTGCAGCCATATTATGGTTGTAGAACGGATGGGTCGGCCCAACCGGGGAAGAACCACGCTTTCACAGAATATCACAGAATATCAGTGTAAAATAGCAAGTCAATGCAGTTGTATTTCGTATGGTGAGTGTAGAGAACCGGAGATCCTATTTACTGATGATGAGGCATTCCACCTTATTTTCAAGGGTAGCAACGCTTCTACGTTTTATTTCTTAATCGAGGATAGTTGTAAATGCCCATGGGCTATAGCATCCACTTACCATCAGGTAGACTGTGTACGTTCTATTATTACATGTGAAGAGAATCACATTTATGTAATTATTATTGAAAGTTAGTTTTGCAATATAAAATATTGTACAAACTATTTACAAAATTTGTTTTAGAAACAGCTTGGACCAAACATTGGCCTCCTCATAGGAACCTTGGACTCATTAGGAGATACATAGTTGCCATGCTTGGTGACCGTGTTAGCTAACGCAATTTTTATATTTGAGTTTTTTCATTTCCTGGTTTGTTTTCCTCTGTCGCCTCTCACGACACCCACGAGACGTTACACCGCTACAACATGGCGACACATTTGCTGGCTTGTTTTCCTCTGTTGCCTCTCACGACACCCACGAGACGTCACACCGCTACAACATGGCGCCACATTTGCTGGCTTGTTTTCCTCTTTCGCCTCTCACGACACCCACGAGACGTCACACCGCTACAACATGGCGACACATTTGCTGGTTTGTTTTCCTCTGTCGCCTCTTACGACACCCACGAGACGTTACACTGCTACAACATGGCGACACTTTGCTGGTTATTTTTCCTCTGTCGCCTCTCACGACACCCACGAGATGTTACACCGCTACAACATGGCGACACATTTGCTGGTTTGTTTTCCTCTGTTGCCTCTCACGACACCCACGAGACGTCACACCGCTACAACATGGCGGCACATTTGCTGGCTTGTTTTCCTCTTTCGCCTCTCACGACACCCACGAGACGTCACACCGCTACAACATGGCGACACATTTGCTGGTTTGTTTTCCTCTGTCGCCTCTTACGACACCCACGAGACGTTACACTGCTACAACATGGCGACACTTTGCTGGTTTGTTTTCCTCTGTCGCCTCTCACGACACCCACGAGATGTTACACCGCTACAACATGGCGACACATTTGCTGGTTTGTTTTCCTCTGTTGCCTCTCACGACACCCGCGAGACGTCACACCGCTACAACATGGCGACACATTTGCTGGTTTGTTTTCCTCTGTCGCCTCTCACGACGCCCACGAGACGTTACACCGCTACAACATGGCGACACTTTGCTGGTTTGTTTTCCTCTGTCGCCTCTCACGACACCCACGAGACGTTACACCGCTACAACATGGCGACACATTTGCTGGTTTGTTTTCCTCTGTCGCCTCTCACGACACCCACGAGACGTCACAACGCTACAACGTGGCGACACATTTGCAGGTTTGTTTTCCTCTGTCGCCTCTCACGACACCCGCGAGACGTTACACCGCTACAACATGGCGACACATTTGCTGGCTTGTTTTCCTCTGTCGCCTCTTACGACACCCACGAGACGTTACACTGCTACAACATGGCGACACTTTGCTGGTTTGTTTTCCTCTGTCGCCTCTCACGACACCCACGAGATGTTACACCACTACAACATGGCGACACATTTGCTGGTTTGTTTTCCTCTGTTGCCTCTCACGACACCCGCGAGACGTCACACCGCTACAACATGGCGACACATTTGCTGGTTTGTTTTCCTCTGTCGCCTCTCACGACACCCACGAGACGTTACACCGCTACAACATGGCGACACTTTGCTGGTTTGTTTTCCTCTGTCGCCTCTCACGACACCCACGAGACGTTACACCGCTACAACATGGCGACACATTTGCTGGTTTGTTTTCCTCTGTCGCCTCTCACGACACCCACGAGACGTCGCACCGCTACAACGTGGCGACACATTTGCAGGTTTGTTTTCCTCTGTCGCCTCTCACGACACCCGCGAGACGTTACACCGCTACAACATGGCGACACATTTGCTGGCTTGTTTTCCTCTGTCGCCTCTCACGACACCCACGAGACGTTACACCGCTACAACATGGCGACACATTTGCTGGTTTGTTTTCCTCTGTCGCCTCTCACGACACCCACGAGACGTTACACCGCTACAACATGGCGACACATTTGCTGGTTTGTTTTCCTCTGTCGCCTCTCACGACACCCACGAGACGTTACACCGCTACAACATGGCGACACATTTGCTGGTTTGTTTTCCTCTATCGCCTCTCACGACACCCACGAGACGTTACACCGCTACAACATGGCGACACATCTGCTAGTAATATTTTATGTAAATATGTATGGTATAATATATACCATATTTATTTATTTATTAATAGGCAACTATATATCTACTTCTTTGTACACCTGTTTCTCTTTATCTCTATATCACTCTAAAATAGACTGAGACTGAGTATGATTTAGACAACAGAAAAGCTTTGACTATAAATAACACCAAATAAATATTTATAATAAGTACATATTTTACACAGTTATGCTTAAAAATAGGGTTTTAGTGTTGGGAGTTCTATCTATGGCAAGGGTGGTTTGGAGGTTATTAATCATCGTTTCCGTCAGATAATCTGGCTGCGTTTGCTTTGAGCAAAGAGGTGGTTGGGAATTATCTAAGGCTTTGATTGGTATATACTGTAAAATATTATTGTATTTATTATAGAAGAAGAAAGGATAAAAACTGCAATAATCGCCACTAGTAACTCTTAAATTGAACCCATGTTAAGGATTCAGCTGTCCTATTATTAAGGCAAACATTTTTTCGGGCGTCAGGATGTTTCGACAACATCTTTGTTAGCGACGCGTCTATAAGAATATTTCGATTTATTAGTTAACCGATTACGAATAGCTTGTAAAAGCAAATTATCGAGCAATAATATTCTAATAAGAAAACACTTAGTTGAATCTTAAAGAAATATCGAATTAATGATATGAAGGTCTTGGGTTCGATTCTCATGTCGGACTAGTTTGTCGTTTTTTTAGTAATATTTTAATAAATTATGTTTCCGGGTTCAGTTCCCCGGTTGGAATCACCTTTCCAATAATGTTAATTTAAAGGAATATTAAAATAAAGTTAGAGACCAGGAATTGTTCCCCGGTCGAAGTGATCACTTTGTGAATAAATAGAATTAATGGAAATTTGCATAAGTATTATCTTATATAAGTTTGATACGTTTTGTATGAAAACAAAATGTTTGTTTTCGATGTTTGATTCATGGAATATTTTGTCTATGTTACCTGATAAGAGGCATGATAACTGATAAGAATCTAGTTAGAAATAAATTTTTACAATTTGGGAGTCGTGAAGAATCAGTTGTTCACCCAGTATTGGTTGATAGCCGTGTGTGCTAAATTTGCCATTTTTGCCGACAATTGAAAGTCGTGTGAGAATTAGTTGTTCAAATAGCGTGAGTTCATAGCCGCGCGTTAACTTAGGAGGTCAAAATAAGTAGAAATTTAAATATTTGCAAATTTCAGCAATTTATGTAAAATTGACTTGTAAAATATTTCAGATTTACTGTTTGAGCAAAATAGGTGAATTCTGTGTTATTTTCATGTGAAAATTCCTTTGGATTAGTGAAATATTGACAGTTTTGTGTAAGAAATTTAAAAGTGTTTAAATAGTGAAATGTATAGGAAAAATGTAAATTAAACTATTGTATTAGTTAAGATATTTATATTTTCAAGTGAAGAACATTGTTTCAACCTTATATGTTAGATATTTAAGAATTCTAACTTGGTGCATATGTTGTAAAATGGGCATATTTTGTTGAATAAATAAAAGGTTTTTTGTGATATAAAAATGTAATGTATATCATAGTATAGATATTTTTTGTGCTATCTTTATAAGTAAAATGTATAAATGTATGTCTTATACAAATAAAGATATTGGGCAAAACGTGAGCGAGTGATAGTACAAATCGATATAATGTAATCGCACAGAGGGCGCGGCTCTTTTTCGCGTATAGCTTTGAGGTAGTTCAGTAAACGAGTTTTCTTACAAATCGTTAACTGCGGTGGAGAGCAACCCGCCTGCAACCGAGGAAGGCGCCGGGGCACGATGGGATTACCAACGCTGCACTCCGACAGCTGCCCCATAGAGTCCTAGTAGAGCTTGGTCGACTCTACAATGGGATGTTGCGGTCATCCCACTTCCCGGAGGACTGGATGAAAGGCAAAGTGATCGTCTTGCCGAAACCCGGGAAGGACAGGCGTAGACCTGCCAGCTACAGGCCGATCACGCTGCTACCACACATAGCTAAACTGCTTGAAAGATTGTTTCTAAGGCGCCTCCGCCCGTGCATCCAACTTCGGGCGGAGCAACATGGATTCAGGAGGGGTCACTCCACGGCAACACAGCTGACCAGAGTGCTGCACCTGCTTGCGGCCGAATACAACCGTGGCCGCACTACGTTGGGCGTCTTTCTCGATATCGAGAAGGCGTTCGACAGGGTGTGGCATTCTGGACTACTTTATAAACTAGAAGAACAGACCAGTATCCCTCCTGCTATGTTGCGGCTAGTGGCGTCTTTCCTGGCAGACAAGAAGTTCTACGTCCGCGTAGAGGGCGCCGAGTCCGCAACCAGAACCATCAGAGCCGGCGTTCCTCAGGGCAGGTGCTTGTCTCCAGTCCTGTACGCGGCTTATACCAATGATATCCCTACCCTGGCAGGAAGGCTGCAAGAGTGGAAGGATGACGTGGAATTGGCGTTATACGCGGACGATAGCGCTTATTTCACCTCGTCCAGAAGAGCCCACATTGCCACTGCCAGGATGCAACGTCTCCTAGACCTGCTGCCACCATGGCTAGATGAGTGGAGGATGGTCGTCAACGTTGGTAAGACGACCGCTCTGCTCACTCGCCGCCTCAGGAACCTACCACCTCAACTAACCCTCAATGGCCAGAAGATCGCGTACGAGAAGGCCGTGACCTACCTTGGGTGTCGGATCGACCGGGCGCTGCACATGACTGCGCACGTCGACCTCGTCGTCCACAAAGCACGATGTGCGCGGGCGATGCTCGGACCGGTCCTGGCATCCAAGTTACCACTTAACACCAAAGTGCGAATCTACAAAACATATATTAGATCCATCATCACGTATGCTGCTCCGGCCTGGTACGCGCTTCTGAGCGAGCCTCTGAGGCGGCGACTGCAGGCCCAGCAAAATCTGACGTTAAGAATCATCGTCGGTGCGGGTCGCTATGTCCGGAATGACGTCATAGTGGCCAACCTGAAGATTGACACCATCCAGGAGTTTGTGTTGCCGTGTAGTGGCGGTTAAGAATATCCACTACCCCATATCTTCCCGTGGGTGTCGTAAGAGGCGACAGAGGGAGACAGGCAGGAGATGGGCAGCAGCATCTTCCTGATGACAACTGTGACGTAATAAAAAACTGCGGTTGCCAACCCGCTCGTCAAGCGTGGCAACTACGGCAAATACCCCCCAATGAACAAATACACAAAAAGACGGCCCCCAGTCCCCGGCGGCCCCGCTATTCCTGGCTACGGTGGCGACCATGGTAACGGCGGGGCAGGGGGTGCTAAGAATCTCCGGTGGAGGTTCGGTTGCCACCTACGACGACTCGACCTGGCAACATATAACGCACGCACCCTGAGGACTGACGAGAAGATACTGGAGCTGGAAGAAGAGGTAGACAAGTTGCGCTGGCATATTATTGGATTATCCGAGGTCCGAAGAGAGGGGGAGGACACGGCAATCCTCGAGTCCGGCAACTTGTTCTATCACCGGGAGGGCGACCATCTGTCCCAAGGAGGTGTCGGATTTATCGTCCACAAGTCTCTCGTCAACAACGTTGTAAAGATTGGGAGTGTGTCGACGAGGGTCGCGTACCTGATACTCAGAATCACCAAACGGTATTCGCTGAAGGTCATTCAGGTTTACGCACCAACCTCGGCACACCCCGATGAGGAGGTGGAGGAAATGTATGAGGATATTTCCAGAGCCATACATTCCTCCAAAACCCACTACACGGTGTTGATGGGAGACTTCAACGCAAAACTAGGCACAAGAGAAAGCGGTGAGCTGAAGGTAGGGAAATTTGGAGTAGGGCAACGGAACCGAAGGGGCCAGCAGCTGGCCGACTTTATGGAGAAAGAGGGACTCTTTATGATGAACTCTTTCTTCCAGAAGCGGCCCCACAGGAAGTGGACCTGGTCGAGCCCCGACGGTTCGACAAAAAATGAGATTGACTTCATTATGACGACCAGACGCCAACTGTTCAGTGATGTCTCAGTGATCGCAAGGGTGAAAACTGGCAGCGATCACCGAATGGTTAGAGGCACACTGAACCTAAACGTTAAGTTGGAGAGGTCTCGTCTAATGAAGTCAACGCTCCGTCCCCCTCGTGCTCTAATCCAGAATCCCGAAACCTTTCAGCTCGAGTTACGTAACCGCTTCCAGTGCCTAGAAGATTGCAATGCAGTGGACGATATGAACGACAAGCTCGTGGAAACTGTCCATGCGGTCGGAGCTAAGTTCTGCAAGACCCGCCGCAGAAGAACACAAAAACAATCCGATCACACTCTTAATCTCATGGCTGTTAGACGGGAGATGAGGCTGCAATCGTCAACAGATTTGACAGCATACAGGCAACTGAACAGACAGATCTCCAAGTGCATGCGGCGAGACTTACGCAACTTTAATACTTCTCGTATTAAAGAAGCGATCGAGCGGAACCAGGGCTCCAAAGTCTTTGCCAGAGATCTGTCTGCCAGAAGGAGCCAACTGTCAAAGCTGAAGACTGAGTGTGGCAACATCGTTTCCGGGACACCTGAGATTTTGAGTGAGATTGAGAGGTTCTATGGGCAGCTGTACACATCATCGTTGGAGCCACACGCAAGTGTGAGTAACGATCCAAGAGCAAGTCTTATCCGACACTATTCCGATGATATCCCGGACGTCAGTCTAAGCGAGATTAGAATGGCTCTCCAGCACCTTAAAAACGGCAGGGCCCCAGGCGAGGATGGAATTACAGCGGAGCTTCTGAAAGCGGGTGGAACACCGGTACTTGTAGTCCTTCAGAAGCTCTTCAATTCCGTCCTCCATGGTGGCACTACTCCAGAGGCGTGGAGCAGAAGTGCGGTGGTCTTGTTCTTTAAGAAAGGCGACAACGCTCTCTTAAAGAACTACAGACCGATTTCCCTTCTGAGCCGCGTCTACGTGCTGTTTCGAGAGTCATTACGAATCGTCTCGCACGCAGACTTGACGACTTCCAGCCTCCCGAACAAGCCGGTTTCCGAAAAGGCTTCAGTACCATAGACCACATACATACCCTGCGGCAGATTGTACAGAAGACTGAAGAGTACAATCTGCCACTTTGCCTGGCGTATGTGGACTATGAGAAAGCCTTTGATTCCGTCGAAATTTGGGCGGTGCTACAGTCCCTTCAGCGGTGCCAACTTGACTGTCGGTATATCGAAGTGCTGAAGTGTTTGTACAGTAGGGCTACGATGGCTATCCGAGTACAGAACCAGAGCTCGAAACCTATCCAACTGCAGAGAGGTGTAAGACAGGGTGACGTTATATCCCCGAAACTCTTCACCGCTGCATTGGAAGACGTTTTCAAGCTACTGGACTGGAAAGGATACGGTATTGACATCAATAGCGAGTACATCACTCACCTTCGATTTGCCGACGATATAGTCCTTATGGCAGAATCGCTGGAGGACTTAAGCACTATGCTCAATGACCTCAATAGTGCCTCCCAACGGATAGGTCTTAAGATGAACATGGACAAAACAAAGATCATGTTCAATGTCCATGTCACACCTATGCCGGTAGTTGTTGGGAGCACCATGCTCGAAGTTGTTGACGAGTACGTTTACCTGGGACAAATAGTCCGACTAGGTAAGTCCAACTTCGACCGAGAGGTCAATCGACGGATTCAACTCGGCTGGGCAGCGTTCGGGAAATTACGACATATCTTTTCGTCAGGTATACCTCAATCTCTAAAAACTAGATTGTACAACCAGTGCGTGTTGCCAGTGATGACTTATGGATCTGAGACGTGGTCCTTCACTGCTGGCCGTATGAGGACGCTTAAGGTCTCTCAGCGAGCTATGGAGAGGGCTATGCTCGGAGTTTCTCTGCGTGATAGACTCAGAAATGAGGATATCCGCAGTAAAACCAGAGTGACCGACATAGCCCAACGGATTAGTAAGCTGAAGTGGCAATGGGCCGGCCATATAGCTCGAAGAACCGATAACCGATGGGGAAGAAAGGTTCTCGAGTGGCAGCCTCGTACCGGTAGGCGTAGTGTAGGGCGACCCCCCACTAGATGGAGTGACGACCTGGTAAGACATGCAGGAAGTCGATGGATGCAGGTGGCTCAGGACCGTGCTTTGTGGCATTACTTGGGGGAGGCCTATGTTCAGCAGTGGACTTGTGAAAGGCTGTAATGATGATGATGAGGAGTTTGTGGCCCGGTTGGCGCGCGGATTGTTCGACCGTGCAGACAACGGGCCGCACATACATCTTAACCAACTTGCGCCGCTACACACTCGCCCTCCGGACGGGTGACCCTATCCAAGTGAACTCCTCTCTATATCGATTAGAGAGTCGAGTAACAACCCTCAATGCCGCTGATAGGCCAACTCTGACTTTACCGGATAACCTCTTTTTTTCGTAGTCTAACCGACTACGAAAAAAATTAACCGATTACGGAAAAATCCGTATATGACACCTACAATGCCATTAGAAGGCTCCCAGGACCGGTCCATAGTGGTGGACCACGAGGATAACGCGGGTAATGGGGGCATACCCCGAGGCCCGAAACCTGCATGCACCTAGGTGCATGAAGACGACAGACAACGTTACGAATCGTTCGGGACAGTTCAGGAACAGCAGTATATATAATAATCAAGAAAGAAAAAGTGCATAGGGAAGTGGATAGGGAAATTAATTACTCTCTCAAGGAACGGTTTGAAGATAATTACTGTTTTATTCCCAAGGAATCCTTTACCTGTAAAATACAGTCCACTGTGTCGCTATTGCGGCACATATTGAAAAATTAAGGCGTTGGGACCGGGACGACTTCGGAAGACCCGTAATCCCCGCCTGAACCTATTTAAAGAAAAGGAAGAGGTCGACGCCCTTGTGTGTTACTCCATTGCGGGGTTCACATACGTTGTTCCCGAACCCAACGTAGGTGTCATAGGAGGTTGGGAAATCCACTGCTGAACCAGCCGGATCAATCGACCTTCTTCTGTGGTTCCTTTTTAATCTTAGTTTTGAGTTTCTGCCTGAATTACATAAAGATCAAGTTTCTTTTATAGGTTTTTAGATATCTCAAAAAAAAAACAAATTTTTCGGATAGACAAAAATTTAAAAAGTACAAATGACGCAATCAGATCGAAAAACCTTTTAAAGCTTTTTATAGTAACGTTTGTTACCCAAAGCTATAAAAAATAAACTACGGCTCCCGATAGATGGCGGTATAGCAATCTAAGCGACAGGAAGTATCGTCAAAGGAGCAAACCGTTTAGTACTTAGATCGCCAATTTACCTGTCAAGTGTGATGATTAAGACAAACCCTCTCTACAATAGTAAAGGCGCAAGCACAGCAGTTGATTCTTACGAGCTGATGATGATGATGAAGCTCATTTTAGAAACTGTAGTTACTATATTATGCATGTATAATAATTAGAAATTATATTATCATGAGGAGTATTTCAATTTACATTATTGAGCTTGAACTATTGCAGAAAGGGGAAATCTTTATAGTAATTTAAAAAAATATTTTTTAAATAATGCAATTAGTACTAGAAAAATAAACTCTTATAAGATATTACTTTGTTTTATAGTAACATATAACCTTATCAGATTTTAAAAAATGTTGAAAAACTCAAGATTTGAAAAACGCTTTCATAGCAAAGCTATATAACAGAGCTTAAGAAAAGAGAATTACATCCTTACACAACGGCTAAATTCGTAAGCTTGGCAGCTCTTGTGGTATTCATTCAAAAGCCGCAATTTCCTAAGCATTTTCGCGGCATTCACGAGAGGAGTGTTAAAATGACGATCACATAAAACCCTTTCAATTACTTCAAACAATTATACCGTTGTAATATATAATATTTTTTAAGAAAATTAACATAATTTCTTTTTTAGAAAATAGGTCCTGCTAAAAAACGAGCACACAGTGCACGTGATGGTAAGTGAATGCCGTGGCCCAGAGGCATCTACATTAAGAATCAAAATGCGGGTGCGTCGTCACCCCTGAGGACTAAGATGAAGTGCTTTATTTCCAGTAAAAAGGATCTCCGGGTCTCTACACTCACCATACGATATGCAGCAATTTTTCTACTTCTATTCTGTAAGCAAGGGAAAAAATATCTTCTTCTATCAGATATCAAGCAAAATTTGATATTGTAGTAAGATATGTGCTCAGAAACTGCATTTTATATAATAGAAACCAGTTTTTTAAAAATAATTAGTGACAATTTAGTACTTTGGATTAATCCCCGTGTAAATCGAGTTTAATTTAAGTCGGTCATTTATAATACCCAGGTGGCTGAATATGAGAAAACTTGTAAGCCCTGCTGACAAATGTTATCGTAATCAAATTCCAAGATTCTGACAGCAAACTTTTCGAGTAAATAAAAAAATGCTTAAGTGAATGGCAAGTGATAAAATAATATAGCCGGGTTAAATTAATAGTAATAACAGTCATAATCGAATTAGTAGCAATTGAATAAAAGCATTGGTGTCACTCGAAAGATATTACAAATATAGACAAATCATTTTTATATTGCCACTCTAAATACATTTTGTGAACGTCCAGATGTTGATTTTGTACGTGGTCACGATAACTCCCAAAAAAATTGAAGTACCAAGAGTCGAGACCGGTTTTTTATTAGCTTCAGAATTACGTCAACTAGCTTCCTATTTCATATCAATAGCCAAGTGTGCGTACTTTCTTAATAAATTTATTTTAAAATTTTATTGCTATTAAAAAAGTTTAAGGTGCTTTCACTTTTATTTTAGCCCTTGATAGACAAAGGACAAATGTACCATACAGCCTGTATCGATTTTATACTTTATTTAATCGATTTATGTGACAATACGTGCTATAATTAGAGCGCTAAATTTAAAACGCAAAAATAATATATTTTAAAAGTCAGTAATACAATTTATGTTTTTTATTAAAATTGAATGAAACTGTCATGAGGCGTGCACTTTAGGATTGTCCAAACTATTTATTATTTTATTATAAATTAAGTAAAATTTTTATTACTTCTCACATAAATGTCGATCAAGAATATAGTTGTTAGTTGTAAAATATAAATGGTCATACCGGACAGAACAATGTCCGGTATTTTGAGGAAAGTCGGTACTACTGGTCACAAGCGCCTACAAAGGTAGGCATATGAAATCCCTAAAACGCAAAACTCGCGCGCGCTCCTCGCTCGCTGTTTGTATCTGCGTCTGCGGGCTCTCACTTCACCACTGTATACCCGTCTCACTCACTCGTACTCGCTGCCTGCCTTAATTTTGTTAAGTAAGTAGTAGATTATAATATTAATACCATTGTTTAATAAAGACTTTCTCAAAGTAAGCATAGTCTTGGCGACCACAATTTTATGACTGCATTATATTTTGTTACTAATTAAGTTGATTTATGTGATGTAGATTAATAAATAAAAACTATTAGTATAAAAAACCCGTATTTTGTTCGAACTAGCTCACAAGCTCACAACGCCCCCCCCCACCCCCCCGTTTGGGGTTGTCCGGTATTTTTTTCGCGACTCACCTGGCAACCCTATTTGCTAATGTTAAGAATAGGCATAACAAAAATACGTAAACATTCCTTACCTACCTACTTACTATCTGCCTCTAACTAGTTTTGTTTTTCTCTAACCTTTTTGTGGTTTTTATGGTTAAAAAAATTTCCTGATGTATTATATAAACAAATTCACTACAAATATGCCTTCGGTGTATATAAATATGATTTTATCCAAAAATCAGATGTTTTCAATATTAATAGAAAAAGGGTCGCATTATTATTATGATTAAAATCGTAGTTATATATTCTTCAGGCAAGGGATCAATGTCAATATTATCATCTAGAGTAGTAACAGGATCGACAACATATCTATGCTCAATTTCCTGTGAAGTAGTGGCAATCGCATGTGCAACTGTTTCTGACCTAGATTTGGCATTTAGTTTTGATGATAAACATCTTTGTGGTTTTTCTATATACCGATTTTGACAAGCAAACTTGGGAGGCAAAACATCTTTTTTAAGTTTGAGGGGACCACCAACTAGTTTGCACTTCACGTAGTTTTCCATATCGTTTTCGACCTAAAACAAAATACAAACTTATTTAGTCTATAAAAGAATAAGGAACCACGTAATTTGTATTCCATCAATATTTAAAATATGTACCAACTATGTAATACATAAAAATAGGACAACACGAAAAAAAATTTAAGTGCTCCACTTCATAATCAAACTTCTTCCATTATTTGCGGCCCGAAAAGTACGCAGGTTGAACAGCTTTGCGATGTGTTTAGTTTTTGCTCGAAATATCGTAAAAATATAAAAACGTTTGTTAACATATTCCATATCTTAACCTTTATATGCATTATAAACATTTTAAAATTTGCTGCAAACATAGGTAGGTATCTAAACTTACGAACTCACGACAGTCATTGAATTATCTACATTATATAGGTAAGTACTTTACCCAAGTTTGGATGTTTATTTATACTGAAGTAGTTTTAGTTAAATATTATGTAGGTATTAGGTATTGTTTCTTCATGATATTATAATGATCATTGTGCGTGGAAAGGTTCAATGAATCGTTAGTTACTTAAACACTGCAACTCGAGTGGGTAGGTACCCACATGCCTAATAGAAAGCATTTACTAGCAATAACCAAGAGCTATCATGTGAAGGTTATTACTATTTGAATACTTACATCGAAATGATCCTCACAATATGCTACCGTGTTTGGTCCTAAATATGTGCTCTTCTCATAGCATTTGTCAATTTTTTTCTGATGGTAGGGTTTCAAGGCACATTAAAAAACAACTTTTCAGGTGTTTTTGCGGCCGTATTTTTACATTGGGGCACAGCATAGATGGATATAGAGAATCAGAGGTGGGTAATATCACTTTTAGCCTATATCAAATCGTACCTATGTATTGGAAACGAATATCTGATATTGTATCTATATATTTTAATATCTATATGTTTGTTGATGTTTTCGTTATATTAAATTAAATCGTGTCGTCTTTATGCCATCTAGCGTATTTTGTGCGTACCACCACCTTGAGAGTTAATTAATTTTTGTACGATAAAATCATTTTACGTATAAAATGGAGTAGATGGCGCTATTACAAACTATTATTTTACTCGTTTACTCCAAATAATACATTTTTAATTTATTACACTTCATCATTCATCATCATCATTACAGCCCTTCACAAGTCCACTGCTGAACATAGGCCTCCCCCAAGTAATGCCACAAAGCACGGTCCTGAGCCACCTGCATCCATCGACTTCCTGCACATCTTACCAGGTCGTCACTCCATCTAGTGGGGGTCGCCCTACACTACGCCTACCTATTACACTTAACTTCTCAAAATAGTCCCATATTATGCGTGTAAGCGGACGGGACATTGTTATACATAATAGCTTTAATTGGTTCTACACAATGTCAAATACTAAACTTGAATTAATTTGTTTAAAAAATGTACAGTATCTACCTAATATCTACGAATCTATATAATATTTTATGTTACACTACTTTTTATACACAAAAACAGTTCAAACTTAAAAAAACTCTCATAAAAGAAAAAAAATATCAAATCAAAATTAAAATTTCGGAACCGAATTACAAACGAAAATGAGCAGAGAAATTACATAAAACATGTTATCTGCATTCAAATTACGCGACGCATTTCACGATGCATGTGAACGAAACTGAAAATAAAATTTAAAAATAGAACACAAGAGCTTTTTTTATTGAAACCCAAACCACAATAGCAAACAGGTAGGTATTTCAATGTCGGTTTCAACTTAAATTTTGAGGTCGTGTTACAAATATTTAAAATTAATTGGATTAAAAATAACATCGTACGTTACGTTCCATTCTCACCAAAAGATGCCAAAAGTTGCTTAGGTCACCATGCCACCATGAATCGCTTACAGAGACAGTACAACTTAATATCTAAGTCTTACAACATCGACATCTTTTCTGACAAGCCGTTGAAATTTAGACGCAAGCTCGGTCAGTTTCTCAAGTCAATGGTGTCTGTTTGATTCAAGTATCTATATCTATTGTTTGATTTTTTAACATATAAAAATAATGATTGTTAAATGATGATTAAAATGTTTAAGTTGTCATTTGCTTAGTGTTAACTAACCTATTTAAGTTTTATTTGCATAGTCCACATTTGCATGCCGTGGCAGCCTATAATTAAGATGTCGCTTAGCTTTAGTTTGATATTCATGTTACCTTAAAATCCATGTATTAGTGTTCGTCTTGTTGGTTGTCCTTTTAAATAAAATAAAAAAAAAAATAAAAACATTGAATAAAACTAAATTTACGGATTTTATCGCGTTTATTTCACTACTTTTACTTATTTTTAATTCCCGACGTTTCGGGTGCTTTACAGCAACCATGGTCACGGGGGGGACTGAGATGTTTGACGTCCCAATGTCATAGTTAGTCCGGCTACCTTCAGTTTTTGAATATTAAGTTTTGGTCCGATTTACGCAAAACGAGCTTATAGTATCATGAAGTCTTGCAGTGGTATGCTTAGGTTTGGGTTTAATTTTGTTAATTATAGGATCCCAAGCAGGTGGCAGCACCCATCCATCTTCTCTATTGAAATTTGGATGTTTTTTAATTTCAACAGCCTCGCGTATCATCCTTGGTAGGAATCGGTGTTCTTTTGCGAGAATTTGTGGTTTATCAAATCGAATGTAATGGTGGGGACGATCTTGAACATGTTCGCACACTGCAGACTTCCCGGAGCGTCGGTGCTTCACGTCAGCTATATGTTCTTTCACGCGGGTTTTTATGGATCGTTTTGTTTGACCTATGTAAGAGAGACCACATTCACAATCTAACTTGTACACTCCTGCATCTTGTAGAGGGATATTACACTTGACGGATGGTAAAAATTGACTAATCTTCTTCGGCGGCTTGTAGTATGTTTTAATGGAAGCTCGCTTCAAGATGTAGCCAACCTTGTCTGTGACTCCTCTGACATATGGTAGTACAGCAGGTACACGCTCGACTGTGGCCGGCTTCACTCGGTCACTGTGACGTAGGCGCGGGACCCGAAGCTTGTTGTCTTGCAATACTTGCTTGACGTGCTGAAGTTCGGCGGCCAGATGCTTTCTGTCACAGATCCCTCGTGCTCTCTGAAACAAAGATTTACCCACGGTAGCTAACTGTGAAGGATGATGGTAAGATTCACCATTTAAATATCGGTTGGTATGGGTCTTTTTTCTATACACAGTGTGACCAATTGTGTTATTAGGATTTCGAATGACTAAAACATCTAAGAAAGCTAAAGAATTATTTGCCTCTAACTCCATTGTGAATTGTATTTTAGAATTTATAGAGTTAAGGTGGTTTAAAAATGCAGTTACTTTGTCAGATGGTAAAATTGTGAAAGTGTCGTCTACGTACCGCTTGTAGAATCTTGGATTTACAGGAGCAGTAAGAAGGGCTTTCTCCTCGAAGTCCTCCATGAATATGTCAGCGACTATGGGAGATACAGGTGAGCCCATCGCCACACCATCTACTTGCTTGTAGAACTCTTCCTTCCACAATAGATAGCCAGATGTGAGGCAGTGTTTGAGTAATACTGCATATTCAGCAGGCATGTTATTATATTCTAGCTTCCTAGTTACAATTGATATGCAGTCTTCAATAGGTAGGCATGTGAATAGTGACTGAACATCAAAACTGACCATAGTTTCATTGTCAGCAAGATGTAGGTCTTTTATCTCACTAACAAAATGGTATGAATCCTTTGTGTGCGCTCTGGTATGTCCTCTCAGTGGTGACAGTACTTTTGCCAAGTGTTGTCAAAACGATCCATAAAAACCCGCGTGAAAGAACATATAGCTGACGTGAAGCACCGACGCTCCGGGAAGTCTGCAGTGTGCGAACATGTTCAAGATCGTCCCCACCATTACATTCGATTTGATAAACCACAAATTCTCGCAAAAGAACACCGATTCCTACCAAGGATGATACGCGAGGCTATTGAAATTAAAAAACATCCAAATTTCAATAGAGAAGATGGATGGGTGCTGCCACCTGCTTGGGATCCTATAATTAACAAAATTAAACCCAAACCTAAGCATACCACTGCAAGACTTCATGATACTATAAGCTCGTTTTGCGTAAATCGGACCAAAACTTAATATTCAAAAACTGAAGGTAGCCGGACTAACTATGACATTGGGACGTCAAACATCTCAGTCCCCCCCGTGACCATGGTTGCTGTAAAGCACCCGAAACGTCGGGAATTAAAAATAAGTAAAAGTAGTGAAATAAACGCGATAAAATCCGTAAATTTAGTTTTATTCAATGTGTAGTGTTCGCGTAAATTTAAGAAATCATTAAAAATAACATTCTATTAAATACAAAATAAGGTCTAAAGTCGTTTATTTCGAAAACATTGCAACACAACAAAGTATTAATTAAATACCACTTAGACTGGATATTAAAAATGATGTTTTCTGTAATAAATCGTATGTTACTACTAATAAGGATTAATATTAATGATATTAGGCGTAAGCGCCTTCACCTATATATTCTATCGCGCTCACGGTTTGTTCGGTATTCGAATCCATGTATATATTTAGATATTTTACGTTTTCGTTTCGACTAGATATTAGATATTCTGCGATTCAGACAACGCTAGCTGTATTGCCGCGGTAGCGATATCGTTATATCTTATATATAGTTGGTTTGTCTTCCGATATATAGAAGTTGAATATTGTGCTGATATATAGATATTGTATATATATACGATTTGTATCGCCCACTCATTGTTGCCATATATATACAGATTTCTCCATATTTATACAGATTTTCGGTGTGTAATACAGATTAACACAGATTTTTATACAGAGTTTTTAACTCTATTGATTAAATTATCATAATATACAACTTAAAACAGAACGAAGCAAAATATATGACATATATTTTGCTTCGTTCTTTGTCGTGTCGTGCATATCATTGCATAATTCTATTCTTTATGGTTAATTTATTTTTTCACAACGTAATTATTTAGTATGGGAGCATTACAAGCGTATTATAAAATACATTGATATTGATAAAATATGTATGCTGGATAATCTTTTTTACCATCTGGAAAAAAATTGGATGTAACATGTGAACAGAGTAGACAGAAGCCTATGGCACTGATATTTTACAAAAAAAATGAATTAAATAAATAAATTAATGAATTCTATCGAAATTCAAATAATGTCCCTCCTAGCCTATGATCCTGCGAAGTGACAAGGTCAAAGATGGCAATTAAATTTATTGTTTTATTGCCGTTGGTAAAGTAGAGTGGATATGATTTAAATTTCGATAGATTTTAATTAATTTATTTATTTAATTCGAAATTTTATTTTTAATTTTTTGTAAAATATCAGTGCCATAGGCTTCTACTCAAGGTAATAATTACAGATTTTATACAGATTTTGAGTTTAAATAGCATACCGATTTAATACAGATTTTAGCTGTTTCTACTACAGATAAAAGGTTTAAGGCATCTGGCAACATCGCGCCCACTCCTATAGAGTATAGATAGAAAGTAGATCCGCGCGCGACGGGCACATTGAATAAATGTTTTGATTTTCTAAGTGAGCGTCGGGTCGCTCGCAAGAAGATGAAAATCGTGACGTCATCAACGATGTCGCTCTCGGCCCGCAGCTTAAACCGAAAATGTTATTAACTTTGCGCCTTTTATATCTCGGTCAGTTATGAAAATAGAAAAAAATTAAAAACACAGTTATTCTCGTAATTTTTTGTAGAATTTTTTGGCATATAAAACAAAAAATGGTTATCTTCTCCATTATTAAAATAGAACTAATATTTCAACAAAAAAAAAATGAAAAATATACAGCTTATATAATATGTGTTGTTGCGCGCCTAAGTTGATGTCTGGTACCTGGCATCATACGAAACAGCAGCATTAACGTGCTACTTTACACTTGTATTTTGTGGGAGCGTCACAGAACACCAGCCCCCCCCCCCCTCCCCCAGTCGAGTCGTTCCATTCGTGCTACAACCACGATGTATTAAATGGTACATCACTAACTAGGATAATTATAATCTTTTAAATATTGGAGTCACATGGTTACGTCCGACCTGAATAATAGTACTGACATAAAAAGGGAATGTACGGCTTGGTCGATTCGAGCAAATATGATTGCTCACATGTTCACGCGATGTTCATGGGAGGTTAAACTCAGTCTATTTAAAGCGTTTTTACGACGTTTTCTTTACACGTGCAGTCTGGGACTACAGGATACGGGCCTATGTAGCCTTGCGGATCTAGTACTCGTACAACAATGCGTTCCGGTCGCTGATGGAGCTGTCCCGTTGCTGCAGTGCATCAACACATGTAGTAATTGTATAATTAATAATAGAAATTAATGTATCTCATCATATTTTTTAATAGAGATTTAGTAATAGAGAGTTTTTTTAATAATAGTTATAATTAAAATAAAATATAATATCATAATGAGTCCTATACTTATATTTAAAATTATATAAAAATAATAATAACTATAATAATAATAAAATAAGAAGTTGGGAATTGACGACCCCATCGTCCACTGACAGAACAGTTAAGTGAAAAAACTGCTACGACAGCCCAGTCAGTCAGCGCCTTGCCAAGAGGTGTGAGCGCCGCGCCTCGGCAGAATTTACAGTGCAAAGGACATTTTGTGCATATGGCCGCACACGATACGGTGCCGGGCCTGGGCGTCTCCAGTTAATTGACGCCCAAAATATGGATGATGGACAAAAAGATAGTTCGCAAAGGGCCGCTGCATGGTGGTCGCCAGGACGCGTCTGGAGCTGGCGCTGGACACGACAGCATGTGAGCCGCCAGCCGAGCGCGGGGTTCTGCACGACCACCTAGCAGCCCCGCACCCATCATCCCCCCCCCCACCCCAGCAAGCAACACCCGCCCTTAGTGCGCACTGTTAGAATTCCATCTGATTAGGTTTTTATTTGTAATAATATATAATTTATTAAAAATTTTAGTACATATACAATCTTACATGAGATAGCTATAAAATTAGGTGAAAACAAAAATCCACTTATGAGGGTGACGTTCTGTTCTCTTTGCAGCAGCAGAAATAACCTGTAAGGGAGATTACTTACCCCTACCCCTTACCCCTTACAATAATTAAATAAAAATAAGAATTGCGTTTGTTGCGACAAATGTCAGTTTGTCCTAGCCGGATATCACACAGAAACTAACGGAGCGCATAGTTGACTTGAAGCAGACAATCGCGGCTTGGGTGAAGCGGGTTGGGCGATATATCGTGGAATTAAGGCGGACCAACTAGAATCGCCTCTTCCGGAATAATCGGAAAAGGCTCTATAAATTATTGGAGCGACCAAATAAACGTAGAGCGGGCCCAGGACCGTATCATACTGACACTGTCGCATTATGGCGTGGTCTGTGTTGATAGCCTGTAAACCACAGTGAGGGCCCTTCGATGGAAATTGTGGCGAGCCAAAGTGCGAGTGTTACACCTATGAACCCCGTCACCATAACGCCAGAAGACGTAGCTGAGGTGGTCCGTAGAGCCCCGAACTGGTAAAGCCCGGGACTCAACGAGCTGCATCACTACTGGGTGAAGGAGTTCGTAGTGTGTCATGCTGTGTTTACCCGACAGTTTCAAGAGGCTCTCAACCAGAAGTAACTCCCGAGCTTCTTTACTACTGGGATCACTCACTTGGTTCCTAAAGACCAGGATACCACAGACTCGAACGCATGCCGCCTCATTACGTGTCTACCCACCATATATAAGATACTGACAACCATTTTAAACGCGAGAATCACTCGTCACCTTGAGCTAAATTAGTCACCTAATTTCACGTCACATACGCGCCCAAAATGGATGTCGAGGCGGTGTTTGTCTAACCAAGGAACCACTACCAACCGACGCGGTCATTGGCGAATTTGTTCAGTGCAACCGGCGAAACTTATCCGCTGCCTGGATAGAATACGGAATGGCATTCGACTCGGTGCCCCATACATGGCTAAAGAGATCTAGAGCTGTACAAGGTTAACTGTACAGTTAGAGACTTCTTCGAACAATGTATGGGGCAATGGAGAACGATCCTTTGTCATCTGGGTGAGTGGATGACAGCTAGGAAAAACCACATAAGGATAAGAAGGGGTTTCTTCCAGGGCAATTCTCTGAGTCCAATCTGATTCTGCCTCTCTCTGAAACCTCTCAGTACCTTACTGCAGGGCTTCGGGAGGTAATTTCAGCTTTGGATGGGAGGGACAAAAGTGACCTACTTTTTCTATATGAATGATCTCAAGTTGTTTGTCGCCAGTCGCTCCTACCTTATAGAATTGCTGAACATCACTTGTGATTTCAGCAATTCCATCAGCATATAGTTGGGGATGGGGTATGTCACAAAACATCGGTATCGATGAGGCGGGTATGAACAGTCATTTTGCGACGTGTTCTATGAATACTTGACCAAAGTGCTTTAAACCCTTCGTCCGGTGTGATTAAGACACACGCATATTGAGCCATACGGACAGTCAAGTCATATACCTTTGGCATACTCAGGCGGACTCAGACTGATCTTAACACCCTAGATAGAAAAGTCCGCACTAACATGATCTCCTATAGAATTCATCATCCGGGATCATCGATAATGAAGTTGTACTTGTCGCGAAAGCATGGTGGGCGTCGTTTTTTAAGAACACTCACCATTCATAGTCGCGAAGTGTACAGCCTCCGTAATTACTTCCTGGCGAGATCTTATAATCTATTACATAATGACGTTATTTCTTATAATATAGAGCTTACCCATCTATCCTTAGCCAACGAGCAATGACAGCATCCGCCAGTACATAGTATTTCCGACCGGGAGACTGTATGAAAAGTGAAGCAACTCCAACGGAGGTTCTACAAAGCTCTACATGAGCCTTTCGTAGATGCAGTCACCTTCCTCAACAAGCTACGTTTCGTTGACCTCTTCGGAGAAACCAGGGTTTTGTCTGTGCAATACAGGATCAGGTTATTAAGACCAACAACTATCGGAGATACACCCTAAAGGATGGCACCGTCAATATCTGTTGAGCTTGTCGCCATCCCGGTGAGTCACTCAGGCATGCCATCTCCGGTTCATCGGCGCTTTCTAACTCTGAGTACTCGCACAGACACAAAATAGTAGCCAGAATTCTACACTATATATAATAAGGTGTATTGGTGGCATGAAATTATGTTGAATAGCAAGAGTTTGATGTATGATATTAGCTACCCGGTTATGTTCATGAGTATAATTGGTTTGGGCGAGAAGTGGGCATGCTCCAATTATTACAGTGGGATGTTTAATGATTTATTTGCAGTAATTGCGGTTTATTACTTAGTCTTGGATTGTGATAATAAAATTTTCGGTTTCAGGGAATATATACCGTATTTTTAATCATTGATTTGTCGCAGTTTTATCACTCAAGGGTTGTTCCAGATTATGATAGTGTCAGCTGTGAAGCACTTTTTGTTTCCATGCTTCTTTTAGAATTTGCTCTGGGACTGTAACTAAGTTATGGGGTGTTTGTGTAGTTGTTTTATGTAAGTTTAGTGGTATGTAATTAAGATAATTACATTCGATTGCTTTGTGTATATCACTCGTATCAGATTTGTAATAAAATAAAATTTTGCAAACTTTTTACTTGTTTTGCCATAGGTTATGTATGTTTATAACTCGTCTGCCCCCGTTGTATGTCTTTATAGTTAACCTTTCTATAGCCGAATTCAGCTGGTGGTGGTTGTGTTTTGTTAAAATTGATCGTGTTGCTCTCTCTATATATGGTTGCTCTCTCTATATGTTGTTGTTTGTTGTACAGTGTGTGGTCTTGCGTTGTTGTGAAGCAGCAGTGGCCTACAGCGATTTACCAATCTCGGTTGTTTAGCAGCTAGTTCTTCCTTCATGGTTTGCAGTTGCTGATAATCGATATCTGCCGTAATCGTTTGGCCAGATTTTAGAAAGCTGTTGTAAAAGACACCGGCGCGGCGCTAATCCACCAAACACACACAAGTAACTCTTTCTTATTAAATTTTCGTTTAAGGCAGGATTTTGCTGGGTCTCCAGACGACAAAACGCTAATTTCATATGTAAGGACCCAATACATAAAAATACATAAATAAATAAAAGCCCAACCAGATGATACCCCTCGGCGGAGGAAACCAAACGGACGAGGGTAAGGGGGAAATGAAAAGAAACCGGTAGACGATGTGGGCGGTATTGAGGAGCTCGTAGTTCGTATTTGCATTTGAGCCTGGAGAGGTTCGTTACCGCGTCTCAATCACCTCAGATGACCCGAGAGGCTGAGCAGGATTAGTTCATTCGTAGAGACGACTATAGGATTATTAATTTTGGTTGACAGTACCATTCCACATGTCGGTCACCTCGTGAGCCAGGTCCAGATATTTAGTTTTCTTATCTGATCCGGCTTTCACTACGTTCTCGTCATCTGGAATGGTGATATCAGCCAAAAATATCCGTGATAGTGCCCGGTTCATCAGCTTATTCTCAAGAATAGCTCTGTCCGCGATGATGACCCGGTCGCAGTAGAGCCTGTCGCGGTCATTTTCAAATACTTATAATAAGGCAGTTTCCGATCCAGGAGACCGTATTTTAGAAAGAGCTCCTGGTGTAGAATTCTGGCTACTAGTTTGTGTCTGTGCATGTACTCAGAGTTAGCGCCGATCAACCTGAGTGACTCACAGGGACTGCGACAAGCTCAACAGACGTCGACGCTGTCGTCCTTTAGGATGTATCTCCGATGTTTGTTGGTCTTAACACACCCCAAAATACAGTTCTAGAAAATACAGCACATAAGTTGTACTACTACCACACCATTTTAACTGACAAAACAATACATTGTAATAGACAAGACATTAGACTGAAAAATGAAGTTAATAGAATTACCTTACTCATAATTATAGCTGTACCTGAAACACATAATATTACAAAGACAATAACATGCAGATCTCCAAGACGAAGTTAGTACAGTTTGGAGACAATAAAAAATATACATAGCACCGATTGTGTTACCAACTACAGAAGTAATCTCAAAACATCTTCACCATAAACACATGAGTAGAAAAACGGAACAGAGATAAAGCTTCATATAACCGTGCGAATTGGTTACACTACTTCAAGCACGTGGGGCGTATGTGTGTAACCACTGGACCACGGTAATATTATCTATGCAGTATTCCAACTTCATACAAACGGACGAAGCGAGAGCTATGCCTACGCGCCTCGATCTCGGCATGCGCTCGGCATGCAGACAGTCGAGACTGTGCCGCAGTGATGATTTTGTGAAATATATATAAAAACAAACATATAAATTGTAAAGTAGCTGCAGGTATCTATAACCAATTACCTAATAGATTATTCCTTTTCTCCAAGTTGTCCATGTTTCCCAAAACAATTTTTAATTTATATCATTTTTGGCTTTATATTAGAAAGCGGATTTTTATATTTAAAAATCTAATAATTAAGCATTTCATAAGTCTCAGCCGAGGCGCAAATATTTTTCCGATTCCGATTTGCTATTCAAACATATACATGGTTTTTTAATTAAATCTACCAATCAAAAAACGACACGCATTTTTATTGAACACTTCCTATTCAATTCACAAAGTACCTATTTTATTTGTTTATATAAAAAGTATATTTACAATCATAAAACTAAATGGAAACACAAAGTAGGCAAATGTAAAAATGCTGGAGGCAGGCAGCCCTATCACATGTTTACGTGCCGCACGGCTGTAGGCATTTATTTGAAAGATACGGCCGAGTTACAATACTGTATAGATAATATTACCGTGACTGGACGCTTATCGCGTACGCGCGGCGATACCGGAAGAAACCGGTTACGCTGGCAGAGCCAGTGGACAATCTCAGGGTCAGTGTGATAGTCCACTGGCGTACAGTACAGTGCAGTACGTTGTTTGTTTTATTAGTTACAAGTTTGAATATTTTAATGTAAAAACGTAGTATTATTAATAATGATTATTTATTGTACTGTGTGTATGAATCATACTAGAAAAAATAAAAATATATCATACTTTAACTATCCCAAGGAGTACAATAAGTAAGTAAATATTTGATTATTTCTTTTTCAAGTAAGAACCTTTATTTATTGTATGATACTTTTTTAACAAGAAGAGGGTTCTACACGGTACGTTGTTTGTTTTGTTAGTTGCAAGTTTGAATATTTTAATGTAAAAACGTGGTATTATTAATAATGATTGTATATTGTACTGTGTGTATGAATCATACTAGAAAAAATAAAAATATATCATACTTTAACTATCCCAAGGAGTACAATAAGTAAATAAATATTTGATTATTTCTTTTTCAAGTAAGAACCTTTATTTATTGTATGATACTTTTTAACAAGAAGAGGGTTCTACACGGTACGTTGTTTGTTTTGTTAGTTGCAAGTTTGAATATTTTAATGTAAAAACGTGGTATTATTAATAATGATTGTATATTGTACTGTGTGTATGAATCATACTAGAAAAAATAAAAATATATCATACTTTAACTATCCCAAGGAGTACAATAGGCAAGTAAATATTTGATTATTACTTTTCAAGTAAAAACCTTTATTTATTGTATGAACCTTTTTAACAAGAAGAGGGTTCTACACGGTGTGTTTTTACCTTTTTTTGTTATTAAAATCACTTAATAAACATTTTTAGGTATGTGGGTGGGTTGGTATGTGGTGAGTGTGTGTGTTATGTTTGTTTTGTTTTATTTCTCTTCACCTATTGTGACAACCCTCCCAAAAAATAGTAACAATGTTGCACGTTCACGTTGTCGAAACTTTGTCTCTGTTCCGTTTATCTACTCGTGTGTCATAACCTGACACTATTACATATAAAAGAGAATAAATATACACAATTTCAGAAAACCGCCATATTAAATACGTGCCGCATCGTGAGATTTTTTTACAAATAGATGAAAACAAAGTTACGCCTAATATCTCAGAACACTACTTAATAAAACTTTCACATGCTTTTTACTTGGTAAACACCCGCAATTATCATTAATAACTCTCTCTTAGGAAGGTATTTTGTTGTATCGGTTAATAAATCACAAGCTGAATAACGAATTACTGTAACATGGCCACACCACGGAAAATATAATATTATAACTACATACTATGCTATATATACTGTACTTATGCATAATAGCAAATAAAAGTGCTAGATTTATCGGTCTATAATTGTAAGTTAAGTTTCTGTGCTCTTTGAATCCTGAATATATTATTTATATTTATTTTTAATGATTGTTTGTGCCAAAATAAGGAGACTATCTCGAGTTTTAGCTTAAAGCTCACATTGTCTATATTTGAATATGTAATATAATATCTGATAATATATATGGTCTATAATATGTTATTTACTCTAAAGTTCATACTCATATTATGACATTTTGAAGTTTGAGTTTAAACTAAAGATTTTTTTAGTAGTGACCTTATACAACAGCCATTTAGTGAAAACAGAAAATAAAAAAGCGGTCTATCCTACTGCTATTAAACTCTCGTGAACCGTGTTTTGTAGCTATATCAAAGTGTAAAGTATAAATGCTTTAAATAAGAGTCCTTTACTCCATCTCTTATATTTTTATAATACATATGTAGCGTCTAATTGTAGTTTCTTTTTATGTGTTCAATCCCTATTGCTTCTAAGAACTCACTCAACTTCTAAATCAAGAACAACTTCCAACTAAGAAGAAAACCATACATTAAATATATATTATGTTTAATGCATTTCATTCTTGCCATCTGTATTTTTGTTAATGCTGATTATTTAGAGTAATCTTTATTTTCATCTAATATCATTGTTATTTACTACCGTAGCTTAGCATGCTTTCATAGTGAATCATAAACCACCATCATAAAATACATTTATCCATTTTAATACGTGGTAGAGCTATTGTGAAGCTATATTATGTTTTTAGTACAAGGCATTCCATCTTGGTCCTCAAGGATGGCAATGCATCTGTATTTTAAAATCGTATTTATAAATGTTTATAAGCCACATCATCCAATTACCATCAGGTGGACTGTGTGCTAGAATGGCACCCTTATTCTATAAAAAATATATTTAAGTCCCTGCTTATCTTATTAACTGGTCACTTCAGTAACAGGCTCTAACTAGTTTGACCAGGCTGCACTTGTTAGATAGGTATGTGATGGCATCTAGAGAGCCTGTACTTTGTTTTCGCTAACTAAGCTAAGTTTATTTCAGCTCTAAATTACCTCCTTTTTATGTTATCATTGGTAGATTATAAAACATAAACTTTACTTGTATTTTAATAACTCTCACAAGAAGTATGAGAAAGAAATATAATATCCTAGCCTAGCAAAACGTGAACAAAAATACAAAAAACATGAACTGTGTGGCGTAATCTCATTTTTTGTCGTGTAATAACGGTGTATCAGAGAAACAATTTCATAAGAATAGATAAAACGCAGGAATAGAAAAGAGCCCCGCAGGAGGGATCCAGCTGTTATAGTAATACAATATACAATTTCGCTCACATTAGGCCCATGACAACGGCCTGGCGTCATATTACATATAGACGAGAGAGAGAGAGAGACGTAACTTACTCATGTACTATTATACTAAATGTGATATTAATCAAACATGGAATTGAATTACAATTTTGTACAAATTGACCATGCGCCACCTTTCACAGTCCCTTGTAATATGTATCACCTCCTATTTCTGCCGCTAAGTAATATTGAAATAATACTAGTTTTAACGGAATTTATCGCGTATATTTAACTTTTTTACCCGACGTTTCGAGAGCTTTACAGCACCCATGGTCACGGGAAGGACTGAGATGTTCAACGTCCAGCTGTCATAGTTAACCGCGGTTACCATAGATTAAAATTTTAACTTTTGTTCCGATCTACACAGTATGAGCTTATGGTATCATGGAGTCTTGCAGTTGTATGCTTGGGTTGGGATTTAATTTTATTTATTATAGGATCCCAAGCAGATGGTAGCACCCAGCCATCTTCTCTATTGAAATTAGGATGTTTTTTGATTTCAATAGCCTCGCAAATCATCCTTGGAAGGAATCGGTGTTCTTTAGCGAGGATTTGTGGTCTATCAAATCTGATGTAGTAACGGGGGCGATCTTGTACATGTTCACAGACTGCAGACTTCCCGGAGCGTCGATTCTTCACATCAGCTATATGTATGTTATGTGAAGAATCGACGCTCCGGGAAGTCTGCAGTCTGTGAACATGTACAAGATCGCCCCCGTCACTACATCAGATTTGATAGACCACAAATCCTCGCTAAAGAACACCGATTCCTTCCAAGGATGATTTGCGAGGCTATTGAAATCAAAAAACATCCTAATTTCAATAGAGAAGATGGCTGGGTGCTACCATCTGCTTGGGATCCCATAATAAATAAAATTAAATCCCAACCCAAGCATACAACTGCAAGACTCCATGATACCATAAGCTCATACTGTGTAGATCGGAACAAAAGTTAAAATTTTAATCTATGGTAACCGCGGTTAACTATGACAGCTGGACGTTGAACATCTCAGTCCTTCCCGTGACCATGGGTGCTGTAAAGCTCTCGAAACGTCGGGTAAAAAAGTTAAATATGCGCGATAAATTCCGTTAAAACTAGTATTATTTCAATGTGTAGTGTTCGCGTAAATATAAGAAATCATTACGCTAAGTAATATTATTGCCGCTGTTATGTTCTGTTTGGAAGAGAATTAGGAGCTAGAATTATTACTAGTATCTGTGAGCTTCTCTGTTTGGAGTTATCTGTAGGTACGCTTCAGTAACTGACGATATCAGTTACACTGCAAGCACGATGTACATAGACAGTTTTAGCATATTTATGGATTGGCTTGAAAAGGGAATAGCTATAGCTAACACATAGGCTATTAAAGATAAGTCAAACGAAACAAAATCCGTAAAACTAGTATATTTATCAGCAGAATTATTTATGGGGTTCCTTGGGGGAGACCTATGTTCAGCAATGCACATGTGAAGAGCTGTAAAGATGATGATGATGATGGTGATGATTATCAGTAGTCGTGTGGTAGTGACGTAAGAGAAACCGATATCCCATATCATCCCGTTAGAAACAGTCCACACGGCACGTTGCGTTGCGTTGCGTCGTTTCAACGGAAATATTTTTACGCATAACCGCTCACACAGGCGCAGCGTCATCGCAGCAGCGACGCACAGCTGCGGCGAGCATTTTGTATTACTTATAGACTATTGGAAAGCACAGATCAAAAATACGTCTGGCATTGATCATATCACTACGTCACCACCTAAATCGATCGAGATAAAATCACAAAACGGTATTGAATCAGTCCCTTAATTTCATTAAGAAATAGTGGTGGACAGTTCTTTTTTGTTAGAATATCAGTGCTGAGATGAGAGTGATGTTAGACGAAAAGAAGTTGTGACTTGTCCCATATAATCTCTCTTGCCTGAATTAATGCAATGAAGTCATCCATGTCAATTTCTTCAATGATAATCATTTTGCACTGCAAATAAAACTAAATTTAAAATTTTAACGTTATCAACGTTATCCAAAATAAACGTAAAAAATGGAATTAACGTGTGTGTATGTGTCTCCTCCCTGTCAACGCAAAAACAACTGAGCGCTGCCACTCCGGCGCAGCTTCGCAATAAGTACACCCCTCCAGTTTCGTCTCAGGGGATGCAGCTGCAGTCAGTCAGGTGCGCTTTGCGTCGACGCAGCGCACCGTGTGTACACTATGGTAATTAGTACGTAAAATGACACAGCGATAGCTCGACCCGCCGTGTGGACCGGCTCTAAGTGTTGTAAAATACGGCAGAGGTAAGTAAGATAGGAGACGAACAGCAAGATCTTTCTGATAAAAAAATCAAAATAATAAAAAAAATACTGCGGCTGCCAACCAGCCTGCCAAGCGTGACTAATATTAGACAATCTATGTGGGAGGCCTACTCATACGTAGGCGGTCCCATAATGAATTGGGCTAACTATGAACCAATGAAGGAAATGAAACGAAACCAATTTTATTTTTCAATATAATCACCATGAATACTAACACACTTCTGACATCTCTGAATCAACATCTCTAAACCTTTATAAAAATAATCACATTTTTTATCCTCAAAATGACTGAAGACGGCCGCCTGCAACTCTTCATCGCTTGAAAATTTTCTTCCTCATAAGTCCCGCTTGAAATTTGGAAATAAATAATAGTCGGACGGGGCCATGTCTGGACTGTAAGGTAGATGTTGAACTTCTGTGAACCCTCATTGACGAACTGCATCCTTCGAAACACCAGCGGTATGAACAGGGGCGTTGTCATGGAGCAACAGGACACCTTCAGACAGCTTGCCTCTTCGTTTTTCCTTTATCTTGTCTCGTAATTTATATACTAAAGAAGCATTATATTCGCCGTTCACGACTGTATTACGTTCTTTAAAATCCACCATCAAAATGCCTTGAAAATCCCAAAATATTGTGCACATCAGTTTTTTAGTCGATTGTTGCACCTTTGCCTTTCTAGGGGGCTTTTCACCCTTATAACGCCATTCCATTGACTCGCGCTTGCTTTGTGGATCATAATACAAGATCATAGTTTCATCACCAGTCACTAGCCGCTCGATCACAGTCTTAGGATTTTCGCCATCTTTCCTGTCTCTGTACCGCTGAAAGAAGTTTCGGTACCCATCTTGCGCTCACTTTTTTCATGTGAAGATGTTCATGGATCGCGCGATGAACGGTACTCTTAGAGAGCCCAAGCCTTGCTGCAATTTCTCTAATCTTAAAACGGCGGTCACTCAGAACCTCCTCTTCGATAAGACCAATCGTTTCGGGAGTGAGCACTTCCACAGGTCGACCGTCGTGGCCAAAGTCTTCGACGGTTTCTCTCCCGAGGCGAAACTCTTTCACCCAATTTTTCACTGTGCTATAGGAGGGGGCGGACTCCTTATACACGCCATCCAATCGTTCTTTTATTTGGGCAGGGGATAAACCTTCTTTAAACAGAAACTTTATGACACTTCGATACTCAGTTTTCGACATTTTGAAAAAATACGCGACTCTCGTTATTCAAATGCCTCTTAAACTAAGACTAAGCATTTCATGTCGATGCATGTTTCTTATATTAAGTGCACGATAAACGTACTATTTAATGCAACACAACATGTAGCGACATGTCGCGTTGAACTATATCAGGCCAGTTCATTATGGGACCGTCTGGTATGTTGAGCAGTGGACTTTAAACTAACTTTGTAAAAGCTGTAATGATGATGATGATGAAAAATTACATTGGCACGTGGTAGATTTATTCATGCTGCTGCTATATTATGGTTGTAACACAAATGGGTCGGCTTCCAGACTTTGTTTTTTTTTTATTATTTCTCAATTTGGAACTAATTTATTCGATAATCCTGTATGAAAACATTTTTAGGATGTTGTTTTATATAATTATATTATACGTGTGGTAGTTTTTAATGCCAATTTAATTTATTTTCCAAATAGTAGTTAATTTTTACAGCTTATTAAACTTTTATTAATGCTGACGTCATAGAATGTACTGAAGAGTTCACCTTTTGTTTTAAACATTTAAAAAAAAACTAGTAAATAATAAGCCATTGAAGGATAATGTACTACAAATTAATTCAATGTAATAAACTCATAAATTTTGTTAATTTAAAGCATTATTGATAACATAAATGCATTTCCTTATTTTTGTAAGATTTAAATAACAAAATAGAATTTATAAATGAATAATCCCGAACGGTTTCATAACAGCATAGTTTTTTTTTTTATAACAAATTGTGGTGAGTACGTAGAGTTTCATACTCACCAACCGAAATACAAGAGGTATTTCAAAGGTGCTATACAAAACACGATAACATACATACAATTTTCGTCGACATCCCATATTATGCTGTCGGGTAATGGAGTATAGAGGTAGTAAGTTCAGTTTAACTTTGGCTAGTTATATGATTATATCATCAAATATCCGGAGTAATGTGTAAACATTTTAATATAATTGATTAGTTTTGCGTCAGCAACTGTTCTGAACTCACGCTTCATTTCCTATTTTGGACATTGTGTTGCTAAGTACCATATATTTCAATAGCGATTTTTTGGTTTAGTTGCCAAATATATCAGCTGGTTTTTTGTCCGATGCCTCGTATACCGCGGAGTTCCGATATAGATACCAGATTTCTTTTTAATTTTCACGGTTGTTTGTGTGATTGGGACCTTCCCGGTTTGAGTTTGACAATTTAAAAAGACAATTTAAGAAGAATGCATACTAAAATGTATTCTCGAAATATAATTTTGCGTTTCATTCATTAATTATATATAGGTATAATATATGTCAAAGATAGGTATTTAGGTATTTTATTAATTCATTGCATGGGAATGCAAGAAGTAATATTTAATGTAATTTTTAGCGAATATATTTACGAATATTCGCAATAAAGTATTTATCTTTATATAAATTATGCAATAATCTTGAATTTTTAATACTCGGAATTAGGAAACAATTTTTTTGGTATAAAACACTATTCCAATGTATAGTAGATCGGGATAAGGTTCTATGAGTATCTTATTCCGCGGCATAAGCACACGTAATAAACAGTGTTGGCGACGCGAGATGAAATCTTTCAATTTTTATTGTATTAAATATCGAAACACACACGACAGGTGGCGCTGGTCATGCAGAAATCATAAAACAGAAAATATTTAGTATAAATAATGTGTAAAGTGTTGGCCAAATATTGTTTGCAAGTGTCATTTCCGAAAAAAAAATCTAACGAATTCAGTAGAAATTTGATAAAATTATCCCATAAACAGTGTATACGTGAAAAAACATCCAAGAAACAACAAATATTTCGTAAATATTATAAAAAAAACTTTAATAAAGTGACTATTTTCCATCTAGTAATCAAAATGCAATTTGTAAGTTGTTAAAAAAAATAATAAAAAAGTAAAAAATTTAATGAATACACAAATATGACGGGTAACTTTATTTGAATCGGATGCGATGTTATAACATTGGGCGCGTTTGGTAGAAAAAAAGCGCTAACAAGCGCTTGTAAGCAAAATAGCGAAACTAAACTGTTTTCGGCCAGGACACGTTTGCTAACTTCAGTAGCGCTGACACAATCCGCCATTTTGCTTATTTCATTTGTTTGCTTTGAAATAGAGCTTATAAGTTGTTTTTTGCAATATTAGTTTTAAGTAATATAATGACATGAATAGACGTGAACATGTTATTAAAAATTCATGATTGGTAAGTTTTTAATATGAATACTTTACAAACATATATTTAAATTAGGTTAGGTTCCCCGGTTAAAACTAACTTCGTGTCCTAGAGGAAAATAGCTACTTACGATTTGACAGCGCTTACCGCTTACGATCGCCATTTTGCTTACAAGCGCTTGCTAGCGCTTTTTTCTGCCAAACGCACCCGTTATCAACCGTATGCCGTGATAATGTGACTTCATTGTTTCATCGCCATCCAGCGATACATACGTGATTATAGATTTATAAACTTTTGTTTGTGTTTTTTTGCTTAAAGTGACATCTGTTATCAACCACAATAATCGAATACATAAAAGCGTATACTAACTCATAATTTGGTTATTTTAAAGTAGGTGTTCGTAGCGCAGTGGCTCAATCGTTGAATTAGTAAAGGAGCTTTTTAATTTTTTTATAACGTCAGATTATTTATAATGTCAGAGAAACCTAGCACTTCAAAACTCACAACAAATAACGAGTCAATGGTAGGTACAGAAACTTGTTTTATGTCTAAAATGCAACAACGCGGGTTTCAATATATCTTTTAGTTTGTCCTATTTAGGAGAGACCACATTCACAATCAAGCTTGTACACTCCTGCGTCTTGCAGAGGGACGTTACACTTGACTGATGGTAAAAACCGACCAGCGTGCTTCAAGATGTAACCAATCTTGTCAGTGACTCCTCTGTCATATGGCGGTACAGCAGGTACACGATCGACTGTGGCCAGCTTCACTCGCTCACTGTGTCGTAGGTGCGGGACCCGAAACTTGTTGTCTTGCAAAACTTGCTCGACGTGTTGGAGCTCAGCAGCCAGGTATTTACTGTCACAGATCCCTCGCGCCCTCCGAAACAAAGATTTACCCACGGTAGCTAACTGTGAAGTATGGTTTACATAATGATTTCTTATATTTACGCGAACACTACACATTGAAATAATACTAGTTTATACGGATTTTATCGCGTATATTTAACTATAAATACCCGACGTTTCGAGCGCTTTACAGCACCCATGATCACGGGGGGGACTGAGATGTTCAACGTCCAAATGTCATAGTTAACAGCGGTTACCATAGATAAAAATTTTAACTTTTGTTCTGATCTACACAGTATGAACTTAGGGTATCTTGAAGTCTTGCAGTTGTATGCTTGGGTTGGGATTTAATTTTATTTATTATAGGATCCCAAGCAGATGGTAGCACCCAGCCATCTTCTCTATTGAAATTAGGATGTTTTTTGATTTCAATAGCCACGCGAATCATCCTTCAAAGGAATCGGTGTTCTTTAGTGAGGATTTGTGGTCTATTAAATCTGATGTAGTGACGGGGGCGATCCTGTACGTGTTCACAGACTGCAGACTTCCCGGATCGACGCCAGATATGACAACCTTTTTGGCACTGATAAAGTGCTGGTAAATAATATGTAATATTTTATTTATTGTGTCGTAAGAAATATTAAAGTGGACCGCGTGGAAAGAACCGCGCTCTTACAGAATACCAGAGTAAAATAGCAGCTCAATGCTGCTATGTTTTATATGATGAGTCTAGAGAACCAGAGACCATTTTTAATGGAAATGAGGCACTCCGTCCTAGTCCTCATCCACAGGGGTGACAACGCATCTAAATTTTGATTCTTAATCGAATACGAGGATAGATGCAGATGCCTGTGGGCCGCAGCTTCCATTTATAATCAGGTGGACCGTGTACATGTTTATGACCCATATTCTATAAAGTAAAACTATTATGAAGCACAGTGTTTTATTAGCCAATTTAAAAATAAACTGTAGAATCTCAATTCGAGTGCATGTTTTTTTTATGTATGTTATGTTACAGTCCGTACGGACAAAGAATGGGATTACAAATAACGGTTCATTGAGCCCGCACTGTCAACATGCACAGTATCACAAAATCCACATTCTACACCAATTCAACTTTAATTAAATCGACTTTTTTGGTTTAATCGACAATGTTATTTAAAAAAAAAACTTATTTTTTAGATTGTTGGTTTTCCAGATTGTGGATTAATTTAAATTATTAAAATTTGGAATAGAAAAATGTTTTTTAAAGTATAACTTCTTATAGTTTTGCCCTGAAAAGACGGATTCATATGTGCCGCATTATAATTTATCATGCGATATCTATCTTTGCTTACGAAGAGTCATCCTTAACTAGAGTAAGCGAAATACATTGACAAAAAAGCCGGCAACCGGCGTATATGAAGGGTTCTCGCGTCGTTAAACCAAGTGTAGTGGCGATGTAAGAACAATGACTCCCCCATATCGATCGCTGGGTGTCGTAGGAGGCTAAGAGTGAAACACAAGGGGGCGGGCAGCAGTATCGTCCTAGTAACAACATAAAATAAAAACTGCAGTCGCCACCCCCCTGTCAAGCGTGGCCTCGGTGTGAATTATCTCCTTATAAGCAGCAGTAGACTTTGATAGACAGTAATGAAATAACGGATGAAAGAGAATTGTAGTACTTTTTACTATATGCTTGTATAATTCAATATCCAAATTACACAAGGGCGGGAGCGATGATGCGAGATATAAGCGGTGCGGTTGATTGCGTGTCTTCTCAACTTTTGTGAGCCCGTTAACACACCAATTAATTAATATGCAGTGATGGCTTCGAAAGACAAAAACATAAGTCAATAGGTGCAGGTGTCCCAGGAACTTCTTTTGCATCGTTCGTTGATGAGGTTTATGTCGAGCAGTGTATGTATGAAAGTCTGTAATGATCATCATCATTGATGATGATCCATAATCTTTCTCTATATGCTTGGATATCTCTTGTATATTTTTTAAGATTTTTTAATGAGCGTTTATATTAGAGTTTATATTAGATAAAGAAAATAGCCTTTGATTATCCTAAATGTAAATAGCACCATATTAATAGATCTTTTTCAGGCGAAGCCTGAAAGAAGCGTGTACACGTAGTGATACGCGGAATCCCGAAAGAATTTTGAAACCTTCTTCGTAAAGGAGTACATTCTTCGTCAATGACTCTCGGTGCAGGAGGTGCATCGCATGGCCAAAATAGGACCAGAGGCACCGCCTACAGCTTGGCCCTGGTCATCATTGACCTATCGGAGGCAGAGAAAAAGATCTTCGACATACGCGCGATATGTCACTTGTCGGGGGTCACTGTTGAACCCCCAACAAGAAGAAAGTCCCCCGGACAATGCCATAGATGCCTGATGACACAAGCTGAATAACTCAAGGTCGGAGATGATATCGAATCGACTCTACATAGGAGATTATTTTCATCCACCCACTGAGATGAATGCAGTCGGTTTCATCATTATCAGTCACAGATATTTTTTCTAAGTGTCTATTTATGTTCTTACATTTACCGATACCTTACCGTTTTGGTACCTGTTAAATAAACATATTCAATTTTATATCACTTTTCATTAAAGCAAGTACATTGTGTTAGTTACGTTAAAACTCTTAAAATAAAAATATTACGTATTAATATTAGGATTTTAACTAGTTAATGCAATTTTTAATTTGATTTCTTGGCTCTATATTTATACATACATGTTATATGTATGATAATTTTAGATTTACATTTTCAATGTGCAGTATCAAAAAACGCACTCGTATTGAATACTGCACATTGGATATTTGTATTTTTACTAATTTTTTTACGATGAATTTTCTTGTAATTAAAATAAATAATAAAACTAGGAACTTGAGGAACTAACAAGCTAAATTTATACGCATTTGATTCGTTAAAACATGTATATTATCTGTTTCAGTTATGTGCAACAACCTTCTATAAATGTGAGACTTCACTAGATTGGGTAGGTTAATGAAATAAAAATGAAACTAACGCAGCTAAACGAACACAATTGCACGTATAATATGTAAAGAACCTTTCCAATCAGTGAAGGAGCTTTAAGTATAGTGGATTCTGTTCATTTAGCCATTTTCAGAGAATAAGTCAAAAACAAGGGAGGTTAAACTCACTTTATGTAGAGCGTTTTGTACATCTCTCTACACGTGCAGCCTGTGGCGGGACTACACGCAACGGGCCTATGGAGCTCTCCGGATCCAACATGCAATATAACAACGCGTTCCGGGTGCTGATGGGGCTGTCCCGACGCTGCAGCGCATCAGCGATGTTTGCTCAAGCACATGTAGATTGTTTTTACGCAAGTTTGCGTTGTGGCGACATGCAATTTTGTCATTCTTTTGCATGTTTAGGTAACGGCGTACGCGCCGACGCGAGGTTCGTGTCGGTTGCGGCGGGAATGCTCGGCTCCGTTAAACCTGCTTTCGTGACATTCCGGGCGCCTTCGGTTTTTACCGGCAGTCTGCCAGTCTGCATTAGGCATGTCGATTCACTTTTAAAAAAATCGATCTTTGAATCGATTCGAATCGAAGATACTAGAATCGATTATCGATTAAATCGAGGATTAAAAGATCGATTTTCGATTAATCGCGACACTTTCAAACATGAAATTTCAAGAATTTGCGATTTTTTCTTTAATTGAACTTCAATATTTTTTGAAATTAAAATATTAACAATCTTATTAATTAAAATTACTAATATTCCTTTTAACCTCTCCTGGTAAGCTTGAAACGCTTATTTTATATATATATATATATATATATATATATATATATATATATATATATATATATATATATATATATATCTATACATATATACTTTAATATTAAATTGTAGTATGTGTATGTAGTTTTATTCACAGCAAAGATTAAGTTAGACCAACATTCCACAGGTAAGAATAGAATTAGAAATTTAGAAATGAAAATGAAATGACAACTTTTCGATATTGTTGGATGCGTTCATAAATATTTATTTTATTCAAATATACAATATGTAACGCAATTAACGCACACCCTCAGACACCCGAATTAGTATATTATGTTATAAACATAATACATACACTGAATTTTTAGTTAAACATTTTTATGCACTGATTATTTATCAAATTAGTTATACTAATTCCGGAAGAATGTTGTGGTCACAGTACAAATCCACGAACGCAAATAATTTAACGTGCTTGAAATAAAGTTCATTTTTCTTTATTTTTATTGAATGACGGAATTAGTAATAATACAAATAAAACTACACTCTTATAAGTCTTATTGCCTTAAGTTACGGTCCATTTCAGTTTGTTTTGACTGTACAGATTTAGTGTGACTGTAATTTACGTAGTTTTAATTATGTTTGGGATAAAAAATTACCTATATTAAAAATGATAGGAATCGATTCAGTAAACAATTCTGAACAAACTACTTTCTCAAAGTGCGTTAATTATGTTACGTGTTGTATATTGCGTTCAAATTATCAACCAAGTAAGATCGGTTGTTTTTGCGTCCCCCAACAGCAAAAAATTAAAAAACTGCGGTATCTTACCCCAGCCAGTTTGGGAATTTTATCGCTGGTTCTAGAATCAGATGAATCGGTCCGATTCGAGAGGTTTTTGGATCGATTCAGTGAATCGATGCGGTGCTCCGAATCGATCAAAAAAATTTATTTTGCTCCAAAGAATCGATTATTCGATTAATCGATTTTAGATCGACATGCCTAGTCTGCATTAAAACGGCCTCAGCGCTATACCCCACGCTCGCGCCGCCAGAATAACGGTTATTTTAAATCGCGACTAATTTATTATCGGCTTCCTGTCTCAAGCACTCCTTACTTTTAATTAATTGTATTTTTCTTATTCATTTCTTTTTTATCTTTTTGGCTTTGTGCTTGTAATTATAAACTATCTTTGTAAAAGAAGAATATATACATTTTTAGAAGAGTCAAGACGCTTTTATTTGCCTAGCAAACAAGCCCACAGCGTAAAAGAGATGCATGGCTGGTGGTACGTAGGGTAAGGGCCAGCCCCAATGGCATTCTAAAATGATAGGTGATAGAGTGAGATGTCCCTATCTGCAACAATGTTGTAGCATGAACCCAGCAGCTAATTTGACTGCTGTTTACGTGCATTACAGCATTAAGTAATAAGTAATAGTTTATATATATTTGTCTTAGCATATTTTGTTAGATTATTTAATTTTTTTTTATTTTTTAATAATTATAATTTGAAAAAATATGTAATGTAATAAATGAGTCCTGGATACTTGAAATACAATAAATGATAATAAAAAAGACACGAGTACATAGCAAAACTATTTTGACTATGTTGTCAACTTACAAAAATTTACTGAATTTTAAACAAGTTGAATACGAGTATAATAACAAAAATGTTTCAGTGTTGACTAATAGTTAATACTGACACAAAAATAATTATTAATGTCTGTTGACAGATTAAAATTATTCAATGGAGCCGAGAAACTTTGCTAAAATACGAGAGACAAATAATATCTTTTAGACTATCTGGGATAATATTAAAATTTTTAGAACATAAGATTTATTAATTACTTGTCACTATTATAATTACTTTGCAGTATTCTTTTCCGTAGTAACTAAAAGTGTAAGTTTGAATACTTACCACAGTAAGATTTTCATATTACTGACTTCAAAACCGCTGTAGCTGAGGAAGCAAAAACGACATAATTAGTGATATGATTTATCTGGATCCTGAAAAAAAAAACATTTTAAAAGAGCAACAAGGTATAAAGATAGCTTAAAATATTTCGAGCGTATGATGAAGTACCGTGAATCTCAAGAACAAATAGACTATATTATGAGTATCACGATGTAAAGATCGAAGAAAGAAGAAGAAGAAGAACGAAATTTGCAGGGTTAGTTTTTAGAAATATTTCTAATTATTAAGAGTTGATTATTATTTTAAGTACGAATGATAACATTTTTTTTAATAAACAGATGGAATATCTAACAAAGATTTCTTCATATCTGTTCATATAAATAAATTAACCTTAGGGGGTAATTTGAATGATATTAACACATAAATAAACTTTATTTATCTGTCTGTGTGTTTGTCCGGCTCTAATCTTCAGGATGACTGGGTGATGCTAGGAGGGATCTAGATGTTTTATCCGAAAAACTTTAAGATTTTTTTTTGAAAAAAAAAACGGAGTATTTATTTAATAAATGGTCTTTGATTATTTTAAATCTAAATACACCACATTAATTGACTATATCCAGGCGAAGTTGGGACGGGTCTTATTTATTTTAATTTATTTTAAGAATGGAGGCAAGCAATCCAGTTTTGTTTTGTTTATAAGTAATTAGAATTATATATGAAAACGAAAATTATATATTAATTTATAACTGTATAATTATTACAAAAAATAAACTATACATTATTTCTATTGGGTAGTCTTTTTACGTCACTTAATTGAAAATTATACATAAACAGAAAGAGTTGCATTTGCTTCCAGTTTCAAACCAATAACGGAACAAAAATAATGAATAAAATATTAAGGAATAAAACTAAACTGAGACGATAATAGATGTTATATCATATAAACAAAATATATACGGGAAAGCAGGCAAACAAAAACAAAATTACAAAGTTGTGAAAACGTGAATTATTATAAGTAATGAAACCAAAAATGTAAGGACTCGTAAAAACGCTGGAAGTAAACTAATCTCGATAATCAAGTCTTGGAATGCTACAAGTTACCTTCAGCTTTGAATACGAAAGATGTAAGTAAATGTGGACGCAAAAATATTATCTTTATTTTGCTGTTACCATATTTCTATAATGACATAATTTTTGCCTAAATTTTACTTACGGAGGAAAATAGAATACTAACATAAATAGCGTAATTTTTTTCGGTAACTATAGAGATGTTTCAAAACGTGTCTTTTTCTGATATAACGGTTAGAAAAACTCGTTTTCAATGTTTTACCTACTTACAGGAAATTGTATTTCTATTTTTCACGTTGATATGTTTAATTTTTTTAGGTAATGTCATCGCTGTATCTGTGCTCCTATCGGAACAACCAGGGTGCTTTTTTACGTGTTAATAACAATAATCGGTCTAATTATATTGATTCGTTAGATTGTAATTATTTTATAGTTATATAATCTGATTGCAATTGATTAATATTTAACAGTTACAATCATATTAACCGTGTGGTGGCAGTGTAAGAATATCCACTGCCCCATAGCGTACTGTGGGTGTGCTCAGAGGAAAACAAATCAGGAAATGGCGAGCAGCGTCTTCCTAATCACGACTTAAAGTAAAAACCTGCCATCAACCCGCTTGCGAAGTGTGGCAGTTATGGCAAATGTCTCCCCTATGTTGCAAGAGGCCTAGGTTTAGCATTGGACTTTAACACTATGTAGCGGCAACAGTAATATTTATTTGTATATTTTATGTATTTCTCACATCAACATTTACAGTGCTTTCTTCGACGTCGGACACGAGGTTAATGTTAATAAACAGATAACAGTATAATATAGTAAATAGTTTTAAGTGGTTTCTTAGGGAAACACATTTGGCTATGTAAGTAACATTTTAGCAAAGTAATGAAAAATATTGTGTTCTTTAAAAATAATTTATATAATTTTATGTTTTTTAACTTTTTTAATTTCCTACAACAAATGACAAAGTAACGGAAGGCGACGCAAGTGACGACGGGTTTATTTTAAGAATCTGTACAAAGTGTAACTAAAAGATACGAAATAATTGTCAAAATACTGTATGTGTAAATGTGTTAGTACTATTGTATTTGGATGTAGCTGTATTAGTTTTAGTGGATAAAAAAGTTTATAGTCAATTCGCATAAAATCAATGGTTTGCTACTTACTCAGATTCAAAGACTTTCATGACTATAGCGTCAATAAATAATTATGACTTCTCCGCAATGCAGTGTTTAATGCATACGGCGGAGTCACAGCGCTTGTGGGGTCGCAGGTTCGAGTTAAACACGGATCAAGTGTTTGATCCTCTGACCTACGAATAATTGTTTCGGGTGTGGATGCGCGTCCTTGGGCAATTTATATATTTAAATCGCCTTCACTAAAGAAAAGTAAATGCTTACGTGAGGTGTCGATTTTTTTGTAAAATATCCAATAATATCAAAATTAAATAATGTTGTTATTAACCAAATAGTTGAGGCTTTATGAAAAGTCTTCTCCACTCTTTCGTAAAGTTATATTAAAGTTATAATCAAGTTCTTTAAAAATAATTAAAATATCACATGAAAAGTTCCCGAATTCGATATTAATTAGAACATGAAATAAATTCTTTTTCCATATTTCCAGTTACAGGCATGGTGGAAGAAATTTCAATATGATATAAGCAGTGCCTTTGTATATTTTTTTATTTTTAAAGTGCAGTTTTTTATTGTTAGTGCAGTGTCGTCCAACTTCAGAGATAGGACAGTTTTTTTGCCATGCGTGACCCACAATTTTTTTTTGCGATTTCAAGTATTTTAATAGGACAAAGGGTCGTCGAAAAGGGCAGTACAACGTATCGGCAAGCTAGTACATATATACAGAATAGTTAGTTTAACAGTATAACAACCTACGATACTTGATTGGGTCATATATAGTCGATTGGGCCGCTGTTCTTATATTCCAAAATGTCTTTGTTTAAAAAAATATTACTTATATATTATGTACTTGAGAATCGTTGGCATTAAGTGCATGCGAAAATGAAAATTACACTTCAAATTGTAAATCATATTTATAACAAATAACTTTATGGAAAATGGTATCAATACTTTGGCTATATACAATTAACGTGATAAACAAAATCATAGTCTACCTGACAGTAAGTGGCTTCTACATAGGCACCTGGAACCTACTTTCAAACAAAGAGGCTACAGATGCGTTGCCACAAGGAGTATTTAGAAGGAATATATTAACTCGTAGTCTACCTGACAGTAAGTGGCTTCTACATAGGCACCTGGAACAAACTTTTAAACAAAGAGGCTACAGATGCGTTGCCACATGGAGTATTTAGATGGAATATATTAACTCGTAGTCTACCTGACAGTAAGTGGCTTCTACATAGGTACCTGAAACCCACTTTCAAACAAAGAGGCTACAGATGCGTTGCCACATGGAGTATTTAGATGGAATATATTAACTCGTAGTCCACCTGACAGTAAGTGGCTTCTACATAGGTACCTGAAACCCACTTTCAAACAAAGAGGCTACAGATGCGTTGCCACATGGAGTATTTAGATGGAATATATTAATTCGTAGTCCACCTGACAGTAAGTGGCTTCTACATAGGTACCTGAAACCCACTTTCAAACAAAGAGGCTACAGATGCGTTGCCACATGGAGTATTTAGATGGAATATATTAACTCGTAGTCCACCTGACAGTAAGTGGCTTCTACATAGGTACCTGAAACCCACTTTCAAACAAAGAGGCTACAGATGCGTTGCCACATGGAGTATTTAGATGGAATATATTAACTCGTAGTCCACCTGACAGTAAGTGGCTTCTACATAGGTACCTGAAACCCACTTTCAAACAAAGAGGCTACAGATGCGTTGCCACATGGAGTATTTAGATGGAATATATTAATTCGTAGTCCACCTGACAGTAAGTGGCTTCTACATAGGTACCTGAAACCCACTTTCAAACAAAGAGGCTACAGATGCGTTGCCACATGGAGTATTTAGATGGAATATATTAACTCGTAGTCCACCTGACAGTAAGTGGCTTCTACATAGGTACCTGAAACCCACTTTCAAACAAAGAGGCTACAGATGCGTTGCCACATGGAGTATTTAGATGGAATA
This sequence comes from Parnassius smintheus behrii, assembly GCA_036936625.1. NCBI lineage: Eukaryota > Metazoa > Arthropoda > Insecta > Lepidoptera > Papilionidae > Parnassius > Parnassius smintheus. The sequence continues at coordinate 24,323,140 of JAUPFT010000029.1, read as the reverse complement.
TATTAATTCGTAGTCCACCTGACAGTAAGTGGCTTCTACATAGGTACCTGAAACCCACTTTCAAACAAAGAGGCTACAGATGCGTTGCCACATGGAGTATTTAGATGGAATATATTAACTCGTAGTCCACCTGACAGTAAGTGGCTTCTACATAGGTACCTGAAACCCACTTTCAAACAAAGAGGCTACAGATGCGTTGCCACATGGAGTATTTAGATGGAATATATTAACTCGTAGTCTACCTGACAGTAAGTGGCTTCTACATAGGTACCTGAAACCCACTTTCAAACAAAGAGGCTACAGATGCGTTGCCACATGGAGTATTTAGATGGAATATATTAACTCGTAGTCCACCTGACAGTAAGTGGCTTCTACATAGGTACCTGAAACCCACTTTCAAACAAAGAGGCTACAGATGCGTTGCCACATGGAGTATTTAGATGGAATATATTAATTCGTAGTCCACCTGACAGTAAGTGGCTTCTACATAGGCACCTGGAACAAACTTTTAAACAAAGAGGCTACAGATGCGTTGCCACATGGAGTATTTAGATGGAATATATTAACTCGTAGTCTACCTGACAGTAAGTGGCTTCTACATAGGTACCTGAAACCCACTTTCAAACAAAGAGGCTACAGATGCGTTGCCACATGGAGTATTTAGATGGAATATATTAACTCGTAGTCTACCTGACAGTAAGTGGCTTCTACATAGGTACCTGGAACCCACTTTCAAACAAAGAGGCTACAGATGCGTTGCCACATGGAGTATTTAGATGGAATATATTAACTCGTAGTCTACCTGACAGTAAGTGGCTTCTACATAGGTACCTGAAACCCACTTTCAAACAAAGAGGCTACAGATGCGTTGCCGCAAGGAGTATTTAGATGGAATCTATTAACTCGTAGTTCACCTGACAGTAAGTGGCTTCGACATAGGCACCCTGAACCCACTTTCAAACAAAGAGGCTTCAGATGCGTTGCCACAAGGAGTATTTAGATGGAATATATTAACTCGTAGTCCACCTGACAGTAAGTGGCTCCTACGTAGGCACCTGGAGCCCACTTTCAAACAAAAAGGCTTCAGATGCGTTGCCACAAGGAGTATTTAGATGAAATATATTTAAGCTTGAAATGGTAACAGAAATTGTGTTTCAGACAGTTATGCATCTCGTTGACATACGATAAAAAGTGCAACGGGCCAAGTACTGATCCCTTTTCTTTTTGCGGATGGAAAATCATCTAATGACGCCTTTCGCTCTGGGTGGAGCGTAAGGGAGTGTCAGACTTTTACTGACTAAAAACCATCCGTGTTCCTTCAGTGCCCTTACGTTCCGGAGCCGCGGTATCTCTTTCGAACAGCCCGCAGCCCCGGCAGGCGTCGGCCCTTGCGGGCCCCTTCACGTTGCTGACAGTTCTTTGAGGCGCGCGTGGAACAAAACGCGCCGTCGACACGGCCTGTCGTCGTTAGACGGAAGGACGGCGAGCTACCCATTGCTCGCCGTCCACAGGCCTGCGCCTACGGTGGCCGGGGGCCACGACGTAGCCCCCGACGCCCGGGGCGTCTCCCGCGACGGCCGGGGAGGAAAGCTGCTGCTCTCTCCTTCTCCCGCTCCGCCACCTCCTTCGCTAGGATCACTGCTTCGCAGAAGGTGGTGACGGGGTCCCATTTCGTCTCGCTCCGGACCATGGCTTCGACCAGGGCCGGACGCGAGAGGTCGCCGCCGCCTATCGCCGCTACGAGGACACGTCGGTGCTCCGCCCAAGCAGGGCACACCTCCACGGTGTGTTCCACCGTGTCCTCCGGTCCATCCTCGCAGTGCGAGCACCCGGACGTTTCCTCCCGCCCGATTCGGTGCAGGAACCTCCCGAACACACCGTTTCCGGTGAGGACCTGCGTCAGGCGGAAGGTGAGGATGCCGTGGCGTCTCTCAAGCCACTCCTCAAAGAGGGGTCTTATTGCCGCTATAGTGCCGTGCCCAGCACGGGGTTGCGACAGTCGCTCTCTCCATGTCGCCATGAGATCGTGCCGGAAGTCTGTCCGCTGCGCGACAACTTGCCGCGGCAGCGGGGTTTCCCCCCGGCATAGTGCCTCCGCGCGCCATTCGTGCAGGCGCGCGAGGACCATCGCCTCCAGATCCCATGGCGGCAATCCGGCAAGGAGGCTCGCCGCCTCGCGGGAGATCGTGCGGTAGCCGCGAACCATTTTAACGGCAACCACCCTTTGGGGCGCGTTCAGTTGGTGGACGGCAAGCCGCGCCAAACCACGCGCCTACACCGGGGCCCCGTAAAGGGCCATGGACCGCACGATCCCCGCGTAGAGCCTCCGGCAGGAGGCGTTTGGCCCCCCCAGGTTCGGCAGGAGCCGCCTGAAGGCAGCCCCGGTCCGTTCTAGTTTGGGAGCCAAACGTCGGAAGTGCTCAACGAAGTTCCATCGGCCGTCGAGGACGAGTCCTAGGTACTTCAGCGTCGACTCGACGCCGATGGGTACCCCTCCTACCATCACTGAGGATCCCGGTGGTGGCCTGTTCCGAAGACCATGGAAGTGCATGGCCTCGGACTTGTGCGGAGCCACCTCGAGACCCAGTTGCCGAATCCTCTCAACGACTATCGCAACCCCGCGTGTCATAGTTTCCGCCGCCTCCTCGTACAACCCCCCTTTTGCCAGTACCAGCGTGTCGTCAGCGTAGCAAACTACGCTGACGCCGGTAGGAAGGTCGGCGCGCAGCACCCAGTCGTAACCGATGTTCCACAGAAGTGGCCCCAGAACCGAACCCTGTGGGACACCGCACGACATCTCTCGCCGGTTCCACTCACCGTTGCGACCGGGGTAGATGACGGCCCTGTCCATCAGATAGTCCCCGACTATACGATGGAAATAGGTCGGCACCCGGTGATACCGGAGTACCTCCCTAATGCAGCTCCAGGGCATGGAGTTGAAGGCGTTGGCGATGTCGAGAGACACCGCCAAGACAACCCCCCCTCTGGCCACTGTATCCCCCGTCGTGAGGGCACTCACGCGCATGATGGCGTCCACCGTAGAGCGCCTCTTGCGGAAACCAAACTGGTGTTCCGCAAGATCCGGCCCCGTCCCCGCAAGGTGCTCGGCGAGGCGGTTTGCAATGACACCTCGTCGAGCAGCACCACGGGCCGGTATGCGGACGGAGAGTCCGCAGGGCGCCCCGGCTTCCGAATGAGGACCAGCTTCCCCGTCTTCCAACGAAGCGGGAATTGGCCTCTCACCAAAGTACTGATCCCTGGGCCGTGCTTCTGTCACATTCTTAGGGTTACTGAACGAGTTATTTAATTTAACCGTAAAGGTACGATTTTGGAGGTAATTTCTAAATAAGTGTTCTGTAATTAAGTGTTTACTTTATATATTAAAATATAAGCTAGTACGTAATGCACGACGTTTCGGCGGTAGTTGTTGAAAATAACTATTTATATCGTTACAGCTACCAAATTCTTTAATGTTTATAGTCATAATAAAGTTTGAAGAGTAGTAAGTAAATAGGTAGGTATATTTGAACAATGGTAAACAAAGAAAATAATATGATTAAGAGGTTTTAGAGCTATCTAAATGTTCTAGGAGTAATTAAGTATCATTATCTGATCGAATATAGTAAATTTTATTATTATTACGACCTTTCCTGACTAGTATTTTACCGCCCTTACACCAATTATATTAGAAGAGTTTCGCTTTGGTGTTATATAATATAGTTTTTAAGCGCTTGGTGAGGGCCTCCCTGATGAACACTCGCTGTTCAGCTACTTCCTTCGGCGAGTTTGGTAGGATAGTTCCCACGGAGAGACATTTCTATTTACCAGCTTCAATTCATTATTTTTGAACTGTCTTTGTTTTCACCTCAACAAGAATTGGACTAGGGCGGTCCTTAGAGCTGGGCAAGCGTCGCGAAGATTGAATGTCGCTCACGTAGTATTCAGTTCTGAAGCAAGCGTTTCTAGAATTTTATCGACGTCTTTGTTCGAAGCCTTCGGCAGGCCTGCGATTTCTACCATATTTGATAAAGATTTCTGCTGAAACGTTTTTGCTTCTTGTTCTAGTATACTCACTCTCAAGTTCAAGATTTTTGTTCTTATTTTGTAGGTCTTGGTTTTTATTTTCTAGTTCTTTCATTTTGTTATCGTGTTTTTTTAGGGTTTGGTCTCAGCTGCTATCCCAGCTCAGCTGGAATAGCTCACCCAGGATTGTGGATTGTGTTGTGAGTGCTGAGTGAGTGATGTAGTTTTTTATACGGCCTGACTACACCCCATTCCCCGTGAAGATTCGGCCAAATATTTGGGCGTCACGTTCGACGTTCGCATGAGTTTCGCAAAAGACATAAGTGTAGTACGCAAGAGTGCCAAGTCAGTCATTAGCCTTCTCCACCCTCTTGTTGACACAAAGAGTAAACTGTCATTATTATAGCGTACTCATTAACATAACATTTAACATAATAACATTAATATTCAACATAATTTAACATATTTTAATCTTATATTTATTACTTATTTATTAAACTGTTAAAACTTTAAACTATTATTGAACATTGGTACAATACCCAAACAAGAGGCATTTCATTTCAGTCGTCAGGGGTGGCAACTCATCTACATTTTAATTCGTAATCGAGGATAGATGTAGATGTCTATGGGCCACAGTAACCACTTAACATCAGGTGGACTGCGTGCTTGTTTGTCACCCTTATATTATAAAATAAACAAAACAAATATTAATGAAAACGGAGTACAATTGACAAAGATATCTAGTAACAAACATAGAAAAAAAGACCATATACTCGAATTGAGGTCCCCCGCCATATATATAATCTCAGCCTTATAAATAAGTCGGTCAAATAAACTACATTTTTCCACAATTGAAAGAGTTAGATTAGAGTAAACAAACAAGACCGTGCAGTGGCGGTGCAAAAGTATCCACTGCCCCACGTCATCCCGCGGGTGTCGCGAGAGGCGGCACAGGGAGACAAGTAAGGAGATGAGCAGCAGCGTTTTCCTAATAATGGCAAATATTATGAAACTGCGGTCGCCAACCCGCTTGTCAAGCGTAGCAACTATGGCTAATATCTTAAGGCAATATAAGGGGAGGAGGCCTTTGTTCAGCAGTGGACTGCAATAGGCTGTAACGGTAACAGTAAATAGACAAAATGGTATAAAAAGTTAATTGGAAAGTAAGTTGATTTCAACAAACAAAATATATTTGAATATATTCCTGCAATGACTGTAAACTCTTTCATTCAATATTTTTTCAATATTTTTTAATTTCAGCACAACCCAAACAAACTTCGAAACCGTGATGTTTGCAAAAACGGCAAATTTGACAATGTGTTTGACACTTCAAATCAAAAGTATATATTTTCAACAAAGTACAAAAAACGAGGATTTATTTTGGATGCTTTTGATTTTTCAATAAGTATGTCTTGGACGATTTTATTCATTATTTTCTGATTAAATAGGTTATATATACTTCAGAGATTGTCCGATATAAATTCACAAAAGCAATTCCACCCTTAATGAAAATCAGAGTTTTCTAAGTACTCTCACAAAGCCACTCATTGCAGTCCATCCACAAGTCCACTGCATGAATTGACATTTACAAGTATAGTAATATATAAAAGCAAAACTATTAAGTTTTATCTCGACTAAAATAAATGGAACTTTGAAAGAAAGACTATATAAATTAAACTAAAATAATGGCGCCGAAATTTAATGTGTGAAGGTTTAGTTTATCCGTACCAAAAAGCGGTATTAAACATTTGTCAAACTTATCTTGTTTGACAATTGTTAAGCTGGCTCAGAACGGCGATTTTATTTAACTTTATTATGTTTTTTTGTAACCGAGTAATGGCGGTGTCAGAATATCCACTGAACTACATCGTCCTGTGGCTGTCGTAACTGGCGACAGAAGAGAAAAAAATCAAGAAATGGACAGCAGCGGCTTCCTAATAACAACTAAATATAAACAGTGTTGGCGGACCGTGGTTTTTGGTGTACTTTTGGGGGAGCCCTTGTTCAGCAGTGGACTTGTAAAGGGCTGTAATGATGATGATGATGATGATGATGATGTTAACTCCGAAAAGTAGTTATTAAACTTATTTCTATGCAATATTGAAGTGAAAACTTCTTTAGCATCGTTGTGATTTTAAAGTCCATGAAACGAAAAAGCGACAGTAAAAAGAGACAGACTTACGTATCTGTCTCTTTTTACTGTCGCTTTTTTGTTCATAAAATTTAATGTGGGAGAAAATGAGATAGGAAGCATTATAGATTATAGCTCAAAGCTCGTGAGAAAAAAGTCATACCGCCGAAACGTCGTCGTTTACGCGTTTTGTTCGACAAGGTACGAAGGTGTCGTGTGCCTATAGATTAAACAAGCAGTGAAGAACCGCCAAACCTCAACTTCGTAATTGGTAAAATTGATATAAATCTTTTAGTAATTAGTGAGTACCATATAAAGTATCCGTTGTCAGGCATTATTGAGATCCTTGAGCATAGTGCTCAAGTCCACCAGCGATTCTGCCATTAGGACTAAAACGTCAGCAAATCGAAGGTGAGTGATGTACTCGCCATTGATGTTAATATCGTATCCTTTCCAGTCCAGTAGACCTATCCCAATGGATAGGTCTTAAGATGAACATGGACAAAACAAAGATCATGTTTAATGTCCATGTCACACCTATGCCCGTATTTGTTGGGAGTACTAAGCTCGAAGTTGTCGAAGGGTACGTTTATCTGGGACAAATTGTCCGACTGGGTATGTCCAACTTCGACCGAGAGGTCAATCGACGGATTCAACTCGGCTGGGCAGCGTTCAGGAAATTACGACACATCTTCTCTTCAGGTATACCTCAAAACCTGAAAACTAAGTTGTATAACCAGTGCGTGTTGCCAGTGATGACCTACGGAACCGAGACGTGGTCCTTCACTGCTGGCCGTATGTGGACGCTTAAAGTCACTCAGCGAGCTACAGTGAGGGCTATGCTCGGGGTTTCTCTGCGTGATAAACTTATAAATGAGGATATCCACAGTAGAACCAGAGTGACCGACATAGCATAACGGATTAGAAAGCTGAAGTGGCAATGGGCCAGCCATATAGCTCGAATAACCGACAACCGTTGGGGGAATAAGGTTCTCGAGTGACAGCCTGGTACCGGTAGGCGAAGTGTAGGGGAACCCCACTAGATGCAGTGACGACCTAGTAAGACACTCAGGAAGTCGATGGACGCAGGTGGCTCAGGACCGTGCTTTGTGGCATTCCTTGGAGGAGGCCTATGTTCGGCAGTGGACTTGTGAAGGGCTGTAATGATGATTTTTTATTTATTATTTATTTTTATTTATAGGATAGGGTGACAAACGAGCACACAGTCCACCTGATGGTAAGTGGTTGCTGTGGCCCGTAGACATCTACATCTATCCTCGATTACGAATCAAAATGCAGATGCGTTGTCACCCGTGAGGACTAAGATGGAATGCCTCGTTTCCAGCAAAAAAGGTCTCCGGTTCTCTACACTCACCATACGAAATACAGCAGCATTAAGCTACTATTTCACGCTGGTATTCTGTGAGAGCGTGGTCCTTCCCCGGTCGAGCCGACCCATTCGTGCTACAACTATACTATTAATATAACTGCAGCATGGCTCTACCACGTAGATGATGATGATATAAAGCATATCGAAAAGAGTAATATAATATCGGTATCTAATATATATACAATATACATATATTAAAAGGATTGTTACATTTATTTACTATAAAATTAAAGGACAATATACAATACAATATACATACACGATAATTAATTATTTATTTTATTATATTTGTTGCAAATACTTTTTATAACACGGACTAGCTGCATGCCAAAATGAACACATTACAAAAGTACTCTATTCGACTTATAATATTAATCGGCGCCATCTTCGCCAAACGTCATGTGGTGTATAATATTACTAGGGACGCCCAATCGCTTGTAATCGATCTTTTGAATTTTTAATAAACAGTTGCATATTTTTTTCATTTGAATCACGTTTTGAATTTATTTTGAATAAAGTGCAATTACAAACTATAATAAAAACAACCACCATTTCTTTTTGTTATTCCCTAAAAGTAAAATTTAAAATACCTACCTAATGAATGAGGTAAAACTCAAAAATAAATAGGTAGTTAGAATAACGCTGAAGTGAAAAAAATCTAATTACTTCATCATGATCAGGTTTTCTAATGATGGTTTAGAAAAGCGTGTGGCTTACTTCTATCTAAACGATCACTTAAGGGGAAATATAATGTCAAATGGCTTAGCAAGATCCTTCGTTATGCCGAAAATATTGCAGCATTTATTTTGAAATAAATATATGGTAAAGTTGAGGATTAATGTTAATGATTATGTTAGACGAAAACACGATTTCGTATAATTTTCTCGATAGAAAAAAAATCCAAAGTTACCTCCAAAATAAAAAATAAACCGCTGTTATTCATAAAATACTTTAAATAAGATCATGAAACTTTGCATACTAACTGAACTAACTATAAAGCAGTGCTTATGTTATTTACTTTTTTTAAAATACCATTATTTTCACCGTAAAAAGTAATTACCTAAACTATCGGCGTCTTGAGCTTGATTCCTGTCGCCCGTTAGTATCGCTTAGGCTTTTGAAGGGTGAAGTTGTGTTGTAAAGGCCTTTCTATTAAAAACTTCTCTCTTCTTCGTAACGACAGACCCGACCGCCGAGGTGGCGGAACGGCCATCTATTACAAGTAGACACTTTACTGCTCGCCCATTTCTATTCCGCAGCTTACCAACATGGAAGCCACGGTATGCAGGCTGGCTATGACTAGACATCAGTCCATCCTCATAGCCTCCTGTTACATCCTTTCAGGAACCCATCCCCTAAAAAAAGATTTTGAGGCCATTTTATCTTTAGGTAATTCAGTCATTATGTTTGGAGATTTTAACTCGAAGCATACTGAATGGACATGACGTACTACGTCTCCTAGTGGCAAGATACTGCTCGATATCACGCAGTCTCTTGATATTACCGTCCATAGTCCCCTCGGTGTTACTCACTTTCCCGATAACACCGATCACGCCCCCGATGTACTAGATTTTGCGTTACTCCAAGGAGTTTCTCTCAAGCTCAGAGCAATCGAGACACTAGACGATCTAGGATCCGATCACCGACCGGTCTCTCTCATTCTTGGCCATCAGCCACCTCCCCCAACACACACGAAAACCTTCACTAATTGGAAGGGATTCAAGGAGTCCCTAGCTAAAGTTCTGGACTCACAGGACTCTACCATCTCCCTACCGTCGGACTTTGACAGTCCCGAAAAAATCGACACCGCGGTCGATTCACTCTCCACACTTATTAAATCCTCCCTTAAGGAGAACGAAAGGGTCGTCCCGGTTGCTAACAATAGTGGGCTTCCGCTACATATTAGCAACCTATTAAAACCCAAAAAGCTGCTTTCCGGAGAGCAACAAAATATCCCACCCCCGAATATAGGCGCGCGGCCAATCGTCTTCAACGAGAACTCCGTTTCCGCCTCTCTGAATTTCGAGACATCGAAAAGAGTAATCTTATGGAGAATATCTCTCCATCTCATACAGCGTACTATCAGATGGCCAGAGCCCTCCGCATAGACGCTATCATCCACACTCCCCCTCTCTCCCGTCCCGACGGCACGATTGCCTTCGAGGACGAGGAAAAGGCTGAGTGCTTTGCAGATAGCATTGCCGCACAATGCTCTCCTAGCTCTCAATCCGTTGACCCCTCACACGTCCAGGTAGTGGAGGATGAGGTCCGCCGCCGGAACTCACCCCCTACAGCCTCCGAACCTATCTCTGCGTCCAATGATGAGATTTCATCCCTCATCAAAGGACTTAAGCCTAAAAAGGCTCCGGGCGCGGATGGCATCTCCAACCAAGCCCTAAAACACTTTCCTTAGCAGGTGTTAACCCTTTTATCCATTGTTACGAGCTTGAGGTTCGTGACAATAAAAATTGCCGATAAAATTACCTAAATTAACACTTTAATTTACTTTACACAAATTAAAACTAAAAACACTAATAATTAAACACACTAATTCACTTAATTCCGCTCCGAAGCTTCGCTTGTGTCGCTGAGTTCAACTCTGTCTCGATCGCATCATGCGCCACCTATTTATTTAAATTAGCAAAATATCCGGAATGTTCAAGTAAACACGCGCAAGGTACCGAGACTTCGAGTATAGATTTTCTAGTTCTTCGGGTGGCGCTGTCGGTCGAAAGATCTGTGATGACATAAACTGCAACGCTCCCCTCGCTCTCGTTCCTGACACTAGATGGCGCTAGTTGGCTTATTCACACAACACTGCCCCCTCCTAAGACATGCTCGTCCCGAGCATTATCGGTCCCATAATAACGCGCCAAGCGATCCACATGGACGATCTTAGGAGTCCCTCTTGCGCCTTTCTGTATCCGGTAGGTCACATTTTGATCCTGGTTACAATCCGGTACGGGCCGTCCCATTTAGCTTGAAGCTTAGGAGATTTCCCTTTGCTGCGGACTGGATTGTGCAACCACACTAATGAACCTTCGTTGAACCCTTTATTGTTCATTTTGCGGTCGTACCGGGTTTTCATTTTCTCAGACATTTGCTGGCCCGATTGTCTGACGTGCTCATAAATGTCATTCATTTTGTTCCGCAAGTCATTTGCATAATCGGTTATACTGCGTGGGGCATCAGGTGGTATCCCGGTGATCAGGTCCGCAGGCAGCCGTAATTCTCTTCCAAAGTTTGCGAAAGCTGGTGTCACTGCTGTACTTTCGTGAACAGAACTTCGATATGACAACAAAAACGCTTGTATGTGCTTGTCCCAATCTCGTTGCCGATTGTCTACAACTTTTGCTAGGTACCTCTCCAATGTCTGATTAAATCGTTCCACCATTCCATCAGATTGCGGGTGATAAGAAGTCGTTCTTGTTTTATGAGTACCCAAAACTCGGCAAGTTTCCTGGAATATTTGAGACTCAAAATTCCTTCCTTGATCGCTGTGAATCTCTAAGGGTACTCCAAAACGACAGAAGACTTCATGAACCAGTTTATCTGCAACGGTTGAAGCTTCTTGATTTGGAATGGCGAAGACTTCTGGCCACTTAGTGAAGTAATCCATCACAACCATGAAATACTTGTTACCGCTTTCACTCTCCGGAAACGGCCCCGCCACGTCAATGGCTATTCTCTCCCATGGTGCACCAACATTGTACAACTTCAATGCACCTCTACTACGAGTCTGAGGTCCCTTTACAGCCGCACAACTTGTACATTTGCGACACCAGTCCTCGACATCGTTTCGACAGTGGACCCAGTAAAACCGTTTTCGGATCTTCAGTAGAGTTCGTTTAACTCCTAGATGCCCTCCTGAACAATCATTATGGTACAGCTGTAGAACATCCGGTACTTTAGCTTTAGGGACAACCATTTGCAAATGACAGCTGTCTCCCCGAACGTTTTCCCATTTACGACACAGAACTCCATCCTGAAGCAGCGAGCTGTCCCATTGGGCCCAATAGCTTTTAGTGGTCGAACTCATCGCTGAGACGTCACTCCACTTGGGCTTGGGAGCACTGGCCTTTATCCATTCCAGAATCGGCTTGATGTCCGGATCTTCCTGCTGTGCATGTAGTAAGCTGTCCCTCCACTCGTTGCTGAGGTGGTCTGCCCTGAACATCCTCACGGATACCACTTCCTTACTCTCTTGCCTAGTACAATGGTTGCAATCTTCAGGAAAAGGTCTTCTTGACAATGCATCTGCGTTGCCGTGAGATTTCCCGCTGCAGTGTCTGATAGGAAAGTCGTATTCCTGCTGCTGCTGGGCGGTGCTGTTAGCCGCACTTCCTTCCTGAGACCGTTCACCTTCCCTTCCTAGGGTGTGCTTAGCGCAGCTGGACCGAAGATGGCCCCTTTCCCCACAGCCATAGCACCTAGGGCTGTATCTTTTATTGTGGTCGCGAACCGTAACTGCTGTAACCTCCCTAGCGTGAGGTGAACGATGATCCTGTCGCCACCAGGCAGTGCCGTTAGCTGCACTACCCTCTCGAGATCGACCAACTCTCCTTCCCACGGTTCGCTTAGGGCAGCTGGATCGAAGATGGCCTTTTTCCCCACAGCCATAGCACCTAGGGCTGTATCCTCTGTTGCGGTCGCGAACTGTAGCTGCTGCAACCTCCCTTACGCGATGGGAACGAAGATCCTGCCGCACGGCTTCTACCTCCAGTGCATGGGCCAAGGCGTCCTTAAGCGTCTCGTGGTGCCCGAGCCTCACAGCAGCTTTGACTTCCAGGTCGCGGATGCCGTCGATGAATGTCTGCACCAGGTTCCCTTCAATGAGCGCAGGTACAGACCGGTATGCTTTTCGCACCAGCCTCTCCACCTCTAGAGCCCACTGCTGCAGGTTTTCGTGGATGCGCTGCACACGATCTTTAAGCTGCGCACGAAAGACGTGTTCCAGGTGAGCGTCGCCATATCTCGACTCCAATGCCTCAAGGAGTTGCGCATAAGTCACTTCCTCACCGAGACCTTCCAGAACTGTTAAGGCCTGGTCGCGCAGGCCTAGTGTGAGAGCAGTCATGGCCTGACTTTTATTCCAGCCGTTCGTCTTCATAACAGCCTCGAACTGGATTTTGTAGGCTGACCAGGAAGAGGTACCGTCGAACGGTGGCACCTTGAACCCACGTAGCGAAGGTGTTGTAGCTACTACGGGAGCTGTAGCTCCATCACCAAGTTTGAGTTCGTCCAGTGATTTCTTCATGTCAGCCATTACGATGTCAACCCGATTGTTTACTTGGTCGATTCGGGTTTCAGCTTTCTCGATTCGGGTTTCAGCTTCCGACAGGCGGTTGTCATGGTGAGCAACCCTATCCTTCACCTCCTTTATCTCCTTCCCGAAGGTAGCGTGAAGGTCCTTCATGAGGAGCATCTTTTCCTCCTGTCGGCGGGCCTGTTTCTCGTGTCGGCGGGCCTGTTCCTCCTGCTGCTCTTTCAACTGACGGGCCTGTTCCTCTTGTCCGCCCCGCAGTTGATCTTCCAAACGACGGACCTGTTCCTCCTGTCGACGAGTTTGTTACTCCTGCTGCTCTTTCAACAGACGGGCCTGTTCCTCCCGTCCGCGCTGCAGCTGCTCCTGTAGCATGGCCATCAGAGCACCTAAGTCAGGTGCCACAGACGTAGAAGCTGCTGACGGACCGGCTTCCGTGGACGGCAGCTGGCCCTCAGACATCTGCGGCGTTGCACCACCAAATCTTCTCTGGTCCGTCTCCTGCTGGCGTTGACTTCGGGTACGGACACCCTCCGTTTCCTCCTTGGGTAAAATCGGCATTATTTTATCCCACTTCTGACACCAATTGTTACGAGCTTGAGGTTCGTGACAATAAAAATTGCCGATAAAATTACCTAAATTAACACTTTAATTTACTTTACACAAATTAAAACTAAAAACACTAATAATTAAACACACTAATTCACTTAATTCCGCTCCGAAGCTTCGCTTGTGTCGCTGAGTTCAACTCTGTCTCGATCGCATCATGCGCCACCTATTTATTTAAATTAGCAAAATATCCGGAATGTTCAAGTAAACACGCGCAAGGTACCGAGACTTCGAGTATAGATTTTCTAGTTCTTCGGGTGGCGCTGTCGGTCGAAAGATCTGTGATGACATAAACTGCAACGCTCCCCTCGCTCTCGATCCTGACACTAGATGGCGATAGTTGGCTTATTCACACAACACTATTATCTTCAACGCCTGCTTCAACCTTATTTACTTTCCCACCACGTGGAAAGAGGCAACTGTGATTGGAATTCCCAAGCCAGGCAAGCCTCTCAACCTCCCCTCCAGTCATCGCCCCATTAGCCTCCTCAAGGCAATGGGCAAGCTCTTCGAAAGAGTCATCCAAACTCGTATGAGGCGCTATCTGTTTCCCATAGACGGTAACCCTCTTATCATTCCCCATCAATTCGGTTTCCGAGCGCAACATTCATGTCCCCAACAAGTTCACCGTATTGTGGAATATATCCTCAGCGGTTTTTATCCTCGTCATCATAAGACATTTTCCGACATAGCTAAAGCCTTCGATAGAGTCTGGCATACAGGCCTTATCTACAAACTCTACAAAATAGGTCTACCCGATCGTCTAGTACGTCTCGTGGCCTCTTACTTAAAGTATCGTACCTTTCGTTTTAGACACGAAGGCAAGCTAACTTCACAGCGAACTATCCAAGCTGGTGTCCCTCAGGGCTCAGTACTTGCTCCTCTTCTGTACATCCTGTTCACCAACGACATTCCCATCCCGTCGAAAGGTGTTCAGCTCTCCCTCTTCGCAGACGACACTGCCATCTACTGCAAAGGTATCTCACTACCTTTCATATGGAACAAGATTCAAAAGTCAGTTGATGACCTAGGAGCTTGGTTCAAAAAATGGCGCATCGATGTGAACCCGGAAAAGAGCTCCGCCGTTCACTTCGATTATAAACAACGCCGTCTCAAAAACACGCCACCAATACGTATGCTAGGGACCCCTGTCCCCTGGCATACGACTGCCAAATATTTAGGTGTCACTCTAGACACAGGGTTCACTTTCAGGCCCCACGTCAAAAGAGTAACCCGTCACGCACGTTTTTATCTGAGTAGGCTCAACAGTATGTTGGGCCGACACATAAAAATGTCCCTTAGAAACAAGCGTACCCTTTATAAGGTCTGTATACGACCAGTCATGTCCTACGCGGGCCCCGTTTTTGCCCACGCCGACCCTAAAATTATTAATGAACTCCAAATAGTTCAAAACCTTTTCGGTCGTCGAGCAGCGAACGCACCTTGGTACGTCCGTAATGCTGACCTTCATCGGGAACTAGAGCTCCCCACAATCTAACAATTTCTCCAAAAACTCTCTGAGAACTTCTTCAAAGCCTCAGAGTCGCACTCAAACCATTTAATTCGTGAGGCAGCTACTATGTAGCCACACCCCCCTCTCGCTATCGAGTGCGCAGCCCGAGAAACTCTCTCTTGGACCCGCCTGATAAACTAACAAACGACCTGAACTGCCTCCTGGCGGCTCAGGCCAACTCTAATTAAATTAAATTATTTACTCATAATTAATTCGCCTTCGTAGGCACTCCCTCAGTGGCTTGTAACCGCCTGCGTCCTCTTTTCCCAAAAGAGGGTCGCTCACGATAAGGCACAATAAAGCTTAATCAGCCGGTTGCCTGTCCCCAAAGGCGGTTTTTAGAGGGTATCACTTAGGGTCCCTGGTAGTATGTGAGTCCCTCATAACCACGATAGACCGGCTATCGTGGTATGCGTAATGCATTTTCCGCCTCCCTACGTATAGGGTAGCCCTTTAATTGCTTCGGGCGCAAAAAAAGGGATTTTTCATTCGCAGCTCAATGACTCTCAAGACAGGGGCCTATCACTTCTATACATTTTGTGTTTTAAACGTGTTTATTTTTCAAACATTAAGCCCCAGAGGGCGCATTTTTTCGCTTTGCCCGCCATCTTGGAAACCAATTCAAATTTCAAATTCATTCCGTTTGACATTTGTTGACGTGAATGTGTTCCTTTGTTTGTAATTGTGGTCTTTTATGGATTTTTCGACGATTTCGGCTTGCTTTTTGGACTTTGTGCCTTGAATCTATTTACGTTAACTCACGGACTTCTCACGGATTGACGACATTTACCATGGCTGCTGAAAAAAAAATGCTGTGTACCTAATTGCACCAAAAACCGTAAGTATTCATATCACAAAAATAAAACCGACTTGATATTATTTGTTTAAAGATCGCTTTAATTGCGATAGCCTGAGGTACAAAACAACAGAATAAAATATTTAATGCTTTACATACATAAACACTCACGCCTGTCACCCAGAGGGGTAGGCAGAGACTACGGACTTCCATTTGGCACGATCCTGACACACCTCTTTCGCCTCCTTCACATCCATATATCTACGCATACATGCTCGTTGGTTAAGGGTACTTCTAACGTGGCCCATTTTCAAAATATCGCCAATTTGGTCGATAAACTTTTTCCTAGAGCGTCCTTCCCGACTCGGCCGTTCACATCTGCCATATAAATTTGCTTTGTCACTCTTTCCTCATTCATTCTTTCCACATGACCAAACCACCGAAGCATTCCTTTCTTAATCCTGGTCACAACATCATCTTGCATACCACATTTATCCCTTATCACGCAATTTCTCACCCTGTCATTCAGATTCAAACCTAGCATATTCCTTAAAGACCGCATTTCTACAGCATTTATTCTACGTTCGTGCTTCTTCTGCCACACCCAGCTTTCACTACCATACATTAAAGTAGGGACTAACACAGAATTATGAATCACCATACGTGCCTGTTTTGACACATTCTGGTTCTCCATAATAGAGTGTAGTGCCCCATTCACTCTATTCCCTGCATTTACTCGTCGTTCTATATCCCTATCATATCTACCATCCCTGCTAAATACACATCCCAAATACACAAACTCATCCACTTGCTCAATTAACTCTCCTTCTATTCTTATTTCACATACCGTTTTGCTTTCTTCTCTTTCAAAAACCATCACTTTCGTCTTACATGTGTTCACTTTCATTCCCCTTTCTTTTAATTCCCAATTCATTAATGTAACCATCATTTGCAATTCAGACGCCGATGACGCAAATATGACTTGATCATCGGCATACAAAAGGCATTTGACGGTTAACTCGCCCATTCTTAAACCACACTCTTCATCTTTCAAAGTTTGCAAACACCGGTCCATAAATAGGTTGAACAGCCAAGGGGAAGCTACACAGCCCTGTCTGACACCTTTTTGGATGCCAAACCAGTCCGAGTAGACCCCATTGATCCTGACACAAGCACTAGAGTCCCTATAAAGAGACCTTAATGCCTGTATCAAACCAGCGCTCAACCCATATGAGTTCAGTGTTTGCCATAACACATTCCTGTCCACTCTGTCATAAGCCTTTTCCAAGTCCATGAATGCACAAAAAACTTTCTGGTTTTTGGCCAAAAACTTCTCCGCAATCATGCGCATGGAAAAGACCTGATCTGTACACCCCATTCCCTTTCTAAAACCCGCTTGCACATCCCAAATTTTTCCATCAGTTTCTTTCATAACTCTTTCAATTAACATCTTAGCATACAGTTTACCCACAATACTAAGCAAGCTAATACCGCGGTAGTTTTTGCAGTCCTGCTGTGACCCTTTTCCTTTATATATTGGTACTATTACTGCTTTGCACCAGTCATCCGGTACCCGTTTTAATTCCCAACATAAATTAAACAAGGTGTACAGCAGGCCTGCCACCACTCCCTCTCCAGCCTTTAGCATCTCGAGTGATACTCTATCATATCCAGCTGCCTTACCTGCTTTCATGCTTTTCATTGCTTTCATTATTTCATCTACACTTATCTCCATACCCCTTTCCACTTCTTTCGGAATTTCTAGTTCATTTAAATCAGACGACTCTTCACTCATAAATACGCCTTCAAAGTATTCCTTCCATCTGTTTAAATTCGAAACTTCATCATTCAGAATACATCCATTCTCGTCTCTTATAGCATTTATTATAGGCTGTTTTGTATTTCCCCTGGCAGTTCTTACGAGTTTCCAGAACATTTTTATGTTAGCCTAGAAATTATCAGATATCCTTCTATCATTCTTATCCTTTCTTTCTTTCTTTTTTTTTTCAACAACTTCTTTTACTCTCTTATTTAGACGTCTAAATTCTGCCTTTTTTCTTTCAATCTCATCATTCATACCAGAAGAATTACCAGCTTTGGTTGCTAGTAAATCTAACCATGCTTTCTTCTTTGATTCAACTTCCACCCGTACCTCATCATCCCACCATAACGTATTACTTTTCCTTTCATTTGTTCTCTTACTTACACCACATACTTCGGTGGCGGTATCCACCAAACCTTTCTTTATATTATCCCACACAGTATTCAAGTCTAAATCATTCATACACAACTCATTCAAATATCTAATATTTTCTCTCAGTCTACATTTATACTTCTCTTTCACATCTTCATCTTGTAACTTCTCTATTCTTATACGCTGTAACGCAGTGGTAGACACAGATGTCCGATGCCGCCAACGCTTGAAAAGACCATTAATTCGACATAAGACCAGGTAATGATCCGTCCCTACGTTGGACCCCCGGTAAACCCTTGTATCTATGACTGCGCTCCTCATTCTTTCATCCACAATTACGAAATCTATCATGCTTCTATCATCACCTCTTTCCCATGTATACATGTGAATCTTCTTATGACGAAATAAAGTATTCGTCACAAAAATATTCTTTTCCGCACATACGGTGAGGAGGTCTTCACCATTCTCATTTATACTTTCATCACCAAACGTTCCCAATATCCTTTCATAACCAGACCTCTTCACCCCAACCCTTCCATTAAAGTCTCCTAACATAATAATATTTTCATTTTCCTTACATTTTGTCAACACCATCCTTACCATGTCCCAAAACTGCTCTCGGATGTAAGTGGGCTTAGACATGTCTGGGGCGTACACCCCTAGCAGGAACAGCTTCTTTAAGCCCATTTTCATTCGTATCCATAGCAGTCTCGGGCTTACACATTCATACTCTTTCACACATTTACCCATTCTTTCTGAAAGGATGAAACCGACTCCCTGGCATGCCCGTTCGGTCTCGCCTACACCAGACCAATACGCGGTATACGAGCCATGTGCAGTGGCATCCTTTCCCTTTCGTTTCGTCTCATGCTTGTGTATGTTGTGCTTTAATAAGCATGAAATAACTTATCTCTATTAAAACTTACTCATATCCACTCTATATAAGAAGTTTGAAAATCTCATTAAATTAGCGTTATATATTAATTCTATTTAATTTATTTGTTGTTTAAGGATCGAAAAACTTTATATTACACATATTTCCAAACCCAAGCAAATCTACAAGCAGATCGATTTCGTTCTTGGGTGTATGCCACTGGTAGAGACATTTTAGCAATGAACGATGACAATATATTATTTAAGTAACGCAGAGTATGTCATCTCCACTTTGAGTCGAAGTATTACACACGCAATAAAATACATGCACCTAATGCAGTACCAACTTTACATTCACCAGGTAAATGATGTTTGATTAGATGTGTGGTTAGGCTCAATAATTTTTGGTATTATGTAAATTTGATTATTACTATTGTTTTTAAATATAATATCAAGATTTTATTCTATACCGATTATAATAAATTATAAACACATGTCAACTGTGGCATCTTTACTTTCCTTGAGTAACTTTACCACAGCATACATTACGCTGCGTATTAGGGAATATTTTGTTATCTGTTGCAGTCAGTGCAAATTTTGCCGTATTGGTAGATTTTATGATAAATTGTGGTATCACAAAAAGTTTTTCAAGCTGGCAACTTAGTTAACTGTCGAGTAGTGTGACTTCAGTGTTGGGAAATGTACAATAATTATTGGATTCTTACAATAATTTGTTACACCAAACTAAATTGTATCATAAAACATAGCTTTCTCATTATTGTACGCTTTTATACAATATTTTCCTATTTTTACACAATATAAGTTCAATACTAGACACACGCAACTTTAAAATGTATGAACGAACGCATCGCGTACTTATACCAAATCGTGGGTTCAAATGATATGTATAGGAATTTATATCATTTGAACCCACGAAACAATTGGCAAATCAAATTGTCTCCAATGTCCTGTATGCAGCAACTTCTCAGCAGTCAAATCCGTCTACATCTACACGTCGAGATTTCGAACTCGAATAAGAAAACGACTTCAAATTCCATTCCTGTTTAGTTCATATTGTATAATTACGTACCCTAAGTTTTATTATTTTAATAAAAAAAAACTTTTAATAACATATTTTTAGTTTATGCAAATATAAAGAAATAGCAAAAACCTATTAAATTTGGATTTAGACAGCTTAAATAAATAAAAAAATCTTTAGCAAAAAAAATGCGATAATTCTACCCAAAATACAATATTTTCTAGCCTGGCGGCACCATAATTTCGCATTACCTATTTCCCAACACTGTGTGACTTTTATGTGGTCAATTGTGCTCGCAGCGACAACGAGGAAACAGAAAATTGGCGTGTAGGTGAGTAAATTATGTTGAATTGTATTGGCTGTATTCTTTTTTAAGTATATTTCAATTGTTTGATTCTTTAAAACTTCTTTTTTCTGAGTTACGAGAGGCGGTAATGTTGCTACAGGTTAGGTCAAGTTACCTCGCCTGGCTCGGTGGCAACTTAACCTACGACTAGGGTTGTCTACTATGAAATAATAACGTAGATTGAGTTCAGCTTGTTTTTTTATTTATTTTTATGATTGTACCCATTTAATTTGATATGTTTGTTGAGTATATAATTACCTTTCGTATCTGATACATAATTAAGTTTTCAAATTTAATGCAATCATAATATTATTATTATTCGTATATTTTGTAGGTAGTATTAATTACCTTTTTAGGTATTTATAATTAGTATACATGGTAGAATATATTGATTATATCTTACCTGCGCATAAATACACCATGATTTTTAAGTCACTGCTTTCCCAAAATACATGTACTTAGTCGAAGAACATTTATGCAGAGTCATATATAACATCATGAATGTGAAACCAAAGAAAATGGGTAGGTACACTAGGTACCTAGACTAGTACTTGAAAAATCTATAGGTACTCAATATTATAAAGAAGAAATGTGTGTGTGTGTGTGTGTGTGTGTGTGTGCGTGCGTGCGTGCGTGCGTGCGTGCGTGCGTGCGTGCGTGCGTGCGTGCGTGCGTGCGTGCGTGCGTGCGTGCGTGCGTGCGTGCGTGCGTGCGTGCGTGTGTGCGTGCGTGCGTGCGTGTGTACGTGGTTGGGTCTTGACTAAATGTTTAAAAAAAGTTGTAAAGTCGTGTAAATATTGTAGACAAAACCTAACAGATTCAAACAACCAAAATGCCAGTAATAGTTTTATAAAAGGTAAAGAATATAATTAAAAAAATGGTTATGTTATTCCAATGAAGCATTGCAAAATTGTTTCCATGACCTACAAAATATTACAGAGTCATTTCTAAAAAAAGACGTTCCGAAATGTAACATAAAAAAACAGATTAATGGAATATCCTTTTGATTGCTGTCGACATAAAGAAACATTAATAGGATATTTCACAGATTTGTCAATTAATATCGTATTGCGTAGTTGGTGTAGATCCATTAACCGTATTTTATCCGGCAAATTGACATATTTTGATGGTGAAGACGATGTAAAAATTGCAGTGCAAACATATTATAATAAACATTAGCATTATAAAAATAAAAGATGAAATAATTATCTTTCTTGTGGCATTGCAAATACCCCATAAATACCAGTGTACTTACTGAAACTGTTTTACCTACTTTTAATAATATCAAAAGCAGTATTACAAAAAGTAGGCAGTAAAACTGTTTCAGTATGTATACGAATTAAAGAACAATATTATACAATAGAAGAGGTATAATATGTAGAGCTATATATAGCGAATTAGTTCGGATTCAATTTGTAGGAGGCGCTAGTAGTTCAATTTTGTCTGCAATAAAATGTCAGAGGGCTCTCTTTTCCTGTATATACTTGTTATACTCTTTGCTACAAGCTCCCAGAGTGATTACACGCATCTGATTTAAATTTTATATTCAAGCTTTGTAGGGTGGATGCCCCAATTACCAGTCTTTTAGTGCCAACAAAAAACTTTAAACATTCCTACTACTTTAATTAGCGCGATTTAATTATTTTTAAACATTTGTTTTAATCGATAAGCTATTTATCAAAAAAAAATAACGAACATTTATTTACTATCAGATTATTACTAGATCAATTTTAAACTGAAAAAAATGAAGCACGTCGTTTATACGTGGTAGAACCATGCAGTTATATTAGAAGTATAGTTGTAGCATGAATGGGTCGGCGGTAGAGAACCAGAGACCTTTTTTAAAGGAAACGAGGCATTTCATCTTAGTCCTCACAAGTGACAACGCATCTGCATTTTGATTCGTAATCGACGATAGATGTAGATGTCTGTGGGCCGCAGCAACCACTTACCATCAGGTGAACTGTGTGCTCGTTTGTCACCCTATCCTATAAAAAAACGTCGATTTCTTATAATTTAATCGTGCAAGTTTTCGAATCATCATCATCATTACAGCTGTTCACAAGTCCACTACTGAACATCCTCCTCCACAGACTGCCGCAAAGCATGGTCCTGAGCCACTTTGCTCGTCATGAGTTTTTCATTTAAGTATGATCTAAGTTATAATTAGTACCTATTATTAAGTCAGTTTTAATTATATTTATTGCTATTGTTTTTGTTTTTTTTAAATTATAAGGTGTTGCATGGCCTAGTGATGCAAAGCCTAGCATCTCACTAGCACCTGTTGAAGGTAATTTCAAACAGATAACTTTTGTGATATTGTTGAAGTGTAATCTTTTCTTTTTATGAGATTAGCAGACCTTTACCTTGATTTTTTTTGAGACCGAGATCTTTGCAGTGACAACTCAAATATGTAAACTAAAATGTTCTTTTCTGAATGATGGTGAAAATTGCATAGAAATCCACTTCTCAACTTGCAAAATTGTGTTATGACTAATGTCATTTTATTTTGTGTGTCAATATCATAGTGTAAGTGTTAAGAGGTGAGGTAATTTATGTGAGAGATACATTAGCCAAATAAATAAATATATTTTGTAAAGGTAGTTTTATTAATAACTATAATAATAATAATAATAATAATAATAATAATAATAATAATAAAGGCGTAGGGAATTGACGACCCCATCGCCCGCTGACGTAACAGTTAAGTGACAAAACTGCTACGTCAACGCAGTCAGTCAGCGCCTTGCGAGAGGTGTGAGCGCCGTGCCTCGGCAGAATTTAGGGTGCAGAGGCCCGTTTGTGCTTATGGCTACACACGAAACGGTGCCGGGCCTGGGCGTCTCCCGTTAATGGACGCCCAAATAATGGATGATGGATAAGAAGATAATGCGCAAAGGGCCGCTGCCTGGGGGTCGCCGGGGCGCGTCTGGAGCTGGCGCTGGACGCGGCAGCATGCGGGTCGCCAGCCGAGCGCGAGGAGCTGCACGGTCACCTAGCAGCCCTCCGCATCCATCATCCCCACCAGAAGGCTTGGTGTCGGCTGGGTCTTCTCGGACTCAGCAAGCGGCACCCGCCGCTGGTGGAGCACGTCGCATGCGTTGGTCACAAGAAATGAATGCAAACGCACTGCGGGCGTACTTTAGGGCAAAAGGGGAAGAAACTGGATGTTTGGCGTATCGGGCTAGGATGCATCGTCTTTTTGCTGAGCTGGAGCCATCTTTAACCGTCACAGAGCAAAACCTGGCAGACCGAGTTCGGTATATCTTGCGCTCAAATATATTTGATGTCGCCGAACTCGAACGGCTACGACGTGAGGCTGTTCCCTCGTCGGATGAGAATGCTACGGCTGAGGATGCGGCGCCACAAATGGTAGAGCAATCCGCAAACGTGGATGCCGCCGTGAATACCCCAGTTGTGGTTGATTCAAACGATGATGGAACAGTCGCCCAGGAACTGGAATTAGAGCATATGAGGAGTATATTGGAAGAGGCGATTGTGGAAACGCGCAGTACGCCTCTCGAAAATCGACCGCGACTTCCCCGCATAGCCCTAAGCAAGTGGAATCGGGCTGTCGTGAGGGCTCTGAACCCAATGCTGGTTACCTATTTGGAAGCCAGCCGGGACCTTTGCGAGACGGACTCAATTCTTTTTGGCGCCGCGCTGGCAGTCTGCCGTATCATAGGCGCCAAGGTTTCCACGGCTGGACGCGCTACTGGCCATAGTAGCGCTATCCCAGCATGGAGAAGAAGAATTGAGGAACGTATCGCAAGGGCTAGAGCTCTCATCGGCAGACTGATATGCTTCAGATCAGGCAACAACAGGCCAAGAATTGTGCGCACCGTCAGGATGACGTTTGCTGGGACAAATGTCAGTTTGTCCCAGCCGGATATAACGCAAAAACTGACGGAGCGCATAGATGATCTGAAGCAGAGAATCGCTGCTTGGGGAAAGCGGATTCGGCGATATACCGAGAGGTCGACACGGTTCAACCAGAATCGTCTCTTCCAGAGTGATCAGAAGAGGCTCTATGAATCATTGGAGCGACCAATGGTAAGTGGAACGGGTCCAGCACCGAATCAGGCCGACAGTGTAGCATTCTGGCGCGGCCTGTGGTCAGAGCCCGTAAACCACAGCGAGGGCCCTTGGACAGAAGTTGTGGCGAGTCAGTGTGCGGGTATTACGCCCATGGACCCCGTCATCATAACGCCGGATGACGTAGCTGAGGCGGTCCGTAGGGCCCCGAACTGGAAAAGTCCGGGGCTTGACGGGCTGCATCACTACTGGCTGAAGGGGTTCATGGTGTGTCACTCTGTGCTCGCCCGACAGTTTCAAGAGGCTCTCAACCAGAAGTCGCTCCCAAGCCTCTTCACTACTGGGATCACTCTTTTGGTTCCTAAAGACCAGGGTACCACAGACCCGAGCAAATACCGCCCCATCACTTGTCTACCGACAATATACAAGACACTAACATCCATTTTGAGCGCGAGAATCACTTGTCACCTGGACTCAAATCAGGTGATGTCGCGCGCTCAAAATGGATGTCGGGGCGGTGGTCGTGGAACCAAGGAACCACTCCTCATTGACGCGGTCATTGGCAAAGTGGTGAAACGCAACCGTCGGAACTTCTCCGCCGCCTGGATAGACTACAGAAAGGCATTCGACTCGGTGCCCCATACATGGCTAAAGAGAGTCCTCGAGCTGTACAAGATAGACTGTACAGTTAGAGACTTCCTCGAGCAGTGTATGGGGCAGTGGAGTACGATCCTTTGTCATCTGGGTGAGCGGATGATGGCTGCGGAGAACCACATAAGGATAAGAAGGGGTATCTTCCAGGGCGATTGTCTGAGTCCAATCTGGTTCTGCCTCTCTCTGAACCATCTCAGTACCTTACTGGAGGGCTCCGGGAGGGGATTTCAGCTACGGAAAGGAGGGACAAAAGTGACCCACCTTTTCTATATGGATGACCTCAAGTTATTCGCCTCCAGTCGCTCCCATCTTATGGAATTGCTAAACATCACTTGTGAATTTAGCAATTCCATTGGAATGGAGCTTGGGACGGATAAGTGTGCGGTCCTCCATGTTGAGAGGGGAAGGGTTGCTAACTCTGAGGGCGCAGACTTATCTGTGCCCGTCAACTTAAGGACCCTTTCCGAGGCTGAAACATACCGATACCTGGGTATGTCACAAAACATCGGTATCGATGAGACTGGTATGAAACAGTCAGTTTGCGACGTGTTTTATGCACGCTTGACCAAAGTGCTTAACAGCCTTTTGTCCGGTGTGAATAAGGCACACGCATATAACGGCTGGGTCATGCCTGTCCTCATGTATACCTTTGGCATACTCAGGTGGACTCAGACTGAACTTAACGCCCTGGATAGAAAAGTCCGCACTACCATGACGTCCCATAGGATGCATCATCCGAGATCGTCGGTAATGAGGCTGTACTTGCCGCGGAAGCATGGTGGTCGTGGCTTCTTGAGCGCGCTCACCATGCACAATCGCGAAGTGTGCAGCCTCCGTGATTACTTCCTGGCGAGATCGGATGATCCATTCTATAAGGACGTCATTTCTTGTGATAAAGGACTTACCCCTCTATCCTTAGCCAACGAGCAATGGCAAGACCCGGCAGTGCAGAGCATTTCCGACCGGGAGACCGTATGGAAGGAGAAGGAGCTCCACGGGAGGTTCTACAAGGCTCTACATGAGCCTTTCGTAGACACAGTAGCCTCCCTCCACTGGCTACGCTTTGGTGATCTCTTCGGGGAAACCGAGGGTTTTGTCTGTGCAATACAGGATCAGGTTATTAAGACCAACAACTATCGGAGATACATCCTAAAGGATGGCACCGTCGACATCTGTCGAGCTTGTCGCCGTCCCGGTGAGTCACTTAGGCATGTTATCTCCGGTTGTTCGGCGCTTTCTAACTCTGAGTACTTGCACAGGCACAACCTAGTAGCCAGAATTCTACACCAGGAGCTCGCTCTGAAATACGGTCTCGTGGATCGGAAATTGCCGTATTACAAGTACTTGCCGGAAGCCGTGCTCGAAAATGATCGCGCCAGGCTCTATTGGGACCGGGCCATCATCACAGACAGGACTATTCTTGCGAATAAGCCTGATATTGTGCTGATGGACCGGGCACAGTCAAGGATATTTTTGGTCGACATTACCATTCCGTATGACGAGAACCTCGTGAAAGCCGAAACAGACAAGCAAACAAAATATCTGGACCTGGCTCACGAGGTGACCGACATGTGGGGTGGTCTGCCGACCGAAATTATTCCTGTAGTCGTCTCTGCAAACGGGCTAATCCCAGTCAGCCTCTCGGGTCATCTGAGGCGGCTGGGACTACGTGGCGGGCCGCTCCAGGTTCAAATGCAGAAGGCGGTGCTCCTCGATACCGCCCGCATCGTCCGCCGGTTTCTTTCCCTTTCCCCCTAACCCTCGGCCGTTTGGTCTCCCCTGCCGAGGGCCTCCATCTGGTTGGGCTTTTATTTATTTATGTACTTTTATATTTATTTTATGTTATTGATATTTATGTATATTTATCTTTTCATTTTCATTTATAATTATATATTTATAGCACCCAACCAGATGAGAAAACTATATAGATACCCCACAATAATAATAATATTCCACAGCTATCACACAACGCCATCTAGTCCCAAGCTAAGCAGAGCTTGTGTTATGGGTACTAGACAACTGATAAACATACTTATATATTTCTAAATACATAAATATTATAGATAAATTACACCCAGACACAGAACAAATGATCGTGCTCATAACACAAACATTTGTACTGGGTGGGAATCGAACCCACGACCTCCGGCTTAGCAGTCAGGGTCACTAACCACTAGACCAACAGGCCTGTCAAACTTTTAACCATTTAATAATTTTTTCATTAAATTTTTTCCAGATCCGAAACATTATTATTTTTTGATGAACTCTTCAACCATTTAAATGGGAGCTATGAAAATAATTAGAAAAGATGTGGTAAATCTCTTTTTGGTGCTTTAACCCATCAACAATTTTGGAAACAATGAAGTTTGTGCCTGCAAGCACAGGCACATCTGCTAATGTTGCATCTATTAGGGACTGGTTACACACCGTTGAGAATATTAAATATTTAAAAACAAAATTATTCAAAGAAATTAATTTGAAATCTTTATGTTTAAGTCATTTTAACCAAGACCCACTTGAGAATTTTTTTGGCTCTATAAGGAACCTTGGAGCAAGGAATGTCAATCCAATATCAGCTGGTTTTGAGATTGCATTTGCATCATTGTTAGTAAATAATTTAAATAATTTGCATTCACCAGGGGCCAATTGTAAAAAAGATTCTTGCCAACCATTGAAGTCATGGTACAAGTTATTTTTTAGTAAAAAAACGCAAACCAATAATGTACAAAAATAATGAGATCTTGACTGATATATATATATATATATATATATATATATATATATATATATATATATATATATATATATATATATATATATGTATCAATGAGCCGTGGTAGCTCAGTGGTTAACGCTCTCTGTAAATATAACAGAACGCGAGTAACCCGGATTCGATCCCCGCCGGCACCAATGAAATTGTTAATTGCAATTTTAAGTGCTGATTTACCACGTGCTCGGCGGTGAAAACATCGTGAGGAAACCTGCATGTCTGAGGAATAAGAAAAAAAATTTCGAAGACATGTGAAGTTCGTCAACACGCACTTGGGCAGCGCGGCGGACACTTCCTTGCCCTAAACCCTCTCAGAAATGAGGGGAGGCCTGAGCCCAGCAGTGGGACGTATTATAGGCTGTAACTTTTATATATATATATATATATATATATATATACAGTCTAGTAATGATATATATTTTCTCCCAGCGAATACATTTATATTCTTCAATAAACGCTTGAAAAAGTTTACGTATTGGTGTTAAATTATTAATAAGTATATAAAAAATAACGCGGGCGATGACACCGGGTCATCATGACCCGGATATTTTTGGATAATTTTTCATGAGATTAAAGGAATTTTCCGAACACAAATAAATATTTATAAAATAGGAGTTCTTTGCATATGAAGTAAAATAGAAATAATACTAATATAACCTTTAAATCATTTTTTTTATTAGATTTTCTTACACACATGCAAAATCAACATTGTAAACATAACATGATTTTTTTTCATTTTTGGTTGAAATTTAGAACTAATAATAGGAATCAATAATTTTATGTCAAAAAAAGAGATCATATAAACTTCTTATCATAAAAACAAGAAGGAATCAGTCATCTACTTTCTTATTCACATACATGGAACTATTACAATTATTGCAATACGGAATCAAATGGTCTAGACATATGTAAATGTGGCATGCATGACAAGTATGAGATATTTTTTTAGTCTTTTTAGACGGACATACTTGACGTCTCTTACCACTTCCTGAAACCTTATTGGGAGTTTCCTCGGTAGACTCTCCCACGAAATCTGAGGTTCTTTTACGCAATTGACGATGTAAATTCACTCGAGTTTTTCAAATTTGTGAATGCTTATGTATTGCCTATGTGTGTCCCAGGTTTTTTTTTTTAGGAAATGACGCCTTTTCGAGCGTGTATCGTTATTATTAGCCAGATATAGTATATAAACATTTATGCGCGATATTTTCAACATTGCGTATAAAGTTGTCAATGGCCATCGATTTGAGTTTCTGCTCACATTGTAAGTAGCACAAAGTTTGTCAGCTACATTCACTCCGCCCTTGGTGTCATTATAATAAGTTACTGTTTCAGGATTTCGGTTATCACCAGTAAAATCATCAATGCTGAAAGCGTGGTGCAAGCTCGACATCAAGAGGACAACTTTATTTTTCTTCGGAATAAAAGAGACCAGAATTATGTCTTTTTGATATCCAAAAGTTGAAGAGTTTAGCTCTTTTCCACGTGTGGTGATAAATTGAAGTAGGATTTGCTTCTTGTTTTTGCGTAAGGTACCTACTAAAATCAGTTTGTGTTCACTCAGAAGATGAGACACTAATTCGTAGCTTGTGAACAAATTATCAAAAGTAACACTACGATGAGTATTGGAGATTGGTAACACAAGGCAATTTACTTGATCAAACGGCTTTTCGTGGAAAATGTTTTTGAATCTACTAAGGCAAATTATTTAATTGCGTATTTTGATGGTTTAGACGGTTTATATTGCCTAAATTTGGATCGTCCTCTGAATGCGTCTAGCATCTCATCAATGGTGCAGTTGTCTCCCAGCGAATACATTTTTTATGTTCTTCAACAAACGCTTGAAAAAGTTCACGTATTGGCGTTAAATTATCAAGTATTTGTCTTTTGGCGTTATTTCTTAATGATATTTTGACAAAAAATGAAATAGAACAAAGTAAATTAACATCAAACATCAAATTAACGAATAAAAGTAAGTCACAAAAATACTAGGCCAGCGATGCCGCTGGGTCGTATTTACCCGTATTGACTTGACGCAAGTATATCTCGTTGCGCAGTCAGCGTCGCACTGAGTGTACCATTACGGTCTGGGGACAGGGAGGCTGTATATCCAGCCACATAAACTTTCAAACATAACGACCGAAGCAAAAAAAATCTGACTGTTTAAAATAGCCTCTGGTCAATACGACCCAGCGTCATTGGTACCGGGTTAAACTAAGTAATCCTAAAATTAAGGCGCAATTAGAATATGTTAGTGGATATGTACTAAAAAAAATTAAAAAGATAATTTTTAAAATGAAAAACATGCTTGACGAATTTGTGTGATGGAAAGAGACCCAGTGAATACATTAGATTAAAAGATTATTCCAAAGAACAAAAGAGCTTGACACATCCATATCAAGAAATTATAAATTTATTTTCGTCCATTCAAGATGTAGTGACTTATATATTAAGGACTAATAGTAATTAGGATAACATAAAAAATTATTTTAAAACTAACTTAAAAATGTATAGTTTGCGATTTTTTTTTTGTTTTCGAAAATTTCCTAACTTGTGTGAAACATAAAAATGAAATTATAGAATTACATTAGATATTACCTTTTTTTTTTCATGGGGAAATGCCTACGCATACCCGCCTCGCGGGGGCAAGGACGGGTTATGTCGGACTCGCACCGACTAAAACCCCATGGTGTTCCACCTTTGTCGCATATTGGCAGGGCTACGGGAACGCTTTCGCACACATCCGCGGCCCTACTAGCGCCTGCCGCCCCATGGCAGCACCTCCTCGGGAGAGGAAAATTCCTCCCCGTTCTCCTTCCCAGGTAAGGCGCACCAGAACACATGGCGCGCCTTCCTCCACGGCCTCCAATTACGTCTGTGCAACAGACGCCCCCGCGTCCGATGCACAAAGGCCATGGGGCCAGGAAAAACGAGCACTTAGAAGTACTAGCCTTCCCGACCCCAGCGGCGGATCTGGTCTATGGCTCCGCCGCCAACCAAGATTCGGCTGCGGAGGGTAGGGAGAGCGGCGCCGCGCAATACCGACAATCCTCTCCCCCCGCAGCCCCACCACCACCGCATCAACGGTGCGGCCCCGTTTGAGTCGCGAAGGATAGGGCGAGTGGCGCATCGCCATACCAACACTCCTCTTCCTCCGCGACTCCACCTCGGCTGCAGCGGTAGAGGGTGCGCGAGTCCCCACTCGCTGCAGTCCACTAGCACACATCCGAAGTGGGCTCCCCAAGCCCACTCGGAGTGGCCACCTCAGGCCGGCCCTTCACCTCGGGCCAGCCACGTGGGTTCCTCTTTGTTCACCGTGGGAGACCAAGCCACGGCTACTAAGCCCCCCCGCCACGACAAGGCGGGAACCCGTTCGGGGGGGGACTAGATATTACCTGCAGGTTCTTTTTACATAGTTGGGCCAATAATATATAAATAAAATATTAAGAGGTGCAAGAATTGATGTTGATAAAGATGACTTACTTAATGCAATCTCAAGCCTTTAAATATTGCTTAAAAAGAAAAAAAAATAAACTTCTAAACAAACTAAATACCTATATGTAATTTTATTGCAGATTCAATTTTATTCATGCTAAATATCATTACATAATGTTTTAAGTACAATTCAGACTTAAAGCATTGTGTGTATAATGAAATAAAATAAATAAAAGTAAACCACTATATATCCAATTCATTTTATTATACGTAGTTATATGTATATTCCGTATATTTTTCGTTCGGACACAGAACTGTAGCAGGCGCTGGAGTCTGCCAAAACTACATCGTTTCGGATTATTCAAAGTACTGTGTCTCAAGAAAAGAACAGATTCCAGTTATTTGTGTAATAGTGTTAGAATATTTAACTGCCGCGATACTGCAAATATCGTAATAAAATAAGTGTTAGTTTCGTATTTTCATTAATTTCAGCTTAGCCCCTAGCAAAATAAAATAGCAATTAATTTCTTTTAAATATTTACTCAGACAAATTTCAAAGTAATAGTTATTTAGTTCAGTTTTTCTTCTTGTAACATATACAAACAGTCAACTTTGATCTCATCCCTTACAATATTAATCAGTTATTTTAATAATGGCCTAGCCATCTGCACAAGACAGGATTATATTACACAAGTGTAAGCTCAAGCGCAGGTGCACTTCCTATTCTCTTACTCTCATAGTCCGATGGGACGGAAGCGACACGACACGATCAGAGACAGATTAGGCGTCGGCCAACGGCTTTACCTGCTGTTAGGTGCTCGGTGGTGAAACACTGCCAATTTTCTCACTGCGGGCTATTACGAGTACTAAGAATTTTAAGAAAAATCCTAGAACAAATTCTTGGCGCGACCATATTCGAACTCTGACCTCGACTCGTGACCGCATGATCAGCAGTCGCACTTACAACCATTAGATGAAAGGGGTAGTCATCTAAATTTTATAAAACTTTGCTCAAAGTAGGATCATAGACTGTAAAATAAAAAATACATTTCTATATATTGAGTAATTCATTATAATTTTTCTCTTTTTTTTCTACCTTGTTTTTAAACGTTGCCCCTTTACATTAGTATTTTCCCTAGTATCGTGGAGGCAGGAATTGCTGCATATGGGAGATCTTTGCCACAGCTGCTGCCGCTGTTGCCCATCTCCTTGCTGTGCTTCCCTCTACCGGCTCTTGCGACGCCCACGGGATGACATGGGGCACCACTACGTGATCAGTGTAGTGTAAGCATGCAATATTAAACCAAAATGCACTTACTACGCTTTATATTTTCTTACCAACAATTTAAAAGTTTTATATTATTTGAATTTCATTATCATTTACTGTAAAATAATATTTCTGGATAATATAAACTATAACGAACTTGTGAAGTAAAATGTATATGTATAAAAATAAAACGTTAATACGTAACATTTTACAGTGGATCAAAGTCCATAATATTATTATCAATCGAATTTCTCGCAACCTAAAATTTTACTATTATTTCTTTAAGTAGGCAATCGTTCGTAGGTATCGTTATTAAAGTGTTAATTTAGGTAATTTTATCGGCAATTTTTATTGTCACGAACCTCAAGCTCGTAACAATACTAACTTTTTATAATTACTTATTAATTTAATAGAAATAGAAATAGTGGTAAATTAAAAAAGTTACTTTCAATAGGTCTATTTCTATCTGTCTATTTCTATTTCTATTTCTAATTATAATTGAACGCCATGAGTTCACTATAGATTGCCTCATTGGCGGAAATCTTTCTATAGTGGCCACGGTTGCCAGGGCAGTTGTTGTTATTAGGGAGACGCTGCTGCCTATCCTCTGGTTTGTTTCCCTGTGTCACATCCTGCGAAACCCACAGGACGACACGGGCTAGTGGATATAATGTGAGTTTGCTTCTGAATATCATCATCATCCTCACAGCCATTCACGATTTCACCGCTGAATTAGGTCTCCCTCAAGAAATGTCACAAAGCACCCTACTGAATGTACAAGCAACTATATAATATGTAAGTATACCTACGTTATATTTTATACGAAGATGTCATGTTCAGTTTTGATACGTGGTAGAGCCATGGTGCAGCTATATTTGTAGTGTAGTTGTAACATGAATGGGCCGGTTCGAACAGGTAAGGATCTTGCCCTCACACGATACCAGCGTAATATAGCAGGTTAATGATGCAGTGTTTCATATGATCAGTGAAGAGAACCGGATACCCTTTGAACTAGAAACTAGGCTTCCATCTTAGTCCTCAAGGGTGATAACGAATGTTCATTTCGATTCTTAAATAAAGATAGATGTAGGTGTCTATGGACCACAGCAACCACTTACCATAAGGTGGGCTGTGTTCTCAATAATTTGTCACCTTTATTCTTAAAAAAGTAAAAATACAGGAAGACGTATTTGTTCAAAGAAATAATTTAAAATGAATCCAGTATACTATTTAAAAAATAATTAGTTCACCTGACAGTAAGTGGCTTCTACATAGGTACCTGGAACCCACTTTCAAACAAAGGGGCTATAGTGTTTACCATGCTCATCATCATGACTTTTTTCTTCGGTCTTGCAGGCTTTTGCTGGATAGTATTAGCTAAAAAAAGTGTTTTTGTTCCGACCATGACTTAGACACATCGGTATACCATATGAGGCTAATGACCTCACGGATAACCTGGCCATTCAGCCAGTCTTCTCTGGAGGGTAATTTCACTATATAATTTTTTATCAAAAGTGTGTAGTGGACGCATGCAATCTGAGATCATGCATAAGACCGGTGATGCCTTAATTAAGTCGAGCATGGATCTCATTCTGTAGGAGAGCAAGCTCAGATCGCTCTGGGCGTTAATTTTATACAAACTAGCCCTTGAATCCTTGTCTAGATAGAGATCAAGAGGCGTTAGGCATAGAAGTGCATTTAGATCCGCTCCAGGCGATGATCGCATAGCTCCAGTTGCCATTAAGCAGGCAGTCCTTTGTAGACTATTTAGTCTGTCCGCAGTCGTCTTTTGGTTGGCCTTGTTACACCATAAAATAGCGGCGTAGGCGAGCACTGGCCTCACTATGCTGCTGTACATACATAGGACCACACTGGAACGCAAGCTCCAGTTGTTGCTGACTAAACGACTGCACGTACCTAAAGCAATTTTTGCCTTAAGGCATACGTTGCTAAGGTGATTATTACGTCCAAGTACTTAACTTCAGTGGAAAATGGTACTTCTTTACCATTAAGTTTTGATGGGACTAATTTGTGCAACCGTCTCTTTTTGGTAAAGGGTATTTATTATAACAGTTTTATCAGCATTAACTGATAAACTGTTATCCCTATACCAGTTATTTATGGTGTTTAGGGCTCTTTGTATTATTGACGATAAAGTACTTTGGCAAAAGCCCCTCGCAATGATCACAAGGTCATCAGCATAATTCTGTCATTTTGTTGTGTCATGTTGGTCAATCGCAAGAATCCAAAGAAGAGGTGACAAAACACCTCCTTGTGGGCAGCCTCTTGCAGTTGCGACCTCAATCGAAGTTTGAAACAGCGCTATATTTGCTTTTCTGTTTGAGAGCATCGACTTCACCCATCTGATGGTTATGGGGTCAACATTTTTAGATGTCAGGCCCCCAATGAGCAGTGATGTGGGGCGATGAATATACTGTCGAAGGCGCCCTCAATATCTAGAAAGGCACAAAGAGCTATTCTTTATCCTCCGGTGCTTTTTGACTCTGTCAATAACACTGATCAGGGCTCTTTCCGTAGATTTGCCTCTGCGGTAAGCATGCTGGTTGTAATATATGGACCTCGTAGCTAGAGCTACATCCCTTATATATCTATCTATAACCTTTTCGAATGTCTTAAGGAGAAAGGAAGATGGGCTTATAGGTCTAAAGAACTTTGGTTAAGCGTAGTCCTTTCTTATAGTAGTAGCCTTAGGTATAAATAGAACTTTGACAATTGTCGATCGTTCTGGAATATATCCCCAGGCAAAACTTGCTCTGAAGATTTTCACTAGATAGGGAAGAAGGATGTCAATACCCATCTGCAGTTGGATGGGAATTATTCCATCCTCCCCGCTCGTTTTAAATGGTTGAAAAGAGTCAACAGCCCACTGCACTAGGTTTGGTCTTTTTATCTTTGCAGCATACACCAATCCTCATTGCAAGGCCTTTGTAGGGCTCGGAAAGAATTTAAGGCTGAGGTCTTGTGTGACCCTGGGACCACTTACCAGCAACCACTTACCATCATGTGGAATGTATGTTTCTGTAAGTTAGCCACCCTATCCTATAAAAAATAATTTTTCTGCGCTGAACTTGTCGCGTTCAGGTTGCATTGATAAAGAATGTGTTAAGGTATCGTAACAGAAAATGTTGTAGTGGATTACAATATTCAAGTAATTTTAAGTTTAATTGAAGAAGCATGAAAGGAATAATTTTTTAATTTTGTTTAAGTCTGTTTTCCGAATGCCCCTTAATTTAATTTTTTCATGTGATATACTCGTATGTTTTTAATTTTTTTTTGCGATTTCCTGTAATGATAATGATTGAAATCGGAATTACTGTGTAATCATCATACAAACAGTAATTACTTTTAATGAAAAAAATATCATTGCATTCCAATTTCTTATTTTTTAAGAATAATTTACCCAAAATTATGCCTAAAATATTTTTTAAGCATGCTGAATATAGATTCAACGGATTCTGGGTTTTGTGATTTATGAAAAAGAAATTTTTATGGACATGCAAAAAACTTCAGGTACAAACAGACATAAAATTAGAAAAAATAATTATTATTAACTAATTATCAAAAGTAGTTTTAGTTAAAAGGGGGTTATTCCCAGTAGTCTTACCAAGTAGACTAGTTCTACTAGTTCCTAGTAAGACTATTGGGAATTTTCATCCCTGTAATCTTACTGGTAACACTAATGGGAATTCCCTAACGGGAACTTCCCTAGTTAATAGTTAATAGTAAGACTATTGGGATATCTATTATATAATATATATTTCTATAAAATTTATTTCGTTAACCTTTAAGTACCGATGTGGGGCCTGTCAGGCCGAAGCAGGTAGTAACGTTGTTAGTATTACCCCTTCCCCGCTTAGGAGAAATCCCCGCCCCTCAGTAGCTGCAAGTTCAGTTGCACCGACGCCGTAGAGTGTAGTGGTATTGCCGGTGGACGCGATTGTGGTAAGTTATGTCAATTTAAAATTACGAAGCGGCCTCTCAGGCCCAACGTCGGTACTTACGTTAGTTTTTTGTCTAAATGTGTTTTGAGTTGCAATGCTTATTTTCAGATAAATAGCTGCTGGTGCGAAAAAATGAATGCACCTAAATAAAAAAAACTGAACGGGGTGTTTTTGTAACGTCAGCTCATATTAGAGCACATAAAGAGAAGGGTGTTTAACTTACGCTTGCCTCGCGAGCTTCGCATGAGTTTGGCTAGAATACTCGGGGCTGATATGCAAGATAAAGTTCAAGGTCAAGTGAGTCAAGAAAAGACGAGAAAAATATGTGCATCTTGCCCACATAAACTCAACAGAAAATCAACATATCAATGTTTCTCATGCAGAAAACACGTTTGTTTACAGTGTGCCAAGCAAGTGTGGCCTGATTGTGAATAAGTAACTTTGCTGTTTGTCATTTTTTTATTTTGAGCATTCCAGATATTTTTATTTTTTTTTTCTGATAGACATAGCCCTTAAGTATAAGAAAAGTTAAGATATTCTAGTTCATATGTGGTATTTCTTTTTTTAAGATTTCTATTTCGTTAAGTGTCCTATTGTAGTCACAAAATGGAGCCAAAGATTAAAAGGCCTATTAATGTTAAATTTAAAAAATAAGATTATTAATTTACTTCTTCCATTCATTTAAGAAACCTATATTATCAAAATAAATTAAAATTTGACCAAAATTATAAATCATTTCTAAAAAAACTGATTATTTGCATGCGGCCTCTCGGGCCCCACATCGGTACTTGCGGTACAAAAAAACCACGTCGGTACATAAAGGTTAATGTAATCCTTTCACAAGTTATTATTGTTAGTATCAGCAACGTTTTTTTTTTGTTATCTTGGATATGTAGCTTTATTTTTACCCAAAGAAGAAGAGAAGTATTAATTAAGAACTTTAACGATTATCGCGAAGAAAGTTTTCCTTTTAGCACTCAAATTACCGGAAATGACTGCGAGTTGTTACAAAAAGCGATGAAACTTTCATAATATGGGTATTGCGGTACCGGCGGTAGAATTTGTAAGGCTGTAAGAGCAGTGCGGATTGTATGCGTTCATTGTCGCCACCTATCCGGGAAACGTTCAGCTGCGAAGAGTGGACGGCACGCTAATGTTCCACAAGGATATTGTTCGCAAAGTTGTTTTTTTAATTAAATGTAAAGGACAAAGAATCTTGCAGCCAACCTGATGGTTAGTGGTTACTGCAGCCCATGGACACTTGCAACTAACTTCAAATGAGGAGTAGAATACTGTGATGTTCTCGTCACCTATTACGAAAATGACCCGTGATACCTCAGAGTCTAATCCCGGGTTCGATCCCGCTGATTTACCATGTGCTCTCCGAAGGAAAAAAACTGCGAGGTATCTGGCATATCTGAGAAATTAAATAACAATATTTCGAAGACATGTGAAGTTCACCAACACGTATCAGGACAGCGCGGTGAAAATTTTGTTGACCGTAGCCGGACCGTAACCGTAACGTACGTTTGAAACGCCTACTTAAGTTTTTGTTCTGTCCTAAGAAACAATAAAAAACATTGAATAAATATTTTATATAATCCTCAAAACAATAAGAGTAACTATCATAACCCCACGGATTATCTTATAAAGACATATCGAACATATCGAATAACCTACAACAAATGGAAAAGAAAGGCTCTCGTGTGAGAGCCTCGTATTGGCAAGCGCAGTGTTAAGCGAACCCCCATAATGGAGTGACGAACTGATGAACCCCCAGACAGTCAATGGATGTAGGTGGCTCAGGACCGTACTTAGTGGCAACCTATGGGGAAGACCTATGTTCAGCACTAGACATGCTGCTGTATTTCGTATGGTGAGTATGGGAAGACCCATTTTCACTACACATCATAGTATAAAACCGAATAAGTTTCCCACCGTCTGTATTATGTTGGTGTCTGTACTGTGTTAGATCTTTACTCTTCTCATCTTTATTCTTCTATCTTACTACGCAACGGATTTTGATGCAGTTTACTCAATAGACAGAACGATTGTGCGACAGAGCGACACCCGTGCGTAGAATCATTAGTATCGGATAAGACGCATTCCAAATTATTCTTCTGGGAAGGCAACGCATTTGCTTTTTAATTCTTCATCAAGGATAAATATAGATGTTTATAAGACATATTATATCCGCTTACTATCTTGTGGATTGTGTTCTCGTTTGTTGCCTTACTCTTTACTGCTAAATAAACGGGTCTTTGTTCCAATTTAGTCGTACTTATAATACAGCCATCTCATACTAAGAACTTACTGGCTTTGACGTTTATCTCGAAAGCGAAAGTTTAATTGCTTAAAAAAGAAATCGGGTACAAGTGCTACGGTATTCGAAACGTAGTAAATGTTTTCGATATTAATATTCTTACATTAAAAAATTGCAAGTTTTCTCGGTGCACGAGAAATAAACGAAATTAATTCGATGATATTTACAAGATTATTCAGTAAGTAAGTATTAAAAACACAGGACAGACGCAAAGAGAAGAGAGGCAATAAGAAAAATAGAAGTTATTATAACATACGTTGTATCCAAAAAGTTTAAATTAAGTAAGTAAAAAAAAGAAGTTGTCCAAATTCCGGAAAAAATGGTAATCTGTTGGAGCAAGGTCCGGGGAGTACGGTGTATGTCGCAGACATTCCAATTGTAGTTCAATCTAACTTAGTAGTTGTTTCTTGTGCAGTGTGTGGTCTTGCGTTGTCGTGAAGCAGCAGTGGCCTGGAGTGATTGACCAATCTCGGTTGTCTAGCAGCTAGTTCTTCCTCCATAGTTTGCAGTTGCTGGCAATACATGTCTGCCGTAATAGTTTGGCCAGATTTTAGAAAGATGTAGTGAACGACAACGGCGCTAGTCCACCAAACGAAAATTGACCCAGAAAACGTTACTCACAAGTAACGTTTTCTGGGTCAATTTTCGTTTAGGGCAGGATTTAGCTGGGTCTCCAGGGATCAGCCATTGCGATGAACGCTTCCGATTATCGTACAGTATCCACTTTTCATCACAATTAATGGTTTGATTTAAAATCCCTTCATTTTTGTGTGGGTTGAGCAAAGTAACACAGCATTCGACGCGTGTTTGCAAGTTCGATGCACTCAATTCATGAGGTACCCTTCGTTTAAGTTTTTTTACTTCCCTGATTTGCTTCTAAGTGAATAATACATTAATACATTTTTTCACTTACCCCAAAACCTGCAGCTATCTCTGAAGTGCTTTGTGATAGGTCCGCTTCCACAATAACTTTTAATTCTTCATTTTCCACTTTGTTCTCCGGCCGTCCAAGGGGTTAGTTCAAAGGTCAAAATTTCCAGAACGAAAACGTTAAAACCAAAAACATATCGTGCTTTCTTTTGCGACACTAGCGCCGTACACATCATAAATCCTTCGAGCTGTTACTGCAGCACTGGTGCCACGGTAGAAGTCATACTCGTATACCGATATTTCATGTTTTCCATTTAGCGGTAATAAGCGATGCCAAAGAAAAAAATAATGACGAAAAAACTTAATTTGTAAATATGAGTTTGGAGTTCTTAAAAAAAGAGGAGATATTTCATATTAAATTGGTCAGTACGACAACACGCTAATTTCATATCTAAGGACCCAATACATTGTTGATCTTCAATACTTGAAAAATACCTTACCTGAAGATTATCGCTCTTCTTACGATAGTTTACCTCATA
Source organism: Parnassius smintheus behrii (assembly GCA_036936625.1). Lineage (NCBI taxonomy): Eukaryota > Metazoa > Arthropoda > Insecta > Lepidoptera > Papilionidae > Parnassius > Parnassius smintheus. The sequence goes on along the minus strand of JAUPFT010000029.1, from coordinate 24,283,108 downwards.
ACTGAAACAGAAGAAAAAGTGATAATAATGGGTACCGTTCACTTTATATAAGAACATTTGCTATATTTTCAAACGCTATAATGCTCAAATAACATAACGTTTACTACATCTATCATAATTTTCATTTGTTACAACGTAATAATTAATGATGAATCGCCACGCTTGACGCACACATTGGCGATTAATGTGTTATATAACTCGCACTTTTCACAATCTTCCCCGTCATTAGCTTAGGTATTATTACATATGGCATAGTAAACAAAAAATAGGACGACTATTTATTAGCGTCTCCCTAGACAATTTTTATGGTTTAAAGTGAAGAATAAGGTTTGAAGTAAAATAAAACAGCAGAATATATCCTATAGTGTTTAGGCTCCGTAAACCTAAATTATAATTTAGACTTACGGAGGAGTAACTTTTCCACCCTGTGTGTTATCGGACATGCAGGTTTTCTTACGATTACTGAGCTACTAATTTTGGGCTATTTATTCCCTGGAGTGCCTAATAAAACCTGTTGAAATAAATATATTTTTATCGTTTAATTTGCTAAACCTGCGTAGAAACGTAAGGTTTAAATATTTTCATGTAGAAGATACGACTCTGATCAAGCAAGTTGGTTAGACTACAGCCGACCCCATAGTAATCTCTCTATGTGGTTTGAGTTACGAACTCAATATATGTCACTTGGTAGATCACTCCAATCTTGCCTTAGATGATCTCAAAAAAGCCGAATGCCTAGCCGACAGTTTAGAGAGCCAGTGTATCCCATCCAGCGTACCAACAGATCCCGCTTACCGACTAAAGGTAGAAGCTGAGGTCGAACTTAGGTCTACCATCCTGATTTTTGATGAAGTGAGCCTTAACAATAGATCAGCCCTTGGGTCAGACGGTTTCAGCAACAAGGGGATCAAATTTCTTCCGTTATCACTAATTTATCTTATCGTAGGAATTTTCAATGCGCTTTTCAAGAACTGCTCCTTGCTGGATATGGAAAGAAGCAGATGTAATAGGGATTAAAAAACCTACCTACCTACCTACCTTCTCATTAACATAACATTTAACATGATTTAAGTTGAAACTTTAAACTAATATTGAACATTCGACCAATACCCTTGTTCGGGTACAAGTAAATTTACAAGTATGGTAATATATTAAACAAAAAGTATTAATTTTTATATCGACTAAAATATATGGAACTTTGAAAGATAAACTATATGAAATACACTAAAATAATGGCAGCGGAATTTAAATGTGTGGTTCAGTCTATTCGTACGAAAAAGCGGTATTAAACTGATGACTCAGAACGGTGATTTAACTTTATTATGTAACCGAGTAATGGCGGGGTCAGAATATGCACTGACCCACATTATCCTACGGGTATCGTAAGTGGCGACAGAAGGGGAAAAAATCAGGAACTGGACAGCAGAGGCTTCCTCATAACAACTAAATAAAAAAAGTGTTGGCGGACTGTGCTTTTGGTATACTTTTGATGAGGATGATGTCTACAAGAAGTGGTTACTTAAGTTATTTCTATGCAATATTTTTTGATAGGAGAAGGGGCAAACGAACATATAGCTTACCTGATGGTAAGAGATTACCGCCGCCCATGAATAACTGCAACACCAAGGGAATTGTAGTACGGTCTTTTCTTGAAGGTCCCTAAGTCGTATCGATGCTGAAAAATCTCTGGTGATAGTCGATTCCAGAAGGGTGTTGTACAAAGAAGAAAACTTGTTTTAAATCACACAATGGTGGATCGTCAGTCATCAAGATAGGTAGTTGTAGTCGCGAGTTTTGTCGCAATGTGTGATGGTGAAATTGTGCGACTGAAATTAGTCCGAACAATTCTTTAGAGCACTCACCATAGTAAATGCGGTAACATACGTAAAGAGATCCAACATTTTTTGCGTGCCTGTGAGTCAAGCCGAACGGAAAGAGCTCGGTCGCCGACTATGAAACATTATATTCTGTTATCACCGAGGATAAAAGAATAAAAGAAATGTGAAGAAATAAGGGAAGAACTGTAATCTCCCACCCGTTCTGGCAGTATGAAGTATTGCGCAGGCAACTAAGAGGGATCAGTCGGTAATTCTACGGGTCTCACTGTTGTTATTATGCCAGTTGGGGTAAAACATCACCTCCATACTAAAATTCTGCCTAAGTAAGATATGCGTCGTACTGTTCGTGGTAGTTGTTCTTCTAATGTAACCAAAGAAGATCGTTTTGCTGAGAGTCTGCAATGTGTTACATTAAGAGATAGTGTTGCTGGTTTCCATACTTTGGTATTATCACGTAATTATGTCCATTGGATTACACCAGTGTGAATCTATTGAGAAAGTAATACGGTTGGTCGAACTGTATTCGCTCTATACTGAATGTGTAGCGAAGAAGAAAACTCCTTTTAAATCACACAGTGGTGGACCGCCAGTCATCCAGATGGTAGATGTAGTCTAGAGTCTTGTCGAAATGTGCGATCGTGAAATTGTACGACTGAAATTACTCCGAACAATTCCTCAGGGCACTCCATACGCTGTCTTATTCGTGATAATGTTTAATTGCATAAGTAGGAGGGAAAATTGAGTACCCGCTATCACAGCTTCGTTATTTTTGAAAATTAATCTTGAGAATAATTTTGCAGGTAAAACGATTTTGCAACTGAGAAACAGCTGAAAGACTTTGCGCTTACACATCGGACGGACTGCAAGTTCATCGCACTGGGTGCGCCCAATCAAGGCGACGCTTGAGGCTACTCTTCACCAAAAGAGTCCCAAAGAGGAAACACTCTAACATTATTGGCAGAGGCGGAGAACACAGGGAACTCCAGACCTCTCACTCACGTGCCAGTCGGAATCAACGACGAGGAAGCCCTGACACCCAACCACTTTTTCCTGTTGGGACCATCCAACATGCCAGTCACCGCGACGTGTTCATCGGCTGAACGATGGACCTGGAGGGCTGCATAAGGACTGGCCGATGAGTATTGGCTACGCTGGGTGCGCGAGTACCTACTCAGAGGAGAATCACGGAACGCCAAGCAACCACTGATCAAAGAAGATGACCTCGTGATCATAGCAGACGGCAACCTTCCGAGGAACGTATGGCCGAGAGGAGTTGTAACAAGGACCTTCACATGACCGGATGGAATGGTGAGAAACTTCGAAGCGAAAACCAGAGGCGGCCTGCTGAGGCGGCCCGTCAGGAAGATTGCCGTCCTCTCGAAAGAAGATGGCTCGTAAAATACGCCGTGGGGAGGATGTTACGAACGGCGAGGAAGCAACCGCCTTTCACCCCGCACCGCACCCGCTTCGACACGTTTTCCGCACCCCGCATCAGAGCAAGGCCCCGCAAGGACGAGCGCTCGTCCACACCAACTCGGTGCCTACGCGACCCCGGCAGCAGCTATAAAAGAAGCGCTCTCTACGGGATTTTTCATTGGCCTTGCGGGCCGCGGGCCCTGAGTCAGATGAAGCTGTAAGAGTCGCATAGACTAACAGCACTAACATCTAGATATTAGATAGATGGATTTTTCATTCGCGGCTCAACGGCTTTCGAGACAGGGGCCTATCACTTCTATACATTTTGTGTTTTAGACGTGTTTATGTTTCAAACATTAAGCCCCAGAGGGCGCATTTTTTCGCTTTTTCTGCCATCTTGGAAACCAATTCAAATTTCTAATTCATTCCGTTTGACATTTATTAACGTGAATGTGTTCCTTTGCTTGTAATTGTGAATTTTGTGGATTTTTCGACAATTTTGGCTTGCTTTTTGGACTTTGTACCTTGAATCTATTTACGTTAACTTACGGACTTCTCACGGATTCTGTCGGCATTTACCATGGCTGTCGAAAAAAATGCTGTGTGCCTAATTGCAACAAAAAACGTAAGTATTTAGATTATAAAATTATTACAAGGTACAAAAATAAAACCTACTTGATATTATTTGTTTAAACATCTCTGTAATTGCGATAGCCCGAACATGTACCAGGTTAGTTTTAAGTGTTGTTTATAAAGAAAATAAATATAAATCATTCTTAAGGTACAAAACAACAGAATAAATTATTCAATGTTTTAATAATCATGTAGTCACTTATCTCTGTTAAAACTTATTTATATCCACTCTATATAAGAAGTTTGAAAATCTCATTAAATTAGCATTACATAATATTACTTTTTAATTTATTTGTTGTTTCAGGATCGGATAATGTTATATTACAAATATTTCCAAACCCAAGCAAACAAGCTGATCGTTTTCGTTCTTGGGTGAATGCCATTGGAGGAGACATTTTAGCAATGAACGATGACCATATATTTAAGTACCGCAAAGTATGTCATCTCCACTTTGAGTCGAAGTATTACAAATGGAGTAAAATACTTGCACCTAATGCAGTACCAACTTTACATTCGCCATGTAAATGATGTTTGATTGGATGTGTGGTTAGGCTCAATAATTTTTAGTATTATGTAAATATGATTATTACTATTGTTTTTAAATATAAGTAATATCAAGATTTTATTCTATACCGATTATAATAAATTATAAACACATGCAATTGTACTTAGATTTTTACCTCAAAATATATGATACAAAACAGTTAAATATACATTTTTAATTTTAGTATTTTTCCAGGCTGCTATATAAATGTTGGTTTTGATCACCAGCCATCAACAAGCACTGCAAAGCCTAGCATCTCACTAGCACCTGTTGAAGGTAATTTCAAACAGACAACTTTTATTTAATATTGTTGAAGTGTAATCTTTTCTTTCTATGAGACAAGCAAACTGTACCTTTGCATTGACAACTCAAATATGTAAACTAAATATGAATGTATATATAAACCTTTGTCATAAAATGTTCTTATCTGAATGGTGATGATAATTGCATAGAAACCCACTTCTCAAATTGCAAAATTGTGTTATGACTAATGTCATTTGGCTTTGTGTGTCAATATCACAGTGTGTCAAGAGGTGACAGCAAAATTAAATAGGAGATGGACAGCTACATTCTCCTGATAATAACTCAAAATAATGGAAACCTGCAGTTGCCCATTGCCTGCCAAGCGAGGAAACTATGGACAATTTTAGATCAAGGGAGTGGACTATATTTAGCAGAAGTATTTTGATAGGCTACCACCGATAAATGAATTTTAACTGTGTTATGATGGCAAGTTCCAAATTGGAAATCAAATCCGAATTTTGCAACTCAGAAATTGTTAAATAGTTTTCAAACTTTGCTGGCTTTTTTAGTTATCGAAACAAATGCTTATTTTCATTATTTTCAGCGTCAAAGAAGACTAGGCTTTGCAAAGTGTTCTCTTCTGAAGCTAGTTGCGAAAAGAAGAGCTGCTTTGAAGCCTGGAATTAACTATAGTTTATTAGACGTTTTATGAAAAAAAGTTAAAAAAATGTTCCAGACTGACAAGTTACGCATGTTATTATTCGATAAAATTGCAATCTCACCACATTTTGAGTACAACGGGAAGAGAGATGTTATAAAGGGATATGTTAACAATGGCAAGAAAAACATTATGAAAATTGCAGACCATGCATTCGTGTTAATTGTGAGGGGAGTTCAAATGAATTACAAACTACCTATATATTATACATTCTGCTCTGGAAGTACAAAAAGATTAATTAAACATTCAAATATAGGAATTGATACGAAAACTCACATCAGTGGGTGGGGTCAGATTGTAGCAACAGTATGTGATCAAGGTACCACTAACATGGGTGCAATGCAAATTTTAAAAGTGGTTATAAATGTATATGCAATATATTTTTAGTTCGGACACAGAACTTTAGTAGGCGCTGGATTCGCATTACTTAACTGCTAACTCTATTTCGGATTATTTAAAGTACCTACTCTGTGTCTCACGAAAAGAACAAGCAAGTAAGAATAAGAAGACCCATCAGGCTCCTTATTAGGTTGCCATTAGTTGTGCAATAGTGTTAGAATATTTAACTGCCGCAATTCTGTAAATATTGTAATAAAATAAGTGTTAGTTTCGTATTCTCATTAATTTCAACTTAGCCCCTAGCAGAATAAGATAGCAATTAATTTCTATTAAACATTTACTCAGACAGATTTCAAAGTAATAGTTATTTAGTTCAGTTTTTCTTCTTGTAAGATACATAAATACAGTTTACTTTGCTTTCATCCCCTACAATAGTAATCGTTTATTTTAATAATGACCTGCAGTCCGAATTTACACGGTGATCATTCTCAAAGGAGATTAGCCATCTGCACAAGACAGGATTGTATTACACAAGTGTAAGCTCAAGCGCAGGTGCACTCCCTATTCACTTACTCTCATAGTCCGATGGGACGGAAACGACACGACACGATCAGGGACAGATTAGGCGTAGACCAACGGCTTTACCTGCTGTTAGGTGCAGCAGGTGCACGGCGGTGAAACACTGCCACCTTTCTCACTGCGGGCTAGTACTAAGATTTTTAAAAAATATCTAAGAACAAATTCTGGCGCGACCATATTCGAACCCGTGACCGCATGTTCAGCAGTCTCGCTTACAGCCATCAGATCAAAGAGGTAGTCATCTAAATTCTATGAAACTTTACTCATAGTTGGACCAAAATAAAAATACATTTCTTTATATGGAGCAATTCAAACGTTGCCCCTTTACATTAGTATTTTCCCTAGTATCTTCTGCCGGAGATCTTTGCCACAGCTGCTGCCGCTGGTGCCCATCTCCTTGCTGTGCTTCCCTCTACCGGCTCTTGCGACGCCCACGGGACGACATGGGGCACCGCTACGCGATCAGTAATGCACAAGACTTACTACGTTTTATATTTTCTTACCAACAATTTAAAAGTTTTATATTATTTGAATTTTATTATCATTTACTGTCAAATATTACTTCTGGATAATATAAACTATAACGAACTTGTGATTTTAAGTAAAATGTATATGTATAAAAATAAAACATTAATACATAACATTTTACAGTGCTTCTAAGCTTTGCGAGCAGCTAATGAATCGGTACACATACACAGCTACAGAGCTTATCATAAGCATCGCCTAAATATGTTTAAAATTGGTGAAAAAAATGGATGGACGTAAACATTTTTCTTAAATTCTAATAATTGTACCCATAGTAATTTCAACCCCGTTAGTGATTTTAAAAATAACAATTTGGAACTGTTAATGATTGCAGCCTCATCTCCCGTCTAACAGCCATGAGATTAAGAGTATGATCGGAGAGTTTTTGTGTTCTTCTGCGGCGGGTCTTGCAGAACTTAGCTCCGACCGCATGGACAGTTTCCACGAGCTTGTCATTCATATCGTCCACTGCATTGCAATCTTCAAGGCACTGAAAGTGGTTACGTAACTCGAGCTGAAAGGTTTCGGGATACTGGATTAGAGCACGAGGGGGACGGAGCGTTGACTTCATTAGACGAGACCTCTCCAACTTAACGTTTATATTAATTTATAACGTTTATAATATTTTATTTTAATTTCAACTCAACCGTTTAGTCAGACAGATGTCACAGAATTAGAATCAGTATTAGTTAATTTAAATTCATTTGCAACAATATAGTAAGCCCTAGAGTATACATAATAGAAAAACAAATAAATACAGTCCACTTAGCTCTAATCACCTACACCAATAATGTTACAACTGCAGTAAATATTAATCATATTAATAATCACGTAAAGTAAAATACATTTTTTACATTCTTCAACAAACGCTTGAAAAAGTTCACGTATTAACGTTCACTTGTTAAATTATCAAGATATATGGATCTCTTTCCATCACACAAATTCGTCAAGCCTGTTTTACGTTTTAAAAATTATCTTTTTAATTTTTTTAGTACATATTAACTAATATATTCTAATTGGGTCATATCGACCCGAGGCGATTTTAAACAGACAGATTTTTTTTGCTTAGGTCGTAAAGTTTGAAGTGTGTTTAGCTGGAGATACAGCCTCCCTCTCCCCGGACCGTTGGTACACTCAGTGCGACGATGACTTCGCAGCGAGATATACTTGCGTCAAGTCAATACGGGTAAATATGACCCAGCGCCATCGCTGGCGTAGTATTTTTGTGACTTACTTTTATTCGTTAATTTAAGTTTTTTACTCGTAAATTAGATTAAAAGATTATTCCAAAGATCAAAAGAGCTTGACACATCCATCTCAAGAATTTATACATTTATTTTCGTCCATTCAAGATGTAGTGACTTATATCATAAGGACTAATAGTAAATAGGATAACATAAAATATTATTTTAAAACAACTATGTGTACAGTTTGCGATTAAAATTTCCTAACTTGTGTGAAACATAAAAATGAAATTATAGAAGATATATTAGATATTACTTGCAGGTGCGAAGCTTCGGAGCGAAATAATGTGAATCAGTGTGATTAATTATTAGTGTTTTTAACTTTAATTAGTGTAAAGTGAATTAAAGTGTTAATTTAGGTAATTTTATCGGCAATTTTTATTGTCACGAACCTCAAGCTCATAACAATTAGTGTCAGAAGTGGGATAAAATCATGCCGATTTTACCTAAGGAGGAAACGAAGGGTGTCCGTACCCGAAGTCAACGTCAGCAGGAGACGGACCAACGAAGATTTGGTGTTGCAACGCCGCAGACGTCGGAGGGCCAGCCACCGGCTGCAGGCCCGTCGGTAGCTCTTACATCTGCAGCACCTGATTTAGGTGCTCTGATGGTGATGCTGTAGGAGCAGGCTCGCTGACAGGAGGAGCAGGCTCGCCGACAGGAGGAACAGGTCCGTCGGTTGGAAGAGCAGCGGCGGGGTGGACAGGATGAACAGGTCCGCCGACAGGAGGAACAGGTCCGTCAGTTAAAAGAGCAGCTGCAGAGCGGACAAGAGGAACAAGCCCGCCGACAGGAGGAACGGATGCTTCTCATGAAGGACCTTCACGCTACCTTTGCGAAAGAGATAAGGGAGGTGAAGGATAGGTTTGCTCAACATGACAACCGCCTGTTGGAAGCTGAAACCCGAATCGAAGAACATGAAACCCGAATCAACCATGTGAACAATCGGGTTGACAACGTGATGGCTGTAGTGAAGAAAACGCTGAACGACCTCAAACTTGGGGATGGAACAACAGATCCCGTAGTAGCTAGAGCACCTTCGCTACGTGGATTCAAAGTGCCGCCGTTCGACAGGACTTCTTCCTGGTCGGCCTACAAAATCCAGTTCGAGGCCGTCATGGAGGCAAGCGGATGGAATAAAAGCCAGGCCATGACTGCACTCACCTTAGGCCTGCGCGACCAAGCCTTAACCGTGTTGGAAGCTCTCGGTAAGAAAATGACCTACGAGCAGCTCCTTGAGGCATTGTAGGTGAGATATGGTGACGCTCACCTGGAACACGTCTTTCGCGCGCAGCTTAAAGATCGCGTGCAACGCAGCAATGAAAACCTGCAGCAGTGGGCCCTTGAGGTGTAGAAGATGGTTCGAAAAGCATACCAGTCTGTACCTGCGCTCATTGAAGGGAACCTGGTGCAGACATTCATCGACGGCATCCGCGACCTGGAAGTCAGAGCTGCTGTGAGGCTCGGGCACCACGATACGCTTAAGAACGCCTTGGCCCATGCACTGGAGGTAGAAGCCGTGCGGCAGGATCATCGTTCCCATCGCGTCAGGGAGGTTGCAGCAGCTACAGTTCGCGACCGCAACAAAGGATACAGCCCCATGTGCTATGGCTGTGGGGACAAGGGCCATCTTCGATCCAGCTGCCCTAAGCGAACCCTAAAAAGGGAAGGTGAACGATCTCAGCAGGGTAGTGCGGCCAACAGCACCGCCCAGCAGCAGCAGGGAAACGAGTAAAAGCCAGAACTGCGAGGCGGGTGCTGGCTGATGTTAAAAGAGCCCCAAGGATCTCGATCTCACAAACCCATGATGAGAACAGTCTAATCATCAAGGGCGAGGTCAACGGAATGCCGTGTAAACTGACCATAGACACTAGAGCCTCTCGTACGGTTGTGAGTTCCCAACTTATAAGTCAGTTCCTTGGGGACTCCGCATACAACCGACAACGTATTAATTTGGTAACAGCCACCGGTCAGTGTATACCCGTCCGTGGAGTGAAGGAGATGGAGTTGAAGCTTGGTAACGTGATCTACCAGCATAATGTCATCGTGGCTGATATAATGGACGACTGCATCCTAGGCCTAGACTTTATGAGGAATAATTGTTGTGGGATCGACGTTAAGCAAGGTGTTTTGAAATGTGGACAGGAGGAACTTTTTATTGAAGGTGCGTTACCAGGGAACATGTACAGCATTAAGAAGATTGTTCTTCCGCCGAGATCGGAAACGATTGTTCCGGTTAGTCTTCCCCAAGCACACCGTTGTGTACTTGTGGAAAGGGTAAACAATGACCTTCCATGGAAAGTAGCTCGAACCTTGGTCAGAACCACTGACATCTCAAGAGTACGTGTGCTGAACCTTTGTGACCGGGAACAGATTATAGAAAGAGGCACACTGGTTGTTACTTGTGAGGAAGTGGATTGGTTACGTCGGTGCCAATATATATCGAGTGGAACTCCCAGCAAGGATTCAGAAACGAGAGTGACTACACTTTTGGAAGACTGTCGCAGTGTTCTCTCCCCGAACGAATAATTGGTCAAGGCGAAGAAGTTGTTACTCATGTACGCCGATGTATTCTCGTCAAACGATGCTGACATAGGAAAGACTGGCTTAGTTCGACACAAAATAAACACAGGAGAGGAATTGCCTATCCGTCAGCGGCCAAGAAGATTGCCGGTAGCACGTGAAAAGGAAGTGGAAACCATGATTGAGGGAATGGTGAAGGATGGTGTTATTGAACCTTCATCTAGTCCGTGGTGTTCACCCGTGGTGCTGGTATAGAAGAAGAATGGCAGCATGCGGTTCTGTGTTGATTACCGCCGTCTGAACGACGTTACAAAGAACGACAGCTATCCCTTGCCAAGAATTGATGACACGCTGGACATGCTTACAGGAGTAAAATGGTTTAGCACGCTGGATCTAAAAAGTGGCTACTGGCAAGTTGAAACTGACCCTAAGGACAAAGAGAAAACTGCGTTCTCGACGGGAAGGGGTCTGTGGCAATTCAAAGTAATGCCGTTTGGGTTGTGCAATGCTCCAGCAACGTTTGAAAGGCTGATGGAGCTTGTACTTACTGGGCTAATTGGCGATGCCTGTCCGGTCTACTTGGATGACATCATCATCGTGGGCCGTACATTTGAGGAACACCTTCAAAACCTGGAACGCGTGCTCATGAAGATTCAGAGTGCCAACCTCAAGTTGAGTCCGAAGAAATTTTCACTATTCAAACGGCAAGTCAACTTTTTGGGGTATGTAGTGTCGGAAGAAGGTATCCGCACGGATCCAGAGAAAATCGCAGCTGTAAAGGATTGGCCGGTTCCAAAAGACAAGACGCAGGTTAGAGCATTTTTGGGTTTGTGCTCCTATTACCGGCGATTTGTGAAGAACTTTGCAGATATAGCCAAACCTCTGCATAAGCTAACCGAGGAGAAGCGACATTTCTGCTGGGATGAAAGTTGCAATATCGCATTCCAGGAGCTCAAGGACCGTCTGTGCAAAACACCTATTTTGGGATACCCTGATGCAAGCAAAGAATTTATAGTTGACACAGACGCAAGTGATATAGGACTTGGCGGTGTGTTGTCTCAACGGAATGGTGGTCAAGAGGTCGTGATAGCGTACTTTAGCAAGTCGTTGTCAAAACCGGAAAAAACTATTGTGTCACAAGACGCGAATTGTTAGCTGTGGTAAAGTCGTTGCAGCATTTTAGCAAATACCTTCTGGGCCGAAAATTTAACTTACGAACTGTTAGGAAGTGGTATCCGTGAGAATGCTCAGGGCAGACCACCTCAGCAACGAGTGGAAGGACAGCTTACAACGTGCACAGCAGGAAGATGCGGACATCAAGCCGATCCTGGAATGGATGAAGGCCAGTGCTCCCAAGCCCAAGTGAAGCGACGTCTCAGCGATGAGTTCGACCACTAAAAGCTATTGGGCCCCGTGGGACAGCTTGCTGCTTCAGAATGGAGTTCTGTGCCGTAAATGGGAAAATGTTCGGGGAGACAGCTGTCATTTACAAATGGTTGTCCCTAAAGCTAAAGTACCGGATGTTCTACAGCTGTACCATAATGATTATTCAGGAGGCCATCTGGGAGTTAGACGAACTCTACTGAAGATCCGAGAACGGTTTTACGCAAATATACAAGTTGTGCGGCTGTAAAGGGACCTCAGACTCGTAGTAGAGGTGCATTGAAGTTGTACAATGCTGGTGCAACATGGAAGAGAATAGCCATTGACGTGGCGGGACCGTTTCCGGAGAGTGAAAGCGGTAACAAGTATTTCATGGTTGTAATGGATTACTTCACTAAGTGGCCAGAAGTCTTCGCCATTCTAAATCCAGAAGCTTCAACAGTTGCAGATAAACTAGTTCATGAAGTCTTCTGTCGTTTTGGAGTACCTTTAGAGATTCACAGCGATCAAGGAACGAATTTTGAGTCTCAAATATTCCAGGAAACTTGCCGAGTTATGGGTACTCATAAAACAAGAACGACTTCTTATCACCCACAATCTGATGGAATGGCAGAACGATTTAATCAGACATTGGAGAGGTACCTAGCAAAAGTTGTAGACAATCGGCAACGAGATTGGGACAAGCACATACAACCGTTTTTGTTGTCATATCGAAGCGCTGTTCACGAAAGTACAGCAGTGACACCAGCTTTCGCAAACTTTGGAAGAGAATTACGGCTGCCTGCAGACCTGATCACCGGGATACCACCTGATGCTCCACGTAGTATAACCAATTATGCAAATGACTTGCGGAACAAAATGAATGACATTTATGAGCACGTCAGACAATCGGGCCAGCAAATATCAGAAAAGATGAAAACCCGGTACGACCGCAAAATGAACAACAAAGGGTTCGACGAAACTTCACTAGTGTGGTTGCATAATCCCGTCCGCAGCAAAGGGAAATCTCCTAAGCTTCAAGCTAAATGGGACGGCCCGTACCGGATTGTGAACAGGATCAACGATGTAACCTACCGGATACAGAAAGGCGCAAGAGGGACTCTTAAGATCGTCCATATGGATCGCGTGGCGCGTTATTATGGGGCCGATAATGCTCGGGATGAGCATGTCTTAGGAGGGGACAGTACTACGCGCTTAAGTCGACGGCACTAGCGCCATCTAGTCTCGAACCGAAGAACTAAACTTCTTGAAGTTGAAACTCGAACTCTCGGTACCTTGCGCGTGTTTACTTGAATATTCTGGATATTTCGGTGCTAATTTATATTTATAGGCGCTGCAAGATGCGATCGGGGAAGTATCGAAGTTGGCGAGACAAGCGAAGCTTCGGAGCGGAATAAAGTGAATCATGTGATTAATTGTTAGTGTTTTTAACTTTAATTAATGTAAAGTGAATTAAAGTGTTAATTTAGGTAATTGTATCGGCAATTTTTATTGTCACGAACCTCAAGCTCGTAACAATAATTTTTCTCTTTTTTTCTACCTTGTTTTTAAACGTTGCCCCGTTACATTAGTATTAGATCGTGGAGGCAAGGATTGCTGCATATGGGAGATCTTTGCCATAGCTGCTGCCGCTGTTGCCCATCTCCTTGCTGTGCTTCCCTCTACCGGCTCTTGCGACGCCCACGGGACGACATGGGGCACCACTACGTGATTAGTGTAGTGTAAGCATGCAATATTAAACCAAAATGCACTTACTAGGTTTTATATTTTCTTACCAACAATTTAAAAGTTTGTTTTTATTTGAATTTCATTATCATTTACTGTAAAATAACACTTTTCTGGATAATATAAACTATAACAAACTTGTGATTTTAACTAAAATGTATATAGCATTATTACATAACATTTTACAGTAGATTAAAGTCCAAAATATTATTACTTAACATATTTACTTAGCTTACCTTCTTATATTGTTATAGTTGATCGATCAATCGAAGAATCGATTTCTTGTGCCAAAAAGATCGATTTAATCGATTAAAAAGAATTAAATCGCTATATAGAACTGAATCGATATTTCACCCTAGAAAATCGAGATCAAATCTTTCTGTTTTTATAAAAACTATCAAAATAAATGATCCACAATTAGTTGAATGTACCCAAACTCGTAAAAAATAACAGTTTTTCTATTCAAAACTCGCAAAACTGCTGTGTGCTCGGTTTCTTTCGTCTCTTCGGAAATAAAGAAATAAGTTACTTTGTGATCCACACTTTGTCTTATATTTTAATTATATTGTTGTCCACTAGATGGCACCACTTGGTTGTAATGTCGCGGTATGGTTTGTGTTAATATAAAAATATAACTGCGAATGAGCTTATAGGCATTGTAAGATGATCAAAATTCCTTTTCTTCTCCGCTTATTCATTTATTTTTGAATTCCTTTCTTTTTGAAAGGATTACTTTTTATTAGCGATGGGTAATTACTAATTAGCCATAATTGCAATAACCTTACTAGCCAGTTATTTGGATGAATGACTCACTAACCATCCGACAGTTGATGCCGTTAGCGTAGTGTAGCCATTCTAGTGTAGCTAGGACTGTCATTGCGTTTGAATCTCGCCGTGGAACATATTTATTTATATTTAGATAATAAAAAATAAGGCCTTTTTTATATTTTTCTTATTTATTTCATATTTCCTTGACGACTCCGTGGCGTAGTGGCTTAGCAATGAGTGGCTGCGCTGGGGGTCGCGGGTTCGAATCCTGCACGGAACAAGTATTTGTATGGCCTACAAATAATTGTTCCGGGTCTGGATGTTTGTCCTTGTGCAATTTATGTTTGTAAACTGCCCCCACGATACAGGAGAAAATCCTAGTGTAGGGGTAACGTTTTTTATAAAAAAAAATATTTCCTTGAAAAGAAATGAATTTCCCTCATAACTATTGTTAGCTAATAATACAATTTATGTTACAGCATATCACTTTTATTTTATCCGTTTATAACTCACAATTTATTTATCGTACAAATAATCACTTCGTACAAATAATCACTGTTACTTAGTACCTTCACTTAGAACTGAATACCCCGCTTGGGTCGTGACGGCCATATTTATACTCTTTTGTTTAGGAGTCAAATCCGAAACTATTACAATAAAAATCTTACCGGAAATTCAAAGCCACAGAAGCGGAAATCCGATTTACATTCACTACATTTAAAATTAGGATCATTCAATATGTTATGCTTAATTGTTCTTTATACTTAATTGCTAACAATCGGCCTTTCCTGACATTTTCACGTCCCGTGAAAGGAAAGTATAAAATGTATTATCATATTAAGTTAATATTATTTGTAATTTTACAGTTTATTTTAAATTAATGAAATTACAATGCAAATAATATTGAAGCCCAATTCATGTCTTCAATATTCACCTGCATGAGACCCCTTCATGTTCTCAACAGGTAAGAATGGGAGAATAGAATACTGAAGCCCCATTCATGTCTTCAATATTCACCTGCATGAGACCCCTTCATGTTCTCAACAGGTAAGAAGGAAGTATAGAATACTGAAGCCCCATTCATGTCTTCAATATTCACCTGCATGAGACCCCTTCATGTTTTCAACAGGTAAGAAGGAAGTATAGAATACTGAAGCCCCATTCATGTCTTCAATATTCACCTGCATGAGACCCCTTCATGTTCTCAACAGGCAAGAAGTAAGTAAAGAATACTGAAGCCCCATTCATGTCTTCAATATTGTAATTTAATATTTGATTGCAATTGTGCTTTCTTTTCATTAACATCATCATTTAATTTGTTTAATTGATTATTAAGTGCATTTTCTGATTCCTTTACTTTATCTTCAACAGTCGACTTTAAATCATTTTTATCTCTGAGGTCTTTTGTAACGGCTTCAGTTCTGACAATCAAGTCCTTAGTCCCCTCTTTAGACTTTTGTTTAATATCGTCCTTCTCCTTTTCGAGCTTATCCAAACAATCTATCTCAAGTTTTTCATTTGCCGTAAAATTGATTTGTTCAACCCTATCAATCAAATTGGGAGTTTCATCGTGTCAGTGTTTTAATTTGTTTTCGATAGCCTTCGTTAATTATTGCTTTTTGCCATCAACGACGGCATTAGCTTCTTCTGTCTTATCAATAATAGCTTTCTCTGCTTCATCTTTCTTTTGTTTTACTTCATGTTCCACATCAGCCGTTTTATCTTTAGTAGTTTGTATAGCATGTTCAATATCTTCGCTTAATTCGTCCTTCTTTCCTTTAAGATTTTCTTCAATTTGATCCTTTTTACATGATGCCTTTTGTATTAACTGATTAGCTGATTCCTTCATTTCTGAAGACTTTTCTTTGACGTTATCTTTTTCTTCCTGTGCTATCCTTTCAGCAGCTTTCTTCCCGTCTTCTAATTTGTCACATATTTTATCTTTCTTGTCCGAAGTTTGTTTTATAAGTTGATCTGCATATTCTTGTGTTTCAGATGACTTTTCTTTTACTTCGTTTTCAATTTTGTCTTTCTCTTATCCATAATCGGTTCCTTCTATCCTCCATCAATCTTTCTCTCTTTACACCTTTGCACTCTTCTTCCTTTTTCAAGAGATCCTTCACGGTAACCGCTGTGCGATTGTGGAACTCCTTACCTCTCCATATTCGTCGTGCTAAATCTCTTCACTCTTTCAAAATTCTTGTTAAATCGTATTATTTAGAACGCTATTAGATAAATTACTTTACCTTTCTCTTACTCTTTTCATTTAATCTATTATATGATATTTTATATATAACTTTCACTTACTTTTATTTGTATGTGTTATTGTATATTTTTTTTATTATTATTTTGTATCCATAAGTTTTCTTCTTCGTGTCCTTTTGTTTCCAATTCCTTAATTTGTTCCTCTGTGTCCTGTATTTCACATTCGATTTTCTCCAAGTCATATTCATATACCATCTCTTGTATTATCACTTTCTATTCTCAAGTTTTTTTTTTATCTCATACCCTTTTTTTTTCCAATTCTTTCATTTGTCATCTAGCATCTCGTTTTCTATCCATACATCACTTCCCGTTCTCAATCTTTCTGTCTCATGTCTACATAACAGTATTCTTTGAAAACCTACTTCAATGTCTACCCATAAACATTCCCAAGAGTCATACTTTGTATTATACTGACTATTTCGCTTTGATGTCATATATATAATATTGTTCAATACATAAATAGCGACTCCTCCACTCCGTTTATCATTACGATCGTCTCTGTATAAGTCGTAACCCGGAATCTTTCTCCGAGTTTGGAGTAGCGATATGTAGATTGGTTGTTTGCTGTGGTGACAGTGGCGATAAAGATAGTGGTCTCTTATTTGGGTGTACATCATTTCTTTCCTTTATTACGAGTTTGTCCTATTTTATGTAAGCAACGTTCTCCTTTTCTATTTCTTGTTGTAGTTGTGCTTTTAGATTTTTTTCTAATTTTAATACTCTTTCTGTATATATACTTCGTTGACTTACTTTTCGATTCTGTAAGCTGTTTTATATTTTGCAATATTTTAATTCTTTACCTAGCGTAGTTACGACTACAGCAACAGGACTGATATTAATTCCTCTTTTACCAAGTCTTCTTACTGATCCAAGTTCGAAGTCTTGTATATCAATATTCGTTTGATTTTTTATTACATGCATAATTTTTTTCTTGTAACTAAAAGTATGTTAATTCTTCCTCCTCAACTCCAAAAACTACTAAATTTCTTTGTTTATTTGCTTTTCCGAATGTGAATATTTTTTCTTGATCTAAAACCTGTGCTTGTAAATTATCGTATTTGTTGCTCAGCTCTTGGAATTTTTCATTTATATTTTAATTAATTTTTGTGGTCATTCTTTCTTCTAATTGAGAAAACTGTGATTCTATTGAATTTAATTTTTTTTTTACTAAAATCTGTTTTAATTTCTCTCATAAGTCTGCAGATCATCCATTTTATTTTTATTCGTATGTTTGTTGTGAGAGAAATTCGCGGCCTCTAATTTTCGCCATTACCATCAATAGATTGTTGAATATTACACTTCTTTCACTTTATTTATCTAATTTATATTTTGTCATATCACTATTTTAGCCTTATTTAGCGATCTTAAATCATTGACATTCATTTTACACTTACTCACTGAAGGTTTCTTTTCTTTGTTTATAGGTGAAGTCACATATTATTTTGAGTACCGTCACAAGGTTTTTACTTTAAGTCTTTAGGTATTAAATTTTTTTGTTTACTATAATACGGAAATTATTATGTCACTGTTATTGTCACATGTGTTATTATGTCGAGATATTTAAATTTGCTTTCTTTAGCAGATCTAGTACTGTACGCTGCGCAATCGCGCCCTCTCTTTGTAAGGATAACAGATAATATTGTTAGCTCTCTTAGTGCGCTCAGCCAATTCTTGTATTGCTCCTTCAGTTACCAGCATGTTTTGACGTAATCGCAAGTGGTGTACTTCTTTAGTAAGTTCCTCCAGTTGTTTCATTATATTTGGTATTTGTGCCATTAGTGACAAGTACAATCGACACATAAGAAAGAAACCACTCGAGCTATTGTCTTTAACTCGAACACTCTTACTTCAGTTGGTGACATTCCATGACAATCACCACATAAAATGCTCTTGCAGGAGTCACAACTTACTGATAGCTTCTTATCGTTTGTGGTTTTGCTACATTTAGAACATTTAAAGCTTTTTGGACTCATTTTTTTTAACTGATTTAGTAGAAAATTTCCTGTAATGGCAACACTATTGTCTATAGGTCGCTTTCATTGACAGAACCGGAAATCAATGATGTAAAAGAAATATAAAATTATGAAGGTAGACTTTAAAAGTTCGTAATTCACGCGAATAGTTTCTTTTCAAAGTTTTGCACTTTAAGTTTATAATTACAGTGAGAACACACCACTAAATATCTTTAGCCAGCCTCATATCTCGATTGTACTTTTATAACATGGAACACACTATTTGAATTTATTGGTACTAAATCTTCAACAGCACTTGTGCACACAACCACTTCAATTTGACACTTCAAATTATTCATCAACACTTCAATTATTTGTAATTATATACTTATTCATTCATCGGTATTACTATTTGGACTGTTGAAGGAATCTCTCTCTCTATTCTAACCAAATCACCTACAACGAACTTTAAGATTTTCCGCTTCTTTTGTTTTGTTTAATGCCCGAAAATCTATTCAAAGACGATAATCTCGTGTTTTCTTCTTAATAAGGATAATAGGTGACGCGAACTCTGAAGTAGACTGATAATTCCACAGTTTTCCAATTCTTCTACCATAGCTCTAACACGATCGCGTTCTATTTATGTTTTGCCCAATGAGTCCGAAATACCGAGTTATCTTAGCTCGATATAATCCCACTTCTGATTTGTTAGCTAATAATACAATTTATGTTACAGCATATCACTTTTATTTTATCCGTTTATAACTCACAATTTATTTATCGTACAAATAATCACTTCGTACAAATAATCACTGTTACTTAGTACCTTCACTTAGAACTCAATAGAACTGAATACCCCGCTTGGGTCGTGACGGCCATATTTATACTCTTTTGTTTAGGAGTCAAATCCGAAACTATTACAATAAAAATCTTACCGGAAATTCAAAGCCACAGAAGCGGAAATCCGATTTACATTTACTACATTTAAAATTAGGATCATTCAATATGTTATGCTTAATTGTTCTTTATACTTAATTGCTAACACTATGTCGTACGTATATTATTAAATTAAATTATTAAAAACTGTCGAAATATCATATCTATCTATATTTTAATGTGCCATCTATATTTATAAATTAAGAAAGTGCTGTAGTATCAGACTTTATTATGTAATACAACATTTAACAGTACAAGTAAACTAAAAGAAATGCCATAGATGTCGCGCTACTCCATTTTTTATTTCTAATGATGCTATCGTTGTAATTTTAAACCTTATTTCATACTGGACAAGGTTTTAAATCGTATAGTTGAGAATTCACTTATGTTGATTCAAAGCTTTAAATGAAATTTAAAACAAAAATATAATAACATTTTGCTCTTGCATTTCACTCAGTTGACCTAATTTGAATTGAACAACAGACGAATAGGTACTTTTGGTTTGTTTGTGTTTATTTATTCAAAAATGTGTTTGCTATAATTGTTCTGTTTTTTGAATTTATGCCGTGACAGTATGGGACTTGAGTCACGGTAATATTATATAGATAAATTTGCTGTGTACGTAGGTATAGTAGTTATAAAATAAGTTATAAATAAGTTATAAAATACCTGCTTCATTGAAAATTAGAAGTAATTCTAGATCGTTTCGGTATTGAGAATAAGTAGCGTGCACACATTGAGATATTACTATATAGTTCGATGCGTGCACACGCATTTTGTATACGTCGAATTAGACGTTGTGACTTTTCATCCATCGGTACACTGTAACACAGTGGTTTAATTGCGAAATAACAAGAGATTCACGGGGTCTGACTCGTAAGTCCAACCGAATGTATTGACGGACTCTACAAATCCTTTAACCTAAAAAAGCAGTTGCGGACAAGATCGAGCTAATGTTTTTCAAAACGCAGTCTACTATTCATAACTAAAGCAAAATTACCAGCTGTTGCATTTACACGCTCCAGAGGGACGTTTAAGGTGAAGTGGGCGCCAAAAGCAGACTTTTCACGCTTTATAGGTGTGCATAAAAGCAATTTTTTGTCATTAAAAACATCGAACTCATTTTTTAACATTCATTATGAAAGTTAAAGATTTTTTAGTGAATTATGAACACGATTGACACATTTTGGCTCGATAGAAAAAGATCACAACGTTTCCTCAAAATCTACAATTTTAGTTACGTCCACTAAGGGAAAAAGCAGTTTCATTCGAATTTGATTGAAGCAATTTCAATTAAATTCTGGCTATGTGTTCACCAGTAAATACGTGAGTGAATTATGGGTTTGGTTTTCAATAAAAGAGTATATATCATTTTAAAAAGAAATACCAAATAAATATTGTGCGATTAAATTGCTTGTGGGCTGGCCGAACAGGAGCATATCATCTCACCCTCAACCCACATTCCGGTTCCGCCAGTCGTTCACAGCGCGCCGTAAAGAGTATTTGTGTACAACTTTATCACGTCCGCTGTCGACGTATAAACGTAACAATATAAAAAAGATTGAAAACCGTGGTATTCCACTGAGAGGTAGTGAAAAACTGAAAAATTGGCATCCAAACCGGTTTTAGGTAAAACCGGGTTGGATGCCTTCCTTAGTCTTGGTATCCGTGATATAGTGAGCTAGTAGTATCAAGTAATAAACATGTAAATATACTGAGTATGTTTATACTGTATAATGCAAGTGATAATTAAACATTTGTTAAGGGTATGAAGGAACTCGTATGTAACAGATATACTTTGATTTTGACGAAGTGACGGCTCCGTGACGCAGTGGCTTAGTAATGAGTGGCTGCACTGTTCTGTTCTGTTCCTTGCGAGATTCAAACCCGGCCCGGGTTTGAATCCCGCACGGAACAAGTATTTGTTTGGCCTACAAATAATTGTTCTGGGTCTGAATATATGTCCTTGTGCAATTTATGTTTGTAAACTGCCACCACGGTACAGCAGAAAATCCTAGTGTGGGTTAACGTTTTAAAACACTCAACGTTTAGACACATGCCTAATTTATTTTCATGTTGAAAGGCACTTCATCATTATTTTATTTGGACACAATCGTCCAAGACCCTTGGGATAAAATTTATAAAAAATAAAATTTGTTGGTATATCGATATTTATTACGCGAATATATCGAAACTGTTTAAAAATATCGATACGATAAAAATTTTCACATGCCCATCCCTAGTCGTCGCTATTGCCACATGAGTAGATAAACGGAATATTTCTAGCAGCTAGCTAGCCCGATACGCGAGGAGCCTTGCGCGAATATCGCCTGCCCGCGTCTGCTTTAGCCCCTAACATCTAGGTGACCACGACACCATTTCGTCTTTAACGACATCATGTTGGGATTTTAATTCTTTAATAGATTTGATTTGGTTTGTTCATCTTAAAAGCATATACGTTTTAGTTGGATTAAAACGAGGAAATTTTTCTGTAACCACATAGCAATTCTATTATGGTCCTCATTCATTCATTAATTATTGTATAATTGTAGAGTGAAATTCACGAAAAATCCTGCTAAAATCCGCACAGGGACGCGGGTGTACGGTGTGGAGGTGTGCGCAGCGCGCCCGTCTGCGGACTCGCTGCGTCCCATCCGATGTACTAATTGTGTTGGTGGCACTATGTGAGTGTGTAGTGTTCGTGTGTGACTGGCCAGCGACATTTGGGTCGTCGGAATCTAGCGGATCAGGGGGTACGATCAAAACGTTAAGGGGCCTCCGGAGACTTTCTGTAACGTTTGTCGGGGCGTAGGTGGCTGCATTTATCACTAACGGTAACTCTCAATGTAGCGCTGGGACCTTTCCTTGAAATAGTCAGAGATCTTAGGGTGACATCCTCTGTGTAAGTCGAAATTTCGCTGGTACCACCAAGCTCCAGTAGTTGTGCGGATGAATTTAGTTTGGACGACTTGGAGGTCGTACAAATGGCGATGGGCAGCGTGCACGTAAATAACGTTTGCGTAGGACATGATAAGTCTTACGCAAGCTTTGTAGAAATTTATTATATTTATATTTTTACTATATTTATATTTATAATTTTTGGGCTGAAATGACTATTTTGGCACGGTTGCGAGGGGAGCGAATATGGTTCGCAAAAGTGCCGTGGTATAAAGTGACCCCTAGATCTCTGGAAGCCAAACAGGATGTTCATACCTATCGATTTATTGTGATTTGTGTTTTGCCAATATTGTGTGTGTGTGGTGGGGGGGGGGGGGTGGTTCCTTTGAAAGTACATTACTACACTTTTCTCAGGATTCACTTCGATTCTCCATAAGCGGAGCCAATCAACTTAGCGGTTGAGAGCTGCTTGGAGCATCTTCGCGGGAATTCATACGATGTGGTGACCGACGAAGATAGCCACGTCATCAGCAAAAATAGCAGTGTTAACTACTGGGTCATTAGGGATGTCACTCGTGAAGAACGTAAAGAGGAGTGGGGAGAGGACAGAGCGTTGAGGGACTCCAGTCTTAAGGGCACGCTTTGAAGGGCGTGTGCCCTCATTCTTTGACTTGACGCACCTAGGCCTAGCATATCAATTTCCGGCTCAATGGTCGTAAAGTTCGCATTGGTGGCACTGGCCAAATAAGGTTTGAATTCCATTCTGACGTGCTGTCTGGTAAATCTAGAAATAATATACGTCAACACACTGTAGGTTACACTCTGTATAAACAATTGGCTCCAAAAAACACGTCTAGTAAGTTTGAAGGATTTCGAGTAAATTAATTTATCATTTCGTTGTATATATTTTCTTTCCTGGGTACAGGTCTCTTTGCAATTATATATCTAGACTATACTATCGTAGACCTAACCAGAGCATATGGATGACTAAGGCCAGCTATGTATAGCACCTACAACATCTTGAACATATAATTATATTTATAGCGTAATATTTAATGAACTAGACAACCTTATTCTGAGCTATTGGCGAACGTTCACCTGCTACTCTCATTTATATATATTAAGATTTATAGCGTAATAGTTAATGAACTAGACAACCTAATTCTGAGGTATTGGAGAACATTCACCTGCTACTCTCATTTATATATATTAAGATTTATAGCGTAATAGTTAATGAACTAGACAACCTAATTCTGAGGTATTGGAGAACGTTCACCTGCTACTCTCATTTATATATATTAAGATTTATAGCGTAATAGTTAATGAACTAGACAACCTAATTCTGAGGTATTGGAGAACGTTCAGCTGCTACTCTCATTTATATATATTAAGATTTATAGCGTAATAGTTAATGAACTAGACAACCTAATTCTGAGCTATTGGAGAACGTTCACCTGCTACTCTCATTTATATATATTAAGATTTATAGCGTAATAGTTAATGAACTAGACAACCTAATTCTGAGGTATTGGAGAACGTTCACCTGCTACTCTCATTTATATATATTAAGATTTATAGCGTAATAGTTAATGAACTAGACAACCTAATTCTGAGGTATTGGAGAACGTTCACCTGCTACTCTCATTTATATATATTAAGATTTATAGCGTAATAGTTAATGAACTAGACAACCTAATTCTGAGGTATTGGAGAACGTTCACCTGCTACTCTCATTTATATATATTAAGATTTATAGCGTAATAGTTAATGAACTAGACAACCTAATTCTGAGGTATTGGAGAACGTTCACCCGCTACTCTCATTTATATATATTAAATCATTTATATATATTAAACTCATTTATATATATTAAATAATTTTATTAATTGAATTGCTGAATTTAATTTTTTGAAATGTTTTAACTAAAGTATTATGAATTGATTGATGATTGTTTTATATAGATTTGGTTTCCATAAATATTGCGGCAAGTATCTTAATACTATATAATAATTAGTGTCTTAGTTTTCTACTTTATTGGAAAAATTATATATCTGAAAATATTTGTACGCCGGAAACGGCAGAATATTTAGGATCAAAATTCTCTTGTAACAACAGAAATGTACCATATTCTGACAAATAAAGCATATTATCTTATCTTATCTAAGATTTATAGCGTAATAGTTAATGAACTAGACAACCTAATTCTGAGGTATTGGAGAACGTTCACCTGCTACTCTCATTTTATTATGGAACAATGATTACAGAGTCCACCTAATGGTAAGTGGATGCTTAGGCCCATAGATGTAGATATTTATACTCGATTAAAAATCAAAATGCAGATGCGCTGCCACTCTTGAAGACTAAGATGAAATGCATTGTTTACATTAAAAAGGGTTTCCAGTTCTTTACACTCACCATACAAACAATAGTAGTATTAAATGCTATTTAACGCTGGTGTTCTGTGAGAGCGTGTTACCGCCCCAGGCGAACCGACCCATTCGTGCTGCAACAATATTATAGTTGCCGCTTGGCTTTGCCACGTTTAAAAATCTCATCATTCATAGGTAAGACTGCACATACATACGTAAGAACCAAACGTACTCGTATTTATCGTCCGCAGGAAACCACCTAAATTAATTTGTTATAAGTTTGGACAAGTTAGATCGTCTGGCCGAACTTGTTAGCTTACTTAATATAAGTGCTAGTTGAGAGACGAAAACTAAAATCAATCGCAAATAAGTAAATTGCTTCCTTTGTCTGTTTAGGATGTCACTTAACTTACTAAATTAAAGCTTAATGTTGTGTGAATTTGTTTTTGCGTTTAAATAAATATAATTTCGTTTTACACAATGTAAATTTTGGATTATAATTACAATCCAAAACAATATAAATAAAAATACTTTTCGTGGAATTAGTTTGCCTTTTTCATTATTTTATTTTATTGTCTTTAATACACGTAGGAACACGATGGATGGATACAGGGACAAGATGGTGTTTGTGTCTTTTCTTCTCTCTACGTTCAGCAGTAGACTTGTGGAAGACAGTAATGATGATGATGTTAGCGATGTATGTCTTTAATTACATAACATTCCTTAAGTTTTCACAAACAATCAAAATTTGAAAACTGTTATTATCGTATTTCATAAATACTCGCAGTATAGACCCAGGAAGTATTTTTGGAAAGAAAATATGACATAATTGTCATTAAATAGGTATAATATTATTGTTTTTTGTTAAATAATTTTTCACTTCAACTAAACTAATTTTACATTAATATTTACATCTTAATGGCTATATATAAATGTTTTATATTGATTTTCAGATTAGGAGTAACATAGAACACATCAAATAACTTCCTCTTTCCCGTGGGGTCGTAAGAGGTTTCTGATAAAAACTCTAAAATAATAAAAACTGCGGTTGCCAACCTGCCTGCCAAGCGTCACTACTGTGGCCAAGTTTCCCTGTGAGGCGATCCGGGAAGCCCTGTGTTCTCCAAAAGGAACTTTATAGACTGGAGTGGATGTATATAAATGTACTCGTTATGACATGAATACTGTTTCCACCCCGCGAAATTTAAAATCGTACAGTTATAGCGAATACACATTAGGCGTTTTAAAGCGCGCACTTTATTAACATGCATTTAAAAAACCATTTAGTCCGATACATCCGAACACTTCACTACACGCGCGCTGATAGATTTTGGTTAAAAAGCCTCCGCTTTTAAATACATGACTCGCCATTTTATTGTACATTTTTATCGCGCGCTTTCGTGTAGACCACGTCGATAAAAATGGAGATCGAGCACTATGATATGGATTTTTTAATTGATGAAATCCAAAATAGATCAGCTATTAGGGACTCACACTGATAACGCACGTCGAACGCCATGCTGAGTGCGGTGTACATATGTACGAGTACGCTATCAACGCGCGGTGAACGTAACGCCTAGCGCCCAATGTGTTCTAGCACTTTACATATTCATATAGTTATTTGAAATTTTTCAACATAATTATTTTACACAACAATAAACTCGAAATTTAATCATACATTTTTATATTTTATTAGAACATTAATACATGGTAGAGCCATGCTGCAGTTATATTAGATGTATAGTTGTAGCGCGAATAGGTCGGCTCGACCGAGGAAGGACCACGCTCTTACAGAATACCAGCGTCAAATAGTCGCTTAATGCTGCTGTATTTCGTATGGTGAGTGTAGAGAACCGGAGGCCCATTTACTGAAAACGAGGTCTTCCATCTTACTCCTCACGGGTGACAACGCATCTGCATTTTGATTCGTAATTGAGGATAGATGTAGATGTCTATGGGCCACAGCAACCACTTACCATCAGGTGGACTGTGTGCTCGTTTGTCACCCTATCCTATTAAAAAAATACATTTTACGTTGTGACTTGCGATTACTTCCTGCTATATATACGGAATTTCGACCCGCTACTAGATTGAATGACGACTTGGAAAGAGATGCAGGAATTTGAAGGATGAAGGTGGCCCAGGACCGCGTTATACATGGTAGCACGAATGGGTCAGCTCAACTGGGGGAGGATCACGCTCCCACAGAATACCAGCGTCAGCGTAATGCTGCTGTGTTTTGTACTGTGAATATAGAGAACCGGACACCCTTTTTACTGATAACGAGTCATTCCATCTAAGCCTTTAGTGGTGACAACGCACCTGCATTTTGGTTCTTAATCGAGGATAGATGAATATGTGGAGTGTATAACCGTCTATCACCTTTGTTGTGTACTTAAAAAAACGTGCTTTGTGGCATTCGTCAGATGGACTGTAATAATTACGATGATGATAATACGAAAGTGGCTGTGAATAATTCGTGTACAGATAGTTTAATTGTAAATACAAACATGTCATTCACATTGTAACATGGAATGAGACTGTGCACATTTCCGGTAAAATTTTTGATTAATGCTGGTTCCGGATATCAGATTATTATTATGCCGAAGGTATACCTTTGATCCCATGGGAGTGATGCAAATTGTGTGGGATGCTACGTGCGTAGAAACTTTGGCAATCTCCCATCTAAGGAGTACCATGTTTAGAGCCGGGTGGCATCAGAAACAGTAAACTGAGTATATGAGCCCCCTAGAGATGCCTACACCTATCGTGTGGGGATTTCTAAAGGAGGGTAAGAGCATCTACTACTCCACTACGTCTCACGGTTATCGTAAAAGGTGACAGAAGGTAACTGAAACAGTAAATGGACCGCGAAATCCTTCTGAGAACTCTATGGGTAGGCCTATGTTCAGCATTGAATTTAAAGGCTGTAATGGAATGAAGAGAAAACCACATATAATAATTTCTTGATCTGTGTATTCCACGCAAAGTGAAGTTCTTAAAGGTTCCTTTATTTGATGATACGTGAAGTTGAAGTTCAACAATCATAAAAGCACTGATGGACTGATTACTACGTAATCCTATCAGAAACGATAGAAAGCCCAAAAGAACATATAAAGGCGGTGACAATCATTATCATCACTTGATGGATGAACCTTCACAAGCTTACTGCTGAACGTAGGCCTCTCTCAAGGAATGCCACAAAGCGAAGTCCTAAGCCACGTGAATCCACAGACTTCCTGCATATTTTACCAGGTCGTCACTCTATCTAGTAGGTAGCTCTATACTTTACTTACCAGTACGGAACTGCCACTCGGGAACCTTTCTTCCCCATTGGCTGCCGATTCTATGAGCTATATAGCCTGACAATTTCCACTTCAGCTTTCTTTGCTGTATGTGTGTGTTAGATTATTGTATGGCTATGTTAGTTACTCTCGCACTACTGCGGGTATCCTAGCTTCTATGTCTATCATGCAGAGAAACTCCTGAACTTTACTTAAATAGAAATTTTTTTTTGTATTTTTTTTTGTATTTTTTAAATGGTGCGATATTATAGAATCAAAGTTAGTACGATCAGAGACCCTGTTATTTTAGAGCCTTTGTAATTTAATTTTTATATAGGAGAGGGGGCAAACGAGCATACGGCTCACATGATAACAAGTAAGTGATTAACGCAGCGCATGAACAACTGCAACACCAGGGGAATTGCAGATGCGTTGCCGGCCTTTTAAAAAAGAGTTGACTCTTTTCTTGAAGGTTCCTTATTCGTATCGGTCCAGAAAAATCTCTGGTGGTAGTCGATTCCACCAGAAAGTTGTGCGAGGAAGAAAACTTCTTCTAAATCGCACAATGGTGGACCGCCAATCATCCAGATGGTATGGATAGTATCGCGATGTGCGATGGTGAAATTGTGAAAACGGAAGGAGCTGGCACCAGAGAGCCCCAGTCCAGACATGGGAACAGTATTCCTTGTGCGGCTTAACCTTCACCTTGTAAAGTTGTAAACTGTGTGCTGGCACGAAATACTGCCAATTTGGCCTTCTTTTCCAAGGGACCACGAAACTGCACGTCACTCGATGACGCTGATTCCGATACTGGTTAAGGCAACAAGGAGAGTGCCTTGAAACTGAGGAGATACGACAAAGGGATTATTTTCAGCGGTAAACGCACGAACTTGTCGTTTTTGGTGATTGAACTGAATAAATTGCAATCTTGTTGGAAAATATTTTATTGTTTTATGAAACTTTTGTTGATATAAATTACTATTCAAAGTGTTAAAGTTCAAATTTTAAGTTTCGAAGATAAACGTAAGTTTCTATGATAGACTTCTAAGATAAGAACGTTACAATTACTACGTTTATGTCGTACCAACGAGTATATTAAAATATATAATATTAAAAAAAATTAAGCTAAAAACTTAACTCGTTAGACTTTCTTACTTCCTGGCTATAGTGCCAAGAAAGCTGGCTGCGTTTCCTCGCTGAAAGGATTGGGTCTCCGGTTCTCTACACTCACCATACGAAACACAGCAGCATTAAGCTACTATTTGACGCTGGTATTCTGTGAGAGCGTGGTCCTTCCCCGGTCGAGCCGACCCATTCGTGCTACAACTATACCACTAATGCAGCATGGCTCTACCACGTATAAAAGGTTTGAATGTACAATCATACACTCAAGTGCAAATAACATTAAAGCGACTCCACAGCGCAACAGAAACAATATAATGGGGGTAAGAAGTTACCATTAAGCAATAGTTTTTTGTATTTGCATTTGTGAGATTTTCGGACGTCTATAAGTTCTTATATCTTTTGTCTAATTAGGATGAAATTTCAACAAGTTTAAACATAAGTACGAGCGTCCGCGAAGTTTCGTGATAGAAAAATAAATATTTGGTTATTTGTTCGTCTTGCTTTGTTTCTATGCCATCATCTGATCAGATGCTTTCTTACCTATGTCATCATCATCATCATCATTACAGCCTTTCACAAGTCCACTGCTGAACATAGGCCTCCCCCAAGTAATGCCACAAAGCACGGTCCTGAGCCACCTGCATCCATCGACTTCCTGCATGTCTTACCAGGTCGTCACTCCATCTAGTGGGGGGTCGCCCTACACTACGCCTACCGGTACGAGGCTGCCACTCGAGAACCTTTCTTCCCCATCGGTTATCGGTTCTTCGAGCTATATGGCCGGCCCATTGCCACTTCAGCTTACTAATCCGTTGGGCTATGTCGGTCACTCTGGTTTTACTGCGGATATCCTCATTTCTGAGTCTATCACGCAGAGAAACTCCGAGCATAGCCCTCTCCATAGCTCGCTGAGCGACCTTAAGCATCCTCATACGGCCAGCAGTGAAGGACCACGTCTCAGATCCATAAGTCATCACTGGCAACACGCACTGGTTGTACAATCTAGTTTTTAGAGATTGAGGTATACCTGACGAAAAGATATGTCGTAATTTCCCGAACGCTGCCCAGCCGAGTTGAATCCGTCGATTGACCTCTCGGTCGAAGTTGGACTTACCTAGTCGGACTATTTGTCCCAGGTAAACGTACTCGTCAACAACTTCGAGCATAGTGCTCCCAACAACTACCGGCATAGGTGTGACATGGACATTGAACATGATCTTTGTTTTGTCCATGTTCATCTTAAGACCTATCCGTTGGGAGGCACTATTGAGGTCATTGAGCATAGTGCTTAAGTCCTCCAGCGATTCTGCCATAAGGACTATATCGTCGGCAAATCGAAGGTGAGTGATGTACTCGCCATTGATGTCAATACCGTATCCTTTCCAGTCCAGTAGCTTGAAAACGTCTTCCAATGCAGCGGTGAAGAGTTTCGGGGATATAACGTCACCCTGTCTTACACCTCTCTGCAGTTGGATAGGTTTCGAGCTCTGGTTCTGTACTCGGATAGCCATCGTAGCCCTACTGTACAAACACTTCAGCACTTCGATATACCGACAGTCAACTTGGCACCGCTGAAGGGACTATAGCACCGCCCAAATTTCGACGGAATCAAAGGCTTTCTCATAGTCCACATACGCCAGGCAAAGTGGCAGATTGTACTCTTCAGTCTTCTGTACAATCTGCCGCAGGGTATGTATGTGGTCTATGGTACTGAAGCCTTTTCGGAAACCGGCTTGTTCGGGAGGCTGGAAGTCGTCAAGTCTGCGTGCGAGGCGATTCGTAATGACTCTCGAAAACAGCACGTAGACGCGGCTCAGAAGGGAAATCGGTCTGTAGTTCTTTAAGAGAGCGTTGTCGCCTTTCTTAAAGAACAAGACCACCGCACTTCTGCTCCACGCCTCTGGAGTAGTGCCACCATGGAGGACGGAATTGAAGAGCTTCTGAAGGACTACAAGTACCGGTGTTCCACCCGCTTTCAGAAGCTCCGCTGTAATTCCATCCTCGCCTGGGGCCCTGCCGTTTTTAAGGTGCTGGAGAGCCATTCTAATCTCGCTTAGACTGACGTCCGGGATATCATCGGAATAGTGTCGGATAAGACTTGCTCTTGGATCGTTACTCACACTTGCGTGTGGCTCCAACGATGATGTGTACAGCTGCCCATAGAACCTCTCAATCTCACTCAAAATCTCAGGTGTCCCGGAAACGATGTTGCCACACTCAGTCTTCAGCTTTGACAGTTGGCTCTTTCTGGCAGACAGATCTCTGGCAAAGACTTTGGAGCCCTGGTTCCGCTCGATCGCTTCTTTAATACGAGAAGTATTAAAGTTGCGTAAGTCTCGCCGCATGCATTTGGAGATCTGTCTGTTCAGTTGCCTGTATGCTGTCAAATCTGTTGACGATTGCAGCCTCATCTCCCGTCTAACAGCCATGAGATTAAGAGTGTGATCGGAGAGTTTTTGTGTTCTTCTGCGGCGGGTCTTGCAGAACTTAGCTCCGACCGCATGGACAGTTTCCACGAGCTTGTCGTTCATATCGTCCACTGCATTGCAATCTTCTAGGCACTGGAAGCGGTTACGTAACTCGAGCTGAAAGGTTTCGGGATTCTGGATTAGAGCACGAGGGGGACGGAGCGTTGACTTCATTAGACGAGACCTCTCCAACTTAACGTTTAGGTTCAGTGTGCCTCTAACCATTCGGTGATCGCTGCCAGTTTTCACCCTTGCGATCACTGAGACATCACTGAACAGTTGGCGTCTGGTCGTCATAATGAAGTCAATCTCATTTTTTGTCGAACCGTCGGGGCTCGACCAGGTCCACTTCCTGTGGGGCCGCTTCTGGAAGAAAGAGTTCATCATAAAGAGTCCCTCTTTCTCCATAAAGTCGGCCAGCTGCTGGCCCCTTCGGTTTCGTTGCCCTACTCCAAATTTCCCTACCTTCAGCTCACCGCTTTCTCTTGTGCCTAGTTTTGCGTTGAAGTCTCCCATCAACACCGTGTAGTGGGTTTTGGAGGAATGTATGGCTCTGGAAATATCCTCATACATTTCCTCCACCTCCTCATCGGGGTGTGCCGAGGTTGGTGCGTAAACCTGAATGACCTTCAGCGAATACCGTTTGGTGATTCTGAGTATCAGGTACGCGACCCTCGTCGACACACTCCCAATCTTTACAACGTTGTTGACGAGAGACTTGTGGACGATAAATCCGACACCTCCTTGGGACAGATGGTCGCCCTCCCGGTGATAGAACAAGTTGCCGGACTCGAGGATTGCCGTGTCCTCCCCCTCTCTTCGGACCTCGGATAATCCAATAATATGCCAGCGCAACTTGTCTACCTCTTCTTCCAGCTCCAGTATCTTCTCGTCAGTCCTCAGGGTGCGTGCGTTATATGTTGCCAGGTCGAGTCGTCGTAGGTGGCAACCGAACCTCCACCGGAGATTCTTAGCACCCCCTGCCCCGCCGTTACCATGGTCGCCACCGTAGCCAGGAATAGCGGGACCGCCGGGGACTGGGGGCCGTCTTTTTGTGTATTTGTTCATTGGGGGGTATTTGCCGTAGTTGCCACGCTTGGCGAGCGGGTTGGCAACCGCAGTTTTTTATTACGTCACAGTTGTTATCAGGAAGATGCTGCTGCCCATCTCCTGCCTGTCTCCCTCTGTCGCCTCTTATGACACCCACGGGAAGATATGGGGTAGTGGATATTCTTAACCGCCACTACACGGCAAACCACCCCGGCACCGTATATATATATTTTACCTATGTGTAAAATATATATATACGGTGCACGGTTCATATATAGATATGTTAACCGTGCCTTAACCGGGAAAGAGCCTGTGGTAGCTCAGGTGCTTAGTGCTCGCTGTAAATTTCACAGTACCCGAGCAACCTGAGTTTGATCCCTGCACCAAGGAAAATTTTAATTGCAATTTTAGGTACTGATTTACCACGTGGTCGTTATTGAAAATTAATGGAATAACTCCTTCCCTATTCTTACTCCTATACAAAAATATACAGGTCTATATCTCCCCGAGCGATAAGTTTGGAATCGTTTTCTTTTCTATATAAAAATAAGTCAGTGCCTTTGTTATTAAAATAAATGCTAAAGATATTTTCTTCACAGCTAACGGATAAAAATATTCAGAAAGACGTAATTATCAAGAATATTACGTTATTTTTAACGTGAAAAGTTTTCAAATATGCCAAGGATACTGTGCCGGACGGGCGAAACAAATCAAAGATCTATTGGTAGTAGCTGGTTTTCTAACACTACTGACTAGCAGCTATTATCAACTAAACTAGCTGATTTTATCACTTGTGTAACTGCGGATATCAGTTACGACCTTTTTCGGCTAGCTAACACTTTCACTATATGTAACTGCGAATATCAGTTACGACCTTTTTCGGCTAGCTAACACTATCACTATATGTAACTGCGAATATCAGTTACGACCTTTTTCGGCTAGCTAACACTATCACTATATGTAACTGCGAATATCAGTTACGACCTTTTTCGGCTAGCTAACACTTTCACTATTCACTATATACTGCTACTAGTCACTTCAGCTACCACCGGATACCACTCACTTCACTTCACTTGTCACTGGTCGTTCTTCACACTACTACGGGTACTGGGTCCCGAGCCCCTAAGGTAGACTTTGGCAATACTTTACAGTGAGCCGCTTGCCATTTTCCGTTTTTCCTCTTTATTGCATAAACTTTTCACCTTACAAATGGCATAAATTACAATATTTTGCCAATTTAAAACTAATTGCTACACTAACATGCTATATATCAATAAATCGGTAGTCTGATACTTTATTAGTATTTCATAAAGGTTAATCAAAATATTAACATTGTAAAAAGTTATTAAACGAAATGTCCAAAATTTTCATAATATTTGGGGACATTAATTCTTTGATTTTTCTATAACTAAGAAATGCGTTTAATTATAAAAAATATTCCTACACTTTCTTAATCTATAAGCCATATGCTAATTTAATGTCATATTTATAACTCTTTTAGAACATAAAATTATTTTCCTTATTTTTAGTATGAACTATTACGCAGTTAATTAAAAACTTTTAGAGAGTTCACGATAAGACGCGCTGTGATTGGTCGATTTTTTGGTATATAATAAAAGTTGTTTATATCACCTGTTATCAAAACGACATTCTGTACAAATATACTAAGAGTTATAAACTTGCTAAACAACAATATTAATACACGTTTTCACCCAGTTTTGTCGGTAATTTCATTATTAATACAAAAAACAATATTCTTTATAATTTTGTTTCTTAACGTTGTTAGGCCTTCGCGAACAGATACGCAACCACAGTCACTGGTTCAAGAAAAGACAATTCACACGCTTAAACTGTCTAAAAAAAGCTTAAAGTTATAACAAATTTTATAAAAAAAAATAAATTTGTCCAAAATAATTTGTAATCGTTTTCTTTTCTATATAAAAACAGGTCAGTGCCTGTATTATTTAAATAATTGCTAAAGATATTTTCTTAACGGATAAGAGATGAAAATATTTACAAAGGCGTTTTGCGCTGTAATGCCATTATACTATTCCTATTTATAAAACATTTTGGCGCTACTTCCTCAAACTAAAATCGCACTGAATGGAGCGTAATTCAAAAAGGAATTCACAATACACTTTCTACAGTGGTAGAGCCACATGGCAGCTTTTGCTGTGGCACAATGGGCCAAATCAAACCGGGGTGGTACCACGACCTCACAGATAACCAGCGTGAAGTAGAGATTTACTTCTGCGTTTCGTTTGGTTAGTGCAGGTGGCTGGAAGCCCCCCCCCCCCATCACCCCTGGTGACGATGAATCCCTCGCTAAGATACTCTTCCTTAGCTTGGGTGCTCAGGCTGCCCTGAATATTCTGGGATGGGGACGCAATTCTGCTCGCGGCTAAAACCGCTCGGGGCGAGTACGGAGCAATAACACCAAGGTGACCTGCCAGGTTATCCGCGAATTTTTGCAACATCACGGGATTTTATTCCAACCTAACGCTGTCCGCTACCATCTGGAGGCGGCGAAGTCGGCCTTGCTTTTTTTAACCGAGGCCCAGGTGTTGTCCCCAGGTGACAGTTCATATCTCTCCTAACCAGAGTACAAATTAGAATACTCCTTTGTACCTCGGACTGGAGTTTGCTTATACGTCAGAGAGGACGTGCAGTCTCGAAGGTTGGTCTTGTTGGTCCTATGGCTGCGCGTAGACAGTGACAAACATCCCTGCGTCTACGGATGTCTCTATAGGTCCCATAGATGAAATACCGACACAGACCGACTCATCGACCACGTCCAAGTGGCTACAGATTCCGTGCTACAGCAGATCTCATCCACAGCGTTCGTGATCCTTGGCGATTTTAACACCCACTCATCATGCTCCTCATCATCGTCATCGATCATGCGGGAAGATCTGTTTATGACTTTGCCTTGGCATATGGTCTGACAACTGGTTACATTGCAATTGCGGGTTCCAGATGTGAAAGATCACTTGCCCTGTTGGACCCGATTCGCTGTGTTGACAGACTGAATAAATATACACATTTTAGACTTTTGAATAATGTTCAAGACCATCATTAAAAATCGTTGAAATTTTAATACATATTTATTTTGAAATAGGGTGCAATTTGGCATTTTCTAAATAATTTGCATGCGAAATTTGGAAATTTGGATTGTAACGTTAAAACACATCTCGCGTTAACATTTATACGTGTGAATTGACGTGTTAGTGACGTTTTAGTGGCTAC
Organism: Parnassius smintheus behrii; assembly: GCA_036936625.1. NCBI lineage: Eukaryota > Metazoa > Arthropoda > Insecta > Lepidoptera > Papilionidae > Parnassius > Parnassius smintheus. The sequence continues at coordinate 24,247,037 of JAUPFT010000029.1, read as the reverse complement.
GCGGGCTCCGCCCACTTTCCAGTTCTATTACGTATGTATCATAGTATTCTATGGGTTTATTCGAGTTTGGGATCCATGGGATCACTGTTCTTGTATGTATTTTTACCCTAGTTGGCAGTAAATAAATTTTATTTATTTTTTTTTGTTTTAGCATCGCTCCACTTATTAGTACCACTATTAGACTTAAAAGTAATGTTAATACGTCTTTTCAGTCTGTTATGTACATACGAACAGTGATCTTGCCATGATAAGGAGTGATGTTGCGTAAAATTCCAAAGCTAGACACAACGAAGCCACCATCATATTCACGCAACATTGTCCTCTCCCAATATTCGGAGAATTTGCCTAAATCGAGACGATTTAGGCGGGATATCTCGCACATTTGGCGCTGCTCCCAACCATGGGGCGCAAAACTTTTATTGTATAATATTTTTTGTATAATATTTCGGTATTATTTTTATGTAAGGATAATAGAGAAACCACAACCTTCTACAAAACGTTTGACTATTTCAATCGTATTTACGTCGTATTTTAAATTTTTATTTTTTTGTTCTTATTATAGGATAGGATGACAAACGAGCACACAGTCCAACTGATGGTAAGTGGTTGCTGTGGCCCAAAGGTATCTTCATCTATCCTCGATTACGAATCAAAATGCAGATGCGTTGTCATCTGTGAGGACTTAGGTGGAATGCCTCGTTTCCAGTAAAAAGGGTCTCCGGTTCTCTACACTCACCATACGAAACACAGCAGCATTAAGCTACTATTTGACGCTGGTATTCTGTGAGAGCGTGGTCCTTCCTCGGTCGAGCCGACCCATTCGTGCTACAACTATACTTTTTGACTTTCACTTTTGATGTATAAATATATTTTAATTTAATACATAACTTGATCGATTTCTGTTTTAAGAAAAATTATTTTTAATTTTTCGTATTTTTTTATTATAGTTTAGTATTTATTTTATTATATAATAGTTTTCTATTTGTTGACGATAAACTATGAAGTAATTTACTAGTATTCTCATAAAGATACATCAGGAGATGTATGCCCTCTAGTCTGTTCTCAGTATTCAATAAAAAGACCTTAATATTTCATTTGTATTACAAAGAGAAAAAACGGAAACCAGAACGCTCCGGAAATGAGAGAAGAATGTTAACTTAACGAAATAAACAGAAAAAAAAGCATTGCATTGGATATTTTAAAAGTTTGTTGTTGTCGTAATAGATTTAAATTAAGGGGACATTCTCGAAATAATATACATTTTCTACGGGGTAGAGCCACGCTGGCTATATTATGGTTGTAGCATAAATGGGTGAGCTCGAGCAAGTAATGCTCACTCGCTCGGTAATACTTACATACTACTTATATAAAGCTTAATGATGTTATGGATCGAATAGTGTAAACAAATACATTGCAGTAAACAGTTACATACGACGTATATTTTATATTTAATTTACATCTTCTATTTATTATTCTTCAACAGAACTTAAAACTCCACTGGACTTTGTTCTCTTCTGTTGTATAGATGATTAGCCAGGCGCATGGCCAATTGAAAGTTACAGTAACAAACGTCTCGTAACTTTGGAGTTACTACCCGTTCCCGGTTGATGTAACATATCCAGAGTACGTTACTTCTAGCATTAACTTTCTGGCATGTTACTCGGCCGACACTTACAACACTCACGAGACGAAATAGATGATGAGTGATGGGTGATGAGTTATCTTACGCTGACACCACTTGACCAATTTTAGTTTATTTAAAAATCTTTATACCTACGTCTATGTACACATATAACTAAAATCGAATTGTATATCTGTAGTATCGAAGTAAGTGCCCCTAAATGAGCTGAGGGGGTTATTTACATGTCACTAAGACATGATTTTTTAAATTTTTGTCTGTCCTTGTGTTATCTGTCTGTCTGTTCAGGTCAATCTTCGGAATGCAATGCTTTACTCCTGGCATTACGTATAATAGACTTTTTTTAAGACTTTAGTTGAAAAATAATCACGAAAAATCATAAAATATTTTTTTTAATAAAATTGATTATTTCATGAGTTTCCTTGTCCGCGAAACAGACACAATAGTTAAACGACCGAAATGTTCATAGAACGGGGAATGGGTCAAATATGAGTAGCATCACATTATTCATATCCAGGCGAAACCGGGGCCAAGTCGTCAGTTAATGTATAATGTATGTACTACACAGAGAGGGACAAGCAACGGATTATAGGAATTTAACACCTGTCTAAGACGGACACCGTAGCTCAAATTTTCAATTTTAATTTCATGATTGTGAGATGCAGTAAAGGTTTCACTTCTGTATTTCAACCGTCAAGCGTATTCAAATTATAATTCATTGAGAATTATAATTTGAAAAGTTAACGACTTTGTTTCTAATTATATTTCTCTAATAATTTTAACTAACCGTGTAGTGGCAGTGTAAGAATGTCGTAAGAGGCGACAGAGGAAAGCTGTAGCAGCAGGTGGGCAGCAGCAACTGCCTGATAAGAATTCAAAATAATATGAAACTATGGATGCAAACCCGCTAGCCAATCTTGGCAACTATGGTAAATCAAACATATCGTGACATGATATGAAACATTTGGGGGAGTATATGCTCAGCACGGGATTTTTAGATGCTGTAATATAAAAAATTAAGAATATAATAGTTTTAACCACGTTTTAACAACACTTTCTTCATATTTAATTTAGATGAAGTATGTTTGGACATTTTTCAATTTTAATACTTTTTAAGGGATTGGTTTAGTATAAAGTGGAAATTATTTATATTGTAGTGAAATTATTAAAGTTAATTCAAGTGGGCTTAGAAAGCGATGGTGTAGCGTTTACTTAAAAAAAAAACACCTTGTAAAAACCAATTTTTACTTTGACTTTGGACAAACGTAATCATTATGACAGTTTTATAACTAAATTATACCTTATTTTGTCGTCCAATAATATACACTATTTAGCATTAGAGATACGTAACAGGGTGGTCCTACTCAGACTGGCATTAAATGTATAAATGTTTTCAAAATTGTATAACTTTTTTGTTTAAAAACCTTAGTTATTCCATATTAAGATAATGTAAAATGATATAACCATAGTTATAAGCAACTTCTTAACAGGCTATAAAAACATGAGATATAAGGGAGGCCTATATTTAATAAGTATATATATATATATATATATATATATATATATATATATATATATATATCCAAATAGTAATTAATAACATTAGATATATATATCCAAAGGTATAAAGCGCAAATCCGGTCTTGCAAGAAGTACTGCTGTCACATATGGGCTGGTGCTGCGAAATGACACCTAGAAGCGTTGGACTTAATGGAGATACGTGCTTAGAGGTTTATTGGTAACTATGATTTGGTTATAACCAATCTTGTTAACCGAGAGCATAAGTGCAGAGTAGCCAGCCCCTCAGTATTCTTTTAGCTACATCATTCATTTCATTCCTCCCATCCTTTTCACCATTATACAATTAGGCGATCGACGCGTCTTACACCCGTTTGTTACCGATATTCCACTATACAAACCGAATGGTTTGCTTCGTTTTACGTAAAGCCTACAGCAAAGTATGGAATAATTTGCATGCGTCTGTCTTTCCTTCCGAATACAAAGTGAGCGCCATCAAGGCAACAGCGAACCGGCCTCTGTTACGCTCAGACAGCGGGATTATCCATCGATGGCTTTATCGCCCTTACCACAAAGCGACGTTGTGCTCGTATCACTAGCTTATAATGAAATGACTATATATGACATAAATTTAAAAACTGATTTGAATAAAATTTTCTAAGTGAATAAAAACGATATTTGCAGGTTGTTCGTGAATTGAAAGAAAATTAAATTGTGACTTCAAAATGTTTGTGCCAGAACTTTTTAATAGATGATTCCTCGAGTACAACTTGAAACGAGCCAACCAGTATTCGCTCTATTTATGAGAAATCGCACATAAAAGAAGTTTTATATAAAGTTATTTTGAATATGTTCTTTGTAGTGGTGCTGTAAATATCCGTCACGTTGGTGTCCTAAGAGGCGTTGGAGGTAAAGAAACCAGTTTCAGTGCAGTTTCTTCCCAATAACAACTAAAATGTATGGTTGCCAAACCGGCTATCAATCGTATCAACTATGGCAAATATCCCCCGTATGATAGATATAATCTAATAAAAAGGGAAAAAAGGTTCTCGAGTGGCAGCCTCGTACCGGTAGGCGTAGTGTAGGGCAACCCCCCACTAGATGGAGTGACGACCTGGTAAGATATGCAGGAAGTCGATGGATGCAGGTGGCTCAGGACCGTGCTTTGTGGCATTAGTTGGGGGAGGAGGTATGTTCAGCAGTGGACTTGTGAAGGGCTGTAATGATGATAATGATAGATAGATAGATAGATATAATCTAACAGGGGAAACCTGTGTTAAGCGCTGAATTTTAGATTTGCTGTAACAGAATGCTACCAGCGCAGCGTACAAGTAAGCAGTAACAATTACGTAATAATTACGTGACGTATGAGGGCCACCCTGCAGTGGTTTGTAGCTGGAGCACGAGTAGGCAGGATCCATCAGAGAAGGACTGCGATTTCATAGCATATAATGCTGCTGTGTTTCGTATCGTAAATGTAAAAAACTAATTTTACTGATAACGACTAATTCCATCTTAGTTCACTAGGGTGACAACGCGTTCTTCATAGAGTAAGTGGATGCTGTGTGATTTATAGTAAATGGATGTGTGGTATATAGTAAGTGGATGCTGAGCTCATAGACATCTACATCTATCCTCGATTAAGAATAAAAATGCAGTAAAATGGGTCTCCGGTTCTCCACACTCACCATACGAAACACAACAGTCAGCGCTGCTGTGTTTCGTATGGTTGTATTTGTATACAACAACAAAAAATGTATTGACTGAATGACTTGACTTGCTAAAATTCATCATCATCGTCATTACAGAAAATCGCAAAAAAAGTTGACACAACACATACAAATGAAAACATTACATCATGGGGCATTTGGAAAATAGGCTTAAATGAATTTCAAAAGTATAATTCCTTTCACACCTCTTTTATTAAACTTAAAATTTCTTGAAGTTCTGTATTCCGCTACAACATTTTCCCTAACACTTCTTTTAATTTTAAAATAAACTTTCTTTATCGATGCAACCTGAACCCGACAAGCTTAGAACAGAAGAATTATTATTAATTTCAAAAACTTGGACTTAACACGCTTTAATGCAATCAGTCTTAAAGGATTTTCTAATTAAACCCATCTAAATTTGGAAACCTCTGCTTTTAGGGTTGTTACCTCGACCCCATACCGTACGTTCCAGACAAAATCAATTTTTAATAAAATAATTTGAATATTTTTACTTCCGTGCATTATTGTCTTCGAACATCACAATGTTTTTTTCGATTTTTTTGAAAGCATTATCAGCGTTACTAGTAAAACCGACGTCAATTTAAGTATTGGTTAAAGTTTCTTTCTCCTTTTTTACTAAATGGCAATAGAAAGAGACAGTTGTAGACATAATTAACAGTTAATTTAAGTATGTGATAAATAACGATCATTAGTAGGGGCGTATATTTTGACGAAATTGTTAAAATATTAACGTCTTTAGAAATTTCGTTCGTTCGTAAGCCCTTTTCAAAATTTGCTTTCTCTGCTAAAGGGATCTGCTGCTCCAAGTGATCCCCTGGGCTGTTAATGTAAACAGTCAAACAGCTTATAACGTTGCCTATCCACAAAGTTGTCCATAAACATGCCGACAGAAACATCTACATAGATACAGTAGACCAACATCGTCAGTTAAGCCAGAGATTATGCGGGACGTATTGTCCCTAGGTCAACCCTCTCACAGTCGCGTGCACTGAATACAGGTCATTGCTATTGTCTTACATTGTGTCTGAAAACCGGACGGTGAAAGTGTTAAGATGATTGTGACAATATGTGATTTTCCTTAGATCAAGTATCTAACGATGCGTTTAACCAATAATATTAATAAATAAATGATGTTCTTAAAGTAGAAAATATGGATTTATTTAACAATAATTATATAAAAATTTCATTTAATTGTTTAATAGCCGATTTATCAACCGCCAGTTATCAAATAAATTATTCTGGCTTCTCACGGGTGATTTCTGGATCTCGACAACAGCGCCACCTAACGAGTCCAATGGTGAATTTAAACCAGCCAGAAACCCTGTTAAACACCACCAAAACATTTCATCAAAATGAGTCGGGCCGTTTTTAAATTTTAACAAGATTGATGTCCGTTTGACATCAATTGATTTTAATATATAGAGATAATCTGACTGAAAATAAAAGTAACAATGACACTATTTTATTGATCCAAATGATATGTTTGTGTTGTGTTTTATTCTATAATTAACTTATCTGACGGTTAAAAATAGGCCCTAATTTGTAATTTTAACCGATTACAACCGATTTAATCATTCCTTTTTAATTAAATAGGCTTTACAGCAAGGTGGCCCCATTAAAATTAAAATAATATGTATTCCGCCCCTAAGGGTGGAAAACAGCTTAATAAGTTTCATATTGGACTCTTGTTTAAAGAATTTTATATTTTCGCAGATTGTAAACCGATTTCAATGATCTACTTTTTTAACCTTTAGCTTTAAAACCAGGATAGTTTCATTACATTTTAAAAGAAAACCACCCGTAAGATTGGAAATAGGGGAAAAAGTCAAATACTCCACATTTGTTTAAGTAATGTTTAATTTTCTACTTCTCCCGCTACACCAATTCTAATGAAACTTGGCACATAGGCGTAGTTTACATGACTTAACAATATTATGGTAACCTCAAGCTGATCTAGTAATAGGAACTGAAGGTCGTCGAGAGGAACTCCTTAAAGGTTCATATAGAAAATTTGTAGCGTGTTTCGGCTCTTATGACTTATATTGACGAGGACTTTAGACCTCTTTGAGTTTAAGCTGAAGGTCGGATGTAAAAATTTAATATTAATTAATAAGAAATATTAATTTTAAACAAATAAAAACCACATTCGCGGAATTATAGGTTCATATTCAAGAAGTATTTCGTACTTCACAAAAGACACTGTCTACAGTGTCTTGTGTAACGTGTCAGACACAGACGTTTTCGAAATTAACAATATACGTGGTAATTATACGTCTTAGAACCATGCTGCAGTCATATTAGTAGTATAGTTGTAGCACGAATGGGTCGGCTAGACCGGGAAGGACTACGCTCTCACAGAATACCAGCTTAAAATAGTAGCTTAATGCTGCTGTGTTTCGTATAGTGAGTATAGAGAACCGAAGACCCATTTTACTGGAAACGAGGCATTCTATCTTAGTCCTCAGAGTGATAACGCATCTGCATTTTGATTTGTCGTTCGAGGATAGATGTACATATATGTCTATAGGCCGCAGCAACCACTTTTATTAATTAAGTGCGAGCAGCTACGCAGGTCTGGGGAAAGAGACCAGTATCACTGCGACCTAGAAGATCTATTGTGATCGCTGCTATGGCTATAGTTTACGGCTAAGCCCTATATCTTCAATGAATAGAAGGAGTTGCTTAGCCGTGAGCAATTTCACTTCTTCTGGGCGGAGTACATAGTTTCCCAGATGACTGTTACGTTTGCGCATTAAGGGTCTGCAATAAGATATGTAGAGGCGTTTCTTCCGTTATGGAACAGAACCGACATATCTTTGAGTTGCTTAGTTCCAGGACGAACATGTGCTTTTTAAGACAACAGTGTCTAGTTAGGGCTCTTGCCAGAATGCTCGATTTATTTTTACTTAATCCCAGGGCTTCTGAAGCGAATTTACAATCAAAAGCCCGGATTAAGGTTTAAGAATGTTTTAAGCCTGGTGTGTCAGACCAGATTTTAAGTGATTTATTGTGATAGAGTTTCAAGGGTCAATCGAGCTAGGCTTCTTGAGATTCCACAAAATGGCTCAGGTCCAAATTGTGTGCACTTTGTGCCCTCCCGTGCAAGTTTGTCGGCAAATTCGTTGCCTACAATACTCTCGTGACCAGGAATCCATCTTAAAACGACCCTGTTGTTACATCCCAGCGCGTTTAAACTGGTTCACGCAGTCTCCAACTAGTTTCGAGTTCACTAAGTTCGACCTCAGCGCTAGCAGTGCCGCTTGACTATCAGAGATTATGTAAAGTACCCGGTTGACCGAGCTTCGCTCGGTATTTTTCGCACGGTTTTTTTTAATTCGTGTGTTTTGGAAATTATATTTAGATACAAATTATATACTGATGAAATACGAATAATATTTTTTGATCTTAGCGACATAATAGAAAAAACTGAACTGGTTATTTGAATAAAAAATCATGAGTGCAATTAGATTAATTTAAATTTTCATGTTTTTAAAAAATACTAAAAAAAAGGGCTCGAAAAAATAGATTTTCTCAAAAGGAAAGGAACTTTAAAAAGAAATTAAAAAAGTCGGTCGGTCGGTCTGGGCTCGAACCATGGTATTACGATTTTGTAACCGCCCAATATACCAATTAAGCTATTTGTTATCATTAATAACCTGTCAAAATTTACCTTCTAATTCTTCATGCTAAATTTGAATTTGGAGCGTTCCCCGCAAATTCCAAAGCCTAGGTCGAGGCCCATTTTAGACACATCGGTATACCATATGAGGCTACCGACCTCACGTATAACCTGGCCATTCAGCCAGTCTTCTCTGGAGGGTAATTTCACTATATAATTTTTTATCAAAAGTGTGTAGTGGACGCATGCTATCTGAGATCATGCATAAGACAGGTGATTCCTTAATTGAGTCGAGCATGGATCTCAATCTGTAGGAGAGCAAGCTCAGAACTTCCTGGGCGTTAATCCCATACAAACTAGCTCTCGCCTACTTCTATATATAGATCAAGGGGCGTTAGGCATAGAAGTGCATTAAGAGACGCTCCAGGCGATGATCGCATAGCTCCAGTTGCCATTAAGCAGGCAGTCCTTTGTAGACTATTTAGTCTGTCCGCAGTCGTCTTTTGGTTGGCCTTGTTACACCATACAATAAAGGCGTAGGTGAGCACTGGCCTCACTATGCTGCTGTACATCCATAGGACTATACTGGGACGCAAGCTCCAGTTGTTCCTGATTAAACGACAGCACGTACCTAAAGCAATTTTTGCCTTAGGGCATACGTTGCTAAGGTGATTATTACGTCCAAGTACTTAACTTCAGTGGAAAATGGTACTTCTTTACCATTAAGTTTTGATGGGACTAATTTGTGCAACCGTCTCTTTTTGGTAAAGGGTATTTATTATAACAGTTTTATCAGCATTAACTGATAAACTGTTATCCCTACACCAGTTATTTATGGTATTTAGGGCTCTTTGTATTATTGACGATAAAGTACTTTGGCAAAAGCCCCTCGCAATGATCACAAGGTCATCAGCGTAACTGTCATTTTGTACAATAGTTGGTCAACCGCAAGAGTCCAAAGAAGAGGTGACAAAAAACCTCCTTGTGGGCAGCCTCTTGTAGTTGCGACCACAATCGAAGTTTGAAACAGTGCTATATTTGCTTTTCTGTTTGAGAGCATCGACATCACCCATCTGATGGTTGTGGGGTCAACATTTTTAGATGTCAGGCCCCCAATGAGCAGTGATGTGGGGCTACTGTCAAAGGCGCCCTCAATATCTAGAAAGGCACAAAGAGCTATTTCTTTATCCTCCAGTGCTTTTCTGACCCTGTCAATAACACTGATCAGGGCTGTTTCCGTAGATTTGCCTCTGCGGTAAGCATGCTGGTTGTAATATATGGACCTCGTAGCTAGAGCTACATCCCTTATACATAAATATATATGTATATATATATATATATATATATATATATATATATATAAGGGATGTAGCTCATGCATGCTTACCGCAGAGGCAAATCTACGGAAAGAGCCCTGATCAGTGTTATCATTCCGCTCCGCTCATTTCTGTGAGGGTTTTAGGGCAAGGAATTGTCCGCCGCGCTGCCCCAGTGCGTGTTGGCGAACTTCACATGTCTTCGAAATATTTTTTGACATGCAGGTTTGACATGCATGTTTCCTCACGATGTTTTCCTTCACCGCCGAGCACGTGGTAAATCAGCACTTAAAATTGCAATTAACAATTCCATTGGTGCCGGCGGGAATCGAACCCGGTTTGCTCGCATACTACAGCGAGCGCTAACCATCTGAGCTACCACGGCTCCTAAGCAATCCTAAAATTAAGGCACAATTAGAATATATTAGTGGATATGTACCAAAAAAATTAAAAAAATCATTTTTAAAACGTAAAACATGCTTGACAAATTTGTGTGATGAAAAGAAATTAGTACATAGAAATGAGTACATTAGATTAAAAGATTATTCCAAAGAACAAGAGAGTTTGATACGTACATCTCAAGAATTTATATATTTATTTTCGTCCATTCAAGATGTCGTAACTTCTATGGGGACTAATAGAAATTTGGATAATATTAAAAATTATTTTAAAACAATTATGTGCATAGTTTGCGATTTCAATTTCCTAACTTGTGTGAAACATAAAAATGAAATTATAGAAGATATAAGATGTACATAGTTGGGCCAATAATATATAAATAAAATATTAAAAATATAAAATAAAGGTGACTTAATGCAATCTCAAGCATTTAATTATTGCTTAAAAGAAAAAATAAACTTTGCATCAAATGAATATATTATGTAGTTTTATTGCAGTTTAAATTTTATTCATGCTAAATATCATTACATAATGTTTTAAGTACAATTCAGACTTAAAACATTGTGTGAAATAAAATAAATAAAAGTAAACCTCTATATATCCAAACAAAGATATATCATCATAAATATAATCATAGATATAATATTTCTATGTATCCAATTAATGTTATTATACGTAATTATATTTATATGCAATATCTTTTTAGTTCGGACACAGAACTGTAGTAGGCGCTGGATTCGCATTACTTAACTGCCAACTCTATTTCTGATTATTCAAAGTACTCTGTGTCTCAAGAAAAGAACAAGCAAGTAAAAAGACCCATCAGGCTCCCATTAGGTTATCATTAGATGTGTAACAGTGTTAGAATATTTAACTATTCTAATAAAATAAGTGTTAGTTTCGTATTCTTATTAATTTCAACTTAGCCCCTAGCAGAATAAATTTTCAATTAATTTCTATCAAATATTTACTCAGACAGATTTCAAAGTAATAGTTATTTAGTTCAGTTTTTCTTCTTGTAAGATACATAAATACGGTTTACTTTGCTCTCATCCCTAACAATAGTAATCGGTTATTTTAATAATGACCTACAGTCCGAATTTACACGGTGATCATTTTCAAAGGAGATTAGCCATCTGTACAAGGCAAGATTATATTACACAAGTGTAAGCTCAAGCGCAGGTGCACTAAACGGAAACGACACGACACGATCAGAGACAGATTAGGCGTAGGCCAACGGCTTTACCTGCTGTTAGGGGCACGGAGGTGAAACACTGCCAACTTTCTCACTGTGGGCTATTACTAAGATTTTTAAAAAATATCTAAGAACAAATTCTAGGCGCGACCATATTCGAACCCGTGACCGCATGTTCAGCAATCTCGCTTACAGCCATCGGATTAAAGAGGTAGTCATCTAAATTCTATAAAACTTTACTCAAAGTTGGACCAAAATAAAAATACATTTCTTTATATGGAGTAAATCAAACGTTGCCCCTATACATTAGTATTTTCCCTAGTATCGTGGAGGCAGGGATCGACTACATACCGCCGATTTAGAGATCAGTGAGCAACGGTTTAACGGTGCGCGGATTAAATTAACTATTTTAAGGTTCCGTAGAATAATATTTTAATTAATAATTTGCAATAATTGATATGTTTTCATTTTAAATTAGAATGTATTTATATAAGATTAATTAATAATAGTTATTTGTAAGGGTGTATTCAGACAACTGAAGAAGGATTTCGCGTTGTCTTTAGTAGTAAAATCCATCTACCTGAGAAATTTTTGCTCGTTAGATTGAAAAAGTGAAATAGACCTAGGGTTTCGAAACTAATTGGAATTTCACACCTAAAATGAGTGGTGATGTAACTGACGGGATAATATAGGCTTTTAGGTAATTAAACTGGTTTTCGAAAATAACAGGAAGATTAATATATCCAACGGCAGATAATTTATGACCACCAGCTGAAATAAATGATTGAAAGGCGTCGGGTTTGACAAAGTTCGAAAGTAATAATGATAATGATAATGCTATTCAGAAACAAACTCAAATTATGTGTAGCGGCGAGGTCCGACCCCGTTCGATCCGACCCATTCGTGCTACAACTATAATGTTACGAGCTTGAGGTTCGTGACAATAAAAATTGCCGATAGAATTACCTAAATTAACACTTTAATTTACTTTATACAAATTGAAGTTAAAAACACTAATAATTAAACACACTAATTCACTTAATTCCGCTCCGAAGCTTCGCTTGTGTCGCCGAGTTCAACTCTGCCTCGATCTGTATCTTGCGGCGCCTATTTATTTAAATTAGCAAAGAAGCGTCCCGAATATTCAAGTAAATGCGCGCAAAGGGACGGGTGTGCGAGTATAGATTTTCTAGAAACTTAGTTCTTCGGATGGCGTTGTCAGTTGAGAGATTTGTGATGTCATTTTCTGCGAAGCTCCCCTCGCTCTCGTTCCTGACACTAGATGGCGCTAGTTGACTGCAACACTGCCCCCTCCTAAGAGATGCTCGTCCCGAGCATTTCGGTCCCATAATAACGCGCCAAGCGATCCACATGGACGATCTTAGGAGTCCCTCTTGCGCCTTTCTGTATCCGGTAGGTCACATCGTTGATCCTGGTTACAATCCGGTACGGGCCGTCCCATTTAGCTTGAAGCTTAGGAGATTTCCCTTTGCAGCAGACTGGATTGTGCAACCACACTAATGAGTCTTCGTTGAACCCTTTATTGTTCATTTTGCGGTCGTACCGGGTTTTCATTTTCTCAGACATTTGCTGGCCCGATTGTCTGACGTGCTCATAAATGTCATTCATTTTGTTCCGCAAGTCATTTGCATAATCGGTTATACTGCGTGGGGCATCAGGTGGTATCCCGGTGATCAGGTCTGCAGGCAGCCGTAATTCTCTTCCAAAGTTTGCGAAAGCTGGTGTCACTGCTGTACTTTCGTGAACAGAACTTCGATATGACAACAAAAACGGTTGTATCTGCTTATCCCAATCTCGTTGCCGATTGTCTACAACTTTTGCTAGGTACCTCTCCAATGTCTGATTAAATCGTTCTACCATTCTATCAGATTGCGGGTGATAAGAAGTCGTTCTTGTTTTATGAGTACCCATAACTCGGCAAGTTTCCTGGAATATTTGAGACTCAAAATTCCTTCCTTGATCGCTGTGAATCTCTAAAGGTACTCCAAAACGACAGAAGACTTCATGAACTAGTTTATCTGCAACTGTTGAAGCTTCTTGATTTGGAATGGCGAAGACTTCCGGCCACTTAGTGAAGTAATCCATCACAACCATGAAATACTTGTTACCGCTTTCACTCTCCGGAAACGGCCCCGCCACGTCAATGGTTATTCTCTCCCATGGTGCACCAACATTGTACAACTTCAATGCACCTCTACTACGAGTCTGAGGTCCCTTTACAGCCGCACAACTTGTACATTTGCGACACCAGTCCTCGACATCGTTTCGACAGTGGACCCAGTAAAACCGTTCTCGGATCTTCAGTAGAGTTCGTTTAACTCCTAGATGGCCTCCTGAATAATCATTATAGTACAGCTGTAGCACATCCGGTACTTTAGCTTTAGGGACAACCATTTGCAAATGACAGCTGTCTCCCCTAACATTTTCCCATTTACGGCACAGAACTCCATCCTGAAGCAGCAAGCTGTCCCACTGGGCCCAATAGCTTTTAGTGGTCGAACTCATTGCTGAGACGTCGCTCCACTTAGGTTTGGGGGCACTGGCCTTTATCCATTCCAGAATCGGCTTGATGTCCGGATCTTCCTGCTGTGCATGTTGTAAGCTGTCCTTCCATTCTTTGCCGAGGTGGTCCGTCCCGAGCATCCTCACGGATACCTCTTCCTTACTCTCTTGCCTAGTACAATGGTTGCAATCTTCAGGACAAGGTCTTCTTGACAATGCATCTGCGTTGCCGTGAGATTTTCCGCTGCGATGTTCGATCTCAAAGTTGTATTCCTGCAGTAGTTCAATCCACCTCGCAACTTGTCCTTCTGGATTTTTAAACTGCAATAGCCATTTTAGTGCAGCATGGTCAGTTCTTAAGTGAAATTTTCGTCCCAGAAGATAATTGCTAAAATGCTGCAACGATTTTACCACAGCGAGCAATTCGCGTCTTGTGACACAATAGTTCCTTTCCGGTTTTGACAACGACTTGCTGAAGTACGATATCACGACCTCTTGGTCACCATTCCGTTGAGACAACACACCGCCAAGTCCTGTATCACTTGCGTCTGTGTCAACTATAAATTCTTTGCTTGCATCAGGGTATCCCAAAATAGGTGTTTTGCACAGACGGTCCTTGAGCTCCTGGAATGCGATATTGCAACTTTCATCCCAGCAGAAATGTCGCTTCCCCTCGGTTAGCTTGTGCAGAGGTTTGGCTATATCTGCAAAGTTCTTCACAAATCGCCGATAATAGGAGCACAAACCCAAAAATGCTCTAACCTGCGTCTTGTCTTTTGGAACCGGCCAACCCTTGACAGCGGCGATTTTCTCCGGATCCATACGGATACCTTCTTCCGACACTACATACCCTAAAAAGTTAACTTGTCGTTTGAATAGTGAACATTTCTTCGGACTCAACTTGAGGTTGGCACTCTGAATCTTCATGAGCACGCGTTCCAGGTTCTGAAGGTGTTCCTCAAACGTACGGCCCACGATGATGATGTCATCCAAGTAGACCAGACAGGCATCGCCAATTAGCCCAGTAAGTACAAGTTCCATCAGCCTTTCAAACGTTGCTGGAGCATTGCACAACCCAAACGGCATTACTTTAAATTGCCACAGACCCTTTCCCGTCGAAAACGCAGTTTTCTCCTTGTCCTTAGGGTCAATTTCAATTTGCCAGTAGCCACTTTTTAGATCCAGTGTGCTAAACCACTTTACTCCTGTAAGCATGTCCAGCGTGTCATCAATTCTTGGCAAGGGATAGCTGCCCTTCTTCGTAACGTCGTTCAGACGGCGGTAGTCAACACAAAACCGCATGCTGCCATCCTTCTTCTTCACCAGCACCACTGGTGAACACCATGGACTAGAGGAAGGTTCAATAACACCATCCTTCACCATTCCTTCAATCATGGTTTCCACTTCCTTTTCACATGCTACCGGCAATCTTCTTGGCCGCTGACGGATAGGCAATGCTTCTCCTGTGTTTATTTTGTGTTGAACTAAGCCAGTCTTTCCTATGTCAGCATCGTTTGATGAGAATACATCGGCGTACTTAAGTAACAACTTCTTCGCCTTGACCAATTCGTTCGGGAAGAGAACACTGCGACAGTCTTCCAAAAGTGTAGTCACTCTCGTTTCTGCATCCTTGCTGGGGGTCCCACTCGATATATATTGGCACCGACGTAACCAATCGACTTCCTCACAAGTACCGATTAGTGTGCCTTTTTCTACAATCTGGTCCCGGTCGCAAAGGTTCAGCACACGTACTCCTGAGATGTCAGTGGTCCTGACCAAGGTTCGAGCTACTTTCCATGGAAGGTCATTGTTTACCCTTTCCACAAGTACACAACGGTGAGCTTGCCCAGCGTTTCGAGGAAGACTAACCGGAACAATCGTTTCCGATCTAGGCGGAGGAACAATCTTCCTAATGCTGTACACGTTCCCTGGTAACGCACCTTTCATAAAAAGTTCCTCCTGTCCACATTTCAAAACACCTTGCTTAACGTCGATCTCACAACAATTATTCCTCATAAAGTCTAGGCCTAGGATGCAGTCGTCCATTATATCAGCCACGATGACATTATGCAGGTAGATCACGTTGCCTAGCTTCAACTCCATCTCCTTCTCTCCACGGACGGGTATACGCTGACCGGTGGCGGTTACCAAATTAATGCGTTCTAGGTTGTATGCGGAGTCCCCAAGGAAATGACTTATAAGTTGGGAACTAACAACCGTACGAGAGGCTCCAGTGTCTATGGTCAGTTTACACGGCATTCCGTTGATCTCGCCCTTGATGATTAGACTGTTCCTATCATGGGTTTGTGAGATCGAGATCCTTGGGGCTCTTTTAACATCAGCCAGCACCCGCCCCGCAGTTCTGGCTTTTACTCGTTTCCCTGCTGCTGCTGGGCGGTGCTGTTGGCCGCACTACCCTCCTGAGATCGTTCACCGTCCCTTTCTGGGGTTCGCTTAGGGCAGCTGGATCGAAGATGGCCCTTTTCCCCACAGCCATAGCACCTAGGGATGTATCCTCCGTTGCGGTCGCGAACTGTAGCTGCTGCAACCTCCCTGACGCGATGGGAACGATGATCCTGCCGCACGGCTTCTACCTCCAGTGCATGGGCCAAGGCGTCCTTAAGCGTCTCGTGGTGCCCAAGCCTCACAGCAGCTCTGACTTCCAGGTCACGGATGCCGTCGATGAATGTCTGCACCAGGTTCCCTTCAATGAGCGCAGGTACAGACCGGTATGCTTTTCGCACCAGCTTCCCCACCTCTAGGGCCCACTGCTGCAGGTTTTCGTTGATGCGCTGCACGCGATCTTTTAGCTGCGCACGAAAGACGTGTTCCAGGTGAGCGTCACCATACCTCGCCTCCAATGCCTCAAGGAGTTGCTCATAAGTCACTTCCTCACCGAGAGCTTCCAGAACTGTTAAGGCCTGGTCGCGCAGGCCTAGTGTGATAGCAGTCATGGCCTGACTTTTATTCCAGCCGTTCGCCTTCATAACAGCCTCGAACTGGATTTTGTAGGCTGACCAAGACGAAGTCCCGTCGAACGGTGGCACTTTGAACCCACGTAGCGAAGGTGTAGTAGCTACTACTACGTAGTTCTATCCCCCTGTTTGAGTTCGTCCAGTGATTGCTTCATGTCAGCCATTACGTTGTCAACCCGATTGTTCACTTGGTCGATTTGGGTTTTAGCTTCCTTGATTTGGGTTTCAGCTTCCGACAAGCGGTTGTCATGCTGAGCAACCCTATCCTTCACCTCCCTTATCTCTTTCCCAAAGGTAGCGTGAAGGTCCTTCATGAGGAGCATCTGCTCTTCCGATCGACGAGCCTGTTCCGCCTGCTGGCGGGCCTGTTCATCTTGTCCGCTCTGCAGCTGCTCTTTCAACTGACGGATCTGTTCCTCCTGTCGGCGAGCCTGTTCCTCCTGCTACTCTTTCAACAGACGGGCCTGTTCCTCCTGTCCGCTCCGCAGCTGCTGCAGCATCACCATCAGAGCACCTAAGTCAGGTGCCACAGACGTAGAAGCTGCTGACGGACCGGCTTCCGTGGCCGGCGGCTGGCCCTCAGACATCTGCGGCATTGCACCACCAAATCTCCTCTGGTCCGTCTCCTGCTGGCGTTGACTTCGGGTACGGATACCCTCCGTTTCCTCCTTAGGTAAAATCGGCATTATTTTATCCCACTTCTGACACCAATTGTTACGAGCTTGAGGTTCGTGACAATAAAAATTTTCACTTTAATTTACTTTATACAAATTAAAGTTAAAAACACTAATAATTAAACACACTAATTCACTTAATTCCGCTCCGAAGCTTCGCTTGTGTCGCCGAGTTTAACTCTGCCTCGATCGCATCAGGCGACGCCTATTTATTTAAATTAGCAAAGAAGCGTCCCGAATATTCAAGTAAATGCGCGCAAAGGGACGGGTGTGCGAGTATAGATTTTCTAGAAACTTAGTTCTTCGAATGGCGCTGTCAGTTGAGAGATTTGTGATGTCATTTTCTGCGAAGCTCCCCTCGCTCTCGTTCCTGACACTAGATGGCGCTAGTTGACTGCAACAATAATATAGCTGTAATGTGGCGCTAACTCGCTTCTTCTAACGTTAGCTTAGCCCTGTTTTTGTCTTTAATCCTGTTACTATTAACTACCTTTCGTAAATTACCGCAGTACAGCTTCGATTGGTCCATCATTATGTTTGGTCAATCTATTACTTGTCAAGCATATTAAAAATCAGAAGCACTCTGATAGAGTGACTACGGGTTTTATCGTTTACCAATTATCTGTTACTACTATCGGTTACTATCGGTTACTATCGGGTACTATCGGGTACTATCGGGTACTATCGGTGTTATCGGTACTTACTGTCGGTTGCGTGGAGGAGTATCAGTTGCATAAAATGTCTGAAACTACAATTGGTATTCCACCTGCCAAGCTAGGCGTTTAGTGGAAAACAACCACCAATACAATATATATATATATATATATATATATATATATATATATATATATATATATATATATATATATATATATATATATATACAAAATAATAATTTCCTTCTTATTTCTATAATATTCTCTTCATTAATACCTAAGCTTAGTCTCTTTTGAGTCATCTCATATTTTAATGTAGGATGTATACGGTTTTAAGAACTACTTTTACGGATTTTATCGCATTTTATTTATATTAATTTTAATACCCGACGTTTCTTTGTTACAGAGAGCACGAGGGATCTGTGACAGCAAACACCTGGCCGCCGAACTTCAGCACGTCAAGCAGGTTCTGCACGACAACAAGCTTCGGGTCCCGCGCCTCCTTCACAGTGACCGAGTGAAGCCGGCCACAGTCGAGCGTGTGCCTGCTGTACTACCATATGTCAGAGGTATCACAGACAAGATTGGCTACATCTTGAAGCGAGTTTCTATTAGAACATTCTACAAGCCGCCGAAGAAGATTAGTCAGTTCTTACCATCCGTCAAGTGTCAT
Source organism: Parnassius smintheus behrii (assembly GCA_036936625.1). Taxonomy (NCBI): domain Eukaryota; kingdom Metazoa; phylum Arthropoda; class Insecta; order Lepidoptera; family Papilionidae; genus Parnassius; species Parnassius smintheus. The sequence goes on along the minus strand of JAUPFT010000029.1, from coordinate 24,228,117 downwards.
ATTCCTCTACAAGATGCAGGAGTGTACAACCTTGATTGTGATTGTGGTCTCTCATATATAGGGCAAACAAAGAGATCTATTAGAACCCGCGTAAAAGAACATATAGCTGACGTGAAGCATCAACGTTCCGGGAAGTCTGCAGCTTGCGATCATATCCTAGTTGGCCCCAACCATTACATCAGATTTGATAGACCACAAATCCTCGCGAAAGAACATCGATTCCTACCAAGGATGATACGTGAGGCTATTGAAATTAAAAAACACCCTAATTTCAATAGAAAAGGAGGCTGGGTACTACCACCTGCTTGGGATCCTACAATTAATAAAATTAAAACTAAACCCAAGCATACCACTGCAAGACTTCAAAACACAGTTAGTTCATTCTCCGTAGATCGGACCAAAGACAATAATTAAAAAGCTGAAGGTACTCCGGGTTAACTTTGACATCGGGACGTCAGTCACCTCAGTCCCCGGTGACCATGGGTGCTGGAAAGCACCCGAAACATCGGGTATTAAAATTAATATAAATAAAACGCGATAAAATCCGTAAAAGTAGTTTTAATCAATGTATAGTGTTCGCGTAAACATAAGAAATCATTACGATTTTAAGAATTAGAAATCCTATAAAGTATTTTTTTTTATTTTATCTTTGAACGAAATTCTAACTTTTCAGAGGTTGAAGGTAAACTTGCTGCAAATGCATTCATTCTACTGGCACAATGTGGCCGCTTCATATGCAAATCGAATTTATTATCTCGACGTTTGATGTTATTTATTTATTTAGGTAATTTATTTTTTATTTTGATACTTTGTGGTAAAATAAGTTGCTTCTTATATGGAGTAAAGGTTTCATATAGAGTAAGGTTTTGAGGGACTAGGCTGCTCGCGTCCATATTAAATACTTGAAATCTGACTCCCTACACATGTGCTCCGGGTAGTGTAACAACTAAAGGAGCAGCACCAACTACAATGGTAGGCTGCCGCTGGCTTTTTGGTTACCACCCAGCAATGCAAAGTCTTATCTTCGTACTCCGGTATGATACTTGGTGAAGCCATATGGAGAATGGGTTCAAACAGTAGCGTTGCGTGTGCGAACCGGGTGTGAAGCTTCAGTTGTTGCTGTGTAGGGTACTTGGTTGTGGAGGGTAGCGGGATCCGAAACACGGTGTTCGTTGGCCAACCGCAGGTAGCTGGGGACCCAATTAGTGAATTTGCTACTCATGAAAGGCCGCCCCGCCAACTATCGAAAAATTCCAGGGTGGCTCCATCGTGCCGGTTAGCCACCGAGCAAGAGGATCCGATGGCGATCTCTGGGTTTAGGCATCCCCGCAGTCTCCAGATGAAGTACCCATGGGCACAGTAGCTCTGGTTTGGTTTGGTTGCTAATGCAACGTCTCGTTGAACTACCATTCTTCATACATATTCACTCTTAACTCTGTAATATGTATCAAAAAATGAAAAGTGTGGCTAAACAGCGATTGCACGTCCTCTCATTAAAAGTACATCTCACTAATATTCAAGGATTACACTCTAACGTCAACGCAGTCCATCACCATCTTGAGACTGAGAAGCCGCACCTACTTTTCTTGACAGAGACCCAAATTGGATGTCTATTGAATGCGGCGTACCTTGACTATCCTGGATGGAATTGGTTCCTCCTGGAGTACCAACTCCATCTACGTGTCGGTGTCTGAGTGTACGTCCGCAATGACATCTGCTTCCAGCGTCTCGATCATCTTGTAGACACCACTTTTTCGACAATATGGGTAATGGTAGAAACAGGTATTGAAAAAATCCTTTATGCCTGTGTCTATCGATCGCACAGCGGTAACCAGGAGACAACACGATTGTTTGATTACCTTAGTTTGGCTGCTGATGTGGCCCTTAGCCAGTATCCTACTGCACAGCTAATCTTTATGGAGGACTTTAACGCCTATAACCAAGATTGGGATCTTGGTTATAGGCGTTATACCGGATGACCGTCCCGATGAAGGCGGCTAATTGCTTGGACCTTCTACTGACTACCAAACCAGACAGGTATGAAGCACAGGTTACCTTTCCTTTGGGTACATCTAACCACTGTCTGGTGAAATCTGTATACTTCATATTCTCCACCTGATTACGAGTCCTAAGGTGTTCAACGAATATGGCGGTATAAGTCAGCTGATTGGGATGACATGCGACACTTTTTTGCATTCTATTCTTGGCTTGTGGTATGTTTCTCTTCTGCGGATCTGTCGTGCTACACAAATTCGATAACCGATGTGTTGCGTAAAGCTATGGAGCATTTAACCCCCTTTTCTAACGCTCCCATCGGTAGAAAAGCTCGCCCATGGTTTTGCACTGAATGCGCTCAAGCTGAAAAACGAAAGCATTTAGCGTACCTGTCCTGGGTTGCTGCTCAAAGCCAGAAAGCTTCGGATATCAGCTCCAAGAAGAGAACTTTCAACCAGGCCACCAAGTCCTACCAAAAAGCATTACGGAAAGCCAGTATCAATCGCATTAAACATATTGACGCAAAACTCTCCGCCAGACCATGCGGCACTAGAGCTTTTTGGTCTCTTGCCAAAGCGGTAGAGACAAACTTCTGCCGGTCTTCACTGCCTATGCTGGTAAAACCGGATAGCACACTGGCACATACGGCTAAAGAGCAGGTGGATTTGTTCTCATCTCTATTTGTCTATAATTTACGTCTGGATAGTGGCAACAAAGTTCCACTTCCACTTAAATTACCTCAATACAGGACCTTTATGTCAGAGGTTCCTGCAGCCTGTTCCAAAAAAAGGCAGCCGTGCCGACCCTGCCAATTATCCGGCAATCTCAATTACCTCCATACTCTGCAAGATTATGGCGCGTGTATAGTGACCGGCAATACGGGTTTTGCCGAAATCGATCAGCTGGGGATCTTCTAGCGTACGCCACTCACGTATGGGGCGAATCACTCGGGAACAATGGGAAAGCTCTTGCTGTTTCCCTTGATGTCTCGAAGAGCTTTGAAAGAGGCTAATCCCCTGATCTGGTTGACTGGGTAAGGGACTTTCTGAGTGAGCAATCTCTCCGCGTCGTCGCCAATGGGTGCTCAACCGATCCTGTAACGACTAATGCCGTTGTTCCTCAGGGGTCCGTTCTCTCCGCAACTCTCTTCCTGCTGCATATTAATGATTTTCTTATCAGCGGTAGAATGATTTTCTTATAGTGGTATAGTTGTGGAGAGATACCAATCAAGTACTCGGGCCAGTTGGGATCAAACCATTCCGAAAGAGAAGCTATGGTAGATCGTGTGAATCTCACACTACAGGCTGTTTTCAAATAAAGCGATGCTAATGTTGTGAAATTCAACGCCTCTAAAACACAAGCGTGTCTCTTCACTGCGAAAAGGAGACAGATCACGTTGGCTTCTTCTTTCCAAAATATATCACTGCAATACACCGACCACCTCCAATTACTGAGGGTTGAGATATCCTTAAATCTGAACTTTGGATGGCTCTTTGAGTGAAAGGCCAAAACAGCTGCAAGGAAGCAAGGAGTCCTTGCAAATGTGTGACAATACTTCACGCCGGGACAGCTGCTTACCTTATGTAAAACGCAAGTCCGGTCGTGCACGGAATATTGCTGCCATTTATGAGCTGGTGCTGTCAAACATCATCTAAGACGCATTATGAGCCTCACTCACTTCACATTTAAAGAGTTTTCAACTTGTCTGACTCAGATTGAAGCTGTCCTAAATTCCAGACTTCTTAAACCCTTTTTATCTGATCGCACTGATCTAACATATTTAAATCCCTCCCATTTTCTTATTAGCTAGATTTGCATGACTGGAGAAGCTAAAACAACATTTTTGGAGGTGTTTTGTTAATGATTATATTCATCTCTTACGGAAAAAGAAGAAATGGCGCATCTCTTGCAGGGACATGACTATAGGAAAAATGGTTTTAGTAAAGGAAAACAATCTTCCCCCACTGTTATGTCTTCTGTGGCGCATCACTAAATTCATTCCGGGAAAGGATGGTGTTGGGAGAGTAGCTGAACTCAAAACGGGCATCTTCTTCGCGCCTATAATCACCTCGACACATTACTAATTGAAGCGGTCTAGACCACTCCTCGCCGGGGAGCATGTTGAGTTTTATCGTAAACCAAAACGCAACCATAGGAAATAGCTCGGTCCAATCAAAAAATTCGAATTAAAATAATAACGGTTGCGGACTTCTTCAAGACACAATATCTCAGTTCAACTTTATGCAGTAGTTCATCCTTTGTGTATATTTGTAAGTATCTTTCAATATCGAAATTACTACCAATAAAATCAAGGTGTTTATTTTGGAAATTACGGCTACAACAATTAATTATATACATCACCTAAGAGCTCCTGCCGCATCCAGGGTCAGGATATTGGGCAAACATCTGCCTTGAAGACATCTACATTGTAATTGTAATCGCTTAGAAAGACAGATGCTTGCAAGGTATTATACTCCCTCGCTGTACGCATTACGAAAAAAGAAGCAAACCGTTTGTTGGTACATCAATAACAAAGAGTAAGGATTGGCCGAGTGTCTCGTTTCTGATTATGGAAGGGATACGGATGAATTAATCAATTCAATTCCTGAGTACACTCTCCGAAATATATTTTGTGTCCTACGGAGTGTCTCTTCGTCAACTAAACTGACACACCTCATTATTAGTTATTCTTATCAAATAAAATTGAACAATTTTTCCTTTTTATAATTATAATGTGAGATAATAAATAATACACGAACATTTCATATTCGCATTGATAGGATAGAACAGAATAGAATATTTTTTATTCAATATAAATCATATGTAATTCTTATTGAAATTAATTTTTTACTTTACCACCGATGCGGAAAAAACCTCTGTCCTGGGAGTAATCAGCAAGAAACCTAGCGGGACTTTTTAAAAAACAATTAACAATATTACAATTTAGTTAAAAACTATTTAGAAAATTGATTTTAGAAATTGCTTGAAAACGATCACCACATTCTCAGAGGTTATTGTCAACAATTTATTCCTTTATATTACAATAACCTTTTTTACACAGTTTTTTTTTAGTTAAATATTTAAACTTTGTAATACAGAGACCTTGATTTTCTGGAAATTTGTTGTAATAGCGTATACATTGCCCTAAGACTGAATAACTCACTCTGTGGATGTCGAGAAACTGGTATCACTAACTAGTTCGTTTTAGCTGATAATTTTTTGGAAGTAAATATTCTATTGAATTCATAAGTTATAATTTTAAATAATGCACCATACAAATAATCGGGGCTATTTTTAAATAAAAGTGATGGAAGTTGGTGGAGCTATAGGGTTCCTGGGTTCGAATCCGGAAACGTATGGTAACAAATGGTGGGGCAACTGCGTTCCGAAGCGATGGAACAACAAAATGGTAGTGCCACGAGGTCTCGGGTTCAATTCCCGGGGACAATGGCCTCAAAATTATTGAGTGCGAGAATAAGAAAAGTGGACTGTATGGAGTGATTGGCTATAACCCAAACAAAATGGCGAACGTAAAGCGTGGCGGGTCTTGGACTTGCAATAATTTAGTTCACTCTATTTATCCGGTACGATGGAAAACATGATCTGCCAGGAAAAGAACAACAGAAAAAAAAACAAAGAAACAGCTCAATATCTATAGAAGCAGGTACTTACCAAGGTTCTTCTGCTGATGGTCTCTTACTCAGGCTTCGATGTTGGTGGACACTGCGCTGCAACTGGACACGTGGCGGCGGCACTCGTCGTTTTCTTACTCTGCCATCCCCACCCATAAGATTTAAGAGCCATATGGGCGGTTCATTGCCACTTCAGTTCATTGATACTGTAAATGTCGAGATAATCAGCGGTTTATTTAGTAAATGAGAAAAAAAGAGAAAAAAAGAGAGAGAGATAAATATTAAAAGTATGAGTGGCATTGACGCTTAGCTCGCGTACTAGCGCCATGCCTGAGCGCTACCAGAGCTCATGCAAAAGTTCTTTTTCAATGAAGACCTAGGACTAGGAGCTTATCGTAAGAAGATCGGACATTTTTCGAACGAGCGTATGAAAAAAATAGGCTGGAAAGATTTCGCGCTTTGTTACGGCGGTACACGGGGAAAAAATACCGCGAAATTTTGTTTTCAGATGAATTTTTTTTAATATCGAAGTAAGTTATAATAAACAAATTGATAATATGTATGCCCACATCGGTGAAGAAGACAGTACACGTATTTCGAGGGTTCAACGAGCCCATTATCCTTCGTCACTCATGGTTTGGCTTGGAGTCTCATAATCAGACTTAACTGAGCTGTTTTTCTGTGAAAAAGGTATAAAAACCAGTACCGAGGTGTACCAAAATACCGTCCTAACAAACATAGTGGAACCTCTTTCTTAAACAATGTTCTAAAAAGAGACATAGGATATTCCAACCGGACTCTGCACCAGCTTATATGGCACAAAGCACGCAAAACCGGTTGTCCACCCATGGAATTGGCTTTATCGGACATGAAGACTGGCCCTCTTTTAGTCCAGATTTAAGCCCACTGGATTATAAGATATGGAAATATTTGAAGGAGAAAGTCTGCGCTAAACTCCATCAGAATTTGAAATTTATCCAAGCATCTTTGGCTAAAGCAGATATGAGTGTGGTGCGTGCTGCGATTGATAATTGGCCGCGTCGATAAAGGGCATGTATTCAAAATAGACGAGGGTATTTTAAATAATGAAAATAAATTACATTCATTTCATATCTAGCTTCTATATAATTATAAAAAAGTATATCATTAATTTTAAAAAAAGTTTTTGACAGAACTTATGACTTGACTATGTGTGTATCTATACATATAATAAATCTGTAGAAAAGTCGTGTCTGTAATTCTATTATTTTTTGAAAAAAACAAGTCCAGGGGACTAAACAAGCGGTACTGAAAGCAAATTAGTAGTTTTTAGAATTTTTGTCTGTCTGTCTGTCTGTCTGTCTGTCTGTCTGTCTGTCTGTCTGTCTGTCTGTGTATTCAGGATTCACTCATAAACTACAAGACGGATTTACATGAAATTTTGTAAGTGGGTAGTTAAGAACCCGGGGCAACTTATAGGCTACTTTTTATCCGATTACGGAGCATCAAAAAAGAAGGTTATGTTTTATTACCTTTCTTTGGAGTTAATTTTATAATAAGTGCATAAAATGTCATTAGTCTTAAGGTAGATTACATAAAGTTCTTAATTTGTAATCTATATTCATAACTGAAGCTTAATATACTATGTTAACCGTTGAAACTTAGTTTAAAACTTCACCGACTACGTTGTATGTTTATAAGACAGTGCCATCTATTATTAAAATGCAAAAAGTGTTACGTTTTCCCTTCAGGCACTAATAAATTATTTATTATACATATTAAAGTTTTATTAAAAAATATAAACATTTATAGAAGCTTTTTATATGTATGTATTGCTTTTAAATTTTGTCTATCGTTATGAAAATCAAGTTTAATTTAAATACATAATAGCGCCATTTAAGAAAAAGTAAGTTACAATGACGGCATCCACACCTTTTTCTGCCACCAGTGTGGCGCCACTTGTGAAGGTGAAGTGAGGTATAATATTTGACAGATATCAGGGCGGGGAAGTTAATTTGTTCGAAAAATGTAAAGGTTAATGTTTCTTTCTGTACTGTTGCTATATTTTATATTTTTAAAATTAAAAATACATAATATTCATGAAAGTAGAAAAATTTTAAAAAGTTAAAAATGTGCAAAAAATTAAACAGCAAACCACTGACTCATTGTTTTGTGTATTAGTATAATACTCTAGAAACTGATAAACTTTTATTAAAAACTTACTTCTCCATTAAATGACATTGTGTAACAAAAAACTTTATCTCAGTGTCAACTAGCGACATCTGGTGAGCAGAAAATTATTAGCCCTCATTAAACAGTATGGTTCTCTAACTACGTCACTTCACGGCGACTATTTAAATATTAGTATAATACTCTAGAAACTGATAAACTTTTATTAAAAACTTACTTCTCCATTAAATGACATTGTGTAACAAAAAACTTTATCTCAGTGTCAACTAGCGACATCTGGTGAGCAGAAAATTATTAGCCCTCATTAAACAGTATGGTTCTCTAACTACGTCACTTCACGGCGACTATTTAAATTGTATATATTATTTGTATAAATACATAATAAACAATTATAATTTTTAGTTAGGTCCTTTTCTATCCTATAATAGGAATATAACTATTTTTTTTTATGAAATATATATTGGTACAATGATAATTGTTTTATTTCACTATTTTCCGTTACGTTCCGTTAGATGTCATTGCTGAACATCTACCTCGCGTAGGTAAGATTTTTCGTGAGTTTTCTTAATGACACATTATTTTATATCTACTCAATATGATAATTTGTAAAAGTTGTTATATTTGTGATAATACTGTGTGCTAAGTTTTCTATTCTTTTACCTTTCATGACATCATATTACGGATTTACGGATTTCTGATATTTTGTCCTACGATACGGAATTAGTTGTTTGGATTTTTTAGACTGTAATAATATATTAAATTTAAATTAAATTAAATTGAATTAAATAATATTATTATTGTAGTCTAAGGTTAAGTGATCACTAAATTGTTACATACGTGATTACATTTTCGGATAAGGATTTTATTTTGTGTTTTGGTTGTTGAATAAATTTTAAATAATGCCGCAAAAAAAGAAAAGTAGTCTTTCTCAATACACTAGAAGGGCTAAAAGGATGAGACAAGTTCGATCGCAAGAGACAAATGAGGACCGTGAGCTCCGTTTAGCTTACAATAGAGAACAAACTGCGGAATCTCGGGCATCAGAGTCCAGTTTTAATAATGAAACGCGCTTAGCTACAGATCGCGAACGTCACGCGTTGTCTCGCGCTTCGGAAACATTAACAAATTACTCTCAGCGTTTAAAAGTAGACCGTGAACGTCATATCGAGTCTCGAGCTTTAGAGACGTTTACGGAGCATTCAGAGAGGTTGACTGCAGACCGTGAACGTCATGCTGAAAGTCGCGCTTCAGAAACGTTTACGCAATATTCAGACCGCTTGACAGCAGACCGTGAGCGTCATGCTGAGTTTCGCGCTTCGGAAACATTTACGGAGTGTTCAGAACGGTTGACTGCAGACCGTGAACGTCATGCTGAGTCTCGCGCTTCAGAAACGTTTACTCAATATTCGGAACGCTTGACTGCAGACCGTGAGCGTCATGCTGAGTCTCGCGCTTCAGAAACGTTTACTCAATATTCGGAACGCTTGACTGCAGATCGTGAGCGTCATGTCGAGTCTCGCGCTTCGGAAACATTTACGGAGTGTTCAGAACGGTTGACAGCAGACCGTGAAAGTCATGCTGAGTCTCGCGCTTCAGAAACGCTAACTCAATATTCGGAACGCTTGACTGCAGACCGGGAACGTCATGCAAGATCACGTGCTTCGGAATCATTTACTCAATATGAAGCGAGGTTAGCAGCAGATAGGGAGAGCCGTTCGGTAAGTAGGACACATGAAACCCAGCAGGAGCATGACTTACGCTTAGAATTGGCAAGGGGATATTATGAAAATTCGCTTCAACACCGTAACGAACTTTTGTCTTTACAAAGGGAAAGAGTGCAAGCAATTAGGAGTAACGAGACAGAGAGTGAACGTGCAATTCGGTTACAAGCTGATCGTATTCGTACTTTTATAAATCGTTCACCCACCTTTACTCCGCCATCTATGGACAGAGAGAACTACACTGATCTCCCTTGGGTTGATAAAGAAAATAGTGGTTTTACCTACACTTTTAATATTGACTATAGTGAATTTGCCGAGATCGGAAGAATGATTTGCACTTGTAGTCATTGTCAATCACTTAAGTGGTCTAAAGAATCAAACGGGTTTTGCTGTTCAGCTGGCAAGGTACAATTGGAAATATTTCAAGAGCCCCCAGAACCTCTTAAATCGCTACTTAATGGGGACCATCCACATTCCAAGCAGTTTTTAGACAATATCCGTTCATACAATGGGGCATTCCAGATGACTTCTTTCGGGGCCAAGCAAGTGGTACATGGAACATTTATGCCTACTTTTAAAGTGCAGGGGCAAGTCTACCACTTAATTGGTTCGCTTTTGCCTGAGACAGAACCAAAGTTTTTACAAATATATTTCGTTTCTGATTACCATGAACAAGCCAATATAAGGAGGCAGAATTTCCCAAATTTAAACGCTAATGTTATCTCAGAGCTTCAGGGCATGCTTCATCAGGTCAACCCTTATGTATCCAATTTCAAAGCTGTACTAGAGTCGATCCCTCAAGATGAATACAATAATTATAAGTTTGTTATTAGCGCGGATAAGCGACCTTTAGTGCAACATTCCGGCCGTTATAATTCTCCATCCACCAATGAAGTGGCAGTTGTCCTGGTGGATCAGCAATGCGACAAGCGCGACATTATAGTACGCACGCGTGATGACCGCCTGCAACGAATTAGTGAGACTCATCGTTCTTACGACTCCTTACAATACCCACTTATTTACTGTCGCGGTGAAGATGGTTACAACTTTACGGTTTATCAAGTTGACCCCGCTACAGGAGCACCTCGGTTAGACAGAAAAGTTTCGGCTCTGCAATTTTATTGTTATCTCATGCAAATAAGACAACGTCGTTTTGTATATTTACAACGATTTCGTGGCTTATTTAACCAGTTTATTGTTGATATGTACGCAAAAGTTGAAACAGAGCGTTTAGTATTCATTCGTACTCATCAGAGACAGTTGCGTGCCGAAAATTATGTGGATCTTCATGATGCAGTACAGGGAGATACACACATAGAAAATTTAGGACGTTTAGTTATATTGCCTTCCAGCTTTATCGGGAGTCCCCGAAATATGAATGAACGCGTTCAAGACTCATTCTGTTATGTTCGCAAGTATGGTAGGCCAGATCTTTTCATAACAATAACTACTAACCCTAAATGGATCGAGATTTCTCAAGAGCTGCTAGAAGGTCAAGCATCGTACGATCGACACGATTTAATTAGTCGAGTTTTTTATTTAAAGTTAAAGTTGTTAATCAACTTATTAACCAAGCAAAACGTTTTTGGCGCTACGTCATGCTATACATACAACGTGGAATGGCAAAAAAGAGGGCTGCCCCACGCTCACATTCTTCTATGGTTATTACAAAAATTCATCCTAATGACGTTGATAATATAATAAGTGCAGAATTACCAAATCCCACAAATGATCCTATTTTACACCAAATTGTTAAAACACAGATGATACACGGGCCTTGCGGTGCATTAAATAATAATTCTCCGTGCATGAAGGATGGACAATGTACGAAAAAATATCCAAGACCCCTTTTAAGAGAAACAATCACTGGTGAAGATGGTTATCCCAAATATCGGCGGCGTGCTCCACGGTATGGAGGATTCACCACAAAATTGAGAATGTTTGGACAAGATGTAGAAGTAGATAACAGGTGGGTAGTGCCGTACTCACCTGTGCTATCGAGAACTTTCCAAACCCATATAAACGTAGAAATGTGTAACAGTGTTGAATCAATTAAATACATTTTTAAGTATGTAAATAAAGGGACGGATCAAGCAACACTTGCAATGAGCAACGACAGATTTGACGAAATTACAAGATTTCAATCAGGGCGATACATAAGTTCTTCGGAGGCAGCATGGCGAATATTCAGTTTCCCAATAAGCGAGCGTAATCCCCCGGTAATGCATTTAGACGTTCACGTGGAAGGCGGACAACGCGTATATTTTCACCCAGACAATATTGTGGAGCAACTAGAAAATCCTAGACAAACAACTTTACTGGCGTTCTTTCGATTATGCGAATCTGACGATTTCGCAAGAACTTTGCTTTATGACGAAGTTCCAGCGTATTATACATACGATAAGCAACACAGGATTTTTAATCGTCGCCGACGTGGTATTCCTGTTGAAGATTTTCCCAACCTTTTTAAAGAACATGTGCTCGGCAGAGTGTACACTGTACATCCCAATAACTCCGAATGTTTTTACGTACGTTTACTTTTGCATACAGTACGAGGACCCACATCATTTTTGGCTTTGAAAATGTTCAACAACACTCAATATCCTTCTTTTCAAGCTGCTTGCCGGGCTCGAGGGTTATTGGACGACGACCAGCACTGGGACAACACCCTCGCTGAAGCATCTGTTAGTGATAGCCCGCGTCGTTTACGGAATTTATTTGCGGTGTTGTTAGTATTTTGTGGCCTTTCAGATGCTAATCAACTTTGGGTTAAACACCAGAAAAGTTTAGCTGAAGATTACATTAATTTTGAAATGGTGAACTAAATCAAGAGATGCTCAATGATGTATTGAATCGTTGTTTGTGTGATATACAAAACACAGTTTTTTCAATTGGTGGTAATCCCTTAATACGCTATGGATTACCTGAACCAATCTTAAATGTCGAACAAACTAATCGAGAGTATGCAACGGAATCCAATTACGACTCAGAGGAACTGGCCCAAATTCTTCAAGTAGGTGTACCTATCATGACCCCCGAACAAAGAATTATTTTTGATCGTATATGTAACAGCGCTTTGAACACCTCTGGTGAAATGTTTTTTTTTGGATGCCCCTGGCGGTACTGGTAAAACATTTCTTACGAAACTTATCCTTGCGCAAATACGTAGCCAGGGAAAAATTGCATTGACCGTGGCATCGTCCGGAATTGCAGCTACCTTACTTCCAGGAGGCAAAACTGCACATTCCATGTTCAAAATACCCACACAATTAGACGTCACTGAAACCCCCGTTTGCGACATTTCACGTAATAGTGACATAGCTCGAGTACTTCGTGAGTGCACCTTAATTGTATGGGATGAATGTACAATGGCGCATCGCAAAGCAGTAGAAGCCGTCAATAGAACGCTGCAAGATATACGACACAACAATGAACTTATGGGCGGAGTCACTATGCTCTTCTGTGGAGATTTTCGGCAGACATTGCCAATAGTTACACGCCGGACAAGAGCCGATGAAATTAGCGCATGTTTAAAAAATTCAATTCTTTGGCCCCATATTACAAGTTTAAATCTCACCACAAACATGCGAGCGCAAAGAGGCGAGAACACAAATGCTCAAGATTTCTCACAGTTATTATTGAGTATTGGTGAAGGTAGGTTTCCTGAGGTTGATGGTAGAATAGATTTAATTAATAATTTGTGCAAAACAGTCCTTAACATTGAGGAACTTATTATATCTGTTTATGAAGATCTGGCTGGTATAGTAAACCAAGGAAAGTCTTGGCTTTGTGAGCGCGCTATACTTACGCCTCGTAATGATCAAGCTGTAAGTATCAACATGACCATTTTAGAACGTATTGAAGGGGAGAATGTTACCTATACGTCAATAAATAGAGTAGTTGACCGTGAAGAAGTAACAGCATATCCTGTAGAGTTTTTGAATGCATTAACGGCGTCTGGGCTCCCTGCACATGAAATTAAACTTAAGGTAGGGATCCCCATAATTCTTTTAAGAAATTTAAGTCCACCAAAATTATGCAATGGTACTCGGCTCAAAGTAGTTGCTCTCCAGAGACATGTGGTTGAGGCAGAGATACTTACCGGTTGCGGTGCGGGTGAGAAAGTTTTTATTCCACGAATACCGATTATTCCGAATAACTTTCCGTTTCGTTTTAAACGGGTCCAACTGCCGGTGAGTGTTTGCTTTGCAATGACGATAAATAAGGCACAGGGTCAAACGCTAAGCAGAGTAGGCGTTGACCTTACGAACAGCTGCTTTTCACATGGGCAGCTCTATGTGGCAATGTCGCGTATCAGCGATCCCACTAATTTGTTTATTTTAGCACCACAAAACAAAACGGTGAACGTTGTTTATGAAGAGGTCCTTTGTTAACTGAATATATTTTTTTACATTTTCTTTTACTTTTGAAGTTCTAACAAAACCGTGATTAAATAAATAAAACCATTAAATTAAATTGCATATTTATATCCCCTTTTTGACTCCTTGTTTTGTATTTATTAAGATTTTATTATTCGAAAACCAGAAATGGATTAGGTGGTAGATAGCTGGCATTAGGTTTTCTTAAAATGTGGATATTATCATAAAATGGCTAATCCTTGCCATCAAGTCATCCAAAATTAAAAGTAAAAAATTTGATCTATTTTAGCCTTTTTCACGAAGCTAACGTTCAGGTAGGTATAAAATAATCTGCTTGATTATAATAAACATATAATTATATATACTCTGTTTGAAAATATAAAAGAATTGGAGAAAAAGATTACATGCGAACGAAGTCGCGGGCACAGCTAGTATATATATATATATATATATATATATATATTATTTTTATTTGGAAGACCAACAGCTATTATAATTAGGATAGATAGTATCTACTAATAACAACAGTAAGCCAATTAAATATCCTCACTAATAGATACAAAGGTTAATTTACAACAATGATAAACACGATTTAACACTCGAAAGTATCCAATACAACATATTTATGCCAAATGAGAGCTAAACTTGTATTATACATATAAAATACAATCAACTCATACTTAGGACAGTCAATAACACTACAATCTTTTTAACAGAAAAATAAACACAAATACAAAAGTAAATCTTACTTGAGCTACCAAAAAATGCATTATCAAGTATGCGCCTAGCTGACGCAGCACTAGTGTTAAACAAATCGAAGTCAAACTCATTGGCTAGCTTATTGAAATTATTGCTCGCTCGCCATAGTAAAAGTAAAGTAAAGTTACAGCCTATAATACGTCCCACTGCTGGGCTCAGGCCTCCCCTCATTTCTGAGAGGGTTTAGGGCAAGGAAGTGTCCGCCGCGCTGCCCAAGTGCGTGTTGACGAACTTCACATGTCTTCGAAATATTTTTTTCTTATTCCTCAGACATGCAGGTTTCCTCACGATGTTTTCCTTCACCGCCGAGCACGTGGTAAATCAGCACTTAAAATTGCAATTAACAATTTCGTTGGTGCCGGCGGGGATCGAACCCGGGTTACTCGCGTTCTGTTATATTTACAGCGAGCGTTAACCACTGAGCTACCACGGCTCGCTCGCCATATAAATGTATTTTGCCTTTAATTTGTGGATGCAAACGGGAGACTTAAAATTTTGTTGTGTCTAAGAGGCTTGGCAGGACAGCTAACATGTAGTTGAGATAAAAGCTCAGGACAGTCAATAGCACTACAAGCTATTTTTAACAGAAAAGTGAGGTCAGCAATCCCACGACGCATAGCAAGAGGAAGAAGATTATGTTTTTTACAGTAACTAATATAATTATCAGAGGTGTAGCGATAGTCATTGGTTCTATAACAGAGGTAAAACATAAACTTACTTTGGATATTTTCAAGTCGGGTAGTATATGTTGCATACCTGGGGTTCCAGATTTGAGATACGTACTCCAAATTACTTCTTACAAGAGAACAATATAGGATCTTTAGAGTTGTAGCTTTAGTGAAGTCCCTAGAGCTACCCATCAAAAATCTAAGAGCTTTCGTAGATTTGGTTATAATGCTTCGGTAGTTAGATATATATATATATATATATATATATATATATATATATATATATATATATATATATATATATATATAATTTTTCATATCATTAAAAATGTAATATGATCCGGTGTATACGGCACTTGTAAGTAAGTTCAAGAGTTCTTATTTTAAAGCCAAGCCGTTCAAAAACCGTTCCTTTCCTAATCATTCTCATTTAAACTCGGGATCCGTGTAATCCCGTCCTAATTGGAGATGTTTGTCTTACCTATTTTGAGGAAATACAAGGATTCCAGTTTATGCCCTTTTCAAGAATATGGCTCAGCTGATTTTATTTTGAAATGTTTTGAATAAGAAAATTATTGATATCACGACTTTCATCTCATACCAAATATCTTAAAATTCTAGCTAGAATCTCAACCGGACAATCAAAATGTAAAAAATGAAATATTATTTTTTCGATCCCAACCACCGTGATAATAAATTAAATTACTGATGGTAACATTGTTTGGATTTGGAATATAAAGCTGAGTGCGTTGCTCGATTATACAAATGTCAAATAACGGCAATGATAGAAACTTGATCTAGTATTTCTAAAAAAGATCTTTCTAAGTATATATCAGTTAAATGTATATTAAGTGTTAGGTACATGCCTGCTAGCATTCATATATTTAAGTGTACCTATGTTTATAACTACAACATATTCTAGAATTCAAAACTTTCGGTATCTGGTTATAGACTCAAGTCTAGATCGAATACAAGGCAGTAATAATAGGCACAAAATTAATTTACAAGAATACAAAGTGGGACCTATTAGAAAAATATGGTAACCATACTCGTATATTAGTATAAACTTTTTCAATTATTTAAAAAACAATAGTAGAATAGCATTCGCTATTTTTTCGCTAGTAATTATATAAATATTTTTGGCACGCTCTTTAGCCTAAAAAACTTTAATGGTTTTTCACATGCCTACCTACCTGACATAACCTATATACCGCATTTTCAAATTTAAAAAAACGAAGGTAAAGGTATTATTCTATGTACGTTTTAGCGCAATCAGGTTTTTTAAATTATTATTTTAACCTTTCAGCTTGTTGTTTGTTTCAGCACTGTTGGTTTTTCGCTTTTCACTTTATTTAAGAATTAAGTGTGAGCAACAATCACGCTAGTAGTAAAGTCACACAGTAGCTGTGTTATGGTTGCAATACAACTGGGTTGGTTCAATCGTGGTAGGACAAGAATTAAGTGTGAGCAACGAGCACGCGAGTGGTATTCTGTGTTATGATTACAACACATCTAGATATTCATCATCTATTAAAAATCAGAGCAGTACTCGACTGACCAGACGATTTTACCATTTTAAGGTCAATGCAGTGTCAGACAATATTGCCTAAATAAACCTAACCCCATCGGACTTAAAGTATTTATTTTTTCCGTACCTAACGGATGTATTTGTGACGTTAGGTATGGAAAAAACAAATACTTTGTTTTTTATATACCTAACGTCACAAACGTCAATGATGTGTATTGTGCGGCTTAAATTTAGGATAGTTCGACGTTTTGGGCACTATTTGTACTTTCACCGGTTACTTCGCCACCATGAGGTTAATCACATTCCCTGGTGACTGCATCATAACGCCTTGCAATAAGTTCTCAAAACAGTACCGCGGAACTACTGATGTTCTAGCTTGTCCAGATGGAAATTTTTTTATTAGGATATAGACAACAAGGCTGTTTTATTCATTTCAACTAGTCTAGCTGATAAAATATCTGATATGTGCAAGCGTTGGAACAAATTTATTAAGAGATACGTGCAAGTTCTACGACCTGAAGTAATTAAAACGCACAACGCTAACATGGGTGGCGTTAACCTTGCAGACAGAATAATAGCAGTTTGCCATATACGGGCGCCACTTGTAATAGGACAATCAGGTTTATTTTTCACATGATTGATATCGTCACATCAAACTCTTGGATAAAATACCTAAGCTTCGTGAGTGCAAGCTAAAATTAAAGACTTATTGAATAAATACATTATCGTCATATGAAGAATCTTCTGATGAAAATTTAGAACTAAAAAACGAAAAAACGAGACGGATACAATAAATCCCTTACCGACTCTGCAAAAGGGAACCTCCAATGGTCGAAATATGCTAAAACTTATAAAAAACAGCAGAGATATCGCAAAGAGGGCTGCAACAAGAAAACTACAGCCAAAGTCTTCCTGTCTGAATAGTTCTGGGAATTGTTACACTCATTTCCATAGATGTACCGCTGACGCAGACACCAATTCTGATTATTTGTTTTCATGATAACCATTTTCAAATACTGTGAGACTGTTAAAAGATAAGTAAAGATTAAAATTAAGATTATATAGGAAAAGTTAATGTTACGTTTCTGAGATATTTTATGACATTTTATATTTTTCTTTATTAGTTATTATAACAAAAAGGCATTCGTAATCTTAGTAGCATTTGTTTCTTATTTTATAAGAGTATAAATGATGTAGGAATCAAGATGCAAAAACACCTCATTTTTTTAAATAAATCATTACATTTATTAGAGAAAGAATATAACTAAATTAAGTACATTAATATCTGTGTACTATTAAACGGATGTTCTATGTATTATACATCAAGAAAAACTAGTTTTCCACATAAAATAATTTAAATATTTTTTTCTTGTTTGTTCATGCAGTACGTATTCTTCAAAAAATCAGGAAAACATATATATAGACAAACCACGTTACCAGTTTAAAAAGTACCGGTTCTCCTCACTTACCTAACGAAATACAGAATTATACCGTTATTTCATGCTGGTATTCTCTCCGCGTTTCGTCTTTCCCCGGTCGAGCTGACGCATTCGTGTCGCAGCCATAATACTTCACGGCAGGGCTGTCCCACATAAAGAAACGACTACTCATATTTTTGGGAGATAAATAAATAGATTTTATCGCTTTACGGTTCGAGTTAGCAGACATTATTTACCCTCATGTCCGAATGAGAATTCAAATTCAAAATAATTCACGTTGCCTGCATTCTTTGACTACATTAAAGCGTGCGCTTTGCCTTTCTGCCAATATTAATCCCACCAAAACATTCTGTAAAAAACTAACCCAGTCTCGATGGAGATGCTTGTTTATTCTCTAAAAAGTAATGAAATCTAGACAAAGTCGTGCCAAGTCTAAGCTTCCTTACTGCGATTTCTTTATTATCATATATATATTAATGTTGTGTGACTTGGCCGTTGAAGGGTACACAAGGGTACAAAACCAGGTGCTACATGACACCCTTGCACCAATCTGTCGCCAGAACTGCTACCCATTGACGATAGAAAATTGCCACTTGGAAAACGTTGATTGAATAACCAGTCAATTGTAGGCTGATAATTATAATAAATATAATAAATATTTTTAAGCTATTGCATAGCTTTTATCGCGGCGACGGAATCAAGAAATTCAGTAACGAAAATAAACCTATAACCCCCCCACTCCGACCGACACAGCGGTGCAGCGTTGAAAGCCGTGTATCGTCTAACGCCGTTTCAGTTCGACAGCCTTCGGCACGGTTTTTGTGTGCGTACGACTAGACGTATTTAATTTCTCATTTATTCAATAAAAGGTATATGAATGTGGAAGAGGCGAGAAAGGTATGTCAGGATCGTGCTAAATGGAAGTCTGTAGTCTCTGCCTACCCCTCTGGGTGACAGGCGTGAGTGTTATGTATTATTCAATAAAAGAAAAAAATTGCTTTCTTATCGGTCACCACGCTCAAAAAGTGTAACTTTAATTAATATCAAAGAAAAAAACTTAAATCAAAGAAATATATACTGCATAAATTAAATAAATAAATAAGTATAATTGCATAAGTTGGTAAAAAATGCTATGCAATAGCTTTACCGCGGCAGTCCCCGAGTGCCACACGTACTTTTTTTTATTATTCAGACATTTAGATTTCCTCACGATTTTTTTCTTTCACCGTCGAGCACGTGGTTAATCAGTACTTAAAATTGCAATTAAAAACTTCATTGGTGCCGGCGGGGATTGCAACCGGTTTTCTCGCGTACTGTGAAATTTACATCGAGCGTTTTAGTTTATCCATTTCTTATCCAATTAATATAAAATATGACTAAAACGGTTCGCTTCGTTCCTCTTAATGCATACAGAAAAGGCTTGGAATAATTTGCCAGCATCTTATTTTCTTTACTAATACAATGCGGGGGGGTCTCCAAGGCAAGATAAAATAGGCTTTTGAGAACATAAGCCAGTGTGTTCCACCATCTTCAGCTACAGAAACAGCAGCTTAAAAATTATGTTAACTTATAAATATTCGGCAACTATAACACATATCCCGCCTAGGATGCAATAAAAGGTGAAGGTCTATGTGGAGCACTGGGCTTTCGATTAACTGTAATAAATTAATTGTAAAAACGCTGAATTAAATATATACTCCTGCATCATGTTCTGAAGCGTTAAACTATTATTTTTAGTAATTTATTTACATTATAAAGAGATGTACACGATTAAGAATCAACTTTTCAAACACTATACTCGACGATGATAGGATTGATACAGACCGAAAACTGTAAGAGTTCCAGAGACTCCACAAATCCTCAGCTGAACTTAGGTCTCTTACTAGGAATACCACTAAGCAGGATCCTGAGTCACCAGTATCCATCGATTTCCTGCATATCTTACAAGGCCGTCACTTTATATGCTTCGAGGCTGCTCTAGACTTTGCTTACCAATACTAAAATGCCATTCGAAAACTCTTCTTCCCCATCGGTCGTCGGTTTTTCGAGCTATATGGCTTGCCCATATCCGCCTACGTCCGTTAGTCTATGTTGGTTATCCTCATATCTTATTCTGTCACGCACAGAAACTCCAAAGTTAGTACCATCCATAGCTCGCATAAAAGAGTTAAATAATTGATGGTAGCCTAATGGTTAAGAGTATGAACTACTAAACTAAAGGACGTTGTGAGTTCGAACTCTTCTTTCTACTACCAGTCGTAGGTCACAAACCAACATATGCAGTTTCAGTTTAACCGTAATAATGAGCAATAATATTAATGGTTAATAAATAGTACTGCTACTATTCCTTTTTTATAATAAATTGTTTAAGGAGCACCTGATCATGTTGAGTAAACATTAATTTAAAGATATATTTGCAAGGATTGCTTGGCAAGGATGTATCATAAAACTACAATCAAACGTTAAATTTGGCAATTTCGAGAAGCTAATATGACTTAATGGCTATTACAAACCTGCAATAGTTTTAAATATTGGCGATTGTTGTTTCTAAATCTGTATGTTATCAACGTAGTATGATGTTATACACTACACTTTAATGATTTTGACAAAATCGGCTTTTAAAGCAGAAAATCGAGTTTCAATTAAAAAGTTGCACCCCTGCGTGGGCTCGAACCACCACTCTTTCGGTTAACAGCCGAACGCGCTAGTCGATTGCGCCATGGAGGTGGTATAATACTTTACCTAATAAGTAAATAATACAAAATTTGACATATTAATTTAAATGTTGTAATATTATATAGATTACATATTTTTTGCGTAATTGTAAATCTAGATTCTAGACCCATATTGAACGTTTCACATTTTAAAACTAAGAAGTTAACGATAATTCAGTCTATTTAAAATTCAATGCCTAGTTTAAGTATATAAAAATCTACGCAAAGCGTCTAGCAGAACCTAAATGCGTAAAGACAAAAAAATCAGTATAAGTGGCACACGATGAGTTAGGAGTGCGAAGCAGTGCAGTTTTTACGTGGTTGAGTCATGCTGCAGCTGTATTAATTGTATAGTTGTAGCAAGGCTGGGTCGGCTCGACCGTGAAAGGACCACGCTCTCACAAAATACCACCGTAAAATAGCAACTCGGCGCTACTGAGTTATGGTATGTGTATGTATGTGCTAAGTGAGTGTAGAGAACTGGAGACCCATTTTACTGGAAACGAGGCATTCTATCGTAGGTAAAAAATTATAAAATCTCGATAGCTTAGATAAAAATCTAAGTAGATTCTTAAATGCTATCACTACACATATTCGTAATGCTTGTTTATGTGATAAATAAAAATAAATAAAAAACTTATGTGTTTTTCCTAATACAAAGTTAATAGTAAATAAATACTTTGTAGTTTTCCTTTAGATGAATGAAGGTATATATAATATAAGATACGTATTTTAATAGCCCAAGATTCGGGTGCTATACAGTACTCATGTTCACGATAGGCGACGATGTGGAAGACTGTGGTGTTTGAAGTTTCTTTTTATAAATAGATCGCCTTATGCCGCCAAGTGAGAAATATTTTTTGTAGCATAATGGTAACAAACGAGCATACAGTACACCTGATGGTAAATGGATGTTTTGGCACAGTCATCAACAAAGTCCTCAATTAAGAATCATAATGGAGACGCGTTGTAACACGCGAGGACTAAGATGGAATGCCTCGTTTCCAGTAAAAAAGGCGTCTGTCGTTCTGATATCATATTTAATCGGAAATATAACCTCAAGTGGCTTAACAAGATCCTCCAATATACCGAAAATATTGCAGCATTAATTTTGAAATAAATATATTATGGTAGTTGAGGATTAATATTAAGTACTATGTTAGACGAAAACATGATTCCGTAAAATTTTCTCGATAGAAAAAAATCCAAATTTACCTCCAAACTGAACAATAAACCGTTGTTATTCATAAAATATTTTAAATAAGATCATGAAACTTTGCATACTAACTGAACTAACTATAAAGCAGGGCTTGTGTTTTTTTTTCTAAATTACCATTATTTTCACTGTAAAAAGAAATTGCCTAAACTTGGAACCGGGCGGCAGGAAACAACGCCGATAACTTAGGTAATTTATTTTTACCATATATTTAATTCAAAATTAATGCTGCACTATTTTCGGTATAACGGAGGATCTTGCTAAGCCATTTGAGGTTGTATTTCCCCTTAATCCATGCTATCTTCAGCTGCTAATAAATAATTCTTAAACTCATATAAATAGACATACGCAAAAACAAGCACGGTCACTACACACATAAAGTTTAAGTAAGTTAATCTTATTCTGTTTATGACACTAGTGCCAACTTGAGATTTTATTGTTAACTAACTAAAACACAAAAAGTATAAAAGTTGGGGAAAGCTCTGATTAATGAGATACAAGTTCACGTGCAATCACTAGTTAATAAATTAGAGACATCATATATTTATTGATATGTTATCAATAATAATATTATAGGGTTATTCATATTGTATTCTCATATGTGGAATAAGTTGCTGTTTTGCGTAAGCTTCGTCTACCTAAACCTAAGCCCATCCTACACGTGTCCCCCGGGTAGTGCTAAACGAGCAATAAGCCGAAAGTACCGCCCCGGCTCCTCGCCGTGTAGTAGCGGCGTCTAATATATAGTTTCACCATGAGCTATCAAAGAAAAGTAATGGCCCCGATATCCTGGTGCCCCTTTAATGGGGCAGAGGTGCGAAGAATCTCCTGGAGGAAAACCGGCGACGAGGTTTACCACCCGTTACGTTCTGCCTCCCGTAGGGGCGAAATGTGGATTGGAGAAGCCCGTCTGTCTGGCTACGTTAAATATATGTGGAGCAATTAATGATAAGACGGATGAAGTGTGCGATATGATGTATGATAGTTGAATAGATGTGTTACGTGTAAGACGAAACGAAAAGGAAAGGATATCACTACACATGGTACGTATACCGCATACTGGTCTGGTATAGACGAGACCGAGCGCACAACTTAGTTTTCAGGTTTTGAGGTATATCTGACGAGAAGATGTGTCGTAATTTCCCGAACGCTGCCCAGCCGAGTTGAATCCGTCGATTGACATCTTGATCGAAGTTGGACTTACCTAGTCGGACTATTTTTCCAAAACAATAAGTATTATTTATAATCTATATTGAAAAAAAATCTATTAGTATTTTTGCTCGCTCTAGGTCGAGAATGTTTGACATGCAGCCAAGTTCGTGTTGGTGTTTCACCTAATTTAGATTTTTTTTAATATCTCATAAACTTATCAGGTTTCACGATTTTTTCTTCACCGTCGTACTGTATCTGTCACGTCGTGCTGTGCAGCTTAGAAAAAAAAAAGATTCACATGTATACTTGGGAAAAAGGGATAATAGAAGCATGATAGATTTCATAATTGTGGATAAAAGAATGAGAAGCGCAGTAGTAGATACAAGGGTTTACCGGGGGTCCAACATAGGGACGGATCATCATTTGGTTTTTTTAGTGGTCTATACAGACGGCGGCATTGGACATCTTTGTCTACCACTGGGTTACAGCGTATTAGAACAGAGAAGTTACAAGATGAAGGTGAGAAAAACAAGTACAAATGTAGACTGAAAGAAAATATAAGTGATTTGGACGAATTGTGTATGAATGAGTTAGACTTGGAAAACGTATTACAAAATATTAAGAATCTAAGCCATTATATTTTTATTATTATTAATCTTTGCCTCGATCTGTTTAAAGTGAGCATAAACTTCCAGTTTTTTAAATGTAACAAAGATTTGCAGTAGCAGTAGTAGTATGCTTGGGTTCAGATATTTTTAAATTAATGATGGGATCCCACTGCGTGTTGCCATTAATAACTTATAGATCTGAGACGTGATCTTTCACTTCTCACCGTATCAACGAGCTATGGTGAGGGCTATGCTTGAAGTTTTCTCCTTTATATATATGCAATAGAATTGTGCAATGCAATGCAATAGGTATTTAGTAGGCATACCGGTCTACATACGCGACCACACCCCACAGAATCAGAGTAACCAGCATAGCCCAACGGATTAGTAAGCTGAAGTGGCAATAGGCCGGCCCTATAGCTCGACGAACCTACAATCAATGAAGAATAAAGGTTCTTGATTGTGGCAAACTCGTACCGGTAGGCGAAGTGTAGGGAACATGGTAAGAAACATAGGGAGTCGATGGATGCAAGTGGCTCAAGAACGTTTTTCGTGGCTTTCCTTGGGGAACTATTCTATGTCTAGCAGTGGAATGGTGAAGGGGTGTAAAGATGATAATCATGATGATGATGAGATCCCAAGCAAGTGATGGCACCCAGCCATCTTCTCTATTTAAGATATTATTGTAGACTCTCGAATTATCCTTGGTTGAAATCGGTATTCTTTTACAAGGATGAGTAATGGTGGGGGCAATCTTGGACATGTTCACAGACTGCAGACTTCCAGAATGCTGATCTTTCGCATCAGCTATGTATGTAATCATCTTATTCTATGAGATTAATTATAAATAAAAAACTAAAATAACTTATATTCAATGTTCAGTACAAGCGTCATTAGAGAAGTTAATATGTTTTTACAGGATAAGGGTGACAAACAAGCGCACAGTACACCTGGAGGTAAGTATTTTCTCTGGCTCATATAAATCTCATCTATTATCGACTACGAATCAAAATGCAGATGCGTTGTTACCCGTGAGGTCTAAGATGGAGTACCTCGTTTCCAATAAAAGGTCTCCGGTTCTCTATCTACACTCACCATAAGTAACACAGCAGTATTAAGCTGCTATTTTATGCTGGTATTCTGTGAGAACGTGGTCCTTCCTCGGTCGGCCCGACATATTCGTGTCACAACTATACTATACCAATATAGCTGCAGCATAGCTCTACCACGTATAAAATAGATTATAGATAAAATAAGTGTTGATATGGACCATAAACGTTTACCTTTTTTTACTATCTGTTATGCATATTCACGAAAACTTTTAGGTCCATGACTATAACTACAAATAACTTTTTCTAATAACAGCTTATAGCCAGTTATCGAAAATCGATATGCAAATAAGGGCCTTTCATAGACCAGAAAAGCAATAAGCGTAAGATAAGTAAAATCACGATTGCCATCACAGACTAAAAGTTTAAATTGAATATGGTTGACAAACGAGCACACAGTTCACATGATGGTAAGTGATTGCTGTAGCCCGCACACATTTAACCTACATTTATCCTCGGTTAAGAATCAAAACGCATATACGTTGTCACCCCTAAGGACTAAGATAGTATGCCTCGTTTCTCGTAAAAGGGTATCCGGTTCTCTACACTCACCAGACGAAACAAACCGGCATTCTTTTGATGTTTACAGTATTATTATTGGCACAAATACTTACAAGAGTAAATAAGTTACGGTGTAATATAAACCCATCATCAATTGAATATATGAAGTGTGAATGATGATAATGATGATAGTACTGATTCATCATAAAAGGAAAACAGATGTTTCAAATTGTTTAATGGAAAATCAATTATGTAATTATAAACATAACTTGTAAAAAAAACCAAGTCTCGCAACACAGTTCTTCTACCGTAAAAAGTTGCGAGATCCACGGAATACCAAGTCGGTTAATTTATTCAGTTCCTACTTAAGGGTCCTTCTGTTTTAAGTTATTACGTAATTAGCTGACCTAACAACATTTTATAGTGACCATATCAATGTTAAAAGTCTTTTATGTTTTAAATATATAGATTCACTTGGCCATTGCATGAAACCACAATGTATATCACAAGTAATACGTATTATATTAAATTATATTGCTTAATGCGATTGCCAAGTCAATTTATATATTTAAAACATAAAAGACTTTTAACATTGATATGGTCACTATAAAATGTTGTTAGGTTAGCTAATTACGTAATAACTTAAAACAGAAGGACCCTTAAGTAGGAACTGAATAAATTAACAGACTTGGTATTCCATGGATCTCGCAACTTTTTACGGTAGAAGAACTGAGTTGGAGACTTGGTTTTTTTACAAGTTATGTTTTTAATTACATCTCATTTCTTTTTTTATATAAGATAGTCCTAAATTTTTACCTTTCCAGTGCCTTCTACTTCTTGAGTACCAACAACGTACCTATGTACACCTGTAATACATATAAAAGTACACTGGTTCATTCACTGCAAATGTACCTTTGTAATTCTATATGTTTATATGGGATTACAAAGTTATTTATGCGGTTAGTGTATCTAGAAAACTGGACAGAAATTAAGAAATGTTTTAGTTTTTCCTTGATTTATACTCTAAACACTAATTGTATTTACTTTGGGGCCGTTCATTAATCACATGGTGTTTTTTCAGCATTTTTTAACACCCTCCCTCCCTCTTGGTGATATGTGGTGAGGTTTACACTGACTCCCCCTCCACCCAAATCACGTGTATTTTTAGTACCTATAAAGTATAATCTAGTTTTATTCTGAAATTAAGGACCATGATAAAAATGTCTAGACAGAAAGGTTGCAGGTTGTTTTTGACTGGCATAAAAATAATATTAAAGGAAATGTGTAATCATACGAAAAACATAATATATTATACTAGTATTGTATTAGTAGGTACATAAACATATTTAATGTACATTGTCCTCGGACCATGAATTAGCAAGAATTTCTTCAACACTAACAACTGGATAAGCATCTTGCAAGACAGTTGTTGGCATTGTGCTTTGTGGAAGATCAGCGTCAGTTTCATCAAGCCACTCTGCATCATTTTCACGCACTACACAGAGAATCTATCTTGATCTACAGATCGATCGTCGCGTGAGAATGCATGAGGGACGGACGGCATCTCTAGACTATTATTGCTTGGATTAGGTTCATGCTTGGGACATGAATTAACATGTACAGGCAAGTCAATGTCACCACATTGCAGACCGCTTTTCGATTTAGAAATCGCACATTTGACAAAAAAATAAACATATGTGATAATCTTAATACCCCTCCTCCCTTGTGATGTTTAGTGATTTTTGTCAAGCCCTCCCCCCCCCCCCCTTTCGAGCCCCACGTGATTAATGGACAGCCCCTTTGGAAGTTTTGATCAGAGTTATATTACTATTTTGCTGGTCTTCCTAAAATCAAGGCGACATATTGCCGCCACTATACAACTGAAACGTGGCTCTACTAAATTGAGATAATGGCATGTAATTCACTCATTCTTAACCGACGTCAAAAATAGGAACAGGTTCTTAATTCGATTGTGTATTCATTTTAATGTTAATGTATATTACCCGATACCTTGATAAATTGTGAACCGATTCAAGTGATCATTTTTTTACTAAACAGCTTCAGACAGGGTCCAGAAAATTTCGGAGAAAAGTATTATGTGGAAAATAGGAGATGATGTTTTAATGTAACAATTCAGACGAATAACAAAAAATTAAACGTTTAATAATAACTATAAACCGATTTTATAGAACTAAAAATAATATAATTTCCAAAAACAGCTTCTGAAGTCCAGAAATAATAGTAATGAAGGCTAGAAGATAAGCCCTCCTATCAAACGTCACGCCTTTTTTCATTGTCTACACACCTTACACTTAGCGCGTACCCTTCCCTCGCCAACACTCGTATTATATAAGGTATAAACGAGATAAAAGTTCCAACTATGGGGGAAAGCAAAGAGTTTTATGCTGACATTGTAAATCTATTCATTGGTTTTACAATGGCAACTTACTTTAATAGCATTTTTTAATTTATCAATATTTTAAACGTACATTTTTCCCCATCGTTTAGCTTAGTTTGTATAGTTGATTCAGTAAAGCTGTTCAATTTACAATAAATAATTATCGTAAATTTACAAATTTTAACTATCACTAATAAAAATACGATAATTTTTCTTAATTTATTTTATTTAATAAGGGTGACAAACGACACACAGTTCACCTGATGGTAAGTGGATGCTGTGACCCATAGAAATATACATCTGTCTTAAATTTAGAATCAAAATACATACGGAATGCCTCGTTTTCAGTAAAAAAAATGAAATAGGTAAATAAATATATAAAATTAAAAAATAAAATAAAAAGGGTCCCTGGTTTTCTACACTCACCATAAGTAACACAGCAGCATTAAGCTGTTATTTTACGCTGGTGTTTTGTGAGAGCATGGTTCTTCCCCGGTCAAACCAACCCATTCGTGCTACAGCCATAATGTCCTTTATGTAGCATACTTAAATAAGCAAAACGTTCCGTAATTGTATAACGAGCAGAACGAATTGCAGCAAGCAATCAATCTGAAAGTACCTTTGTGTCCATGTGTGTGTACTTAAAATTATTCAATAATAGTTGATTTTCAATTTTTTAACATTTTCTGACCTTATTTAGCTTTTCAAACGGCAAGCGTCCAAATTTGACCACTTCGACATTCCGTCAAAATTCATGAAGTCAAATGTGGCCGCACGGGTGTGTGTACACAGTACTTTAACCTTAACTTATGCTTAGAGACCACTTTTCTACCAAGCAGTTTGGCATTATAGAATCAATATGAAATTTCCTATCTTCTAGTGGAATAGAAAGTCAGTTGGTTTACAGATATTTATTTACAATCTACGTTCATTTGGTACGCCCTTTTCGTGTGAACGTTATTGTGTTGATTTATGGATTTGTTTTATTCGTGTTTTAGTAGGTAGTGTTTTATTATAAAATAATAATGAAAGTTTTTGTGTGAATATAATTTATCATTTTACGCAAATAATTACGAGTAATATATATATATATATATATATATATATATATATATATATATATATATATATATATATATATATATATATATATATATATATATATATATATATATATATATATATATATAAATAACTGTAATTTTCACGCTGCCGATATCCGCTTGGTATAAATTTTTTTGTTATCAAAATACAATAAAATAAACTCTTTTTGTAATGAAGTAAAACCCAAATTTTGTTCCGACCACAGGATGAAAAATTTTGTATAAATTTTATAATGCCAAACTTTTTCATAGAAAAGTTGTCTCTAAATATAAATTTTAATGGTTTAAAGTGCTGAGGGTTGGTGCGGTCTCGGTTTCGGTTTAAAGTGCTGAGGCATGTGACCGCTCGGGATATGCCGGATGCATGCGACTGCATGGGATTTTATTTTGTTTATTTTATTATTTTATTTATTTTATTATGGATTGAAGGGTTAAAAGTTAAGGCAGTCAGCTAACTCTAAAAATAGTTGGCCTTTTGTTACACGACAGCATGTATCCACAACAACAGACAACTGGTTAATCCTAGCTTTGTTCTGCCCGGCATAACCGCTGTATCGCTCCGTGTAAGAACGATATGCATAATTGACTCACAAATAAAAAGAGTCCGGATTTGAAAAACAGGATGCGTTCTTACCTCTGCCATTCAATGCACATCACATAATATGTCACATTCGTGCCCTTTGATGCACGGAACTTTTCATTGGCTCTTTTCACGTTGATATGTCTCCGGTTACGTAGACGCGCCCTCTTACGTCTACAAACAATTTTTTTTCACATTTTTATTATAATATATGTGAAATAATAATAAAACAATGATAAAAATTGCGTAAATAATTTTCATGTGCACCCTACATTTATCTTGGTCTAGTGATCGTAAATGCGGTTGCAGATCATGAGATCCTGGGTTCGAATCCCGGATTTGGCCAAAATTTAGTTTCCTGTCAAGAAATTTTTAGTAGCAGATCGGAGTCAGAAAGTTGGCTTTCTCCCACCCCCGTGCCTCGGTAAACAAATAAAACCGTAGGTCCTTCGCCTGATCTTTACCCGGTCGTGTTTGATTGCAGTCTCATTTGATTATAAAAATTGAGGGAATAGGGACTGCACACGTGCTTGCGCATACACTTAGGCACTATATCCTGTTCTGCGCAGATGGCTAGTGTCCAATCATACTGACCGCCGCGCCGTGACCAAAATCGGTATGGAGGATATTATTATTGCATACGTCCCTAGGAGAGAATAAATTTAATTAAGATTTGGTAGTACGATATTGAACTCGGTTGCTAAGCATGTTAATTTTTTCCACTATCAGAAGCCTATGTCCTACAGTGTATCCGTACCAAACCGGACCCTTTGTCGGAGCACGGATATAATTAGTGTAGGGGGAGGTCCCCGAGAACCGAACACTTAAGGAACAATAAAAATAAATAAGAACGTATAATAGTCTCATTTGTTTATTTCACTTTAATAAGTTCACAACTATATAGGTACTTAATCAACACAGATATATCAACAGCCTCAAATCTTACTTTAAATGTAGTCGGTACTAAGGAACATTTAACATAGAAAAAAGGACGTTTTTAAAAAGGTCCCCTAATGACGGACAGCCAACTTTTCGTTGAATTTTAAACCTAAACATTATTTTAACAAACAATTCGTAAGAATATCTATTAAAATTGATCAAATCAGCTGTTTATAAAGAAAACTATTCTTAATTGTAATTAACTTTGGTCATAATTAGGAACGGTTTCTAAAAAATTACAAAACTTTCATTGTACAACCTGCAAAAATCACAAATGTAGCTAACTGAGCTTTTTTCAATATTTCATGTTTGGGGGTATTCCCACAACTCGGTTTGGGTTTGTCCATGTTGAATCTGAAAAACAAAACACAAAAATAATAACTACAACAAAAATAATCTTACTGTAAAGCTGTCCGGTGACTTTCAGAGTGTCCGAACTTAGGGACCCTTAGGTACATACAAGAAAAATTCTCATTCACATTATGTGTTATTAATCTTAAAAAAAACACCTGGGTTATATCAGATTAGTACAATAGCAATAATAATTAATAACAATGGTTATCATCCTATACTTTAAATACTGTTTACAGAACCCAAAAAATTACTTCGAACAAAATTTTTACTTACCTTAAAATTTGCTACACGCTCCACGTCGAACGAGTCAGCACTAACTATTGACACGCTCCCCCCACACTTCACTTGGAAAACGCTTTCCAGCCACGACTCAAGCAACAAATTGGCGCGCTTTTTCGCACTGATTCAGATTCTGTCCGGCTTTAGGAGCCGTCCGGGCTTAGGGGACTTCCCCCTACGTAGTATTTACTTCCCTCAAAATGTTTACTTTTCTTCAAATAAGAAATAAAGCTTGTTTAAAGATATAAAGAGATCTAGCAAAATCAAATCAGAATCTGATCTAAAAGTACTCTTACAATCTAGTAGGTATTGAATCACATCGAGCACAAATCCACTTCCGGTTTGCTGCCACAACAAAAAGATTGATTTAGAAGAAGTATAAGAAATGCTTACATTATTTAACTTTAAGTTAAATCATGATTATCATCATCATTACCTCCTTTCACGTGTGCACTGCTGACCATTGGCCAAGTAATAGTAAAAATCACGTTAATAAGTCACCTGCATCAACCGACTTCCTGCATATCCCTACATCCTGCACTTTAGAACTTTTCCTACCCTCCATTATAGGTTTGCAGAGCTATAAATCCAAGCCGTTAAGACTGCTGAAAAAGCTCTGTTTTCTTGCTGAAAATTATCCTTACATATTCTATCACAAAGAAAATGTCTGAAAAAAATCCGCTCCAAAGCGTGCTTCGCGATCTTAATCTTCTTCGTACTTCCGATTTTTTTATATTTGTAGCATTAAAGTAAAAGTAATACTGAAAATAAGTCTACCATCCATTTCAGGATTACGATATGACAGTGTTTAATACAGACTAAACATTTTCATATATAAATTTGTAAGTGACAACGCGTTATGAAATTCTCGTTTTGTCAATCCGGTATATATGTATAAAAAATGTAAGCCATGCAAATTTATAACCGTTTTCGGATTGTTTATTTCTAATATATATGATATTATGAAGTCTCAAAATAAGGGATGTTAGTTATTTTATGAAAAACACATGACATTTTTTGATCCTTATTTGACCTTTATTTCATCTCCATATGACTCTCCTAATGTTGATTAAATAAATTAAGGTTAATATGTAGTGGTTTAAAAACCATAACCTTATTGTCTTGCTTGTCAATTTGCTATCGTCTCGATTTTGTCTACGAAATACGATTATTTTAGTCGCTTGATTTTAAATAGATTTTACAATAACCCTTGACCATTGTTGTTTCTACTACCAGCAACTGTCTTATCTTTCTGAAGATTGAATTTTTTTTAACTATGAATCCGTTTGTGCAAGATTATTCAGTCAATGTTTATAAATATTATAGGTTAAGTGGCCATTACATTGACATACAAATCAAGATCAAGAGAAAAATTTGTATAAGTATGTAAATAAAAACATTACTTTCACCCAAAGACATCAATATTTCGACAACGAACTGATCCTGCTGGTATGTATGCGGTTAAATAATCATAATATATTATTCTATTCTATTTTAGAATGCAAGGAACTATGTATCAAATAAGTACTAATAAAATGGGGCGCACAACTGCGTCCTCGTAAATTATTATTGTAAAAATTTAATGTAATATTCTTACGTCTGTTTATTTATTTTTTCTAAGGGGCAACATGGGTCGCCGGTGAATCTGATGGGAGTAGCATACGTTCCTCTCTGTCAAAGTATAAGTCCACGCTTACAATAAACTAGTTGCACACGTACTGCCCACTAGCCTAAACCTAGTTGCGCCGTAATATGCCGCATTGTACAGCAGTTTTTTCAGCAAAAAGAAATCTGCCACTTTCAATTTTCAAAGAGAAATATTTATATATATATATATATATATATATATATATATATATATATATATATACAACTAATTAACTCACATCCTGGAAGTAGTTTGTTTAGAATCGTTTACTGAATCGATTCCTATCACATAGGTAATTATAGGTAATTTTTGATCACAAAAATAATTGAACCTACGTAAATTACAGTCGCGCTAAATCTGTACAGTCAAAACAAACTGAAATGGACCGTAACTTAAGGCAATAAGACTTTTAAGAGTGCAGTTTTATTTGTATTAATTATTCTAAATCTGTCATTCAATGAAAATAAAGAAAAATGAACTTTATTTCAAGCACGTTAAAGTCTTTGCGTTAGTAGATTTGTACTGTGACCACAACATTCTTCCGGAATTAGTATAACTAATTTGATAAATAGTCAGTGCATAAAAATGTTTAACTAAAAATTCAGTGTATGTATTATGATTATAACATAATATACTAATTGGGATGTCTGAGGGTGTGCGTTAATTACGTTACATATTGTATAAGTTATTTTTGTTAAATTGTTGTTAGTTATTTCTTTTTAAACTTAAAAATTACAATAATAACGGTCAAGTTGTTTGGAATTTGGTGTCTGATCCAGTGGTGGCCCTTGTTGCTCTAAGCACTCCCTTCCGGTCTGGAGATGGCCCATGTGCTCTCCGGGTTTGTTCCATTTTGTCTCTGGCTGCGTGAACTTTAATTTCATAGGTTTAATTCAATTCTGATAATATTTAATACTGGCTACATGTGTGTCGACATTTTCAAAAAATATTAACCTTAGCAAGCAAGTTTAACGATGAGATATCAATTTTCAAATTAAATAAATCTGATAAGCCATTACCGTCCGACCAAATTCCATTAAATAAGATAAAAAAATAAGACATCACCACAATGTGCTCAAATTTGAATGAGATAAATTAAAAAGCTATCATCCCTCACACACATACTATTTAATGAGGTAAAATGAAGAAAGAGACATCAACCTCTGTACTTAAACGGAAGAAATTGCACTTCATAAAATGACTTTAATTTGCATTTTTAAGTCTGTTTCGAGCACCTACATGACTTATAATTTAAGCACGGCGTACGTTCTACCTAGATGCCTTGCATATAAGTCGACGAGTCTATTTTTTTATTTAAGGATGACAAACAAACCCAAAGTCCACCTTTGCGTAGATTGTCACTTAAACTAGGTATTGGTTTTTAAATAGATTGAATGACGTTTAATTTCTTTGTTTTAAAATGTCAAAGATCCGGTGTGGGTTTAGATTTAGAATTAAACAAAAATATATTAGCGTGGTAGCTCAGTGGTTAACGCTCTCTGTAAATATAACAGAACGCGAGTAACCCGGGTTCGATCCCCGTCGTCACCAATGAAATTGTTAATTGCAATTTTAAGTGCTGATTTACCACGTGCTCGGCGGTGAAGGAAAACATCGTGAGGAAACCTGCATGTCTGAGGAATAACAAAAAAAATTTCGAAGACATGTGAAGTTCGTCAACACGCATTTGGGCAGCGCGGCGGACACTTCCTTGCCCTAAACCCTCTCAGAAATTAGGGGAGGCCTGAGCCCAGCAGTGGGACGTATATAGGCTGTAACTTTGCTTTACTTTTATATTATCTATATAATATTACAAAATTTAAATTTAAAAGCCCAATTTTATATAATTTACTTATTTGGTAATATATGACATGGCCTCCGTGGCGCAATCGGCTAGCGCGTTCGGCTGTTAACCGAAAGGTTGGTGGTTCGAGCCCACCCGGGGGCGACCTACGTTTTGTCTTTTAATTATGTTCTTCTCCTTAAGATAATATTTTCATTAATTGTTTTCCTTCCATGAAACTATAATATTACTATCAGTGCCTTTAAGGCAAGGCCGAATACGTACCTACGTATTAAACCAAATCAATGCACTAGACATGTTGTCAATCATGCATGATTCGTTCGTTTGAGCTGGTACACTTAAAAGTATTGACGGTCCATTCATTTGTTTTTGGATGTACCAGTACAAACAATTGACGGTATCTTTTTAACCCGCGATTTGTTTGAATTGTGGATGAGCCGCAAACCGACCGAATGTCGAATGATATTTTACATTAAATTATATTTATTTGTTAAATCTATGAGTTAAAAATATCATTTCGTAGAGTTTACTATAAATAACACTTCAAAAGATTTCATGATGAATGATTTATTTAATGATAATTTTCAACCATCTTATATAAGATAAGTAAATGTTTAATTTTGTAGCAAATAAATGTAAAAGTTTTCGGTTCCCAACGGATCTCACAAAGTCCTGGAGCCTGAAATGATCAATTTAAATGATCGATCCTAATGTACCAGTACACGTGACGAAATGTACTAGAATGATTCGGTCGCTAGAAATAAATGATTGACACATATCTACAATGCACTTTCTTTGGATGCTGCTTCACCACTATTCTCAGGTGGATCCCCAGTAGTCAAACACAGCTTTTAATAGGTAAAAAGATTATTAAATAGGGAAATATCGTTAGTACTTACGTTTATAATAATATGTACTAAGAGCTTAATACTCATTGTCATTGAGTTATACAACACTAGAGGAGCAAACCACATTACCGCGCGTCGAAAAAAGTGTAACCACTATCCAAACGCGGCGACGTAGCTTTGAAACTAATAACAATTTTAAGTAAACATATATCTATCTCACTTACACAAGTTGCGAAAACAATATCGTCGTCGTAAGATTAGATAAAGATAGACACACAAACATGCAATGGCGGGTTGGTGTGGCTTACTATATGAAATTTTACCTAAACTACGCAATAAAAATGAGTTTTTTTTAAGCTGCAGTTAATTGTTTTTATATTAAAAAAGTATATTTTACTATGAAATCTTTATTAGGTCCCCTTAGAAAAAAAGGGATACAAAGCTTATCAGATGAATAGAAATAAACATAATGATGAAATAAAACGTATTTTTATGGTTCTAATAAATCGAACAATATAAAATAGGTACCTAATAAAATATAATTAATATAAAATTTGTATGAAATTATACATAATATAAAATTATTAATATAAAATAGGTAATAAAATATATTTAATAGATAATTCATGAATAAACTAAAATAAGAATAATTAATTATTTTGTATGAAAGTTAAAACGTAGTTTTTATTATAATTTCCAAAATATTTAAAATCAGAGGTAACAAATTAACTTACTCCATTAATTATAGAGTCTCCCATTAATGTAGGATAATCACAAATACGGAAAAGTGGCAACATTGAACCTAAATGGCAATATTCGATAATTTTATTTAATTATTTGAGGTTTTTCTACGTTTATATGAAAACAAGAACTAAAAATTATGTGTTGAAAGTGATGCCGCTTGATTTATTACGTTTTTGTGACCTTGAATAGCATTTTTTCACTACATATTTAGCCATTTTTGTTGCGGCTCAACTCTGTCGGCGTCACATTGAACAATGAACTCACTTTAGCTAGGCATATGGCTGTGACCATATGTGCAGTGGCAACGCTTTGGCGCGGTTATTACTGATCTAGGGTTATATAAATAAATGCTCATTGTGGCATATTTAATCCGCTTCGAAAAAAAAATTAATCACGCCTTAAATGAAAAATATAAGTTTATTAGCGTTATTTAAAGTAATTTAAAAAAAGTATCTATAGCATATTTTTCTTGGGTAGGTGATATTTTCGTTGATAGCTCTGTAAGATTTACAGGTTCATCATATTACTATTATTTGTATTATAGTAATATCATAGTACACTATAACTTAAAACAAGTGCCACAGTAATATAAACAAAAAAGTTAGCGATTGTTACAATACAATACAATACAATACTCTTTATTGTACACCAACGAAACATAAATATGACAAAAATTAATAAACAACGAGGGAAAAACAAAAGGTGGTCTTATTGATACATAGCAATCTCTTCTAGACAACCCAAGGAAAAATATAGGTAGGATGCACTAAATTACAAAAAAAAAACCAACTTATGTACTAAAAATGACAACATACTTTAGGTAGATCAATGATCATAAATAAGATGAGGAAGAGAGAGAAGTTAAAGGGACAAATGGTGTTCCCTAATCTGTTTCTTGAACATATTAAATGATTGAGCACTTTTAATTAACTTAAAATGATTGACACTTAATTAAGGAGTTCCAGTCTTACCACAAGAACAGCAAAAGATTTATCATAAAAGTCGAGGAGTGTACAGGACATTGGAGCGAAAGATTTTCTTTGAACTGTGAGGAAAAGTAGAGACAAGAGCCAAGAAATTTAAAATGTTTTTTTAGATAGGGAGGACTTGATACATTAAATAAGACGCAGTAGTGCGCAGAAAGTTTATGAGTATTCCGACGAAGGTGGATTGAGAGCCACTTGTTATCTTCGGTAATAGTTTCAGAAACGAATTTACTGAGTTGTTTAAATTAAGAACTGTTTAAAATTTATAATTAATATACATTGGTGGAGCCACGTGTCTAAGGCTGCCGAAAATCTAGTTCCCCGGTCGAACCTTAAACCTATTACGCGAGATATTAACTAAAGTGGACTGTTATGCGATTGCTTCTACGCTTACGTAAAAGCGACTACTATAGCATGCGGTATAATGCACTCGCTCTTCCCTAAACTAAAACTATTATTGTGCCAAATCGCTGAAAAGGAATCCTGCCTGATTAGGAGAACACAGAATTGGAGCGGGTTAAACAATTATATCAGGCAGGAACTAATTAAAGGAATATTGACTCACCGGGGTTTCTTCTATCCTGTTGAGCACTATAGCTGCAACTTCTGGAACTTCTTCTGGAACACTCCGGAGAGAGGCGGTGCGCGACTATATCTCACACGAGGTGAGGCGGGTCTCATGAAGCTCGACTGCTTCCAGGCTAAAGCGGTTTCTACTAGCGGTGTGGTTTCAACGACTGGCGCGGCGGGAAGAGACTCGCGCAACGGTCGCGCGTGTCTTATATATCCTCGGCTCCGATGATTACGTGACATTCTAGAATCATCTTCTTGCCCCTCCCACCCCACCACCCCGATGTGTCGATAGGAGGGTATGAATGATATCGTTTTTTGGAACAAGTGACTTATGGCACCTACCATCCGATATAAAATAAACACGAATGGGTTTTCCGCGCAACCATCTCCCCGCCCTTGAAGGATTTCCTTCAAAATTAACTAATACAACTAGAGCTAAGATCAACTAAATTCAACCACAATTTTAATCTAGAAAGCTAATTTAAATTATGGAAGAGGCAGGGGGCACAAACGGACAACCGGACGCAAGTAAGACCCAACCGTGGTCTTAACGCGAGCTACCCTAACTACTCCGTCGGAACCGGGAAAGACCTCTTCGACAATTCCTAACGGCCAGTGGAGAGGCGGCGTATTCTCTTTGGTGAGCACGACTACAGTTCCTACAGCTAAAGGCTCAGTTGCTGTGTTCCATTTTTGCCGAGACTGCAAAGTATGCAAGTATTCCATCCTCCATCGTTTCCAAAACGATTGCACTAACCGATCTAATAATTTGTGGCGTGCGGAAATGCTAAGTCTGTTCTCATCCATATCTGCGGCTGGCAAATACTTTAAAGGCGTTAAATTCAAAAAATGTGCTGGAGTTAGAGCCAGCGGTTCCGAGGGGTCACTAGACAACGTACGACAAAGTGGGCGACTATTTATTACGCATTCAATTTGAGCGAGCACCGTACTTAGCTCTTCGAAGGACAAAATTTGATCTCCTATTACTCGGTATAAATGACTCTTTAGACTCTTAATATTAGTCTCCCAATTGCCCCAAAATGACTCGCGGCTGGGACGTTCAGAGACCAATCAATGCGGTTCTCGGCTAGAATGTGAGCGAACTCCGAATTATAATACTTGCTAGCTAAGAGCTCATGTAGTTCCGATAGAATACGTTTTGTACCATTATCCGAATATAATTTACTTACAGGGCCTCTGCGGGATAGAAATCTTTTAAATGCACCCATAAAGCCTGCTGTGCTTAGATCACCAACGAGTTCTATATGCACCGCTCGAGTAGTTAGACATACGAAAATGCAGACGTAAGCCTTTGTGGATCTTATACCACGCCCGCGAGTGAGCGTGACCTTAAACGGATCAGCGAAATCAGACCCGGTGTGCGTGAAGGGTTACTGATTGTATTACTCTACAAGATCTAAGTTCCGCCATTTCCGGAAATGACGGCTTGGGGCGTGCCCGAAAGCAAGCTATACATCTGTGCACCCGATTGCGTATTAAACTACGTGCAGAAAGAATCCAATAATTCTGACGCAAAATCGACATCAACAAGTCGGGGCCAGCGTGCGAGTTCAATTTATGATGGTAATCGACTAATAAGTTCATGATATGGTCTTTACGCGGTAAAACAATAGAGTGCCGTTGGTCGAAACTCAATTGCGAGTTGGACAAGCGTCCACCTACCCTTACAATCTCATCCTGTAAAAATGGCTTAAGGCGTTGAAAGGCGCGACTA
Organism: Parnassius smintheus behrii; assembly: GCA_036936625.1. Lineage (NCBI taxonomy): Eukaryota > Metazoa > Arthropoda > Insecta > Lepidoptera > Papilionidae > Parnassius > Parnassius smintheus. The sequence goes on along the minus strand of JAUPFT010000029.1, from coordinate 24,188,536 downwards.
CAAGCTCGATTCGATTGTAATCTTCTAATTTCTTCAGAGAAGTGCGCACGTTGAAGTTCACGCACTACTAGCGACTCAGCATAGTTGTAATCGGACGTAACGATATACGAACAAGCACTACTTATCGACTTTTAAACTACAAAGGCTACACTGTAACGACAAAAATGATTTAAATATAACACAGCGTATTGCTGTGGCGCGGCTAAACTATACTATTTTATTTTTAATTTTACGGAACAAGAACAAGCTAAACAAACACTAAAGAAATACCAATATATAATTCTATCAACGACAAACTAATATTTAAATAATAAAACTATCCAATCACAAGTATGCAATTTCTAAGCGACTAAGCTATAATTATTAATAAGCGGTGAAACTATGCGATGAACGCTTCGGAACAACACTGTATATGGCTTGTTGCTCGCGAAGTCTCACTTCCTCCCGCCAATCAAGATTGGCCTCAGCAGGTCTATTCCGTAGCCTCCAGTGAGGCACGCTTTCTGTCGCAGCGGCTCGGTGTCTCCATGCGCCGCGACCGTGACGTCGATCCGCGCCGCGCGCGCTTCCGCTAACTAGATCGATTCGAGAACTGAATATGTCACCTGACGGGTTGCGGGGCGATCTAATCTTGCTAATATGGGCCTTGTTCGCGGTGTCGGTAAACCTAGCTCCAGGGCTATCCCTACTCGGCGTTCCCTTCGGCTGCGACGAAACTACAACAGGTTTACTAACAACAGACTCTAACGTCTTGCTTCTCGACCCTTCGCATAATTTATTACCCGAGCGCGGGATGTTCCCCTCCCCTATTTCCCGAAAATTGCGAGTCAATAATTCGGGAGGTTCGACAGCGACGGTGCAACAACAGGATGTTGCCGAAATGCTATCTATGATGGGGGCGGAGCCAAGGATAACATATCCCAATACGGTTTCCAGTGCGTAAGGCGCGGTATGCGAGGAGTTGCCCCTGACCTTATTGTTTAACAAAAGATGAGGGAAAAGCGATGCTTCAATGAGCATGTCTATGTTTCCAGGAACGGCGTAAGTGTCGTCCGCCAGAGTAAAATTCTTAAATTCAATCATTGCCGAGGTGTCAACCGAAACGGTTGGCAACCGTTCAGTGACCCTATCTACTACTAGTGCATTTATATCAAAGTTAACATTACGATCTATCCGAGAATAAAATTTTAAATTTATATATCCCTGGGTAGCTTTACTAGTACGTCCGATGCCTTTAACTACAGGGCATGAAAATGACCTATTTATTACTAAGCCTAAGCGCCGACAACATTGTCGCGTTATAAAGCTATTTTGGGCTCCGCTGTCCAGCAGTGCACGGACGCTTTGTTCGTTTCCATGCGAATCCGTAACCAAAATACGTGCCGTACCCAGTAACACGGTTGAAGGAGGTTGTGCTCCCATATTTGCCAATGAGCACAGAGCGACATCACCAGGTCGACCGCTAGAATCGTTGACCTTAGTAGGGGCGAATTCCTTATCCGCTTTACTTGACGCCGCTATGTTGCTATTTTCAAAATGTAATAGCGTGTGATGTTTCCTGGCGCACTTGCTACATACGGAACTCGAATTGCATTTTGCAACTAAATGCTTATCGCTTAAGCAGTTCAAACATAGGTTGTTTGTCTTTACTAATTTATAACGCTCGCTTGGTGAATATTTACGAAAAGTCGCACAATTATATAAATTACCGTGTTTATCTTTACATACTATACAAGTATGCTGGAGTGATGTTGGCGTAGCGGTTACGTAAGTTAACGACCCTGCTATTTTAGATGGTTGAGTTTGTCTACGGTCGACGCACCTTTTAATCTCCTGTTTAACGTTCGGAGAGCGCTGCATCACCTTTATTTGATCTCGCACGAACGATGCTAATGAATGAAAGGAAGGCATCTCCGAGCTACGATGCTCCATTTCAAACGCACGCACGGTGTCGGGGTCTAATTTCTTTAATGCAACATGGAGAAACACCACGTCCATAAGATCATTAAATTTCAAATTCTTAAGTGCAGCCACCGATGCCACAAATTTATCTAGAAACTGCTCTAAGCCGTTGATGTTCGCGGATGATATAGGTTTAAGATCGAATATCTGGTTCAAATATTCGGAAGCTAACATTCTCCTATCTTCATATTTAGTTTTAAGCGTTTCGAATATTAATAAGTAATTGTTTGCTGTAGGTGTAAAACCAGAGCAGATCGACTGTGCCCTGCCACTAAGTTTACTAATTAAGTAATATAATTTTTCGGCGTCCGATAACGATGGGTTATTGTGTATATTGTTTTGAAAACTACTGAAGAAGAAGGGCCACGTCTAATCGAGTCACTTGGACGTACCTGTGTTTCCGGCTTTGCTTCGTTTTGAGATTGTAGGGATCTCGCAGTTCTTTTCACGCGACACAACATATCTTCGAATGCCAGCAGCGGTTGGTAGTTCACTATGTATTTCGGGTCGATTTGTAATTCCAAATGATTAATTTGGTCTAATATTCTTTCGTAATCTATCCGCAAAGAATCTATCGTTTCGATTTCATTCAAAAAGGTTTCCCGCACTGCTTCTATATTAATGTTCTTTATATAATCACTTATATTCTGCATACGCGAAAAGAGTATGTCCCTCTTGGCATAAAGCGTTTTAATTTTAATTTCACTTCCACTAACTGCCATTTTAAATTATTATAATAAAGTTATATTAATCACAATTAATCTCACAACGCACAAACAATGAAGGATGGACACTCGGTATGCCGTATTACGTAATTAAATCGAACACCTGCGCAGCGAGTCGAGGTGACGCGTCATTTGCACTCAATAATTTTATCAAGATTGTGGATAAGCGTATCAAACGGTTCCTATTACACTGTTTCAATTATTTAATAGGCTTTAAATTTAATCAAATACGAGCACTATAAAACGAATAATTCTGTTTGCGAGTACCTAATCAAAATTTAAATTTAAACGAACACTATTTAAGTCTATTCCATAAATTAGAGTGCATTATCTAATGAATTAATTCAACAATTCGACCAAATCCTACCGAAGTGACCATAAAATGTTGGAGCCACGTGTCTAAGGCTGCCGAAAATCTAGTTCCCCGGTCGAACCTTAAACCTATTACGCGAGATATTAACTAAAGTGGACTGTATATGCGATTGCTTCTACGCTTACGTAAAAGCGACTACTATAGAATGCGGTATAATGCACTCGCTCCTCCCTAAACTAAAACTATTATTGTGCCAAATCGCTGAAAAGGAATCCTGCCTGATTAGGAGAACACAGAATTGGAGCGGGTTAAACAATTATATCAGGCAGGAACTAATTAAAGGAATATTGACTCACCGGGGTTTCTTCTATCCTGTTGAGCACTATAGCTGCAACTTCTGGAACTTCTTCTGGAACACTCCGGAGAGAGGCGGTGCGCGACTATATCTCACACGAGGTGAGGCGGGTCTCATGGAGCTCGACTGCTTCCAGGCTAAAGCGGTTTCTACTAGCGGTGTGGTTTCAACGACTGGCGCGGCGGGAAGAGACTCGCGCAACGGTCGCGCGTGTCTTATATATCCTCGGCTCCGATGATTACGTGACATTCTAGAATCATCTTCTTGCCCCTCCCACCCCACCACCCCGATGTGTCGATAGGAGGGTATGAATGATATCGTTTTTTGGAACAAGTGACTTATGGCACCTACCATCCGATATAAAATAAACACGAATGGGTTTTCCGCGCAACCATCTCCCCCGCCCTTGAAGGATTTCCTTCAAAATTAACTAATACAACTAGAGCTAAGATCAACTAAATTCAACCACAATTTTAATCTAGAAAGCTAATTTAAATTATGGAAGAGGCAGGGGGCACAAACGGACAACCGGACGCAAGTAAGACCCAACCGTGGTCTTAACGCGAGCTACCCTAACTACTCCGTCGGAACCGGGAAAGACCTCTTCGACAATTCCTAACGGCCAGTGGAGAGGCGGCGTATTCTCTTTGGTGAGCACGACTACAGTTCCTACAGCTAAAGGCTCAGTTGCTGTGTTCCATTTTTGCCGAGACTGCAAAGTATGCAAGTATTCCATCCTCCATCGTTTCCAAAACGATTGCACTAACCGATCTAATAATTTGTGGCGTGCGGAAATGCTAAGTCTGTTCTCATCCATATCTGCGGCTGGCAAATACTTTAAAGGCGTTAAATTCAAAAAATGTGCTGGAGTTAGAGCCAGCGGTTCCGAGGGGTCACTAGACAACGTACGACAAAGTGGGCGACTATTTATTACGCATTCAATTTGAGCGAGCACCGTACTTAGCTCTTCGAAGGACAAAATTTGATCTCCTATTACTCGGTATAAATGACTCTTTAGACTCTTAATATTAGTCTCCCAATTGCCCCAAAATGACTCGCGGCTGGGACGTTCAGAGACCAATCAATGCGGTTCTCGGCTAGAATGTGAGCGAACTCCGAATTATAATACTTGCTAGCTAAGAGCTCATGTAGTTCCGATAGAATACGTTTTGTACCATTATCCGAATATAATTTACTTACAGGGCCTCTGCGGGATAGAAATCTTTTAAATGCACCCATAAAGCCTGCTGTGCTTAGATCACCAACGAGTTCTATATGCACCGCTCGAGTAGTTAGACATACGAAAATGCAGACGTAAGCCTTTGTGGATCTTATACCACGCCCGCGAGTGAGCGTGACCTTAAACGGATCAGCGAAATCAGACCCGGTGTGCGTGAAGGGTTACTGATTGTATTACTCTACAAGATCTAAGTTCCGCCATTTCCGGAAATGACGGCTTGGGGCGTGCCCGAAAGCAAGCTATACATCTGTGCACCCGATTGCGTATTAACCTACGTGCAGAAAGAATCCAATAATTCTGACGCAAAATCGACATCAACAAGTCGGGGCCAGCGTGCGAGTTCAATTTATGATGGTAATCGACTAATAAGTTCATGATATGGTCTTTACGCGGTAAAACAATAGAGTGCCGTTGGTCGAAACTCAATTGCGAGTTGGACAAGCGTCCACCTACCCTTACAATCTCATCCTGTAAAAATGGCTTAAGGCGTTGAAAGGCGCGACTACAAGCTCGATTCGATTGTAATCTTCTAATTTCTTCAGAGAAGTGCGCACGTTGAAGTTCACGCACTACTAGCGACTCAGCATAGTTGTAATCGGACGTAACGATATACGAACAAGCACTACTTATCGACTTTTAAACTACAAAGGCTACACTGTAACGACAAAAATGATTTAAATATAACACAGCGTATTGCTGTGGCGCGGCTAAACTATACTATTTTATTTTTAATTTTACGGAACACCAACAAGCTAAACAAACACTAAAGAAATACCAATATATAATTCTATCAACGACAAACTAATATTTAAATAATAAAACTATCCAATCACAAGTATGCAATTTCTAAGCGACTAAGCTATAATTATTAATAAGCGGTGAAACTATGCGATGAACGCTTCGGAACAACACTGTATATGGCTTGTTGCTCGCGAAGTCTCACTTCCTCCCGCCAATCAAGATTGGCCTCAGCAGGTCTATTCCGTAGCCTCCAGTGAGGCACGCTTTCTGTCGCAGCGGCTCGGTGTCTCCATGCGCCGCGACCGTGACGTCGATCCGCGCCGCGCGCGCTTCCGCTAACTAGATCGATTCGAGAACTGAATATGTCACCTGACGGGTTGCGGGGCGATCTAATCTTGCTAATATGGGCCTTGTTCGCGGTGTCGGTAAACCTAGCTCCAGGGCTATCCCTACTCGGCGTTCCCTTCGGCTGCGACGAAACTACAACAGGTTTACTAACAACAGACTCTAACGTCTTGCTTCTCGACCCTTCGCATAATTTATTACCCGAGCGCGGGATGTTCCCCTCCCCTATTTCCCGAAAATTGCGAGTCAATAATTCGGGAGGTTCGACAGCGACGGTGCAACAACAGGATGTTGCCGAAATGCTATCTATGATGGGGGCGGAGCCAAGGATAACATATCCCAATACGGTTTCCAGTGCGTAAGGCGCGGTATGCGAGGAGTTGCCCCTGACCTTATTGTTTAACAAAAGATGAGGGAAAAGCGATGCTTCAATGAGCATGTCTATGTTTCCAGGAACGGCGTAAGTGTCGTCCGCCAGAGTAAAATTCTTAAATTCAATCATTGCCGAGGTGTCAACCGAAACGGTTGGCAACCGTTCAGTGACCCTATCTACTACTAGTGCATTTATATCAAAGTAAACATTACGATCTATCCGAGAATAAAATTTTAAATTTATATATCCCTGGGTAGCTTTACTAGTACGTCCGATGCCTTTAACTACAGGGCATGAAAATGACCTATTTATTACTAAGCCTAAGCGCCGACAACATTGTCGCGTTATAAAGCTATTTTGGGCTCCGCTGTCCAGCAGTGCACGGACGCTTTGTTCGTTTCCATGCGAATCCGTAACCAAAATACGTGCCGTACCCAGTAACACGGTTGAAGGAGGTTGTGCTCCCATATTTGCCAATGAGCACAGAGCGACATCACCAGGTCGACCGCTAGAATCGTTGACCTTAGTAGGGGCGAATTCCTTATCCGCTTTACTTGACGCCGCTATGTTGCTATTTTCAAAATGTAATAGCGTGTGATGTTTCCTGGCGCACTTGCTACATACGGAACTCGAATTGCATTTTGCAACTAAATGCTTATCGCTTAAGCAGTTCAAACATAGGTTGTTTGTCTTTACTAATTTATAACGCTCGCTTGGTGAATATTTACGAAAAGTCGCACAATTATATAAATTACCGTGTTTATCTTTACATACTATACAAGTATGCTGGAGTGATGTTGGCGTAGCGGTTACGTAAGTTAACGACCCTGCTATTTTAGATGGTTGAGTTTGTCTACGGTCGACGCACCTTTTAATCTCCTGTTTAACGTTCGGAGAGCGCTGCATCACCTTTATTTGATCTCGCACGAACGATGCTAATGAATGAAAGGAAGGCATCTCCGAGCTACGATGCTCCATTTCAAACGCACGCACGGTGTCGGGGTCTAATTTCTTTAATGCAACATGGAGAAACACCACGTCCATAAGATCATTAAATTTCAAATTCTTAAGTGCAGCCACCGATGCCACAAATTTATCTAGAAACTGCTCTAAGCCGTTGATGTTCGCGGATGATATAGGTTTAAGATCGAATATCTGGTTCAAATATTCGGAAGCTAACATTCTCCTATCTTCATATTTAGTTTTAAGCGTTTCGAATATTAATAAGTAATTGTTTGCTGTAGGTGTAAAACCAGAGCAGATCGACTGTGCCCTGCCACTAAGTTTACTAATTAAGTAATATAATTTTTCGGCGTCCGATAACGATGGGTTATTGTGTATATTGTTTTGAAAACTACTGAAGAAGAAGGGCCACGTCTAATCGAGTCACTTGGACGTACCTGTGTTTCCGGCTTTGCTTCGTTTTGAGATTGTAGGGATCTCGCAGTTCTTTTCACGCGACACAACATATCTTCGAATGCCAGCAGCGGTTGGTAGTTCACTATGTATTTCGGGTCGATTTGTAATTCCAAATGATTAATTTGGTCTAATATTCTTTCGTAATCTATCCGCAAAGAATCTATCGTTTCGATTTCATTCAAAAAGGTTTCCCGCACTGCTTCTATATTAATGTTCTTTATATAATCACTTATATTCTGCATACGCGAAAAGAGTATGTCCCTCTTGGCATAAAGCGTTTTAATTTTAATTTCACTTCCACTAACTGCCATTTTAAATTATTATAATAAAGTTATATTAATCACAATTAATCTCACAACGCACAAACAATGAAGGATGGACACTCGGTATGCCGTATTACGTAATTAAATCGAACACCTGCGCAGCGAGTCGAGGTGACGCGTCATTTGCACTCAATAATTTTATCAAGATTGTGGATAAGCGTATCAAACGGTTCCTATTACACTGTTTCAATTATTTAATAGGCTTTAAATTTAATCAAATACGAGCACTATAAAACGAATAATTCTGTTTGCGAGTACCTAATCAAAATTTAAATTTAAACGAACACTATTTAAGTCTATTCCATAAATTAGAGTGCATTATCTAATGAATTAATTCAACAATTCGACCAAATCCTGCCGAAGTGACCATAAAATGTTGGAGCCACGTGTCTAAGGCTGCCGAAAATCTAGTTCCCCGGTCGAACCTTAAACCTATTACGCGAGATATTAACTAAAGTGGACTGTATATGCGATTGCTTCTACGCTTACGTAAAAGCGACTACTATAGCATGCGGTATAATGCACTCGCTCCTCCCTAAACTAAAACTATTATTGTGCCAAATCGCTGAAAAGGAATCCTGCCTGATTAGGAGAACACAGAATTGGAGCGGGTTAAACAATTATATCAGGCAGGAACTAATTAAAGGAATATTGACTCACCGGGGTTTCTTCTATCCTGTTGAGCACTATAGCTGCAACTTCTGGAACTTCTTCTGGAACACTCCGGAGAGAGGCGGTGCGCGACTATATCTCACACGAAGTGAGGCGGGTCTCCAGGAGCTCGACTGCTTCCAGGCTAAAGCAGTTTCTACTAGCGGTGTGTTTTCAACGACTGGCGCGGCGGGAAGAGACTCGCGCAACGGTCGCGCGTGTCTTATATATCCTCGGCTCCTATGATTACGTGACATTCTAGAATCATCTTCTTGCCCCTCCCACCCCACCACCCCGATGTGTCGATAGGAGGGTATGAATGATATCGTTTTTTCGGAAAGGAACAGGCGACTTATGGCACCTACCGTCCGATATAAAATGGGTTTTCCGCGCAACCATACATGTATGGTTTAGAAATAATAATAAGAATAAATTAATAAATAGAAACCCTTATTTATGCGTGTAGGTAACTTAAATACCAAAAATAACGTCCAATCTTGACCTGAAAATTTTCTAACGCGTCTAGTGATGTAAAATTTGAATTATCAAAGGACTAAATTCAATTTTCAAATGAAGCCAAAAAATAAAGAAGTGTTGCTATGTTTACCATTCTCAATAGACTTTTCGAGAATGAACGAGTTTTACAATGGCTCAAAGGCCCAGAAGCCATGTCAAATTATATTATAAAAGACGTGTTTTACACATTACATTTCCAAGACCACGATATTTTTAATTCGTCATGTAGTTTATGAATGTTCAAAATAACCAATTGTGTTTTTTACACAAATTATCAATTTACAATTATTTTTGAAATTATATAAAGAATAATAACTGTACAGACCATGAAGTTTAGAGACACGGGTGGTAATCTCTATACAAATATTCCTAGCCTTATGTCTATGGCCCTCAAAAATCGATGTTGACAGCTATTGACTACAAATGTATAATTATGTATTTATTTATTTTTATTTATTTATTTATTTATTTATTTAAGAAATTTATGAATACAAAGATGAATAGTTTTAGTGTAAACATAAACTCATTAGAGTTTTTCCGTACACCATTGCTGTCGACACATTATTCTAATTAATACTTTATAATAAATTATATTACCAAAGTTACATTAATATTATTACCAACTTAAATTAGGTGCATTAAATGTTATGTTTCTAATTGACAAAACTATTTATGGGTACAAAAATACAAAATAGTCTTAGGCGATGAGCGTAAAATCACATGGTGAACTTATTACATTCTGTGAATAATGTGACACAGGAACATATATTTTTATAAATTTATAATAAGATATGTTGGTAAAGTAAACCAATAATATAGAACGAGAAGTTGTTTAAAGTGTTACGAGTATTTAGTAAGAGTTAATTGTATATAAAAAATTTTTAGTTTATATTTTATGTTTTTACGTGTAATGACGTCTTTCAAAGATCTAGGTAACTGATTGATTAGATTAGGTATAACATAGTTTAATGTTCTTTTTCCGTATAAGTTATTATATCTAGGTAATTGCAGTTTTAGATGATCAGTTCTGCGTGTGGAGTATAATAACTTATCTACCTTTTTAAAATTTTCAGTAAAGTAATTTTCGGTTAGTAATGTTAGTTCAACTTTGTCGTGAATAGGTATAATTTTACAAAATGCAAATAGTTTTCGATAATCATCTTTAAAATTAATTTTGAGATTATTAGGGACTATTTGTTTTAAAATGCGCAGCTGAAGTGAGTAAATTCGATCTAGATATGTTTTGTAGGTTCTACCATAGCTTGACAAGCCATATTGTATAACAGATTCAGCTAAGGATTTATAGAGCATTAAAGAGGTTTTGTAAGGTATTTTTTGTTTGATTAATATAAATTTCGCTAATATTCCTCTTAATATATCACAAACACGATTTACATGCTCTTTTCAGTTTAACCGATCGTCAATTATTAGACCAAGATAGGTGTGCTTATTTACAATTTCTATGGCATCGCAATTACAGGGTGTCGAATTGTTAGTATTTTGTATGTGAAGGCAGTGATGTGTGTGCGCTATTAGTTTAGGTATAAAAGAACTTCTGTTGTGGCTTGTACTTATATATATAAGTTTAGTTTTGGCAGCATTGAGTACTAAACCGACGTCGTGTGACCACTTCGTCAGTGTGTCAAATTCTTTTTGAAGTTTCATTAGTACCTCCTGTATACTACGCCCAGCAGCTACTAAACAGGTATCATCTGCAAACTGATAGATCTCACACTGTTTAATTAAATTAGAAAGATTGTTTACGTAGGTGAGAAAGTGTAAAGGTCCAAGAACTGAGCCCTGTGCTGTGCCTTCAGTTACCTGGACAGGGAAACTAAGAGCATCACCAACTTTTACTCGATAAGATCTTTCATGGAGATAATTTTCACACCACGCTAGTAATTTTCCTCTAATTCCGCTATCATTTAAGCTTTCAATTAATTTGTTGTGTCTTAGCGTGTCAAAAGCTTTGCTATAATCAATGAAAACGACTAAAATGTGCTCTTTAGAGTCAATATGCGTGTACAAACTGTCTGTGAATGCAGAAAGTAGTTGTGAGGTATTCTTTTGAGGTTGGAAACCATATTGTTTGCTAGTTAATATATTATTACTTTCATAATACCTATGGATTTGTGCGCTTATATATTTTTCGACTATTTTGTCTATGGTAGGTAATATCGTTATTGGTCTATAATTCTCATACTCAGTCCTACTACCTTTTTTGTATATTGGTCGAACGATTCCATTTTTTAATAGGGGAGGATATTTGCCCGTAATAACGCTTGCATTTATTAATTTAGCAATAACTGTTTTGATTTTTCCGCACAGCAGCTTTATATCAATGGCTCTTATCCTGTCTGCCCCAGGGGCTTTGTTACTGCTTATTGATTTAATTATATTTTCCACAGCTTTAGAATCGGCAGGGATAAATCGCATGGTTACATTTGCAGTAGATTCATAGATTGCTTTGTCAAGCAATAATTCCGAACATTGCGGAATTATTTGTTTCACACTATTGTTGAATGTATTAGCAAATGTGTTCGCAATGTCTTTACTAGTGCAGCCATTATTACCAAAATAATTATGAAGTGCATCATCAATGTAGCTAAAAGCTTTTAGTAATATCCTTCACTAATTCTTTCTTAGTTATATTAAGGTGATTTATTTGGTAGTTGAAATTTGTAGGTTCTCTTTTCCTTGTGAAAGAAACGTAAAGACACTTGCTGACATTAATTCCTATACGATTTACTACATAATAGTTACCAAGTCGCACAAGATCATCTTGAAGTTTCATGCAATCTACATAATCAGTGATTTTCATATATATTTTAGTGTCATAGTATCAGCGTACATTAGAAACTTAGCAATCGTCAATGAACTATCTTATGGAAATAGACACGGCGTACAATGATAAATGTATTTTAATTTTCTTTATTCGGTATATTAGTTGCATTATATTAGAATTATGTATTCTAATATATTATCTAATTAATAAAAATGACTATTTTGATTATTTTTAACTATATACTATACTGCTAATATTGAATTAGCTTTTTATAGTGTAAATTATAATATTTGTCGAAATGTTAATTGTGGATACGAACTTTACATGCTAATGGTTAATAATTTTTGTTATTTTCAATTACTTACATATTGAAAATATACTTGAATAGTAGGTATTATTATTTTATTTAGATACAGAATTTTAGGATATGTTTTACCTTGAGGTCAAATATAATTTTGAGGAGCAACAGTTATTACTAATCTTTTATCTGCTATTCCTTATTTAGGAACAATATTAGTAAATTGAGTTTGACGGAGATTTACTGTTTATAATGCTACATTTATTATTTTAATATTTACCTACTGGGTAGGTAATTATGAAAATAATAAATATAGCATTAGTAACTAAATAGACATTTTTACCCAATTACAATAACTAATGAGATATTGTGATTATTTGTGATTAGTAATACTGGGTGGGTATTAATAAATAGAACAAAATGAAATATAAAGTCAATTTTATTATCTTGAATGTAAGAAATTGATTACAAATTTTTTAACTTCTTTAAATTATAAACAAACAGCTGCAGCTATTAAATGAACACACATATGTGCATACATACGCCCATATATATATAAGTGGTTATGTGTATATATATATATATATATATATATATATATATATATATATATATATATATATATATATATATATAGTACCCGGATGACCGAGCTTTGCTCGTTTTTTTTTTGAAATTACATTTATAAATTATATACTGATGAAACTTAAATAATATTTTTGATCTGATTGACAGAATAGAAAAAACTGAACTGATTATTTGAATAAAAAATCATGAGTGCAATTAGTTTTATTAAAATTTTCGTATTTTTAAAAATTACTAAAAAAAGGGTTTGAAATAATAGATTTTCTCGCAAAAGAAGGGAACTTGAAAAAAAAGGAAGAAAAGCCGGTCCAGAGCCAAGACGCGAACCGCGGAACTTCGATATCACGCCCGACCGACATACCACCTGACCTATAACGACCGTTAGTGATTTGTCGAAATTTACCTTCTTATATTGTAGCAGTTTTTTATTGCCTGAAAACACGGACAAAACGACATTTTCTAAAAATAAATCCAAGCGTTCGTCGCTAAAATCGTTAGAGCCGTTTCCGAGATTCCGATTATATCCTGGGGGGTATCCATATAATTTTCTCATCTGGTTCGGTTCTATAAATATTTAAATATATTATAAAAATTATAAATTAAAATGAAAAGATAAATATACATAAATATCAATAAAATAAAATAAATACAAAATAATATTATATTATTATTGTTATTATTATAATTATAAGTTGTGGTTCGGTGAAGCTGCAACCCAATGGAACAATATTTGAAATGTTTACGAAAAGAAGTGGCTGACGTCAATTATTATTCTTCTTATTATTTTTTCATTACTGCCTTTTTCAACTTCACGAGATATTTGTAACAGCAAAAAAAGAAAACTACGTATAAGTAAGTAAATCAGTAATATAGTGTTATGTATGATTCAGACTAAATAAAGGTTCCTAAAAATAGACGTAGATAAAGAAAATGCATAAAAAATTACTCCAATAAAAATGCAATAAACTTGTTAATTTTATGGGTACTTAGTAACATATTAAAATAAAAGGTTTTTTTAGGCTATTTAAGTAAAACATAAAGGTTATATTATGTTCTAACTACGTTCACGCTTGCGCATATAAAACCGCGGAATTTCACTACTTTTATTATCAAAATAATAATTGATAACCCTACCCTAAGTTTGCCTTGATTTTACCAACTCAAACTCGTTTTAGGAGATCAAAACATAGAGAGAAAGATAGGAGACTATTTTTTATTTAATATGGTTCGTTTAATCTGTAAAAATACTCACACAATAAAATTTTAAAGTGCAGGTAAAATATCTGCGACCAACATTTGCACAATTCTGACGTTCACAGACGTTTCACAACTTTTTGCCAGTACCAAAAGTAAGCGCTGGCATGCGACAAAAATCGTACCATAAATAAAATAAAGTCTCTAGCTCGAGAGGAGAGGAGCCGTGGTAGCTCAGATGGTTAGCGCTTGCTGAAATTTTCACAGTGCGCGAGCAAACCGGGTTCAATCCCCGCCGGCACCAATGAAATTGTAATTGCAATTTTAAGTGTTGATTTACCACGTGCTCAGTGGTGAAGGAAAACATTGTGAGGAAACCTGCATGTCTGAGAAATAAGAAAAAAAATATATCGAAGACATACGAAGTTCGCCAACACGCATTGTGGTAGCGCGGTGGATAATTCCTTTCCTAGGACCCTTTCAGAAAATATAATAGAAATAAAAAAATAATAAATCCAAACTTCATTTAAAACCAATCATATAAATTGTAAAGTAGCTGCAGGTATCTATAACCAAGTAAAAGATATTCCTTTACTCCAACATGTCCATGTTTCCCAAAACAATTTTTAATTAAGCTTTATATTATAATGCGGATTTTTTTATACTTAAAATTTTAATAATAAAGCATTTCGTACGTACGTCTCAGCCGAGGCGCAAATATTTTTCGGCCGCAAATTTATAACACCGATTTGTTACTCAAACATAAACATGGTTTTGTAATTAAATCTACCAATCGAAAAACGACACGGATTTTTATTGAACACTCCTATTCAATTCACAAAGTACCTATTATATATTTGTTTATATAAAAAAGTATATTTAAGTACAATCATAAAACTAAATGAAAACACAAAGCAGGCAAATGCATTGAGTTATACAACATATAAATCAATGGACAAATGTAAAAATGCTGGAGGCAGGCAGCCCTATCGCATGTATACGTACCGCACGGCTGTAGGATTTATTTCAGATACGGCCGAGTTACAATACTGTATAAATAATATTACCGTGACGTAAGCGCATCGGTTGGTAGGTACTCAAATAATACTATGTTTGCGGCGAAATACGGAACGTCGACGATGGCGACACGGTCATCTCCTACGAACGCATACAACGTAACGCCGCCCGCACTCTGCGCACGCCCCTTTATCATAGAAGTCACACAAGTTTCGGAATTATTACAATTCAAAGAGGAAAACGAACTTAAAAATTTAAATAAAACGTGAAGAATATAGATTTTTCAATTATCTATCCATTAGTGTTATCCTCAAATGATTAGAGCGTTGCGTTTAGCAACAGATGCATGTAATCAAGATTGATTTTAAATGTATTTATAGCACATAAAAATAAATTAGAACGTGGAATGTGATGATAAGATAGCGAACATTAATAATGTACTTTTAGATGTAGTTTATTTTTCATAACTAATGAGGTAATAGAGTCTGAAAAACGCACTTTTGCAACATTTTGGTCAGGGATACATCTTAATATTGCATGCCTTAAGCGCAAATCGCGTAGGTATGTTCTAATAGCACCTAAATCAAGAATCCGACGTTTTGTCGCATGAAAACGTATCTAACAATCATATTAAACATATAAATTATATAAAAAGCACATTTTCGGGGAGATAAATTACCCCGTGACCATGGGGTAAAGTGCTCGAAACGTCGGGTATATAAAAATAATATTTTTAATATACGCGATAAAATCCGCAAAAACTAGTATTATAAAGATAAATGATTGCTCAACTTATTTTTTTTAAATCGATTAATGGCTATTATTATATTAAAAAGTGGTTTTAGTGGCTTATGGTTTAGGCTGTTTAACTTGATTTTATTTAGTTATAACTAATTTTGTTCGGCTGAGAAATTCCGAAATTTGCGGTGTTTGAGTGGCCTTGTAATAATATATTTTACTAAATAAAGATACTCTTTGACTCTTTCTGGGCTCGGCCGCCGTCGCGAGTGGTTTACTGTATAGTATGTTTACAATGGGTTGTGATGAAAAATATCGATCGCTGTAGAAGTACAAAAACCAAATTTGAATTTAAGAAGTACATACTTGACCAATGTAAGATTTTTTTTATAATCACAGATTTTTATTACAATATTATTTCGCCCAAAGTACGTAGGATTTTTATATCAATATACTTATACGTCTTGAAATTTATGGAGTGACCTGAAGGTGTACTTCGGTATCTGCTTCTGGAAATCCTCGACGAGTAGAACCAGGTGTGTCAAGATTGCACTTGTTATCTTAGTTATGATGAAATCTTACCCCCAGACTTGACGGAGTGACCTGAATGTATACTTTGGTGAATGCAACTGGAACTAATCGAAGACTAGTAATACTCGACTCTACACGAGTAGAACTAGGTATGTCGAGATTATGCTTGTTATGTTAGTTTTGATGAGACCTTACTTCCGGGCAGTGGCGGATTATCCTTACGGAAAACTAGGCACGTGCCGAGAGGAGCAAGGTTAACAAGAGGCGCGCGCGGAAGTTTTTAAACGAAAAAATTCGAATCGAAATACAAAGATAAGGTTATTAGTGAAAAGTTGTGTGTATTTAAAATACATTAAAAAATTAACGTATAAAATGGGAACTTAAGGCTTGCGCATTTAGATTTACCAAAAGTTTTTGTAATTTTTAAGTTTAAAAAGAACAAACTAGCTATAATGTGATAAAAATAACTGATATATATGAAAGGTAACACCATCTTTTTTTAAATTGAAAGTGGCAGATTTCTTTTGCAGAACAAACTGAACAATTTGGGATATTTGTAGGACTGACTGCTACTAATATTATTGCAAGCGTGGACTTATACTTTGACAGAGGGGAACGTCTGCTACTCCCCTCAGATTCGCCGGCGACCCATGTTGCTCTTTAGAAAGATACATAAATAAACAACCGTAAGGATATAAAATTAAATTTTTAAAATAATTATTTACGAGCACGCAGTTTTGCGCTCCATTATATTTCATTATTTCTAATTTGATACACAGGTCTTTACGTTCTAAAATAGAATAGAATAATATAATTTTTATTTAACAGCAAAAATACCGGGTGGCCCATAAGTCCCTTGAAATGTAAAAAAATAATTAAAAAAACTAATGACATTATGAAAAAGGTTTTTATTTTGTTATAATCCTTTGAAAATTACATCATCTAAATGTAATCCGTTACGATCGCGGCACTCCTGTAAGCGACGTTTAAAATTATCCATTACTGCGCGGCAAGTAAGCTCTGTAATGTTTGCCATTTCTCTTTGGATATTTTCGTTCAGGACGTCAATTGTCCACGGGTTGGTTTCGTACACTTTAGTCTTAAGATAACCCCATAAGAACAGGCCATTGGGGTCAGATCTGGACTACGTGGTGGCCAAGGAATATCTCCTCTTCGAGAGATCACTTTATTAGGGAAAAGTTGACGGACGACCGGCATAGCGACGTCAGAGGTATGGGCAGTTGCTCCATCTTGTTGAAACCAGGTCCGCGTATTGAAGCCTGGAAAATTCTGCAACTCTGGTGTAAAAAAGTCCTGGATCATAGCTACATACCGTTGTGAAGTAACAGTAAGCACGCTGCCTCTGCCGTCCTCAAAAAAGTAAGGGCCTATAATGCCATGCGCTGACATAGCCGCCCAAACTGTCACTTTAGGGCTATGTAAGGGCTTTTGATGTTTGTGATTTGGATTTTCGCAACTCCAGTAGCGACAATTTTGCTTATTGACATGGCCGTTGATGTGAGAGTGAGCCTCATCAGAGAATAACACGTTATTAAACGAAGTAAAGCGGTTCAACATTTCATTTACGAAATTTAGTCTGTGGATAGTGTCAGTATCTTTTAATTCCTGTACTATCTGAATTTTGTACAGGTGAAGATGTAAATCTTTCTTTAAAATTCGCTGTAACGATGTTCTGGGTAAGTTTAATGCACTGGAACGCTTACGAGTAGACTGGGTAGGATTTTCACGAATTGAGTGTTTCACTACATCGATGTTTTCTTCCGTCCGTGATGTCCTTGGTCGACCTGACCGTTGTTTATCCAACGTCGAACCACTCTCTTCGAACTTAATAACCCATTTCTTAATCGTTTGAACACTTGGAATGTCTTTAAAGTTGCGTAAATTCTGATATGCAATGGTAGCCGAATCATTGTTTCGAAAACTCGCGCACACAAAATGCACAGTCCGCACCGTTGAAACGCTCCATGACGACTGAATTCCCAGAAACCGTCGGTACTCCCCCCCGCACCGCGCGCGCCACTCATACGCGCCTTTTGTATTTTATTCGAAATTTACATTTCTAACGACTTATGGGCCACCTTGTGCCAGCAGGATCAGTTCGTTGTCGAAATATTGAATGTCTTTGAGTGACACTAATGTATTTATTTACATACTTATCTCGATCCTGATTTTTATGTCAATCAAATGCCTACTTCACCTATGATATTTATAAACATTGATGGAGTAATCTCGCACATACGAATTGATAGTTAAGGGTACACTAGTCGCTCGTTCTTCCATACAAACGTAGTCTGGCGATAACTCCACTGTTTGATGGTGTACGTACAAAATAAAAAATGATTTCAATTTGTCTTATTAATCTAGTCCTGTATGGAAACAAAAAAGTAAAAAAAAGATTATGTTTAAAATAATAAGCGTCGAAAATTCCGAATTTCAACACTATTTTAACACATCTTTGGGCGGAAATAAATACCATAAGAAGAACGAAAATTGCAAAACAGTTACCATAAGGGGATAGATTAGTTATTCAAAAATGCAAATAATTTTATTTTAAACAGATACATTCAATAGATTTTTCATGACATCCAGACTACCAAAGGTCTGTTTATAAAATTTCGCGCGCCAGTTATTGTTATTAAACATCTTGCCTTTCGCTACAAATTGTTTCCCCGGTCCCGGGGATCCCCGGTAATCAGTGGGACGGACACAGGGGGGGGGGGCGCAGCACGCACCCACACATGCTCTCTAGGTTTGCCGCTGCTATCTATTTATGGTTGTAATACCTACATATTTACATCTTTATTTAGAATAATTGCTTCCTTTTGTTCGTGTCCACTTGCTGAAGGCTGAAGCCGGGATGAATATAGCTGGTAAAATGTACCCATAAGTACATACTTAACACCACAGTTACAGATCATAGTACTGTCTTTTTATGTCTATCAAACTTAAAACAAAATGAAAATCATTGCAATAAAATAAAATATAATATTGATAAAGCTGTAGAAAATTTAAAATATAAAAATCTAAATGATTTATTATACTGTGATGATCCTAATTTCGTTGCAAAACAATTGATAATGAAACTCAGTGAGTCCATGGAGGAAAGCAGATCAGTGAATAGTCTGTCCAATAATCGCAAAAAAGCTATTAAGCCATGGATTACTCCCGGTTTATTGCGCTGTATCAAAAATAGAAATAAAATGCAATTAAATCTTCGTAAAGACCCCAACAACGAAGTTTTGAAAATAACTTTTAAAAGGTATCGTAACTATTGCAACAATTTACTTAAAAAACTAAAACACAAATATGAACGAGAAAAATTGGCTCGAAATACTAAAAACTCAAAATTGCTTTGGAATACTATAAAAAAAATTACTCATTTAAAATCAAATAAAACATACAATACTGAATTACTCAATGTTAAAGAAACCCCTATAAATTCAGTTAATCATGTCAATGATATCTTCGCTAGTGTGGGAAAAAACCTGGCTAACTCTATTCCCTTTGTCAGCCCATCTTCTAATGCTAACAGCTACCTTAACAATTGTCAAAGTTCATCATTTGTTCTTTTGGAAGCTGACCACCAAGAAGTTGCTTGTGTACTTATGGATCTCAAATCGGAAAGTGCTCCCGGTTGGGACAACATCTCCACAAAGTTCCTCAAGCTGTCCAGAGATATTGTGGTGCCTATCATTTGTCACCTGACAAATCTCTGCTTCAGGGAGGGAGTTTTTCCGTCACCTCTTAAACAATCAATTGTGACGCCGGTTTTTAAGGGTGGCAAGAAAGTGTAAATGAGGAACTTCTAAGTTTAGAGAAACCCCAAGCATAGCCCTCTCCGTAGGTCGCTGATACGACAGGAAGTGAGAGATCACGTGTCAGATCCATAAGTAATCAATGGCAACCGCACTCGGATCACATAATTAATAAAAAATAATTCAAACTCAAACATACAGCTGCCAAGCTTTGACACAATAAGAAAGCTGAAAGTTTAAGCTTAGTCTGCATAGATTATTAATAATAAAAATATAATGGCTTAGGATTTCTCGTCGTGGTGGATAAATAGCCGAAATAATAATAGTTTTGATTGTATATTTACTTTTAATATTATAATTTTGTGATAAGTAATTGTGATAATGATTAAATAAAAATAATAATAACGGTATGGTTTTTATTTATTTATTTTACTATGATTAATGCATGGTATTATATTGAATATATATTTTAACGTATAGTGAACCTGTACTGTAAGAAGCGACGGAGAGAAATTAAAACATGTGTGTGGAGATCAATATTTTCCTGATAATATCTCAAAATAATTATAAAAGCTGACAATCTAGGTGGTCGATACTGTTGTTCAGCAGTGGACTTTTGTAGACCGTAATAAATAAGTGCATGGATGTATTTAAGTTTATGTTGTTAGTAATTTTTTATTTATTTATACTCTATAACCATGTGAGAATACTATATGAACAACTACTAATTTTATTATAATTGATAATGATTATATTATAATTGATAACCAATCAATAAATATATGATGTCCCTTATTTCGGAACTATTGATTGTAAGTGAACCTGTAGCTATAGTAATTCTCAAGTTGACACTAGTGTCTTAAACAGAATAAGATTAACTTACTTTAACTTAATGTGTGTAATATGCGTGTTTATTTGTGTGTATGTGTGCGTGCGTGAGTGCAGTCTACATCTATCTATATGAGTTTAAGGATTATTAATTAACAGCTGAAAGTAGCATGGATTAAATATAATATCAGGACGTCATAGACCCTTTTTACTGGAAACGAGGTATTGCTTCTTAGTTCCCACTTTGGAACCCACTTAGATTTTTATCTCAGCTATCGAGAGTTTACAATTTTTTTGGATAATATAGCGTAATCGAAACAGTTAATAGTAACTTTGCATTTTTGATTTTCCTGTATAAAGTCCATTTGGTTGGTAGATAAAATCAAACATAAAAGACCCTAATGATGGAAGCCGCTATCGAGGTAATTAAATCCTAGTCAGACAAAGATTGATGTGACTTGATCGACTATGTGTTCGTGCTTCAATCACCTTGACCCGAATATGCGATAAGCTTTGTAAACGGGTTTATTTACATTTAAATGTTTTTTTGTCTTGATCTATTTTATATTTTTTAAGTAATTCTATTATGAAATAGTAAATCTCAAATTATGGATCATAACATTAAAACCTCTTAAAAAATAATACAAAATATTATTCTCCATTTTTGTATGTGGCAAAATTCTCATATAGATAGGTGATTTCGGACTCCTACCGGCTATAACCTCGCGGAGTTCATAGCTTTGCTTTTGCACGGGTTACGGGAACGTTGTCGCATATTAAAGCCTTGGTGGCACAAGCTTTTACAAGCTTCTCGATAAGGAGTGGAGCTGGAATTCTGTATTCCCCCTACATTTAAAACGCACGGGAAATACGGCGTACGTTCCACCTCGAGGCCTTGCATATAAGTTGACGAGTCAATTTTTTTATAGTAAGTAGTATACTTACTTACTTATCTTCACGCACAATCCCTAACGGGGTAGCCAGAGAGAACAGATCGCCAAGTGTCGCGATCCTTACATACCTCTTTCGCTTCTTTCAGGTTCATTAACTTCTTCATACATGCACGTCTAGGTATCCGAGTACTCTTGACCCTCCCCTCTTCGAGCAATTTGCTCACATGGTCTTCGAAAGTTAGTCTCGGTCTACCTCGACACCTTTTAATATTTACTTTCGCTCATATTTTCTTCACCATTCGGTCTTCACTCATTCGTTCAACGTGCCCAAACCATTGGAGTACGCCCCTATCAATTTTTGTGATAAGATCATCTTTCAATCCTGGCATATTGCGAATCTCTTCGTTTCGCTTTCGGTCGGCTATGGTAACGCCGCACATTTTACGAAGAGATCGCATCTCCACTGCATTCAACTTGCTTTTATGCTTCTTCTGGCATACCCAGGTTTCGCTGCCATATAACAAAGTCGGTACCAACACTGCGTTATGTATTGCAAGGCGTGCACTCTTCACCACGCCTTGCCTTTTTACTAATGCCGGAGTTCCATAACTGCTGTGCGATTGTGGAACTCCTTACCTCTCCATATTCGTCGTGCTAAATCTCTTCACTCTTTCAAAATTCTTGTTAAATCGTATTATTTAAAACGCTATTAGATAAATTACTTTACCTTTCTCTTACTCTTTTCATTTAATCTATTATATGATATTTTATATATAACTTTCACTTACTTTTATCTGTATGTATTATTGCATTTTTTTTATTATTATTATTATTTTGTATGCCCCCCTCTATTTGTAACTTTTGTTTGCAACATTTCTCTACGCAAAGGTTGTCTGGAAGAAATCACTTTCAGTGATAAGACCGCCTATTGTACATACTTTAATTAGTTTTAACTATATTGATGTTTCTATATTGTGGTGTACAAAAAAGTATAAATAAATAAATAATGCATTCAAGGCACCATTGACTTTGTTTCCGGCAGCGACACGCCTATCCACATCTAAATTACATCTTCCATCCCGGCTGAAAGCACTCCCCAAGTATACAGTAGTAAGTATAAGGATAACAAACAAACCCAAAGTCCACCTTTGCGTAGATTGTCTTTTAAACTAGGCATTAATTTTTAAATAGAATCAAGGACCTTTAATTTCTTAGTTTTAAAATGTGAAACGTCCGGTATGGGTCTAGATTTACAATTAAGCAAATATATTATCTGTATAATATTAGAAAATTTAAATCAAAATGCCCAATTTAATATCATTTACTTATTAGGTGATATATTACATAGCCTCCGTGGCGCAATCGGCTAGCGCGTTCGGCTGTTAACCGAAAGGTTGGTCGTTCGAGCCCACCCGGGGGCGTTTCTTTTTAATCAAAACTCGATTTTCTGCTTTTAAAGCCGATTTTGTCAAAATCATTACTGTACATAATGTATAACATCATACTACGTTGACAACATACAGAAATCATTATCATCACCAATCTGTGGCTATCTCCTGTTAGACTTCGGCATCCCCCAAGATTTATTATTGAGTTGCTTATAACCTCAAGCTGATTGTCACTCCTATATAATAATAATAGCTCGAAGAACCCACAATCGATGAGGAAAAAAGGTTCTCGAGTGGCAGCCTCGTACCAGTAGACGTTTTATTTTTTTTTATTTATAGGATAGGGTGACAAACGAGCACACAGTCCACCTGATGGTAAGTGGTTGCTGTGGCCCATAGACATCTACATCTATCCTCGATTACGAATCAAAATGCAGATGCGTTGTCATCCGTGAGGACTAAGATGGAATGCCTCGTTTCCAGCAAAAAGGGTCTCCGGTTCTCTACACTCACCATACGAAATACAGCAGCATTAAGCTACTATTTCACGCTGCTATTCTGTGAGAGCGTGATCCTTCCCCGGTCGAGCCGACCCATTCGTGCTACAACTATACTATTAATATAACTGCAGCATGGCTCTACCACGTTGTAAAAACTCTGGCACGCTGATCCTGGAGATAAGTAGTCATTAAAGTACAAATAAAAAAGTTAAACGTTGCCTCCTCAGTTGTTATTAGAATGAGGTATTTACTAGTCTATTGAAATATTTTTGTTCTGGATCTGGATGTTTATCCTTGTGCTTATCTTGTGCAAATTTATGTTTTTGAACTGTTTCTACGATACGGGAGAAAATCCTAGTTTAGAAGTAAGGTATTTAATCCTATTTAAGATAGAATAACAACCAAACAAATTTTAAGTCACTAATTAAAGTTGTAAATCTATAATATAGAACATCATAATTTATTAACGGTGATGTAAACTACACAATTATACTGAGGTTGTATTCTCGCTTTGAATATCTATTAAAGATCCGTTCACCGACAACTTAGTCTGCCAATTACGTCCTTATTTAGGTAAGCTTGACAATAGATACTTATAGGATCTAGTTGCTAACGCATACGGGCTAGACATGACCCAGTGTGATGACGGCTTAGTTCAGTCTACCTTAACGTAAAAGGGAGAGCTTTACCCTTTCCTCTCTCCATTGCGGTAAGGTAATAGGCCCCTGGCTCTATATATTTAGTCAAAATAAAATTGATAATTCTTGTGTTGTTAATGTAAAACAAACTTATAGAAAATTTTGATAAAATATTGGGAACATTTGTAGAAGGGTAGAAATTCCGCCCCCGGGTGGGATCGAACCACCAACCTTTCGGTTAACAGCGACTGCGCTATCCGATTGCGCCACGGAGCTATTCCTTTGGGAATAAATAATGTATACATTGATATCATTCGTAATCGAGAATAGATGTAGATGTCTATGGGCCACAGCAACCACTTACCATCAGGTGGACTGTGTGCTCGTTTGTCACCCTATCCTATAAAAAAAATATCAGAGAAATTTGAAAGCTGTTGTTAAAGGCTTAAAATTATTAAAATAGCATTAAAACTTTGACTTGAATTATTGTAGCATCTCAATTCAAAAAGTAACAATTCAAATGGTAAAAGATTACTAATTACAACACAATAATTAATTTAAGTAACAATACATAATACCTAATCAATTTCAATGACAATACTCTAATCAATTGTATAATACAATTTAAGAATAACATACATACATATTTATATTTCTTTAGACCAGAGAAAGTCTACATAATACCTGTCACACTTTTGTACTTAAACTTTATGGCCAGGGTTTCAAAAAATATTCAATTTTGCAAAAATTTTATTGCAGCACGACATAAGTCATAGCCTTGGTGGCTCAGATGGTAAGCAATCGCTCTAAATTACACACTTCCACAGCGAGCAACCCGTGTTCAACCTCGCCGGCACGAACGAAATTATTAATTGCAATTTTAATTGCTGATTTACAACGTGCTCGAATAAGAAAGAAAACATCACGAGGAAACCCGCATGTCTGAAAAATAAGAAAAAAATATTTTGATGACGTGTGATAAATAAATAAGAATAAATAAGATCTAATAAATAAGATTATTAGCGCTCGCTGCAAATTTCACAATATGCGAGCAACCCGAGTTCGATCCCCGCCGGCACCAATGAAATTGTTAATTGTAATTTTAAGTGCTAATTTACAACGTACTCGACAGTGGAGGAAAACATATTGAGGAAACATGGATCTGAGAAATAAGAAAAAAAATTTGATGACATGTGAACACGCATTGAGGCAGCGCGGCAGACATTTCCTTATCCTAAAACCCTTTCATAAATGAGAGGAGGTCTAAGGCGAAGTATATAGGCTGTAACCTTAACTTTTTAATTTTTTTTAATGACAAAAGTTGGTTCGTATATTCTGAATGAAATTAAAATAATGAAAGTCTGTCGGCTATGCTGTTCGTAGAGACTTAGTGTGTTTGTAGCCAGTTGTATGTGGGCGAGAACGCGTCTCGCAGGTTACGGCTACGGAGTTAATTAGTAACTTTCCAGAATTTGCGGATCGTTACAACAATGACCTGTCCTTTTCATTACAATTCTGCTTTAATACTTAAAACGGAATTGCGGTTAGGCTCAAAACTGATGTGTTTATTTTAACATTGAGCTCCGTATAGAGTAGTCGAATTAAATTATACTCTCTACCGGGTACTCTTTATTCTACATCAGCAGCTAGGTAAAGTCCACCATTAGGCATTTGCCCTTTACGTCTACAAAAAACTCGGCTTATTCGTCACGCTTGACACATAGCGTCCTTCAGACCAAATTTCGGTCATGGCGGCGAGTCACAACGATATGGATATACCACCATTTATCGAATGATCTTTCTGGTATATTCCATAGTCGTGAACTTAATAACACAAATATTTTTATATGTACATATAAAAAACAAAAAACGGTTATGTACTCATATCCTATACTACTAAACGAGCAATTCTTGTATATATATATATATATATATATATATATATATATATATATATATATATATATATATATATATATATATATATATATATATATATATATATATGTATATAATCGGGATCTCGGAAACGGCTCCAACGATTTTCATAAAATTTAGTGTCCAGGGAGTTTCGGGGATAATAAATCGATCTAGTTAGGATTTATTTTTAGAAAATGTCTTTTTGTTCGTGTTTTAAGACAATGAAAAACTGCTACAATATCGTTAGAATAAGAAGGTAAATTTGACAGATTGTTAATGATTATAAATAGCTTAATTGGTATAATGGGCGGTCACAGAATCGTAAAAACCCGGTTCGAGCCCAGACCGACCGACCGACTTTTTTAATTTTTTTTTCAAGTTCCTTTCTTTTTTGAAAAAATCTATTTTTTCGAGACCTTTTTTTAGTAAATTTAAAAACACGAAAATTTAAATTAAAATAATTGCACTCATGATTTTTTATTCAAATAACCGGTTCCGTTTTTTCTGTTATGTCGCTAAGATCAAAAAATATTATTTATATTTCATCAGTATGTAATTTGTATCTAAATATAATTTCCAAAACACACGAATTAAAAAAAAATCGAGCGAAAAATACCGAGCAAAGCTCGGTCAACCGGTTACTGATAATAATTCACGGCGAGCACAGTTAATAGAAACGCTTACCTATGCTAATGTTTCCCATGTTAATGGTTGCTCTTATTGAAATATAACGGTTTGTTTAGTATTTTGTAATGCTTAGTAATATTATTAATTCCATGATAATGCGTCCAGCAAAGAGGTGAAATAATTTTTGTCTCAAAAATATAGAGAGCTGGTATAATCCCAGGCATTCTTGGTCCGCAGCGGCGACAACGCTTGTGTAGCGTTCTTAGTTTAAAACGTGTCTATGAGCTGCAGTAGCCACCTGCCGTTGGGCTGTAGATTCGCTTGTTGCTTCAGTTGTATAAGAAACATCTGTTCTCCTCACTAGGCATGTGTAACACTACGCTGCACCTCTCAATTGCGCTCACTCAGTTCACTGCGCCGATGTGTTAACTCACTTCTTCAAATTGTACTGGCGCACAGCGCGAGATCTGGAAATTCGAAAGGTGTTAAGATGTTCTTATTTTTATTTTTTTATTAACTGATACTCCGTGAAATGTAAAGAGAGTGATACATACTACCTAATATGTAGATAATTTTTACTTTCTACATTTCATTATACTCAATGGTTACGCGGATTTATTTTGACAGATGACTGAGTTGACAGATGTGTTTATCGGTTACGCCATGGCGCAATTTGGAGCAATGAGCCCAAGCGGAATGCTGCACCAAAGTTATTGAGTTAACCCAAGCAATTGCCCATGTCTATTCTTCAAAATGTAGGTGTCAATTCGAAAGCGAGAGTGTAATAAAAGCAATAGGCATTTGCTAAGCTATGTCAGTTTGCTTTACCATCTTCGGCTACACAACCACTTTATATTAGGTAGCATAGTAAGATATGCACTTGCGGACACTTGCGTTAAGTAGTTACATAAAAACACGTGTTAAAATTAAAAAAAATTCTACGTCCGATTCCAACATAAACAGAAATGAGGGTGTACCGTATAATATAAATATCCGAATTATGAACGAGGGGAGCTCTCTTGAAGTCAATTAAAAGGAATAAAATGTTATAATTAATTTTATGGTATACTTTTTATATCTTTTGATTTTAAAAATTTAAATCAATATCAAATTTTGCGATTAACTTCCAACAAAATTTCACAAGCATTGAATTTACTAAATTGTTGTCTCGCAGCCTAAAACAAATCAAATGTTACCATGCAAATCATTCTGTGCAAAAATAACATTTCAAGCAGTATTTGAATTGTGGGTAAAGCTTTGCATTTGTTAAATATAAAAGAAAGGGAAAACATTATTTAAACAATTACATATTTCATTATCACCATTGTTAACACTATTATTATAAGCATATCATAAATATATTGGTAGCTATTAATTCTTCTGGGTATTAAGTTCAACTACAGAATATAAGATTTTAGTGCCATGAATTTGCCGTTGGACATATTCTCTTTGTCTAGGATTTATCGGTTCAACGGGTGATTGTCATATTTACTAAATCATCTTCAAACATCCATAATTTTGTTTTAATTTACCGAAAATATGTAAATAATATAAGCGCGTTTCGTCCCATATATCGATTAAATCTACATCTCTCGAAGGATCATGAGTCATATTTCTTTAAAAGTTTATAAACCAAATAATATTTTCGATTTTCTGACTTAAGTTGAGAAAGGGATTCATTATTTTTTTAACTTTTCAATCATCATTCGAAATTGATGCTGTAATGCCCAATTTTTTTAAAGTTTTTCTGTAACTATGTCTACTCCAGTTCAATCCCATAAAGACACAAGTTTGTGCGCTTACCGTTAAAAGGAACGCCTTCGTCGTATCTCCTCAGTTTCAAGGCATCCCTTAGTTGCCTCAGCTAGTATCGGAATCATCGGCGTCGACATATCGAGTGACGTGCAGTTTCGTGGTCACTTGGAAGATTGGCCTCAAATAAGCTTGGCAGTATTTCATTTCGGCACACAGCCTGCAACTTTACAAGGAGTGGGTTTGGCCATGGAATAATGATCCCATCTTTGGGCTAGGGCTCCCCAGTCCCAACTACTTCCATTTGACAGCATCCAGCGCAGAGCTGATCGAATTGTCGGTGACCGAGCTCTTTCCGATCGGCTTGACTCGTTAGCACTGTGAAGAGATGCTGCATCTCTTTGCGTATTTTATCACATTTACCACGGGGAGTGTTCTGAGGAATTGTTAGGACTAATTCCAACCGCATAATATCACCACTGCACATCGTGACAAAACTCGCGATACCATCCATACCATCTGGATGTCTGGCGGTCCACCGCTGTGCGATTTAAAAGAAGTTTTCTTCCTCGCACACCTTCCTTGTGAATCGTGAATGGTCGACTAGCACCTGAGATTTTTCCGGACCGATGCGACTTAGAGACCTTCAAGAAAAGTGCCTAGTGTTGCAGTTGTTCATGGTGCGGCGGTAGTCACTTACCATCATGTCAGCGGCATGCTTGTCTGCGCTCCTCTCCAATAACAAAAAAAACTTATAGATAATTTCCAGTCAGCTGTGTTTCGATTTGTTTTTGGGTCTTGATCGTCACAAATGTTTGTATCTTTTCGTGGCTATCATGGTTGAAAATTCCTTTTATTTACTTTTGGTTAGTGGCTACTGCAGCTCATGGATATCTGCAGTCAACTTTAAATAAAAAGGCTACACTTTCTTCAACTCAGAGGACATAAAATTAATACCTCAGTGTCTAGCTCTCTGCTGATTTTCTATATCCTTCAGACTGGATCACAGCACTGCTCATTGGTGGCATAAATAGTCAATGAGGTAGAATCTACCTAGATGGACAACTGGGTAGAAAGATTCCTGCCACCACGTATATTTGTTATTATTAATTAATAGTGTAAGAGATCCTTCTTTAGTTCAAGTTCAGGAAAAGAATAAAAGCTATAAATGAAGAATAAATTATACTCGTTTTGATGTCTACGTCTGAGTCGACATCTGGACGTCGTTACCGTGGTAATTAATGTAACTAAAGTGTCCATTAGAATAATTTATCTCTTTGTAAATGTAATATTAACGAATCTGCATTTCATTTAAATTAAAAGATATTCATCAAATAAATTATAACCTGACTGAATACAAATGTGAAACAATTGAACAATTTTATTCATACAATTGTAGCTCATTATGTTAATGTTGTATTTAGACATATAAATAGCTTACCAATAGCATTGCATTAAAACAAAGCAGCAAACAGTGTGTGTTTATCACCTAAAATAACTTAGGTTTCAAAATTTTGCTACCCATTATAAATCTTCCACCGAACATAATGATTTGCAAGAAGCCACGGCCTCGAGCCACCTGTATTTTGCCATTCTCACACGTTACTCTAATCTAGATACTGTCATGTGCAAATAAGGCTATTTTAAGGTTCCATCATTTACTTGAGAACGAGAAGTTTAATAAAAATTCCACACAATACCTCAGATTTACTGTAAGCATTATCATAATCTCGCGTTTCATATCATCACAATCACAATAATATCAAAATAGGAAGTCGGTTATGCTTCGAGCTGGAAAAGTCTGGTACTTGACGGGCTGCACCACTACTGGTTGAAGGGGTTCGTGGCGCGTTTCGCTCTGCTTGTCCGACAATTCCAAGAGGTGCTCTCAGTTTCCCGAAAGATTACTTTCAGGGCGCCAAGGGTTTTGCTGTGCGATACAAAGTCAGGTTATTCATAATCATTACAGCCCTTCACAAGTCCACTGCTGAACATAGGCCTCCCCCAAGGTACGCCACAAAGCCACAAAGCACCATTGAGGCAATCAGTTTATTACGACCAACAATTATCGGAAATATGCTCTAAGCGATGGCACCGTCGATATCTGTCTAGCATGTTGCCATTCCGGTAAGTCACGTAAGCAAGTCATATTGAGTTGTTCGTCGCTTTCTAACTCTAAGTTTTTGCACAGACACGACCTAGTATCCAGGTTTCTAAGCCAGCAGCGCGCTTTAAAATATGGTCTCGCGGATCGGAAATTGCCTTATTACTCGTACTAGCCGGAAGCCGTGCTTGAAATTGAACGTGCCAGGCCCTACTAGAACCGCCGTTTAAATACTCCAAATTAAAATAATATTCCTTTGCGAATAAATATATATATTTCGGTTATTACATAACTTGAAAATTTATTTTATATTACTAACTAATTGTAAATTGTGCGAGTTTGGTGACTGGTACTACACAGCACGGCAGTTATAAAAAGAATAATTCAAAATATTAACCAGGTGAGGTTGCAATCAGGTACTGGTTTGTCAAAACTAGGAAATATATTGTGTGAACATGGCATTACTTCAACTGACATTTATTACGGCGCCCTGTTAAAAATAAATTTACATTGTCGATCCATTTTCAACGTGAATTAAAACTAAGATTATTTGAATACTTAAATTTTAGTAGCAACTGTAAATAAAAACCAAAATATTTTTATCATATCTTTAAAAAGATGCAATCCTCTAGATTAAGTAAGAATACATCGGAAATATTTTACTCTTACTTTGCCAATCGTTCAAACTATTGCAGGTTTGTAATAGTCATTAAGTCGCATCAGCTTCTCGAAGTCGCCAAAATTAAAGTTTGTTTGTAGTTTCATGATACATCCTTGTCAAGTAAACAGATATATCTTTAAGTTAGTGCTTACTTAACATGACCGGGTGTTGTTTCAATATATTTTAACTAAAAATTCATATGTTAGGAGTGGTTCACGACAGGTAGTCGAAAGAAGGGTTCGAATTCACGAACTCTTTTAGTTTAGTAGTTCGCACTCTACACTATTAGGCTACTATCGATTATTCATAATAATATATAATAATATATATAATATATTTTTATATCTCCTTAACTTTTAATTTAATAGCAAATATTTATAAGTCGTCATAATTTTTAACTAGTGTTGGTGTAGGCGAAGATGGTGGAACGCACAGACTAAGGTTAACTAAATAGCTTTGGTTAACCGAGTCAGTGCCGCAGCTTTATCTTGCCTTGAAGCACCCGCATTGTGTTGGTATAGAAAATCAGATGCAGACAAATTATTCCACACCTTGCTGTATGAATTAAAAGGAACGAAGTGAAGGGTTCATCAGTTATATTTTATATTAATTAGATTAGAAATGGAAAAACCAAAAAAATTAAAAAACCAAAATCAGCAAAGTTGCGGCAATGAAACAGTACCGGCAACGGAAAAAAAACAACATATTTTTCGAAAAGTATAGCAATTTTGTTAAAAAAGTTCTTTTAGAATGTTTATAATTTTATAAAAGAAATTTCAGAAGTCACGCAGCCACCCACACAGATTTTGCCAAAAGCTATTTCCTGTTCACGAAACCGCCGTAAATGTCTGTATGTTTACAAACGCAGAAGCACTTAATCATTTTCACTTGTATTTGATTGATGGAACGAAAAGCCAACACGATCGGAGATAACTTTTGGCCAGTATTTATGTAACGCTGATTTCAATATACCGTATTCAAACTTTTTTGAGATACTATGGACATTGAATCACATCATATTATCAAGCCGACTTCAAAAAAGGAGTTATATATTTTTGCTTTTCTTTTTGTGTATAATACATACGTCATTACGTCCTGGGTTGGAATTTTAGTTGAGCTAAATTCAAGTAATATATTAGAATAGGAAGTTGGCAATGTTTCATCCCAGTGCCTCGAAAAGCACATGAAGCCGTTGGTGCTGCGCTTGGTTTCCCTCCGATCGTGCTAGACAATGGTCTTGTGGTAGCGTATACACTCGGGCACTATCAGGATTCCTATCAGGATCCTTTCAGGATTATAGTGCCCAGATGGCTTTGAGACTCCGCCTTGACCGAAACTCAATGAAGAACATTACTATTATTATTATGTTAAGCGATAATTTTCATGAATCTTTTTCCCCACATAAAATTGAAGCAAAAATACCATACTCAAGGGTAGCAAAACAGGGAATGAAGTGTGTAACAATTTAAAAGAAATTTTTATAGAATGAGGGTAACAAACGAGCACACAGTCCACCTGGTGGAAAGTGGATGTTGTGGTCCATAAACATCTACATTTATCCTCGATTAAGAATCAAAACACAGATGCGTTGTCACCCCTGAGGACTAAGATGGAATGCCTTGTTTCTAGTATAAAAGGGTCTCCGGATCTCAACACTCATCCAAGGAAACACATCATTGTTAAGCTAGCATTTAACGATGGTTTTCTGTGAGAACGTCGTCCTTCCCCGGGCGAGCCGATCCATTCGTGCTACAACCATAAATGTATTATTTCAATTCAAAAGGGTTTAAAATTATTTATTTTTAGTCGCTAAGTTCGTTTTTAGTTTTTAATAATAGC
This sequence comes from Parnassius smintheus behrii, assembly GCA_036936625.1. NCBI lineage: Eukaryota > Metazoa > Arthropoda > Insecta > Lepidoptera > Papilionidae > Parnassius > Parnassius smintheus. The sequence continues at coordinate 24,155,499 of JAUPFT010000029.1, read as the reverse complement.
TTGACTTTGTTCTGTAATCAATAACGGGGCCTATGTTAAGCGGTGTTGTTTTGATCGGCTTGAATGAATGAAGAATGAATATTCAATATAATTAGTCTACTGCTAACACTTATTCTAACACTAGCGAGCGTATTAAATTATATTAATTTAATTAATTTGCAAGCCATTTTGTTGAAAGGTAAAATTCAAAGTGTCAAATTTACATTCATAATTGGAGCCAGATTTTGTCATAATAACACAGACACGTTTTCCATTTTAAATGAGCCATTCTTTAATAGTTTTATTTCATAATTTGTTATGCAAATTAAGGTTGCGTAATTGAAAAATAAGAGTGAGAAGTATTATTGGTAGAAAGGCAAGGCGTGCATATTAATTAATATAGTCAAAGAATGCAGGCAAAGTGAATAAATTTGAATTCCAATTCTCATTAGGACATGGGGGTAAATGAAGTCTGCTCAACTCAAACTCAAACCGTAAAGGGTTAGAGACTTTTTATTACGCTCCCAAAAATATGAGTATTCCATATTAGCTCCCATAATTCTGTAATACGTAAGAGATGAGAACCGGTACTCTTTTAACTGGTAACATCGTGTATTTTGTATTTAACTGGTAATATCATGGTCGTATTTCATTTACTTAATACCTTGAGGGTGACAACGCATTTTCATTTCGATTCTTAATTTGAGTTGGAGAGGAGAGAGACTTGTATAGCTTCCTGAGTCTAAAAGTATGATTTTTTCGAATTTTCCTGAATTTATGAAGATTATATTTCTACATGATATAAAAACAAGAATTTTTAATTTTTTTGTGTGTAAGACTGGTTTTCTTGATGTACTATTTGGTCATCCGTTTCATAGTACATGGATTTAATTTTCTATACTTAATTTAGTATATTCTTTCTCTAATAAATAAAACAATTTATGCGAAATCATACATTTATTCATTGTATGCTGCCAGTGATGACCTATCGATCCGAGACCTGGTACTTCACTGCCGGTCGAATGAGGAAGCTCAAAGTCGCTCAGAGAGCTATGGAGACGGCTATGCTCGGAATTTCTCTGCGTGATAAAGTTAGAAATGAGTATATCTGCAGTAGCACCAGAGTGACCGACATAACCCAACAGATTAGTAAGCTGAAGTGGCAATGAGCCGGCCATATAGCTCAAAGGACCGATAACCGATGGGGAAGACAGGTTTTCGAGTAGCAGCCTCTTACCGGCAGGCGAAGTAAAGGGCTTCCCGCCGCTAGACTGACGACTTGTTAAGACATGCAGAAAGTCGATGGATGCCGGTGGCTCAGGACCGTGCTTTGTGTCATTCCTTGGGGGAGGCCTATGTTCGGCAGTGGACTTGTAAAAGACTGATATGAAGATGATGATACATTTATTCAAAGTATGGTTTTTTTGTATTTTAACTGATACATCATCTAGACTCCTACTTGGATTAAAAGTACCTATTATGAATACATTTTTGATATAATAACTTATAAAAAAAATATAAAAGCTCATAAATATCTCAAAAACATGACATTAACTTTTCATAATTAACGTTAATTCTAATCTTAATTTTTTTTTCAGTCTCACAGTATCTCAGAATGGATATTATGAAAACAATTAATCTGAATTCAGTGTCAGCGGTATATCCATGGAATTGAGTTGAACTATTCCCAGAACCGTTCAGACGTAGGAACACGTGTAACCATAGAGAATTTATATAGGTCTGGGTATACCCGGCATTTGGCTGTAGTCTTCTTATTGCAGCCCTCTTTGCGATATCTCTGCTGTTTTTTTTTTCAAATAAATTTTGGCATATGTCGGAGATTGGAGGTTCACTTTTGCAGTTATGTTAAGGGATTTATTGTCATCTGTTTCTTCTTTGCTGGCTCGGTAGTTCAAAACTTTCATCAGAAGGTTCTATATCCGACGATACTGTAATTTTATTCAATAAGTTTATAGTCCATCTTTAACTTGTACTCACAAAGCTGAGCTGTTGAGCAAAGAGCTGCAAACTCACGAGTACTTCATGCATGGGGACATTGTAAAGTTGTTTTCTAACCATATCGATTACGGATTATGCAATTTTTTCATGTGGAACCTCCAGTAGTTCCACGGTTCCGTTTAGAGAACTCATTGTCAGGCGACATAATGCAGTAACCAGGGAACGCGATTCTTCATTATAGTTGCAGTAGCATTAAAACCACCGTTACTTAATACGTGCATTAACTTCATTTTGGTGAAGTAACGCCAAAAGTACAAATAGTGCCCAAAACGGCAGAATCTTCTAAATTATACACTATCACAATGTTGAGATTTTGTTGTTCCTTGGTATACCTTCATGTTACAAATACATCCGTTAGTATGGCCAAAATAAATCTTGTCTGACAGGGTTTGGGTTATTAGGGCAATATTGATTGATATCTCATTGACCTGAAAATGGATACCCATTCTGCAGTTATATTAATTGTATATTATTGTATGTATATTATTGTATTTATAAATCGTAATTATAGTTTTAGCATGAATGGGTCAGCTCAACCGGGGAAGGACCACGCTCTCACAGAATACCAGAGTAGCAGAACCGGAGACTTTTTACTAGAAAGGAGGTGTTGCCTATTAGACTCACGACTGAAAACGCATCTGCCTTTTATTCGCATATGGGGATAGATGTAGATGTGTATGGGCCACAGTGACCACCTACCATCGGGTGGACTGTGTGCTCGCTTGTCACCCTTATACTATAAAAATATCCTGTCAGTCGTGATCTGCTCTGACTCTTGCTGAACGTGACATCCTGCACAAACACGATCAAACAGAGGTCTTGCGATCGATCGATACGATCAAGAAATGGTCTTGGTATCTTCCACATGTTTTTAATTGCACGTCGACTTTCGCTCACTTTTACCACTTTCGCATAATCGTACCGGGCGTATGCAGCCCTCCGTGACGGTCCTCTCAGTACAATGGAATTTGTTAGTATCCGAGCCAATGAAGAAGATAAAAGGGCTAGAGACGATCGTGGTGGTGCTCAACGGTTGGCATCAGATTCGTATATGCTTTATTCTAATTCGGAACTATTACGGGGATCTGAACCAGACATAGCGCGTCGTTGAGGTAGCTCATAAAGGTCGATATCAGAAGCACTGTAATCATCCTCTCCTTTATCCAACTTTTCAAGAATTTGTTCTGTATTTAAACAAGTCCTCCAAGGACATGCCTGAGGTACAAGAATGTATGCAAGGTGATATTGAAAACATTAGCAAATGGGCGCACGACAATGGCATTATATTAAATCTTGTAAAAACCAAATGTATGCATATACACTCGCCATATAATCGAAATGCTAAATCTGTAAAAATGATTATCTAACAGTGATAGGACATACATACGAATGTATGCACAGAAATAAATTTAACTGTAACTGTAAGAGATTGGAATATGTGAATAAATTTAAATATTTAGGTCTAACAATACATACGAATTTTAACAGGACAATACACGTAAATGACATTTGCAGTAGGCTAAGATTAGTGCTAAGTAAGTTTTACCAATTAAAAAATGTATTGAACAAACAAACGTTAAGAATAGTTTACTTTGCACTTGCCGACTCCCTAATGAGTTATTGACTTCTTGTATACGGGCGAACCTTTATTACATATCTAAAAATATCAAAGACATACAAATAAGACTGATTAAGTTTTTAGTTAGTAAAAATATTAAAGATAAATGCAACAAAGACTATAATAAATTGTTCCCTTTTGTAAAATTATTCCTATAGATTAAAAAAAAATAGATTATTTGGTAGGTCTGGAATATTATTATAATCTAAGTCTAAGTATTCGGTAGCTAAAGTGTTTAACAAAATATATCTATCACGAAAAAAAGTTAAAATTAGTAAAAGATCACTTAAGAGAAAATTAAAAAACATTATAGAGGATGGCCAATAGAACTAAATACGATTCATTTTTTATATTAATAAACCATAACAATATAATATGTAACCATTAGGTATTCAATTGATATAAATAAAGTTATAAATATATACCTGTACGGGCTGCAGCACGTACATTTTTGTGGCATCGGCAGTTTACGCTATAACGCTACAATAATGCATTTTGAGCCAGTGCGCTAATTGAGCCCAGCAATACCGGCCACGCGTGCTCGCAGTATCATTTCCCATCTATCATTAAATTAGATTTAGTTAGGTCTATCAATAAAATATCGATTATCAACTTCCCGGTATTGACTATCATTTATTATCACATACTATCAACCGACCACGTGGGGGTCCCATCGCAGCCCATACATATTTCTGGTCCTTCGACAAACTCGCGTGTGTGTACAAAAAGTGTGCAACACAAGTGAGAGCAACCAGCAGGAGACGTGAGCTATCATCGGATTGTCAACATCGGGAGTCGGTGAACTGCAAACAGCTGAGCAGATCTGAACAAGTAAGATCTTTCCTTTTTTTCTATCACTATGTCCAACATGGAGGATATTTTGGCAAATCAACAACAATTGTTCGGGGCAATAGAGCAGACTTTTACCAATTTTAAAAAGGATAGTGCCGATCGAAAGACGGCAGATTATATCAAACGGAGGTTAGATACTCTAGACAAATACTGGGCAGAATTTCAATCTAATCAGGGTATATTAAGTGGAATAGAGTATGCGAAGTCTCATTCCTATTTTACGAGTAACCAATTTGAATCGTGTAGAAATAAATACGAGAAAATTAGAACAGCAATCGCTACCTATCAGGTTAGAGAGGACAGGCCGGCAACTCCAGTGTTGAAACCCGCTACACCGCTAGGGACGCCTGGACCATCTTGGCAGCCGTCGCCGCAGGTTACTCTGTCCCAGTCCCAGGAGACTAATAGCAAGACGGACGAAATGTTACGCAAGCAAACTAGTAATTTTAAGGCATTCGAACACACAGTATCTAATATCAACTTAGATTAGATATCAGAAAAGTGGGAATTCGATCATTTATTACGTGCTATACAATCGCATTGGTCTGTAATTGATAATATGCATTGGGAGTTAGACAGTGAGCTTGGGGGTAGGTACCCAGATTATGAGTTATCATTTTTCACATACGAAAGAAAATACAACGAGATTATCAAAGCCATCAACCGTAAACTGTGGTCTGTATCATATCGAGAGCAATCGACCCCTCACGTAGAGATACCTACATTTAGTGGTAGCTACCATCAGTGGAGTTCTTTCAAAGACCTATTCACGGAAACTATTCACGGCAACCCGTCATTATCTAACGCACAAAGGATGCAATTCCTTAAAACTAAAGTTAGAGATGAAGCGGAGAGAATAATTCAACATCTACCAATATCATCTGATAATTATCCAATCTGTTGGGACATACTTAACAACAGATATAATAATAAACGCTTAATTTTCCGCTCGCATATCGATATCTTACTAAATATCCCCATAATGCAACATACGTCTTTAAATCATATAAAGCGTATTCACGACACAACCCTAGAAACATTAAACGCTATCAAAAATTTAGGCGTTAACGTTGATTCATGGGATTCATTGATTGTGCATCTCCTTTCGCAAAAACTCGATGCTGACACGCATAATGAATACATGGCGTCAGTCAAGGAGCCCCGCGAGTTACCTAATTTGCATGAATTTCTGTCTTTTTTAGAAGGCAAGTTTACAAGCTTAGAATCTTCTCGAAAGAAGTCTGAGACCTCTGCAAAAAATGTACATAGCAACAACAATTATTCGCCGCGACCTTTCAATAATAGGTATCAAAGAAACTTGAATAAACAAGCCTTTCCGTTGCACGGTAAATTCACTTTACAACAATCAAACGCTAATAACAATACTTCTTGGAAATTTTACAAGTGTGCACTTTGCAAAACCAATGAACATTGTCTTTATTACTGTCGACAGTTTTTAAACATGACACCTTACCTAAAGCTTAAAACTGTATCAAGACTGAATGTATGCGAAAATTGCCTTTATTCACATAATGGTAAGCCATGTATTTCCGAAAAAAGATGTACAGTGTGCAATGAAGCGCATAATTCTATTTTGCATAAATCATTTCAACATAATTATAATAATTCGCCGAAGGCAGCAACCCGCGTAAGCAACCAGAAACCTGAAACTTCGGGTCAAGTACGAAGCAACTTACACGTGTCGATGCAATGTGACGTGCCTGAAATTCTTTTAGCTACAGCTATACTTAAGGTACAAAAATATGATGGGAGTTTCGTCAGCATGCGTGCTTTAATAGATCAAGGGTCCCTAGCTTCTCTCATCAGTGAACATGCGGCTCAGTTGCTCGGCCAACCTCGACTTCGATGTAGGGGAGTGATATCTGGAGTAGGTACTAAGGAGAGCAATTGTAAAGGCGTCATGACTATCAAATGCAAAGCTATAAATAACGATTTTGAATTTGAACCGGAAGTATACATAATGAAAAGCCTTATCAAAAATTTACCTAACTTTAGCTTTTCAAAACCGTCCTGGACATATTTAAATAACATCACGCTAGCAGATCCCGAATTTAATATCAGTCGCCCGGTCGACCTTCGGTTAGGAGCAGATGTTTACTCTTTGATTGTATTAGAGGGAATTTGTAGGTTGAATGATAATATACCGATAGCTCAGAATACTCGTTTAGGCTGGATTTTAACCGGTAACGTAAAAACTTTACAATGTAACGTGATCATTAACGACTTAAAGGAGATTCAAAAATTCTGGGAGATGGAGGATATCAGTGAAGAATCTACCCTATCATTTGAGGATCAACTATGCATCGACTATTACAAGTCTACTACTATCAGGCGCGAAGACGGTCGATACGAAGTACGTTTGCCCCTCACCCCAGACTTCCCGGATAAGCTGGGAGAATCAAAATCAAAAGCTATCGCTCAATTTAAATCGTTAGAAAACACATTCAAAAAACACGAAAACATTAAAAATCAATATCAATCATTTATAAAGGAATACCGCGCCCTCGGACACATGATTCCAGCTACCAATGAACCGACTCAGAGACGTCAGCATTGTGTATTAACTCATCATTGTGTGCGTGCTGACGACACTATCATTAATTCCAAATTTAGAGTGGTATTTAACGCTTCGTGTAAAACATCATCAGGTAATCGCTTGAATGACGTCATGAGATGTGGTCCTAATCTCCAACTGGATCTGCAGTCTCTCATAATCAAGTGGAGACAATATCAGTTTGCGTTCACAGCCGATATTGAAAAAATGTTCAGGCAGATTTGGATCCACCCCGATGATCAACAGTTATTAAGGATCGTTTGGCGTGACTCTCCCTCAGAACCTATCAAAGACTATCAACTAACCACAGTCACATACGGAACGAAAGCAGCGCCGTTCCTAGCGATGATGACTCTCAAACAACTTGCATGTGATGAAAAACCTAACTATCAAAACAGTCAGGCGATCGACGTATTAAACAACTGCTTTTACATGGATGACCTGGTCCATGGGTGTCACGATATAAGAACCGCACGTCAATTACAGCAAGACCTTATCAATTTATTAAAATCAGCTGAATTTCATTTGAGGAAATGGAGATCGAACTGCGATGACTTGATCAGAGAGGAAGAGTCAGCTCTATCAAAGGATGACAACTTTGATTTCAAGCAATCAGCGCAAACGAAAACCCTTGGGTTAAGATGGAATCCACAAGAGGATGTTTTCATGTTTCAATCAAATTTACAACCGACGGAAGTCTCCAACAAGGTCACAAAGAGAAACCTTTTATCAGACATATCAAAACTTTTTGACCCGCTCGGTTGGCTATCACCACTATCAACTAAGTTAAAAATTATTTTTCAACAAGTGTGGACTGCTGATAGCATTAACTGGGATGATCCTATACCGAATAAATTATATGTCGAGTGGAAGAAGGTCAGAGAGGATATGCACAATATTCAAGACCTTCAGTTACCCCGATGGCTGCAGCCATCGCCAGCAGAGCGGAGCTCTACTCCTATCAAAGCTAATGGGTAAAGTCGCAGAGTGCCTTAGTGGGTACAATATCAAAATATATGGTTGGACTGACTCCATGGTAGTACTGGGGTGGCTCAACGGAGAACCATCCAGATGGAAAACGTTTGTGGCAAATAGAGTTCGTACAATAACCAAAAATATGCCACCTGACTGCTGGAAGTACGTTAAGTCGGAAGAAAACCCAGCCGACTGTGCCAGTCGTGGTCTAACTGCATCACAACTCAAAGCCCAGACCTTGTGGTGGCTGGGCCCGACTTGGCTATCAACATATAATGATCAAGGGCATAAGATCGCTTATACCACAAACGAAGAATTAAAATTATCAAAAACAATTTTAGTAGCACAACATCAACCTGATTTTATCATTCAAGAAATCCTATTAAAATATAGTACAATTAACAAAGCGGTAAGAATAGTTGCATGGATTCGGAGATTTCTAACTATCAAAAAAGGACAAAATATAAAATATTTAACAGTACGAGAGTTGAAAGAAGCTAAGTTATTAATTATAAAAATATACAACAAACGGGATTTGCAAGAGAGTTATCAGATTTAAAACAACGAAATAAAATAAATCGAAAAAGCAACATTTGTGAACTAAATCCGTATATTGATCAAGATGAAGTATTGAGAGTCGGTGGGAGGTTGCGAAATGCCAATCTGGACCCAGACATGAAAAATCCTATCATTATACCCGGCAACAGTCGTCTTGCGGAGCTTCTTATAGACCAGGCGCATGAAATGACATATCATGGTGGTGCTCGGCTAACGTCAGCCAACCTGAGACAAAAGTATTGGATCGTCGGTGGCAACAGAGCTACAAAGAAGAGATTACGTCATTGTATCAAATGTAGAAGGCACGAACCAACCAAACACTATCAAATTATGGGTGACCTTCCAGCAGCTAGAGCAAACCCTTCACGCCCCTTCCATCATGTCGCTGTAGACTACACGGGCCACGTGTTCATCAAAGCTAACTCAGGCCGTTGGATCAAAACTACGAAAGGTTATATCGCTGTGTTCACGTGTATGGCAACAAAAGCTGTACATTTGGAGTTGGTGTCTGACCTGACGAGTACTGCATTCTTAGCAGCGTTACGGAGAATGACAGCTCGCCGTGGCAAACCTAATCACATTTATAGCGATAATGGCACGAACTTCATAGGAGCCAACAAGGTCTTACAGCAGGAATACGAAGAGCTCCTCAAAACATTTAGTGATGAGTTCCTCTCAGAAGTGTCCGAGATGGGTATAAATTGGCACTTGAATGCACCTTCGTGGCCGTCAGCCAATGGTCTTTGTGAAGGAGCCGTGAAAAGCCTCAAGTATCATCTAAGGAGGGTGGTTGGTGATCAAAAACTCACCTACGAAGAGTACAGCACGCTGCGAGTATAGCACAATTAGAAGCTTGCTTAAATTCGAGACCAATATGTCCATTGACGGAGGACGCTGATGATTTAAATTATTTAACCCCTTCACATTTTCTATCAAGCGGTCCGATTCTATCAATTTATGAGACGGAACGAGATCTTAGGACTAGGTGGCATTTAACACAAAAAATATTCCAAGACATTTGGAAAAGGTGGCAACAAGAATATTTAACAAATCTATCAACCCGGAGCAAGTGGCGCCAACCTCAAGAAAATATAAAATTAAATGACATCGTACTCATCAATGATGGCAACCTTCCTCCAGGCAGATGGGCCCTCGGTAGGGTGGTCGAATTGCACCCTGGTAATGACGGCTACGTGCGTGTTGTGACGTTAAAAACAAAAAACGGTTATATGAAAAGACCTGTTATCAAACTATCAATACTCCCTATCATCTCCGAAGAAACACAAGATCAGGAATTAAAGCAAGAGAAACCAATAAAGCGTAAGATAAAACAAAGGAATAGAGGATACAGTTTCATAACAGTTGCAACTTCTATCTTATTATTTTTTATGACCGTTATAACTAATACTAGAGGACTATATACTATAAATAAACTGCAAAATAATACTAGCCTATTTTTCGACAAGATTGTAAACATGCATTTGATAGCTGACGATTGGAAACTCGTTGTCTATTATGATCTCTACCCATATTGGGAAGGCACCGCCGCGTCCTCGAAGTACATGGAATACCTAGAAAACATCTGTTCGAAGATAAGAGGGCATTCACACTGCGAGAGTGTCATGTATCAATTGAATCACGAGCGGTCGGAACTACGGCGCTACAATATCTTGTTGCAAGATAAGGACGACCTACTCACACGTAAGCGCAGGGGACTCATCAATGGTGTAGGTAATATCGCAAACGCGTTGTTTGGGGTGCTTGACAGCAACTTCGCTGAAAAATATGAAAAAGATATCGACTTAATCAGAAAAAACCAAGGACACCTAGCCCAGCTGTGGAAGAATCAAACTTCAGTCGTAGAAGCAGAGTTCAAAATCATCAAGAGGGTAGAGTCGATCATGGAACAGCATCATAAAACAGTCAACAAAAAGATGATCGAACTTGAACAATCAATGAACGCACTAAAGTCACAAGTCTCAAATAACTCATATATAAACGAATTTACCTTGGCCGCTATAGTTACAAACAACATTTTGAACAAGTTAAAAGAAATACAAACTTATCTCATTGAAACTATTTACGTAAATAAACGTATAAACGTATTTCACGGGAAGTATGATATTCATCTCCTAACCCCCAAGCAACTCCAACACGAATTAAATGCCATCTCTACTCAGATACCTAAAGACCTATCACTACCTACCGATCACGCGAATTATTCAAACATATACAAATTACTTAACGTAAAAGCACGCTTATCGAAGTCCTTTCTTATTTTCGAAATCCGAATACCATTATTAGCACGAGACGCTTACGAAGTCCTTAAAGCAATTCACATACCTAAACAATCGGGTAGCAACATGATCAGCATTGTCCTTATTAGCGAATATCTTGCTTTAAACTTAAAAATGGATTCGTTTATATTGCTATCATATGCTGATTTACGTGACTGCATTCATCGCGATTTAAATACTGTGTTGTGTCGATTCAAGAAGCCTATTTATCATATGATCGATGATAAGAGTTTGTGTGAGAAGGATGAAGGACTTGGAAGCTGTAGAACGATCATTAACACCTGCAAAAATATTTTCATTGCAACAAGTAAACTCAATAACTACTTTTATTACTGTTGTAATAAATGCTACTTCAAGTTGTTATGCGAAGATCAAGTTACGGCTATTCAATTGCGTGACGCCGGACTTATTACGCTGGGACAGGACTGCCTTATCAAATCAGCTGATTTCCATTTTTATGCATACAAACCAGATACATCTCAAATCAATTTAAAGCTCGACATTGGTATACCAAAGATCGCTTCGATTAATCATTTAATAAATATCTCGATACCGGAAATGAACGCCAGCACGAGCTTTGAGACTATCAGCCAACAACAACTGCTTGCCATACGAGAACAATTGGATGTCTTGAAACAGACTGAGCCGTTAGCAGCAGGTGTATCCTATCACGACATTCACCATTACACCGTCCTCTACCTGGTGATTATAACGGCTGGAGTGTTCGGAGGATTCTACGTGTGGCGGCGCTAGCGGCGCGCGCGGAGGCGTGCAGGTCGCGATCGCGTACAAAATAAGTGTAGTGAAGTGCAGTGTAATAGTGAAGTGCAGGGTAATAGTGGAGTGCAATTTGTAGATGTAGAGTTGCAAGCAAGTGCAGTGCAGTGTAACAGTGATGACATTACTAGCGAATTAAATGAAAAATTTAAGAACTCGCGTAAACAAAAACAAAACCGTGGCACCTCACCAGTGCTTCAATCGGTGTTTACTATCACGGACACGGGTGTCTAAATACACTGTTATTATTTATTTGTATCAATTATTTGTAACTAGTTTTAAGCCAAAATGTTTATCACCTTGTAATTAGTTTTAAATTCATCTCATCTTCATGACTCTCTATCTTTCAGCCCGGGAGCATGTACGGGCTGCAGCACGTACATTTTTGTGGCGTCGGCAGTTTACGCTATAACGCTACAATAATGCATTATGAGCCAGTGCGCTAATTGAGCCCAGCAATACCGGTCACGCGTGCTCGCAGTATCATTTCCCATCTATCATTAAATTAGATTTAGTTGGGTCTATCAATAAAATATCGATTATCAACTTCCCGGTATTGACTATCATTTATTATCACATACTATCAACCGACCACGTGGGGGTCCCATCGCAGCCCATACAATACCTATATATATATATATATATATATATATATATATATATATATATATATATATATGATCGTAAAGTTATCATAACAACGAGATGTCATAGGTTTATATATTACTGTGTCATCTATATCATTGTGTATATGGTTCATTGCTATGTTAAAGAGCGCCTCTCGCCATCAAACGTAAAAGTTTGGCGAGAATTAAGTAACACCACTGTCGTATTAATTCATTAATAAATAATAAATTAAAAAAGACTAAAAGAAGAAAGTAATGTATTTTAAAAAACGGACGTTCTAAAATAAGTAACTGAAATTAACAACTGTGTAGGAATCTCGTATAATAATATCGATGAAATTTGGTCAATAAACGAGGGTTATTTGGATAACAATATTAAATGATTGCGAGTGGTTGTTGCACTAATGTCAATATTTCTGTATCATACACAAAAATCTAAAGGATATACTTTATACATGTTACAAATACATTAAACTACACATAAGTAGTTTACGTTTCTACTGCTAATGTAAAACACATATTTGTCGCTTAAGGTGGCCCTAGTCGATAGCTCGAACTAAATGGTGGGCGGGGTTAAAATGCATGCTATTTCAGCCAACATCACGTGCGAAAGAGATAGACGCTATGATGAGCAGTAAGAAGCTAGTGCGCACACACATACGCACTCCTGAGTAACGCAAAGCGACGGCGTCATCGCGTACCTATAACTGCCGACATAAGTCGTGAGCACACTTTTTATTGGTCGATACGACGTTGACCACGCTGACGTTCAACGTGATTGGTTCGTTAGTCAATACTACACAAGCTGTTATATGGTTTATTATGGTTCATATTACATACATATTTTTGTATGTGGATAATTGTTTGGATTTGATTTCTACTACAAAAGCAGGAAGCAGCAGAAGCCATATAATACATAGTGTTAAAACTATTGACGCTACTTTACATCACCTCTCTTATTTTTTCCATCACACATATAAGATTGGTATATCACCATACGGTATATTACATACAAGATTGGTATAGACCAAAGGTCATGAATTATATGCCAGCCTCAATTAGCAACCAAAATTATCATAGTCGGAGAAAAGAATAGAAAAATAATAGAAGGTTTTATTGAAATACCAAAAACGGCATGTGTGAAATTCCCAGTATCTTAGTACTCAGGTGTAACAATGCATCTAAATTCTTCATTAATGACAGATGCCAATGTCTATAGGTAGCAGCATCCGCATACCATCAGGTGGACTGTGTACCCGTTCGGTCACCTTTATTCTATTTAAGAAGCAACAAAGTTTGCCACAAAGTACCAAAGTAAAAAAAATAAAATTACCTGATTAAAGAAGTAACGTAAAACGTCGAGGTAAGAAATTCGATTTGCATATGAAGCAACAACATTGTGCCAGTAGAATGAATGCATTTGCAACAAGTTTACTTCAACCTATGGAAACTTAGAATTTCGTTCTAAGATAAAATTAAATTTTTAACTTTATAGGATTTTAAAGTCTTAAATTTGTTTATATCTTACGTTAAAATATGACATAACTTAAAACAGAATAAGCTTAGGTATTTATGAAGAGAAGGGCATAAAAAGGAAATTATTATTTTGTGACAGTACAGTGGTTGTTTTCCACTAAACGCCTTGTTGGTCAGGTGGAATACCAATCGCAGTTATAGACGTTTTATGCAACTAATATTCCTCCAAGCCACTTGATTTCTAGTATAAATTGAAAAAGACGCCAAAGTGACAACCGCTGTATAGATTGTCCAAACATGATGATAAACGATAAGACCCGTAACCACACTATCAGACTGCCTCTACAAAAGTAGGATGGATTTTCAATAAGCTTGGCATGTGATAGATTGGTCAAGTATAATCTTGGACCACTCAAAGCTATACTGCAGTAATTTTTGGAAGGTAGCTAATAGTAACGCGGGATTAAAGCCAAAGGCGGGGCTAGGTGACACCTTAGAAGAGGCGAGGTGAAGCCACGCTGCAGCCATGTTTTGGTTTTAGCACGAATGGGTCGGATCGACCGGGCTGGGACCTCGCCGCTACACATAATTTAAGTTTGTTACTGAATAGCATGATCATTATCATTATTTCAGACCCTTTATAAGTCCAATGGTTGGCTCGGTCGGGTGAGTAACTTGCTCTCATAGAATACCTGCGTAAAATAGCAGCTTGACGCTGCTGCTTTCGTGTGGAAATGGAAACCCTTTTAACTAGAAACAAGGCGACGAACTTTGATGCTTAGTTGATGATATGTTATGCTAGTGGGCCACAGCATCCACTGAGTCAGGTGAGTGATGCATGTTTGCCACCCTTATTCTATAAAAGCTCTTAAACTACACTTTAGTGATACACTACGAGACGACATGTAATAATGTGTTCGCTTATGCTGCCACAAGTTGGTAAAATAATAATAACAAATATGTAATAGTCATAATTAGAAGACTAGTCAACCTTCCGAATTTTAATATTTAAATGGTAATACATCGTTGTAGTTAAGCTTTGGAATTCCTTACCATCAACTATAAAACGTGCTCAAACAATAGACTCCTTTAAAAACCAAGTTAAAAACATTATCTTTCCTTCTAAATCATCCCTTCTCCTTTTATTTATTCCTGTCGTTTTATGATCACTAGTCTGTCGATTAAGTAAATTCCGGCATGTTTATTAAATTTCTTTAATATTTATAGATTACAATATTATTTATAGTGCACTCTACCCATTACTTAACTTTTCACATATTTTTATTTCCTATTTAGGTTGGCTGGAAGAGATTGCTGCATAGCAATAAGACCGCCTTTTGTTTTTCTCTTTGTTTGTTTCATGTTATGTTATATTTCTTAATGTTCAATAAAGGGTATTGTATTGTATTGTACTGTATTGTACATCATGAATACATTATATTATGTCCATATCTTTTATTATTTACTCTTTTGAGTATAAATTCATACGGTCCTCGCTGAACCACTGTGCTTAGGCTTGGGTTAACAAAAAGAAAAGAAACAACCCTCTTAACATTAATAACTTTAATTATTTTTGAATAGTTACACTGGTAACACGAAAGTACGATGTAAATAATTAAACATGTAGAAAGAAATATTCAATGATAGCATGAAAAAAACTATTTTACCTGTTTAAAGCTACAGCCTTTCATAATATATTTTATTGCCACTTTAATCTGAAGCTATCGTAATTGGAGAGCATTTCAAAATTTTGCAGGTTTATAAAGTTGATAGGTTGGAAACATTTTCAAAATGACCACACCTGATTTACTGCGTTACTGCCGCTAAAGAAATGTTTGTGAAAATATGCTTTTAAATCTAGAAAAGCTGCCGTGTAGTGGCGGCTGATAATATCCACTACCCCATATCTTCCCGTGGGTTTCATAAGAGGCGACAGAGGGGGACAAGCAGGAGATGGGCAGCGGCATCTTCCGGACAACAACAACTATACAATTAAAAAAAACTGCGGTTGCTAACCCGCTCGCCAAGTGGCAACTATGGCAAATATCTCCCCATGAGAAACGACACAAACAAATGGCCCCCAGTCCCCAGCGGCCCCGCTATTCCAGGCTACGGTGGCGACCATGGTAACGGCGGGGCAGGGAGTGGTAAGAATATCCGGTGGAGGTTCGGTTGCCACCTGCGAGACTCGACCTGGCAACATATAACGCACGCACCCTGAGGACTGACGAGAGGATACAGGAGCTGGAAGAAGAAATAGACAAGTTGCGCTGGCATATAATAGGTTTATCCGAGGTCTGAAGAGAGGGGCAGAACACGGTAATACTTGAATCCGGCAAGTTGTTCTATCAGCGGGAGGGCGACCATCGGTCCCAAGGAGGTGTCGGATTTATCGTCCACAAGTCTCTCGTCAACAATGTTGTAAAGATTGAGAGTTTGTCGACGAGGGTCACGTACCTGATACTCAGAATCACCAAACGGTATTCACTAAAGATCATACAGGTTTACGCACCAACTCTGGCACATCTCGATGAGTAGGTGGAGGAAATGTATGAGGATATGTATATATAGAGCCATGCATTCCTCTAAATATATACGGATACGATTATATACGGTGTTGATAGGGGAAACTAGGTGAGCTGAAGTTAGAAAAATTTGAAATTTGGAACTTCGTCCCCTCGTACTCTGATCCAAAGTCCCGAAACGTTTCAGCTCGAGTTACAAAACCGTTTTCAGTGACTAGAAGTTTGCAATGCAGTGGACGATATGAATGACAAGCTCGTGGAAACTGTCCATGCGGGCGGAGCTAAGTTCTGCAAGACCCCCCGCAAAAGAACACAAAAACTCTCCAATCAATCTTTAAATCTCATGGCTGTTAGACGGAAAATAAGCTGCAGTCTTCAGCATGTTTGGCAGCATACAGGCAACTGAACAGACAAATCTCCAAATACATGCGGCGGGACTTACGCAACTTCAGTACAGCTCGTATTGAAAAAGCGATCGAGCGGAACCAAGACCCGAAAGTCTTTGTCAGGGATCTCCCTGTCAGAAAAAACCAACTGTCGAAGCTATAGACCGAGTGTGGCAGCATTGTTTCCGGGACACCCGAGGTTTTGAGTGAGATCGAGAGCTTCTATGGGCAGCTGTACACGGTCATCGTCGGAGCCACTCGCAAGTGTGAGTAGCGATCCAAGAGCAAGTCGTATCCGGCACTATTCCGATAATATCCCAGACGTTAGACTGAGCAAGATTAGAATGGCTCTCTAGCACCTTAAAATCGACAAGTACCCTGAATGTAATTACATCGCAGCCTCTGAAAGCGGGTGGAAAACCGGTACTTGAATCCTTCAGAAGCTCTTTAATTCCGTCCTCCATGGTGGCATCACTCCCAAGCCGTGGAGCAGAAGTGCGGTGGTCTTGTTCTTCAAGAAAGGTAATAACGCTCTCTTTTATAACTACAGACAGATATCGCTTCTAGCTCCGTCTAAGTGCTGTTCTCGAGAGTCATTACGAATCGTCCCGTAAGGAAACTCGACGACTTCTCCTCCCGAACAAGCCAGTTTTCGAAAAGGCTTTAGCTCCATAGACCACATACATACCCTTCGGCAAATTGTAGGTACATAAGTCCGAAGAGTACAATGTGCCACAAAGTGGCCTAAGTAAAAATTGGCCACAAAGTACCTGGCGTATGTGGACTATTAGAAAGCCTAGCGAAAAATTTGGTTCCGTCGAAATTTGGGCGGTGCTACAGTTCCTTCAGCGGTGCCAAGTGGACTGTCGGTATATCGAAGTACTGAAGTATTTGTACAGTAGGGCTACGATGGCTATCGGAGTACAGAACCAGAGCTCGAAACCTATCCAACTGCAGAGAGGTGTAAGGCAGGGTGACGTTAAACCCCCGAAACTCTTCACCGCTGCATTGAAAGATGTTTTCAAGCTACTGGATTGGAATGGATACGGTATTAACATCAATGGCGAGTACATCACTCACCTTCGATTTGGCAACGATTTAGTCCTTACGGCAGAATCGCTGGAAGACCTAAAACAATTTAAGCACTATGCTCAATGACCTCAATAGTGTCTCCCAACGGATAGGTCTTAATATGAACATGGACAAAACAAAGATCATATTTAATGTCCACGTCAACGTCACGTAACTTATGCCGGTAGTTGTTGGGAGCTATAGGGCTCGAAGTTGTTGACGAGTACGTTTACCTGGGACAAATGGTCCGATTAGGTAAGTCCAACTTTGACCGAGAGGTCAATCGACGCATTCAACTCGGCTGGGCAAGGTTCGGGAAATTATGACACATCTTCTCGTCAGCTATACCTCAAAACCTGAAAACGAGACTATACAACCAATGCGTGTTGCCAGTGATGATATATGGAACTGAGATGTAGTCTTTCACTACCGGCCGTATGAGGACGCTCAAAGTTGCTCAGCGAGCTACGGAGAAGGCTATGCTTAGGGTGTTCTCAGCATGATAAACTTAGAAATGAGGATATCCGCAGTAAAACCAGAGTGACCGACATAGCCCAACGGATTAGTAAGCTGAAGTGGCAATGGGCCGGCCATATAGCTCGAAGAACCGACAACCGTTTGGGAAAAAAGATTCTCGAGTGGCAGCCTCATACTGGTAGGTGGGCTCATACACTAGATGGAGTGATGACCTGGTAAGACACGCAGGAAGTTAATGGATGCAGGTGGCTCAGAACCGTGCTTTTTAACAGTGGTCTTTTATAGGCTATAATGATTAATGGTATAACCCATTTTTATAAAAAGCCTATGTAGAATTCAAAGAACTTAAAATAATAGAAATTTCACGTAATACGTACTAAAGAACAAACGTGCTATGTAATTACGTATAAAAGCCGACTTCAGTATTTATTATGGAAATTATATTTTTCTTTTTATTATTTAAAGTGGGCTTTTACTTTGTATGGAAAGTTCAATTTCGACTCCTTTACGGTGACTAACGAGTTTCACAAGCTCAACAACTAGATTGACGTAAAACTACATTCCCTATATTTGCATTCTTTAGAACACACCTGAAGTTATACCAATTAATGAACGAAATAGATTTACAAATTACTAAGATATCGCGTAATGTACATGCTCGCGTAATATAAAAATAAACAGTGGAATTAAGAACCTCCTAATGTTTAGAAGTCAGCTGAAAATATTGCAGACCTCTTTATGTCAAATCACGACCGAATCTTTTATTTCTTAGCTCACGATAAACTTTCAATGAAAATATTTTTATAAACAATGGCAGTAGTTGGCTATGAAAGTGTATCGATATTAGAGCAGAGGAAGGCCTAAGAATAGATCAATGTACTGTATCAGGGATGATACTTATGCGTTAGAAAAGATTGAGAGAAGAGATATCGATTAATAGAGGAATCGAATATAATAGGAAGGAGGATATGTTATGCCGACTGCAAATATTTTACGATAAAGACACGAAGAAGAAGATCTTGCAGTAGTTGAGTTGTGACCCATAGACATCTACGTCTATTCTCGATTACGAATCAAAATTCAGATGCGTTGTCACCCCTGAGGACTAAGATGAAACGCCTCGATTCCAGTAAAAAGGGTCTCCGATTCTCTACATTCACCATACGAAACACAGCAGCGTCAAGCTATTATTAAAGCTAGTATTCTGTGAGAGCATGATCCCTCCCTGGTCAAGCCGACCCATCCATGCTACAACTATTCTAGTAACATGGCTGCAGCAAGGCTCTACCATTTATAAAAACTGAACTTGTCATTTTCGAAATATTTTTTATTTCTCCAAAGTTTAGGATTCCTCAAGATATTTACCTTAATATACAATTAACAAGTAAATCAGTATCGGCGAGGAAAAGTAGGTTGTTCACGCATTGTATAATTTGCAGCCCTCGCCTAGCCTATGGCTCTTCTTTATTAGATACTACTTCTGTAAACAGATAGCACGAACCCCCTTCTGAGGATTATCTTAGTAATAAATTATGATTGCAGTCCAATTGTTTTACTTATTGTAACTTTATAATTATATTTTCATTTAAACTTTAACATTAAGGTATTTGAAATGGATGAAAACCATCCTGAAATTATTTATTATTTGTTTGACACGTGTGCATAAGGACTATATTTTTTTTCTCTATTTTTTCTCTTTATTAGGAATAACAAACAATTGTACAATATAATCTTATTATTAAACACAATACTATATTTAAGCTTAATAATCATACAATCAACACCGTTATCCACATATTACCACTGGGTCTATGTACGTAACAATTAAAACTTAAAATATAATGTTCTATTAAAAACGACCCGTTCACCAATAAATACAGAGAAAAACAAGCTAATTTACACATATGCATGTACATGTGCACGCATATACATACACACATATATACAAACATATTCATACACGCACATATATATATATATATATATATATATATATATATATATATATATATATATATATATATATATATATATAATACACAGATGTGAAAAATTAAATTTAACCTAATTAAGCAATTACGTTAACTTGCATCAAATTTAGATAGAACCTCATACACAGCTTTTTTATATCTAGAACTATATAAATTTAAAATCGAATAGTCACAATGCTATGCCTTCTAGCACATACAAGGGAAATGTATATACATAGATAAAACAGAATTACGCATAATATATGAAACAAATAAACAAAGATATTTTTAATTTAATTTAATATTTGTCTAAACTGTCTATAATTTGTATAAAGCTTATGGTGTGTGTAGAGAACCTAAACATTTTTACTGGAAACTTTGCATTTTATCTTAGCCTCAGGGGTGGCAACGATTTTACATTTATTCTTAATCGTTATTATTCTATAAAAATAAGCAAGGAATTACGATGCTGATGAGGTTATGTGTTGCTTATACGAGTATAATAGCTATTCCTTAAAATAACACACAAAGTCAAAACTTTTAATTCAATTGAGACTTATTTAAAGCTCTTATAAACGTCAAAATCTACACTGGTTAGTCTTTAAAAGATAAAGCTATTTATACTGTGATGTCGCTTACTTCACTTAGAGTAAATCAAGCCAGTTAGAGTGAATTACGCCTAAATTTAAAATGAATATAACTTGCTATTAAGCTAGCTGGACTACTATCGTCTGTTCCTAGCGAACTCCGTGCGAACTTGTATAAGTAAGAAAATAATAGCTGTTCTATTTGACAGTAGTCACAAATTTAATTACAAACTTCTAAGCCTTGCTAGCAGCAAATAAATTAAAATAAATTGTGACAAGTGTTATCATAATATTTCAAATGAATAAGCATTTTTAATAAACAATACAGGAAATTTTTACTCATCTTCTGGTCCAGTACTCCTAAAAAACAAGAAATATATAATCTGTACGTGTTGCCATTAATGACCTATAATACTAAGCTCGGAGTTTTTCTGCATGGTGGAATACCTAATGACGATATCCGTAGCAGAACTAAATTAACTGACACGTCCATGGGTGTCCCACTACTAGATAAAGCGACAACCTGGTGGTTCAGATACTTAAGACTGTGTTCACTTACAATCCTAACGGAAAAGTCCAAGTTCACTGCTGAACATGTTATAATAGTTTAGAAAGATCGTGATGATGTGATTATAGTACGATTACAATATTATATTCTGCGCAGTTGATTAATTTCACAACGAACTCATTCGGCGTGACTGTCGTAATAAATTATTTCAAATTCGTAAACAGTCTACTATCAGAATAGCTGTTCAAAAGCAAGACTGATTTTCAATAAACTTATCAGGTGGATGACTTCAAATGATTCGAGTCTTTACCAAACAGAAATATCATCGACGCTATTGTGATTATAATAAAAACAGAATAACATAGGATAATTATTTCGCGCACTTCAGTTTTAATATTACTTTGACGTTAACAGAAATAAGAAGTAAAATAAATTATACAACCGTCTTCAATACGACCGAATCAATGTTATTAAAGTCAATTAAATAAGCGTTATTTAAGGATAATTCAAAAGCTACTGGTCAATTTTTAACCAAATTTATATGAGACTACACGAGAAGTACCAGCTTCCAAATAAAAAGGAATCATCAAATCGGTTTACTCAGAAAGAAGTTCTGGGGTAGCAAGTATTTACACGTGACTAAAATATGTTTGTTCCAACAAACTTCACATAACAATTCATTCTTCATTACTTCCCATCATCCCATTTCTTCCTTCTGCTCTTGTCTTCCTGTAATTTAAGTAAACAGAATCACATTCACTAATGATCACTAATGACTGTCATTGTTAAAAAAGTATTTTTTAACTTTTTACTTTCTGCTATTGTCTTTGTATTTATGGCTAGGAAATATCCGCGGCGCGGTCTCAATGCGTGTTGGCGAACTTCACATGCCTTCGAAATTTTCTCAGACATACAGGTTTCCTCACGATGTTTTCCTTCACCGCCGAGCACGTGGTAAATCAGCACTTAAAATTGCAATTAACAATTTAATTGGTGCCGGCGGGGATCGAACCCGGGTCGCGTACTGTGAAATTTACATTTTGCGCTAACCATCTGTGCTACCACGGCTTAAACATATACACACACAATATTTAAATATAATTTGTTAACACTAAATCATACACACGTAAGAAAATAACAAAAAGAAAAGTAAGTTTGTCAATAGAACAAACACTTAAAATTACAATTAACAATTTAATTGGTGTCGGCGGGGATCGAACCCGGGTCGCGTACTGTGAAATTTACAGCTTGCGCTAACCATCTGAGCTACCACGGCTTAATCATATACACACACAATATTTAAATGTAATTTGTTACCACTAAATCATACACACGTAAGAAAATAATAGAAAGAAAAGTAAGTTTGGTAATAGAATAAACACTTACATCTATGGCCTTTGATGCCTTGAAGTAACACAAATATAGTATTGATAGATCCACTGCGGTTAAACGACCATACACTAACTCCATGACTGCAGTTGCTTGGTCTTATATAGTACCAGTAAGTAATAATTCTAATCTAAAGAATTTCTACAGTGGAATTGATAATAACTTTATGCGTCAACAGGCTTTTTTTTTCTGTTGTTTTTTTTTTTCTGTTGTTTATCTCAGCGTTACTTCTTGTCGTCCTGTTCAGTGTATCGATGACTCAAATACGTACAAAAAGAATACAAAATAATGCAATTTAATATTTAGAAATCACTATAATTGATCATTCCTATGTTAGTCATTGAGTAGATTGTACTGTAATAATCTACTAATAGCAGTAATATCATGGATACACTAGATGTACAACATCTGAAAAAGATTCACCCCAGTCTAAAAAATAATGTTTATGCTGCTAATAGACTGTCCATGTACACCCACGTACCAACGTATATACCTAGTCAGGTCATAAGTATTGTCACACAGTAAAAACTTTTCTTTAGAATGCTGGCCACAAAAAAGTTTATTGAATTCGAATTTCGAATTGTTCATGAAAATAAAACTGTATACTTTTTAGAATTTTACTAATTTTTTAATATGGAGTGGTTGTTTAAAGAAGACCGTTTTGCAGTTATTGCGTTGCATCGTTGCGGTTCCGCGCCAATTCAAATTTTTGACATACTGAAAAATTTGAATATAACCAAAAGATTCGTTTATCGTACCATCAAACGATACACTGAAGACTCTAGTGTAGATGACAGGTCAAGAAGTGGTCGCCCTCGGCCTGTTAGGACTCCAGCAGTGATAAAGGCTGTGAAGGCGCGAATTCAAAGAAATCCCAAACGTAAGCAGAAACTGTTGGCCCTTCAGATGGGGTTAAGCAGAACCACGGTGAAAAGGGTGTTAAATGAAGACTTAGGGCTTCGGGCATATCGAAGAAAAACAGGACATCGTTTGAATGCTCGTCTAACGGACCTGAGACTGAAGAGATGCCGCGCTTTGTTGAAGCGGTACGCGGGAAAAAAATATCGGGAAATTCTTTTTTCGGATGAAAAAATTTTTACCGTAGAAGAGAGCTACAACAAACAAAATGATAAGATGTACGCACACAGTAGTGAAGAAGCAAGCAACCGTATTCCGCGTGTCCAACGAGGTCATTTTCCATCCTCGCTCATGGTACGGTTGGGAGTTTCTTATTGGGGCTTAACAGAGGTACATTTTTGTGAGAAAGTTTAAAAACGAATGCAGTTGTGTATCAAAATACAGTCCTGACGAACCTTGTGTAACCTGTTTCTCATGCCATGTTCAATAACAGGCACTGGGTATTCCAACAAGATTCGGCGTCAGCTCATAGAGCGAAGAGCACACAAGACTGGCTGGCGGCGCGTGAAATCGACTTCATCCGACACAAAGACCAGTCCAGATTTGAATCCGTTAGATTAATGACATGGCAACACTTGGAGGAAAAGGCGTGCTCAAAGCCTCATCCCAATTTGGAGTCACTCAAGACATCCTTAATTAAGGCAGCCGCCGATATTGACATGGACCTCGTTCGTGGTGCGATAGACGACTGGCCGCGTAAAATCACGCAGGTCATTTTGAATAAACTATAGTGTCATAAGAATCTATGTTTTGTTAAGTTCATTTTGGTATATAAATGGTTACATAATGAATAAACTTGTTTCATTTATTTTATATTAAACATGTAATAGAATTTATGACCTGACTAGGTAATATGCAATTTGGGTACAGATGATAAACCAGGGTCACATTGGATAGCTTTGTATATCGATACGAATAACGTCGGTCAATATTTTGATTCATACAGACGATCACCTGTACGATATCATCTAGAGTTTTTAAAAAAGAATTGTAAAAGATGGAACTGGAATGTTGATAGGATTCAGAATGAGTGGACTTCAGTTTGTGGCGAATATTGCTTAATGTATTTGCTATATATGTTTCAGGGATGTTCAATGCATAGTTTTACGAGTATATTTACAGGGAACACATTGTACAACGATATTTTAGTGGATGAGATGTTTCGCTCCTATTTTATAGATAATAAGTAATAAGATTTTGTATTTCGTAAATAAAAATTGTAACAAAATTAGGTAATGTATTTTATTGATGATTCAGATTACCGTTGTAGATAGGAACCAAGGAGTATAATATAATAGCACTGATAATCCGACGCACGAATAGATAATGACGGTATTCAAGAACAATAGATAAGTAGATAAGGACAATGGAGCGCTAATGACGGTTGAGGCCTCCACCGGATATCAATTAGATAAGAGTTAATTGATCTGCACATCTCCGGAATCGTGCATTCTACGCAAAAATGGACCGCAGATTCGTGATCAGAGCATGCCAGAACCTTTCTTTTTTTTTTAGGATCGTGAGTCGACGAACGTCGTACTTGTACCACTTCTGACTCAGTGCGCCAGAACTGGTACAACTTAACTACTAGTGCGCCAGAACTGGTACAACGTAACTACTAGTGCGCCAGAACTGGTACAACGTAACTACTAGTATAGTAGTACTGACTCAGTGCGCCAGAACTGGTACAACCTAACTACTTTTAATATCCATCTGTATAAGATCACTCCCTTACCTATCTCTAACGCTAAATAGTACAAATTATTGGAAGGCAAAAAAGGGTATAATTTAGGCCAGACACTACACAAAGCTACTACGTTTGTCAAAAGTCAAAGTAGAATATTTTTATTCAGAATTGGCCTTTGCAATGCGCTTCTCTAAAGTGAACGCTACACCATCGTTTATTAAAGTCACTAGAATTAACTTAAATAAATCCACTACAATATAAACAATTTCCATTTTTAATACCAAAACCTCTCCATTAAAAAGTATTCAAACTGATAATATCAGAACCCACTTCACACTAATTACTAAATTATTTATGAGGAATAAATGTTGTTAAAACGTGGTTAAAACTATTACCCCCTTAATTTTCTATATTACAGCTTTTAAAAGTCATCCGCTGAACATAGACTCCCCCAAATTTTTCGTGATGGACTCGATTTACATCAGTTGGCACGGTTGGCAGTCAGGTTGGCATCTGCAGTTTCATATTATGTTGCATTCTATCAGGAAGATGCTGCTGCTAATCTCCTGTTACAGCCGTCCTCTGTCGCCTTTTTGTTTTATTTTTTTATTTTTTGCGCCCAAAGCAATTAAGGGCAACCCTCCGGTAATGGGGGAGGGAGGTGGTGAATGCTTATAGCATAGCACGCAGCCGACAACGTGGTTATGTGGAGACTTTTACCCACTAAACACCACCTTTTGAGGTTAGCTTAACGATCTGACGAGAGATCTTTAAGCCGTAAACGGACGCGACCCTCCTTGGGAGAAAGGAGACTCTGTCGCCTCTCATGATGTTCTTACACTGCCACTACACGGCTAGTAATATACTCAACGATCTGACGAGAGATCCTGAAGACGTAAACGGACGCGACCCTCCTTGGGAGAAAGGAGACTCTGTCGCCTCTCATGATGTTCTTACACTGCCACTACACGGCTAGTAATATACTCAACGATCTGACGAGAGATCCTTAAGACGTAAACGGACGCGACCCTCCTTGGGAGAAAGGAGACTCTGTCGCCTCTCATGATGTTCTTACACTGCCACTACACGGCTAGTAATATACTCAACGATCTGACGAGAGATCCTTAAGACGTAAACGGACGCGACCCTCCTTGAGAGAAAGGAGACTCTGTCGCCTCTCATGATGTTCTTACACTGCTACTACACGGCTAGTAATATACTCAACGATCTGACGAGAGATCCTTAAGACGTAAACGGACGCGACCCTCCTTGGGACAAAGGAGACTCTGTCGCCTCTCATGATGTTCTTACACTGCCACTACACGGCTAGTAATATACTCAACGATCTGACGAGAGATCCTTAAGACGTAAACGGACGCGACCCTCCTTGGGAGATAGGAGACTCTGTCGCCTCTCATTATGTTCTTACACTGCCACCACACGGCTAGTAATATACTCAACGATCTGACGAGAGATCCTTAAGACGTAAACGGACGCGACCCTCATTGGGAGAAAGGAGACTCTGTCGCCTCTCATGATGTTCTTACACTGCCACTACACGGCTAGTAATATACTCAACGATCTGACGAGAGATCTTTAAGACGTAAACGGACGCGACCCTCCTTGGGAGAAAGGAGACTCTGTCGCCTCTCATGATGTTCTTACACTGCCACTACACGGCTAGTAATATACTCAACGATCTGACGAGAGATCCTTAAGACGTAAACGTACGCGACCCTCCTTGGGAGAAAGGAGACTCTGTCGCCTCTCATGATGTTCTTACACTGCCACTACACGGCTAGTAATATACTCAACGATCTGACGAGAGATCCTTAAGACGTAAACGGACGCGACCCTCCTTGGGAGAAAGGAGACTCTGTCGCCTCTCATGATGTTCTTACACTGCAACTACACGGCTAGTAATATACTCAACGATCTGACGAGAGATCCTTAAGACGTAAACGGACGCGACCCTCCTTGGGAGAAAGGAGACTCTGTCGCCTCTCATGATGTTCTTACACTGCCACTACACGGCTAGTAATATACTCAACGATCTGACGAGAAATCCTTAAGACGTAAACGGACGCGACCCTCCTTGGGAGAAAGGAGACTCTGTCGCTTCTCATGATGTTCTTACACTGCCACTACACGGCTAGTAATATACTCAACGATCTGACGAGAGATCCTTAAGACGTAAACGGACGCGACCCTCCTTGGGAGAAAGGAGACTCTGTCGCCTCTCATGATGTTCTTACACTGCCACTACACGGCTAGTAATATACTCAACGATCTGACGAGAGATCCTTAAGACGTAAACGGACGCGACCCTCCTTGGGAGAAAGGAGACTCTGTCGCCTCTCATGATGTTCTTACACTGCCACTACACGGCTAGTAATATACTCAACGATCTGACGAGAGATCCTTAAGACGTAAACGGACGCGACCCTCCTTGGGAGAAAGGAGACTCTGTCGCCTCTCATGATGTTCTTACACTGCCACTACACGGCTAGTAATATACTCAACGATCTGACGAGAGATCCTTAAGACGTAAACGGACGCGACCCTCCTTGGGAGAAAGGAGACTCTGTCGCCTCTCATGATGTTCTTACACTGCCACTACACGGCTAGTAATATACTCAACGATCTGACGAGAGATCCTTAAGACGTAAACGGACGCGACCCTCCTTGGGAGAAAGGAGACTCTGTCGCCTCTCATGATGTTCTTACACTGCCACTACACGGCTAGTAATATACTCAACGATCTGACGAGAGATCCTTAAGACGTAAACGGACGCGACCCTCCTTGGGAGAAAGGAGACTCTGTCGCCTCTCATGATGTTCTTACACTGCCACTACACGGCTAGTAATATACTCAACGATCTGACGAGAGATCCTTAAGACGTAAACGGACGCGACCCTCCTTGGGAGAAAGGAGACTCTGTCGCCTCTCATGATGTTCTTACACTGCCACTACACGGCTAGTAATATACTCAACGATCTGACGAGAGATCCTTAAGACGTAAACGGACGCGACCCTCCTTGGGAGAAAGGAGACTCTGTCGCCTCTCATGATGTTCTTACACTGCCACTACACGGCTAGTAATATACTCAACGATCTGACGAGAGATCCTTAAGACGTAAACGGATGCGACCCTCCTTGGGAGAAAGGAGACTCTGTCGCCTCTCATGATGTTCTTACACTGCCACTACACGGCTAGTAATATACTCAACGATCTGACGAGAGATCCTTAAGACGTAAACGGACGCGACCCTCCTTGGGAGAAAGGAGACTCTGTCGCCTCTCATGATGTTCTTACACTGCCACTACACGGCTAGTAATATACTCAACGATCTGACGAGAGATCCTTAAGACGTAAACGGACGCGACCCTCCTTGGGAGAAAGGAGACTCTGTCGCCTCTCATGATGTTCTTACACTGCCACTACACGGCTAGTAATATACTCAACGATCTGACGAGAGATCCTTAAGACGTAAACGGACGCGACCCTCCTTGGGAGAAAGGAGACTCTGTCGCCTCTCATGATGTTCTTACACTGCCACTACACGGCTAGTAATATACTCAACGATCTGACGAGAGATCCTTAAGACGTAAACGGACGCGACCCTCCTTGGGAGAAAGGAGACTCTGTCGCCTCTCATGATGTTCTTACACTGCCACTACACGGCTAGTAATATACTCAACGATCTGACGAGAGATCCTTAAGACGTAAACGGACGCGACCCTCCTTGGGAGAAAGGAGACTCTGTCGCCTCTCATGATGTTCTTACACTGCCACTACACGGCTAGTAATATACTCAACGATCTGACGAGAGATCCTTAAGACGTAAACGGACGCGACCCTCCTTGGGAGAAAGGAGACTCTGTCGCCTCTCATGATGTTCTTACACTGCCACTACACGGCTAGTAATATACTCAACGATCTGACGAGAGATCCTTAAGACGTAAACGGACGCGACCCTCCTTGGGAGAAAGGAGACTCTGTCGCCTCTCATGATGTTCTTACACTGCCACTACACGGCTAGTAATATACTCAACGATCTGACGAGAGATCCTTAAGACGTAAACGGACGCGACCCTCCTTGGGAGAAAGGAGACTCTGTCGCCTCTCATGATGTTCTTACACTGCCACTACACGGCTAGTAATATACTCAACGATCTGACGAGAGATCCTTAAGACGTAAACGGACGCAACCCTCCTTGGGAGAAAGGAGACTCTGTCGCCTCTCATGATGTTCTTACACTGCCACTACACGGCTAGTAATATACTCAACGATCTGACGAGAGATCCTTAAGACGTAAACGGACGCGACCCTCCTTGGGAGAAAGGAGACTCTGTCGCCTCTCATGATGTTCTTACACTGCCACTACACGGCTAGTAATATACTCAACGATCTGACGAGAGATCCTTAAGACGTAAACGGACGCGACCCTCCTTGGGAGAAAGGAGACTCTGTCGCCTCTCATGATGTTCTTACACTGCCACTACACGGCTAGTAATATACTCAACGATCTGACGAGAGATCCTTAAGACGTAAACGGACGCGACCCTCCTTGGGAGAAAGGAGACTCTGTCGCCTCTCATGATGTTCTTACACTGCCACTACACGGCTAGTAATATACTCAACGATCTGACGAGAGATCCTTAAGACGTAAACGGACGCGACCCTCCTTGGGAGAAAGGAGACTCTGTCGCCTCTCATGATGTTCTTACACTGCCACTACACGGCTAGTAATATACTCAACGATCTGACGAGAGATCCTTAAGACGTAAACGGACGCGACCCTCCTTGGGAGAAAGGAGACTCTGTCGCCTCTCATGATGTTCTTACACTGCCACTACACGGCTAGTAATATACTCAACGATCTGACGAGAGATCCTTAAGACGTAAACGGACGCGACCCTCCTTGGGAGAAAGGAGACTCTGTCGCCTCTCATGATGTTCTTACACTGCCACTACACGGCTAGTAATATACTCAACGATCTGACGAGAGATCCTTAAGACGTAAACGGACGCGACCCTCCTTGGGAGAAAGGAGACTCTGTCGCCTCTCATGATGTTCTTACACTGCCACTACACGGCTAGTAATATACTCAACGATCTGACGAGAGATCCTTAAGACGTAAACGGACGCGACCCTCCTTGGGAGAAAGGAGACTCTGTCGCCTCTCATGATGTTCTTACACTGCCACTACACGGCTAGTAATATACTCAACGATCTGACGAGAGATCCTTAAGACGTAAACGGACGCGACCCTCCTTGGGAGAAAGGAGACTCTGTCGCCTCTCATGATGTTCTTACACTGCCACTACACGGTTAGTTAAAATTATTAGAAAAATGTACTTAAAAACCAATTCGTCAACTTTTTAAATTACACTTCATTGAGCTTGACGGTACTTTAATTAAAATACATAAGTGAAACCTCTACAACAAAAGTAAAACAGAAAATAGCTTTGAAATATTAATTAACTTCAGTATCACCGAGATTCTTAATCATTCCTGAGCATGCAAGTCTTTGATTTTCCGTTTTTAATTAATCTCTCACGATCATGAAATGTAAATTGAAAACTAGGGCTACGGTGTCTGTTTTAGACAGGTGTTTAATTTCTAAAATCTGTTGTTTGCTATCTCTGGGCAGTAAATATATTTTATATCTGAACTAGCTTCGCTCGCGTGGACTTCTATTGAGGGATATCATTTAATATATGTATACTGCTCGGTACCAAAATCAACAAAGTTGGATCACTTGTAGTTGTTTGTGTCCCTATGTTTGTTTGCCACAGGATTCTTTTTGAATTTTCAGAGAGTATTGAACGTAAATTTTTCGGATTTGAATTTTCTTTTTACTTTTAAAAATAATTATTAATTTAAGGTTATTTAATTTTGTCCAAATAATGTCGTATTTCATGGTCTTCTATTAATGTATGGCATAACCTTTTGTATTTAATATAGATTATAAATAATACCATTTGAAAGTCACTCTTATATTTAATTTACCACTGGCAAGAAAGTCACATCCATAAATTCTTTAATATTATAATAATCCTATTTATATAATCTTTGTTTAGTAAAATTTTTAAACCTGGCAGAAGACAGATCACAAATATAGTTCTATTTACTGTGAAAGTGATTAGAGCCACGTTCATGTTCTTTGTAGTAACGGCGAAAAATAAACCACTACCTCGTATCTTCTCGCGGGTCTCGTAAGAGGCGACAGAATTAAACTGAAACAGGAAATAGGCGGCAGCATTTTCCTGACATCAGATCACAATAACAAAGAGCGGCGGATGTCGACCCGTCTGCACAGCGTACTGACTGCGGCAAATGTCCAGCCTATTTGACAGTCTATGAGGAGACCTGTGTTCAGCAGTGGACTTTTGATAGACTGCAATGATGATGATGATGAATTTTACTCGTCTTCACT
Organism: Parnassius smintheus behrii; assembly: GCA_036936625.1. Lineage (NCBI taxonomy): Eukaryota > Metazoa > Arthropoda > Insecta > Lepidoptera > Papilionidae > Parnassius > Parnassius smintheus. The sequence continues at coordinate 24,123,783 of JAUPFT010000029.1, read as the reverse complement.
ACTCTTAGTATTTACGGCAATGGAAACAAAAATATCGAAAATATAAATGAAATAAACTGCATAATTGTAGTAAAAGTTTGTTTGGGGTAAAAGAAATAGCTCCGCAGGTCCACGCTAGATGACGGACTTCGCACACAAACATAATACATAATACGCACGTTTCCTCACAATATTTTACTTCATCGCGAGAGTAGGCGGTGTCGGTGTCGATCGAATTTGGGTTGCTGGCGTACGTAGTATGAAATTTATGTTTCGTTCGCTTCGATTACCGACTTTGAAAGTCTCTTACTTTCAAAATTGTAGCAGTGAAGTTCTACTCATGGTTAAAATTAAAATAAACCAGCGTTTAAGTGAAATTTGCTTTATTTGATATTTTGAATACTTTTTCATAAGAGCCTATTCATTTACTTAATAGGTATATTCATGTCAGCTATGAAACCAGTTCAGCAACCAAAATATTAACATGTTTGAAAATATGAACATTATCTTATTAAATAACAAAGTTTTTTATAAGCCCCATTAAAAACAATTCGTAAGTGAAATAGCAGCCCACACTCTCACGACTGTGTACAGGGCTCCTCATTACCTACGAGCATAGTGTTTTGTAGGTAGAAAAGCGTATTAGCGGTTATCACATGTTCACGATGTCTTTATAGCTACTTAAACATCAAAGTTTTCCACAAAATTATTCTTCACCAATTCACCACCGAACACGTCGTTCATTTCCACACACAGCAAAGTTTATTTATAGATTAATCTAAAACCCATACCAATTTTCACATATGAGATGCAGCATATTATATTTTTAAATTAATAACTATTAAAATAAAATATAACGAAAAAACTTCAGTCTTCAAACTTTCAAATTATTTTATATATTTAATTTGTTAGTTACTTAAGGCAAAATATACAAGTTTTAACTTTTTATAACAGTTGGCACTATTTCGTAAACTTACAACGTAGATCGTCGGCGTAGTTTCAAATTATTAAACAAATATTCATGCAAATTTTAAATTTTTAACTAAGAGAATCATATATGACAGATAATTAACTTCTAAAGGAGGGAAAATACTGAACCATCGTTTATAAGTTCTGTAATCGGATAAAAGTAGTGTATAAATTGCCCCGGATTACTAACTATCAACGTACAAAATTTCGTTGAGATTTGTCCAGTAGTTTTTGCGACAGACAAGAATTCTAAAAATCATTAATTTGGTTTCAGTATCCTTTATTTAGTCCCACGGACTTATTTTTACCAGGACATGGACCTGGAGACATGGAACTACGATTTCGCGACGGTGCGTTATCCACTTGAGCTATTACGACAATTATTATAGTGTTAAAATTTACCTTCTTATATTGTAGCAGTTTTTCATTGCCTGAAAACGGGGATAAAACGACATTTTATGAAAATCGTTGGAGCCGTTTCCGAGATTCCGATTATATATATAAGAATTGCTCGTAGGTATAGGATTTATATTTTTGTTTTACTAAAAGCTTTTGTTGAGTTCTTCGAAATTAGGAAATATTATTTTCAAACTTCCTGGTTATTATCACAAAATAAATCGTGTTATAGATTTGTTGTTATCTCTTGTTTGTGAATTATAGTTTCTTACGTGTTGGTTATGAAATGTCTAATTATTGTAATAATAATTGGTACCGTTACAAATCATCAGTGTTATTAGTTTTGAGTGAATAGGCATGTATCAATATAATTATGTTGCTTCAAATAGGTACTTCTGTTTTGATAAAAAATTCAATAGTGTACCTAATGTAATAAAATAAAACTGCGTTATATTGTAATCAATGTTGACATAATTTATTTCCCAAAGTTATAAATCAATGAAATAGTTTACGCCAACAAATATAAATTTTATTTTTATAACAATCGTACGTAGCGTTTTGTAGTTCTGCCTACCCAATCTACACATACAGAAAAATTAAAACTTGTTTTTTTACATACACGCCATCTAGTATTCTAGCTTCGTAAGCGTAGGGATACGTCTATGTGTGTGTAAACGACCCTATATTCAATGACAGATGTTATAATCAAAATTAATGTCGAATTGGGTTGATTTTGAGGCAATGATATGACCCATTCCAATAAAATGTAATATCCGATAACCACTAAGTCTACTCCACAGATTACCTCCTAATAGATACCGCATCATGGAATATTTGTTCTGTTTCGATTTCACCAAACTTCGAGTTGCGGGGGACGTGTCAAATGCGCTGTCATTGGATAATTCAAGGTTGAACTTAGAATGCACCGAATCATAGTGATGGGTCAGGTTTGGGACGTTGATCGATAAATTTGGGATTTATTGATTATTGATAAATAAATGAATTGATTTGGTGTTTAATTAACTTGTGGTCACGGGCGGGAGAGGGAACTGAAATGTTTGACATCTCAATATCATACTTAGCCCAGCTATCTTCAGTTTTTGAATTTTTGGTCCCGATCTACATTAAACAAGCTTACAGTATCTTGAAGTCTTGCAGTGGTATGCTTGGTTTTGGATAGATTTTGTTAATTATAGGATCCCAAGCAGACATGCCGAAGCTCGGCGGTCAGATGTATTCTACCACAGATCCCCTGTGATCTCTGAAACAAATATTTACCCACAGTAGCAAACTATGAAGAATGATGGTGAGATTCACCATTTAAATATCGGTTGGTATAGGCCTTTTTCTTATAAATAGTATGACCAATAGTGTTATCAGGATTTTGGATGACTAAAACATCTAGGAAAGCTAAAGTATTATTTGCTTCTAACTCCATCGTGATTTGTATTTTGAAGCTTCTTGAGTTAAGGTGGTCTGAAAAAGCAGTTGCTTTGTCAGACGGTAAAATTTTGAAAGTGTCGTCTACGTACCGCTTGTAGAATCTTGGATTTATAGGAGCAGTAGGAAGGGTTGCACCTCAAAATCCTCCATGATATATGTCGGCGACTATAGGAAATACAGGTGAGCCCATCGCCACACCATCAACTTGCTTGTAGAACTCTTCCTTCTACAATAGATAGCCAGACGTGAAGCAGTGTTTGAGTAATACTGCATATTCTGCAGGCATGTTGTTATCTTGTAGCTTCCTAGTTACAATTGAGTTGAACTGAACACCAAAACTGACCATATTTTCATTGTCAGGGAGATGTAGGTCTTTTATCTCACTAAAAAAATGGTGTGAATCCTTTGTGTGTATTTTGGTATGTCCTTTCGGTGGTGACGGTAATTTTTGCCTAGTGTTGCACCTAAAAGTAGTATTATTAATTAAAAAAACCATATGGTACGTGTTTCAAATTTAGATGTACTTAATAATAATTATAATAATAATAGGATATTACTGAAGTTTATGTAACATTAGAATAACATTAATCACATTATAACTTTCACTTGTTCTATGATTTATAAATCCGTTAAAGATAGTTTAATTTCGACGTGTAACATTCGCCTAAATATTAGAATATCACGTTTCAATCAACCACTTAATGCTATTACTTGATGTGTAATCACCATTGGTATTATACTTTTTAAAAAATGTAAAAGTCCATACTAAAAATGGCAAGTATAGAGATGGTATAGCCGAATCCAACAGCCTTCTACGGTTTTTCGTAATATGAAGATTGTCTTCTGTGGAGCGTCTTGAGCATAGCTCACTATTTTTGGTGGGAAACCAATGGTCCCCTCGACATGTAGCGGCGATCCACATCTTTTCCTTTCGGGGCATTTAGGAAACCTACAACATATAGGTAGCACAATTATACGCCACTATTTGTATAAAATGATGACTTCAAAAAAAAGTAAACGATGACCAAACAAATATCGACTCATAAATCACAACACTATCGATACACGTGCTGTCGTTAGACAAAGACAACTATTTTAATTTACGTAATGAGTGAAAGCGACATTTCAAAAAGACATCAACGGTCAAATGATATCACTTTGCAACATTATATATCCAGTGTAAGTTGAACTCCGGTGCATTTCAAAAAGGTTAACGTGATAAGAATAAAATTTACTTAACGATGAAATATTATGCCATCTTTTTGATAAATGGATATCTGACTTCGGACTATCGGACTTGCTACACCATTTCAATGCATAGGAAGCCATTTGCAATGTATTTTGGATACCAAAATTATTTTTAAATTTTCAACAACTCGGACATGCCTACGGGTCACAAACTTGGTCGACAATGATATCGTGATTCTTAGCGTCACTTCATATGCTAGCTACAGCAAGTATGTATTGCGCGCGTTTGTGGCCCTGTATGCGGAATCTATTAGGAGGTAATCTGTGGTCTACTCCTACGACTTAATAATTTTCCAATTACACAAAACTCCAAATAAACTAAAAATGTTGACTTCAGCGCCATCTTGCGGTAGAATGGCTGGGAACAGTCCGTAGGATTCACCTTAATGTGATTGTATTTAGATGTAACCATTTCTCCGTTCTATGACTATATATATATATATATATATATATATATATATATATATATATATATATATATATATATATATATATATATATATATATATATATAAACATATCGATTGTATAACTATTGTGTCTGTTCCGTGGACAGGGAAAGTCTTGACATAATCAATTTAATAAAAAAGTATTTTATGATTTATTCGTTTTTCTTTTCAACGAAAGTCTTAAAAAAGTCTATAAAAACAATTCCAGTAGTAAGGTATTGCTTTCTGTTTTCGTAAAGATGCATCGCATTCGGTTTAGCCTTTCCGAAGATTAGCCTGAACAGAGTGGGTGTCGCAAGTGTCAACCGAGCAACATGCCAGAAAGTGAATGTTAGAAGTAACGTACTCTGGGGACGTTACGGCAACCGGCAACGGGGAGCAACGCCAAAGTTACGAGACGTTTGTTACTGTAACTCTCAATTGTCATGCGCCTGGCTAATCCTCTCTACAACAGAAGAGAACAAAGCCCAGTGGAATTTTAAGGTCTGATGAAGAATAAGAAAATGAAGATATAAATTAAATATGAAAATACGTCGTATGCAACTGTTTACTGCAATGTAATTGTTTACACTATACGATTCACAACACCATCAAGCTACCATTTCACGCTGGTATTCTGAGCACGTGAGCATTACTTGGTCGAGCCAACCCATTCATGCTAAAACCATAATATACGAGTATACTCGTATAATGTTGCTGAAGCGTGACTCTACACCGTAGAAAATGTATATTATTTCGAGAATGTCCTCTTAATTTATACCTATTACAACAACAACAAACTTAAAAAATATCCAATGCAATGCTTTTCGTCTAAAGCTTTACGCGATAAGACCGTCAATTGCTACTTTTTAACTTTGTTTTTTTCCTCTATTTCGTATTTTGGTGTGTGCAGTACAGAATTATTTATCAAAAATAAAAATAAAAACGAAAGGACGGATTAAAAAGAAACTTAATTTCAAATTTGATTTATATCTATTCACCTGTCGCCACATAAATCAATATGAAGGTTTGTCGACGCCGGCACAGTAGCCTATTCAAATTGTAATGAAAAATCGCTCAGTCTTCGTCTTCTCTCGCGAACCTTGAAACTTATTAATTTTAAGTCGTTGCAGAGACAACCGTTCAGATGACTTTTGACTCAGTTTTAAAACTTTATTAGCCTTCTTTGCTAAAAGAGAAGGCTAACAATTTAACTATACGTTTATTTTATATATTTTACGCGATATTGTCGTCAATGAGGGGCATCAGCGACTTTTTGTGGCACCAGCGCGGTGCCACTTAAAATGGGGTGTAATATTTGACTGATTTCTTAGCAGGGAAGTTAATTTGTTCGAAAAATGTAAAAGTTAATATTTCTTTCTGCACTATTAGTTATATTTTATATTAATTACATTAGAAACTAATAAACCAGACCACAGACATGCGTAAAAAAAGAAAAAAATATAGAAGAGATGAGAATGTACAAAATTGAAGGGCAAGCCACTGAGCTATTATTTTGTGTATTATTATAAGGTCAATGTCAAATGAGTATATAAGAGGAAGCCTGAAAGTAGCGCCAGTGGTAGAAAAGGTGAGAGGAAGCAGATTGGCATGGTTTGGGCATGTGATGCGGAGGAATGAAAGTCATGTCACAAAACGAGTGTTGAATATGAATGTGGAGGGACACACGGGCAGAGGAAGGCCGAATAAAAGATGGATCGATTGTGTGAAGAGTGATGTGAGAATGAAAGGAGTAAGTATGGAAATGATGGCTGATAGAGAGGAATGGAACAAGAAGGTTTACTGCGCCGACCCCAGATAATGGGAAATGGTTTAGAGAATGATGATGATTATAAGGTCAATGTGGGCAAATCCGTCTACGGGGCTATTCCGTACACATGCGTTTACTGTTCATTCCAGAATAGTTACGCTGTTACTGGTTCGGTCGATAAAACAGGATTAGTTTTTAGTTCTAACTATGATTCATAGATGGAGCAGGGTTGTCTACAATTGTCAAAAAATGCATTCGAAATTTAGTTGTGCTACGAACTCGAAGCTCAAGTGTTGCGTGCCGCCGTTTCTTATAACGTAAATATTAAATTTTACAAGTTACGACTTTCTGGCTATGCATAACATGTAGTTTAATAAGTGTTTCAACGGATTTTTTTATTTGTTTTGAATATAAACCAGTAGATACAGAAATATTTTTTATAAAAAATACGTAACCTCAAAATGTTTAAGTGGGGAAATCCGTCTAATTTCGAAGGGGCTAAATCGTCATATACCGGAATTACCCCATTGCAGATGTAGTCAACCTTTTTCATCCTTCCTATTTTTAGTTTTATACCTACTTTGAAAGTCCACTGGTAACTAACAATTGGGTCTATGAAATATTATTTTTTATGTTTAATTGATTAGGAAGAGGCTAAATCGTTAGGGGGTATTTATTTAATAACAAACTGTTCTTAGTTTTTTTCGGTCTAACTAAGAATTTATGTTAAATTCAAAATCATTATTTGTACTTCGAACCAAAAACATGTCGACAGATCCCAAACAAAATCCGATCGGTTGTGACGTCACTTTGGCAATTTTTACTCATCGTAGTGTAACGATCCCCCCCCCCCCTCTCTTTTATATAATAAAAATTTTATAATATTAAAAATATCCCTTTTTAAAATAACATTATATATATGAGACCAGGATTAATGAATTATGTTTAGATCTTTCTAAATGATCTTCTAGGCCGTTTGTAATATTTTGGCGTGATCGTCTTAGTTAGGACCCTTATTTACGTTGTGTTTGTTTAGTAACTTTGTTCTTTTAGGTGTCTTTTGGAAGAATGAATATTCACTAGAGCAATTGAAAGCTGTTGGTAGTGCCTTATAAGCTAAGTGAACCCCGTTCACGAAGACAGGGCTCGAAAAAGGTTAAGAACATAAAACGTCCGTATTCCACTTGTATCAGGTTTACATAATTAATTTATTATTATTTATCCCTTCCCGCTTGGAAAAGGCTCACAATATATTTATACAAAATACCCGATACAAGGGCTTCGCTCTCCTACATTTATTTTAAAAAAAATGTAGGGGAGGTACACGGCCCCACACACGCCGTGCACGGTGAGTGCCAACCATTTTGATGCACTCCCCCCGAAGGGAACGCTAATTCGGGAACCGGACCGTAGTCCACAGCAAAATAACTGGCGAACCAGTAAAAGAGGCTTGGCCCCTTGTTAGTGCGTAAGCACAAACATCGACCGAAGTCGCGCATGTCAATGCGTGTAAACGCCATACAGAATACGAACGAATCCAGCCACAGTGAATGTACGTCACACGGTTTAGGCAAATAGGCACACTGACCGTAAACCCTCCGTGAGCGCCACCACCTGCCAGACCGCCGCTCCTGCAGACGTGATGTAAGTGTATGGCATCACCACCAATTGCATGATCAGCACGGCTACTAGCCGCAGAGCGTGTCATGAGTCTACCGCTCACCTCAAGGGAATGGGGTCCCACGTTGTGCGGCTTTCGGCCGCAGCCTTGAGAGTCTCCTCAGATCCTCCCGCCAGCTACCACCCACATGAGGTCGACACATATGCTCCACCAACCAATACAACGGCAGATATAGCCAAAAGGCAGTTATAAGATAAGAGTAATAATTCGCCATCAGAAAGGGTTTGTGTCACTGACGTTGAGTAAATGCATTTTCGATCATGTTTGTCTCACCCACCAGCAAGTTGCCTTCAATCATTCAAAGGTGGGAAAGTTACAGAGATATAATATTATGTTGTTATATAAAACATCGTGGAGGGCAGACAGTCTGCAGCCCCGCAATGAAGGGACCCGACTTGGGCAAAGCTACTTAGGTGTGAGTCAAACCAAGACGCAGAGAGCGCCATTGAGAATAGCGTCCCACCAAACAACCATCGCAAAGACGCAATGCTGCAGAACGCAACAAGCATCAATACGACTATCGTCGGGCTTACACCATTCCAAGGTCCCCCATACATCCCAGCAGACATCACCACCCGTATACCTCCATCGACCAGAACCACAAAGAGCGTCGAATCAGGCGCAGCACACCCGTAGATCCATCACAAGACGCAATACCGCCAGTAGCAGTAAGCATCAATGCAACTATCATACGGATGGCGCCCCCTCACAACACACCCAACATGATCCCTATCGACTTTGGTAACAAAGTTGGTATTGTTGTTATATTAAAAATATCACCAACGTATCATAGTAGCACGCTACTAAGACGCCAATGAACAAACCTCCACGTATCATAGCGCTAATGCACTAAGACATGAAGCTGAGTATGCCTGTTACACTTAAAAGTGCTACCAAACACACTCAACATCCCCATCCGAAAGATAGACGACGCATCGCTATGCGCTACGACGCCGCCCACAAAAGGTATGGGTGTGCGATGTCCACGGGAAAGCCGTATTGCTACAACAAACCCGCTTACCACCGACACTAAGATGTTAATTGTATACCTCCATCGACCAGAACCACAAGAGAGCGTCGAATCAGGCGCAGCACACCCGCAGATCCATCACAAGACGCAATACCGCAAGTAGCAGTAAGCATCAATGCAACTATCATACGGGCGGCGCACCCTCACAACACACCCACATGACTCCTATCGACTTTGGCAACAAAGTTAGTATTGTTGTTATATAAAAAATATCACTAACGTATCATAGTAGCACGCTACTAAGACGCCAATGAACAAAACTCCACGTATCATAGCGCTAATGCACTAAGACATGAAGCTGAGTATGCCTGTTACACTTAAAAGTGCTACCAAACACACTCAACATCCCCATCCGCAAGATAGACGACGCATCGCTATGCGCTACTACGCCGCCCACAAACGGTATGGGTGTGCGATGTCCACGGGAAAGCCGTATTGCTACAACAAACCCACTTACCACCGACACTAAGATGTTAATTGTATACCTCCATCGACCAGAACCACAAGAGAGCGTCGAATCAGGCGCAGCACACCCGCAGATCCATCACAAGACGCAATACCGCAAGTAGTAGTAAGCATCAATGCAACCATCATACGGGCGGCGCACCCTCACAACACACCCACATGACTCCTATCGACTTTGGCAACAAAGTTAATATTGTTGTTATATAAAAAATGTCACTAACGTATCATAGTAGCACGCTACTAAGACGTCAATGAACAAAACTCCACGTATCATAGCGCTAATGCACTAAGACATGAAGTTGAGTATGCCTGTTACACTTAAAAGTGCTACCAAACACACTCATCATCCCAATCCGAAATATAGACGACGCTTGGCTATGCGCTACTACGCCGCCCACAAACGGTATGGGTGTGCGATGTCCACAGGAAAGCCGTATTGCTACAACAAACCCGCTTACCACCGGCACTAAGATTGTTGTTATATAAAACTGCACCAACGTATCATAGTAGCACGCTACTAAGACGCCAGTGGACAAAACTTCACGTATCATAGCGCTAATGCACTAAGACATGAAGTTGAGTATGCCCGTTACACTTAAAAGTGCTACCAAACACACTCATCATCCCAATCCGAAATATAGACGACGCTTCGCTATGCGCTACTACGCCGCCCACAAACGGTATGGGTGTGCGATGTCCACGGGAAAGCCGTATTGCTACAACAAACCCGCTTACCACCGGCACTAAGATTGTTGTTATATAAAACTGCACCAACGTATCATAGTAGCACGCTACTAAGACGCCAGTGGACAAAACTTCACGTATCATAGCGCTAATGCACTAAGACATGAAGTTGAGTATGCCCGTTACACTTAAAAGTGCTACCAAACACACTCATCATCCCAATCCGAAATATAGACGACGCTTCGCTATGCGCTACTACGCCGCCCACAGACGGTATGGGTGTGCGATGTCCACGGGAAAGCCGTATTGCTACAACAAACCCGCTTACCACCGGCACTAAGATGATATGTCTAGGACACATCGGTTAGCGAGTCCAAGTTTACCTCGGACCAATTGCTCGTGAAGCAGCACACACGCCACCATAATATTCCTTTTCAAGTCCCTAATAAGGACTAGTCATTTTGCTACAATACTAGGAGCAGTCAGTCACCCGACCACCCCATACAATGCTTTTGCATCAAGGAGACCTCCTATAATATTGCTTTTGTATCACAGACCTTACTTTCATAAGTCATGTATATATAGGATTCGAACCCATGACCCTACTATTGTAATGCATATTAATCATAGAGACCTTCTATAGTATTGCTTTTGAATCATAGACCTTACTTTCATAAGTCATTCATATATAGGGTTCGAACCCACGACCCTACTATTGTAATGCATATTAATCACAGAGACCTTCTATAGTATTGCTTTTGAATCATAGACCTTACTTTCATAAGTCATTCATATATAGGGTTCGAACCCACGACCCTACTATTGTAATGCATATTAATCACAGAGACCTTCTATAGTATTGCTTTTGAATCATAGACTTTACTTTCATAAGTCATTCATATATAGGGTTCGAACCCACGACCCTACTATTGTAATGCTAATTCATCATGGAGACCTTCTATAGTATTGCTTTTGTATCATTGAGTTTAATATCATAAGTCCCTAATATAGGACTAGTCATTGTGTTACAGTACTTCAGGCAGTCAGGCTCCCGACCACCCCATATATATGTACAACTGCAGGTATGTATCTCCGGCACCTCATCCATACAATACGTGAACACCTTCCATAACTTAGGAAAATTTTCTTTAATACATGAACTCCTTCAACAACTTAGAAAATTTCATCTATACGTGAACTCCTTCCACAACTTAGAAAAATTTTCTTTTATACACGAACACCTCCCATGACTTAAACAATTTTTAACAAATTTTATAATTATCTTATAAACGTTATTTAACTTAATTTTATAATATTTTTTGACTTGTATTTCTATTATTTATTTTATTTTAAATATTTTTACAAATTTTTTATAATAAATTTACCTATTACGAGAAACAATAATTTTGCCTTTAATTTGCTATGTTATTGGGATAATGTCTGAAATATATTAACTTTATGTTTATTAATTTAACTTATTGCTTAATATATATGTTTTAAAACTATTTTTGACGCCCCTTTATATTGAATTTAATTATTAATAATAATATTGAGCCGTCACAGTAGCAAACTTCTGTAGTATAGACTAGCTCAGACAGAAGTTAGTCTATACTACAGAGCCCTGGCTCTGGTGAGTCTTACCTGTCTGGAGAGAACTTACCTTTATGAATTAATGAATTAATAATACTTATAAATCAAGGCGTTTCACAGTTTTCGTCATAAAAAGTATTTTTAAACAATAAAGTCATGTGCTTTTTGAACTAGACACGAGATACTACTCGTCCAGGGCAGCGACTGTGTCGCTGTCTCGTCTCTCGCATATCTGTCTCCTGTCTGTGTCTCGCTCGCGAACTGCCGCTCATATAGTAAAAGTCGCAATTTCCTGTCGCGGTCTCCGGTCGTGGTCTCCTGTCTCTGTCGCGGCACGAACCACCACTTTTAAGGTGCAATCACCTTAATTAAATTTTTAATACAACATGTGAAGTGCAACGTTGTTTAAAATTATAATGGTGTTATACCTAACCAAATTCATTAAAAATAACTCTGTTTATTTAAGTTTATACCATAAATACCATTGTCATAATAAGATAGGATTGTTTCAATGTACCTGAAAAATTAAACTCATAAATAAAAATATTTAGTTTTCAAACTTTTTAGAAAGGTTTAAAGTACCTGGTTATAAAAATAGGCCGGATTAGCCCCCAAAAAAGATTTTAGGGTGTAAAACGTAAATTAAACCTAATTTTTATGATGTTACAAAACATTTTTCTTCACAATCTGCATTTACTTGTTTACAAATGGCATACCTTAATAAAACGGCGTAACTCGATGCAAATTTGCCACTAGACGGATTTGCCTCAATCCTCGGGAAAATCCGTCTAACGACCGACTTTTAAAAAAACCTTGCTAGTTACATGTAGAGGGCTGTTTTTTTGTTTAAAATAGATGTGTATACAAGACAACAAAATTTTGTATCGCTTACAACCATCAAATGTATATTAAAGTAGTAAGTGTACCAGTTTTAGTTAACCAAATTCAACTTTCAAAAAAGTATGACGGATTTGCCCACATTGACCTTACTATAGAATTTGTTATTACTTATTATTATACTATATAATCCGATAAACTTTTATTTAAAACTAACTTCTAAATGTTGTTAATACCTTAAAACTATTAATTCTTATGATATCAATAGTGTACCTATTAATATTATTCTATATTATTAACTATATGTATTAATAGGAAACTACAAAATAACAATGTAACTCGTTTGAATAAAACTAAAAATAATGAATTAACATAATAAACAAATTAAAGGAAAATTGAGTTTTACAAAATTATAGAGTATAAAAAGCTTAAGTAAAAAATACTTGCTAAGTCGCCGCCGTCTGGTAGTAGTGTGCCCAGTAGTCTCGCGGAGTTTCCTCGCTGTATTGCGAGAGGCTAATCCGCTGACCAAAATATCTTCTAACTTTTACTTCTAAATTTAATGACATTGTGTAACAAAAAACTTCACCTCAACGTCAACTAGCGACACCTGGTGAGCGTAACATTATTAGCCCTCATTGTGAACCGACTTCAAGTATTTTTCTTATATCAAATACGTTATATTTCAGGGGTGGTTTTATACAAATTTTTAGAAAAAGTTACACGACAAGACGGTAGAATAATAGGGAAGGATGTCTGTAATGTATCGTAACTCCCTGGTGTTGCAATTGTTCATGTGCGGCGATAGTCACTTACCGTGAGACGAGCCGCATACCCATTTGCCCCATCTCATATTTGGTACATGTATATGTTATATTTATAGCTGTAAAACAAAATATGTTACGAGTAGATTTCCACCACAATTGCTTAGCATTGCAACATTTTCAGAACCATCGACATGTGGTAGGTCTGCCTAGTATTTGCTTTAGGTAGGTACAAACGAGTTTGTTTATAAAAAACACAAGGCAAACGTCCCGATACCATCCACACCATTTGGATGCTTGGCTGTCCACCACTGTACGTTTCAAAAGGAGTTTTCTTCCGCGTATATATAGTTTACCACCGGCGATTTTTCCGGACCGATACGACCTGGCGACCTTCAAGAAAAGAGCTTACTCCTTTCTAAAGGGCCGGCAACGCACCTGCAATTCCCCTGGCGTTGCGGTTGATCATGGGCGGCGGTAGTAACATCAGGTGAGCCGCATGCTCGTTTGCCCACTCTTCTATAAAAAAAAAACTATCAAATTATCTACGAAGAGAAAATATGATATATGAAAATTTATTTATGGTCATCGTACAAGACGGTACTGGCATAACTTTGCAGTCTGTGATGCACTTAATACATACATACCCTAGACATACATAAACAATACATTTACTTCGGCAGCATATATTTTCTTGGTCGTTCTTTCCTCATTCATTTTTTCTACACATTCAAACCACCACAGCACTCCTTTCTTAATCCTGGTCAGAGTATTTTTCCTGTCATCTCACCTTTCTCTTATCACGCAACTTACTACTAACATACTTCTAAAAGACCACATTTAATATATAGAAGCAAAGGTGTCACAGTCTCAAATATTGTTAGATTAACCCGTCCCGAATTTTGTAGCGTAATATTCAATTCTATTAATTTACCAACATACGAGTAGCTCACGCTCCAAATAGCGTCTATGATCTTTACAGGATAAACCAAATTGAAGAAAAAAAAAACGCAAATAAAGTGTAGTGTTTTCATATATAGCGAAATATTACGTTCAATGACTATTCTATTATCTAATGAAGGCAAGAACCTATATAATATTCTGAAGAAAAGTTAAATATCCACTCAGGTATGAAATTAAATTGTATATTAAATTTTTTCGAGTTTCATCTCAGGTGAATTTTTCTTCATGAACGAACATGTACATTTTTACATTTATTTTTTATTACAGCCCGTCAAAAGTCACAGGCCCCTACCATATATTACCTCACGACTTATTTACCGTAGTTGCCACGCTTGACGAGCGGGTTGGCAACAGCAATCTCCTACAACTACAAATTGCTATCGGGAAGATGTTGCAGCATCTATTCCATTCTCTTATTTTAGTTTTCCACTCTCACCTCTTACAAAATCCATGATGATATGGGGTCGCAGATCTTAAACCTTTATTACACAGCGGATGAGGTATTTGTGTAATTAAGTTGGCCGACGAAAATCTGAAACACAGGCGTGCAGCCTCAAAACTATAAGTTTCAACAGTTTGACGGCTCCGAGCCGCTGTAGCTTCGCACTGAGGGCCGCGGGTTCGAATTCTCTCTAGATGTCTGGATGTTTGTCTCTGTGCATTTTATGTATGTAAACTGCCTCCACGATATAGGAGAAAATCTTAGTGTAGGGATAGCGTTTTAAAAAAAATTGCCAAAGAGTTACTCGTCACTCTTTTTTGCGGAGTGTATTTGATTAGAATAACGGCAAAGTTTGAACAGCTCACCCTCCGTAATAAGGATGTCTAAGAATTAATTATTTTAAAGTTCTAGACCTAATTTTAGACATTCTAATTTGAGGATTTAATCTTTATGTTAATTATCACCATTTACAGTTTTAGGATTGAATGCTTATAGTATATATAAATCCACTAGTTTAAAGACATAATTGTGAAATGTTTACTGATTATATATTTAAAACTAGACAACGGATTATACATGATGTCCACCTAAGATCCCTCTTACATTTTATGTTACGCAAATTTAGGTATTTTACGCTACGATTGGGCGACGACCTACGCAAGCGATACTTTATTTCATATCTATACACTCGCTCGCACTATGATACTGTGAGTATAACGACAAAATAATCTTGACCTTCCATTATACAAGTTTTATTATGATAGAGTTCAGTGGATGGAAAAAAATTTGTGTGTCATTTTTATGTTATCTTATTAATTTATTATAATCTATTTGATATATTTTTTATTATTTATGAATCTTGGTGTTGAAATAAGTACAGATACCTAAATATTTAATTTTTTTCGCAGTAATCGACTGTTAACCGTTGTTGTTAGTAATAAATATATAAATAGTAATGATATCTGCCAACGGTAGCTTATTGGTATTAATAAATAAATAGTACGGTTGCAACCCGTTTTGATAAATAATATAACCAACTGTAACTAATATTTTTTAATCGGTACTTCCAGGCGATTACCATATTTTTTATTATAAAAATATTTGTCGCAGCAGTACGCACTTTTTTATAAAATGCGTGAGTAACATATTCAAAATCCAAAATTTGTCGTCTTTGTAGATTTTTAGTATGTTTACTGCATAATTTAGGCCAGTTAATTTTAAAAAAATGAGAAATAATTTTCGTCCAAAATGATAAGGAAAATATTCTATTCACGCAACGAATATCCATACTAATATACCTACTTGAAAAGGAAGCAAAACAACATCAAATATCTTTGCTTAATATCAAACTTATTTCTCCGATTTTGCAACGTTAATGGTGGATTCTCACTCAACTACATCAATTCCAATGCAAATCATAAATCATTCCTCCCTTTCTCTCTTTGCCGAACTTTATCAAAGTAATGAGATAAACGTCTTTGATGCCTTGTTTATGCGTCATTTCTTTAAATTAATATTCTTCTCTCATTTCCGGAGCGTTCTTGTTTCCGTTTTTCTTTTTGTAATACAAATGAAATATTAAGGCCTTTATAATGAATACTGAGAACAGACCAGGTAGCGTTCATCTCCTGATAGCAGTAAATTACATCATAATAATTTATCGTCGACAAATAGAAAACCATAATATGGATATTTAAAATAATATTTTTTAACACAGAAAAAGATTAAGTTATGCACTAATTTAAAAAAAAATTATATATTAAAAGTCAAAGATAAAAACATGTATGTACCGTCGTAATTTATTAATAAGTTTCTATTAGCCAGTTTATAACAGAACTGGTAAGATTTAAAATGCGATATTATTCGAAATTGAAATAGGCAAAAGTTTTATAGACGTTTCTTTATTATCCCTACATAAAATTAATACGAACTTATTTTACACTTTCAGCTGCATGATAGTCACCTTATTGCGTCCCATTCCCATGGTTGGTTGCAGCGTCTAATATGGGAGATATCCCGCCTGCCGACTATGACTATTTAGGCAAATGCTCCTTACGTTGGAAGAGGACAATGTTGTGTAACTCGCTTCGTTATGACGAGTTTTGAAATTTTACGCAATCTCACTCCTAATCACGGTATTTATAACAAAGAGGACTTTTTACATGCGCATAATATACTAAAGTAACGTATTAACGTTACTATTAAGTCTAGTAGTAGTACTATTAAGCTGCTATTAAATAGCGCGATGATAAATGAAATAAATAAATAAAAATAAACAAAAATGTATACAACAACAGTGAACCGATGGACTCCAAACTGGAATAAACCTGTATCATGGGGTCCAAAAGTGTTTTCCCAGCATCTATTATTCGGACATTGGAATAAATTATTCACGAATCCTAATCTTTAACAGAGATCTAACACAACATCTAAATTTTAACTAGCAAATATGTTTTTCTTAAAATATTAATGTTGAGAAAAATTGAGTTACTGTACTGTGAAATTGCTTGATTTATTTATGTTATAGTAAAGGGATTATGTTCTGAATTCCTTTTGAATTACGATCCAACTAGTGCAAACACACATACGCTTTTAGTTTGAGGAATCAGCGCTAGAATGTTTTATGAATACGAATAGTATAATGGCATTATAAGGTAAGGGAACCACGAATTATCACACAAATTCATCCCGTTGCTATCATACCACCAGCAATAAACTTTCCCTTATATCCCTCCTAATAAAACCCTTTCACCTAGAGGGGTAGATAGAGCCCCCGGACTTCCATTTGGCACGATCCTTACACCTCTTCCGATTTTTGCACATCCATATATCTACGTGAGATGCTCTTAATGTGGTATATATTTAATGTATCACCAATTTGGTAAACTCTAATTTGGTCAGGAAGAACTTCCGTCTAGGGCGAACATATTCGGCTCCACGACTCACTTCCGCAGCATTTACTTTGTCTATCTTTCGTCATTTCTTCCTCCTACGTTTTCAACCTACCGAAACATTCCTTTTTAATCTTAGTCACAACATTTTTGCATACCTCACTTCACCCGTAACGCACTATCTGTCAACCTGTCATTCAGAGTCACCCCTAACATAATTCTAATGACCTCGATTTCACCGCATTAATCTCATGCTTTTTCTGTTTCACCCAAGTTTTACTATCATACAAAGTGATTAATTATTAAACAATGGGAAAGAGCAAAACACAGTAATGTGTATACGCCATACGTGTATTTTATGATACGTTCATCCCATCCAAGAGCGAGGAGCGCCCCATTCACTGCATCCTGCATTCGCTCTTCGTTCTATATCCATTTCTGATAAACACACATAGTAATTAAACAAACTCATCCACTTGCTGAACCAATTAGAACCTGAGTCAGACGAAGCTGTAAGAGTCGCATAGACTAACAGCACAAACATCTAGATAATAGAGACTTGCTGAACCTACTCCCTCCTCCCCATCCCACTCTCACTTCTCATATGGTTGTACTTTTTCCTCTATCAAAAGTAATTACTTTGAAAAAATGTATTTTGTTATAAAATTTGTTAAAACTTAAAGTTTTTTTATACAGTTTAAGCGTATGAATCGTCTTTTCTTGAACCCGTAACTGAGTTTGCGTATTCTCTAGTATTAATTAGGTGGCATATTTGAAAACTTTTCATTTGAAAATAACGTAATATTTTTGATAAGCACGTCTTTCTGAATTTTTTATCTCTTGGTTGTTAAGAAAATATCTTAATCAATTATTTTAATAACAAAGGCACTGAACTGTTGTTATATAGAAAACAAAATTTCAAATTTATCACTCAAAGAGTTTTCGACCTGTTTTTTTATGTAGTAGTATGTAATAGTGGCAAAGCAGTACCCAATATTACATTAATTTTCAAATCCAAGCACGTGGTAAATCAGTAGGTACTAAAAATCGCATTTAAATTTTTATTGGTGCCGGCAGGGATCGAACCCAGGTTGCTCTGGTACTGTGAAATTAACACCGAACGCTAAGCGTTTGAGCTACAAGGGCTCTTTCTCGGTTAAGATACGGTTTACGTAGGTAACCAAGCATCGCATCTGATGAATGGCATAGGAACAAAGCAGGACGAAAAAATAACCAAATAGTCATTTTTCTATCAGATAACTTCGCGGGCGCTTGTACTAAAACTCGTGAATACTTCATCCTAATTAGACGAACGGTATAAGACCGTATATATCCAACAAACTCATAAATGTTAAACCTACTTATTAAACCTTATAACTATTACTTAATGGAAACTTTTAATTCCTTTCCATTACTACTCTACTCGTATTTTATTATTATACCTATTGTTTCTTCATCATTCAAATCATTCAAACATAATTCAATTACTTGTATGCTAAACAAATATTTTTGTTCAGTGCGGTATTCGATTTATATTTTTTTCCTTATACAATTCATTTATGTATGTGAACTGCATACACGATACACATAAACCCTAGTATTGGGCTAACATCTTTTCAAATAAAAAAAACATCAGCATTACTTCTACTATTTTATTATTTAGTAATAACTCACTAACTTCATCATAATTAAATAAAACCGCGTGACACAGTTGATGAGTTACAAATCTTGAATAATGAACCCCATTTTAAAATAACATAGTAAGGTAATATATGTATATATTTATTAGCGGGTCACCCATCCCAAGCGAGGGTGGATGTTCCGGCTTTGCACGGGTGATTTCTGGATTTCGAAAACAGCGACAATCAAATTCATAAAAATCAGTCGAGCCATTTTTTATTTTTTGCTAGACTTAACGGACATCAATTGAGTTTTATGTATAGAGATATTACCTCTTCTATGGAAGATGCCCGATTTGTGAGAAAGACGAGATCACAACGGTTTTACTCCATGAAATACCCAGTCACAGACCAGTGACGTGGTAGCGAATAGCCTAGGATACTGCGTCGTCAATACTTCTGAGAAGTGTGGCTATTAAGAAAATTGTCGCTACAACCAGAGAAGTAACTAAAGTACGGATAGTATTTTAGTTACTTCTCTGGTTAAACTTATAGAATAGTAAATATAGTATTAAACTGTTTGGAATACATAATTTGACAAAGTATTATATCGTAGTGATTCCAAACAAAGGGACTCATGGCGCCTAAAGTAAACAGTTAAACAGCTAATTGACGAAGCTTTCCCTCACACCTGTCAACGGACTAGCCAACGACGGTACTTACTTAACAAAACATATGCCTCAATACATTTAACAAACATCGTCAGTTAAACCACGGATCATGCGGGTCGTATTGTCCCTAGTTTAAATTAAGACGACTGCGTGGAAAATAATCCGTGTTTCCCCGGGACTTTAATTAATAAGGCCCGGACAGCAAAACATATGATACTGAATGAAAATAAATGTTTTTAAAAACATTGAGAACGAAGATGAAGTGGCATTAGAAGTTGTTGAACTGAGGAAGCAAGTATGAGTCTCTCAAAGATGTTGTTGACCACATGTTTGTGCCGTTTGCGGTGGAGACGGTCTGTCCGTGAATCCGACACGTCCTGTGAAGTTTCTTAAGGAACTCTACCAGCATCATGTCCTTTTCGTTGGCGATAAAAGGCCTGGTACTTTTCTAGCTCGAAGTGCAAGTACGCTTTTCGTGTTTCGTTTCACGTTTCGTGGCATTTTAGCCAGGAAGTAAGACAGTGTAATAAATTAAGGTTTTAGCTTAAGTTTTTCGGACTTCTTCCTGGTCAGCCTACAAAATCCAGTTCGAGGATGTTATGAAGGCGAACGGCTGGAATAAAAGTCAGGCCATGACTGCTCTCAAACTAGGCCTGCGCGACCAGGCCTTAACAGTTCTGGAAGCTCTCGGTGAGGAAGTGACTTATGAGCAACTCCTTGAGGCATTGGAGGCGAGATATGGTGACGCTCACCTGGAACACGTCTTTCGTGCGCAGCTTAAAGATCGCGTGCAGCGCATCAACGAAAACCTGCAGCAGTGGGCTCTAGAGATGGAGAAGCTGGTGCGAAAAGCATACCGGTCTGTACCTGCACTCATTGAAGGGAACCTGGTGCAGACATTCATCGACGGCATCCGCGACCTGGAAGTCAGAGCTGCTGTGAGGCTCGGGCACCACGAGACGCTTAAGGACGCCTTGGCCCATGCACTGAAAGTGGAAGCCGTGCGGCAGGATCATCGTTCCCATCGCATCAGGGAGGTTGCAGCAGCTACAGTTCGCGACCGCAACAAAGGATACAGCCCTAGGTGCTATGGCTGTGGGGAAAGGGGCCATCTTCGATCCAGCTGCCCTAAGCGAACCGCAGAAAGGGAAAGTGAACGATATCAGGAGGGTAGTGCAGCTAACGGCACTGCCTGGCGGCGACAAGATCATGGTTCACCTCACGCTAGGGAGGTTGCAGCAGTTATGGTTCGCGACCACAATAAAGGATACAGTCCTAGGTGCTATGGCTGTGGGGAAAGGGGCCATCTTCGGTCCAGCTGCCCTAAGCACACTCTAGGAAGGGAAGGTGAACGGTCTCAGAAAGGAAGTGCGGCTAACAGCACCACCCAGCAGCAGCAGGAATACGACTTTACTATCAGACAATGCAGCGGGAAATCTCACGGCAACGCAGATGCATTGTCAAGAAGACCTTGTCCTGAAGATTGCAACCATTGTAGTAGGCCAGAGAGTAAGGAAGTGGTATCCGTGAGGATGCTCAGGACAGACCACCTCAGCAACGGGTGGAAGGACAGCCTACGACATGCACAGCAGGAAGATCTGGACATCAAGCTGATTCTGGGATGTATGAAGGCCCGTGCTACCAAGCCTAAGTGGAGGGACGTCTCAGCGATGAGTTCAACCACGAAAAGCTATTGGGCTCAATGGGACAGCTTGCTGCTTCAGGATGGAGTCCTGTGCCGTAAATGGGACAATGGTCGAGGAGACAGCTGTCGTTTACAAATGGTTGTCCCTAAAGCTAAAGTGCCGAATGTTCTACAGCTGTGCCATAATGGTCGTTCAAGAGTCCATCTGGGAGTTAAACGAACTCTACTGAAGGTCCGAGAACAGTTTTACTGGGTTCATTATCGTGACGATGTCGAGGATTGGTGTCATACATGTACAAGTTGTGCGGCTGTGAGGGGACCTCAGACACGGAGTAGAGGAGCATCGAAATTGTACAATGTTGGTGCACCACGGGATAGGAAATCCCTTGATATTGCGGAGCCGTTACAGAAAGGCGCAAAGGGGACTCGTAAGATCGTCCATGTGGATCGCTTGGCGCGTTATTATGGGGCCGATAATGCTCGGGACGAGCATGTCTTAGGAGGGGGCAGTGTTACGCGCTCAAGTCGACGGCACTAGCGCCATCTAGTCTCGAACCGAATAACTAAACTTCTAGAAGTCGAACACGAACTCTCGGTACCTTGCGCGTGTTTACTTGAATATTCTGGATATTTCGCTGCTAATTTATATAAATAGGCGCTGCAAGATGCGATCGGGGCAGTATTGGATTTGGGCGAGACAAGCGAAGCTTCGGAGCGGAATAAAGTGAATTAGTGTGTTTAATTATTAGTGTTTTAAGTTTTAATTTGTGTAAAGTAAATTAAAGTGTTAATTTAGGTAATTTTATCGGCAATTTGTATTGTCACGAACCTCAAGCTCGTAACATAAGGGTAAATAATACACCATATAAGTAGTCTGAATTTTTCTTGTAAGAAAACGATGGAAGGTTTTTCATCATATTACTTCTAAATATCTGTAGGCGTTTTGCATTAATTTTCTCACTTTCCTGTTTTTTTGCATATATGGCAATGAAACCAGTTGTCCACAGTGATCTGAACTTAGTTTTTGAATTTGTTGATTGGTACAACATCTGTAAAAATATTGTCAATACAAGTTGTATATATTCTGCAATATGTGTAGCTTCAAAGAATAAATTATAAAGATCGTATGATTTGAACTAGGAGTAAATGTTATACTGATCGAAGAAGCTTCCAGGGGATTGATATTAAAGTCTCCGCATACTACAAGAGATTTATTCAGTTTATTAAGCTTTACCAAAACTTCTTACATAAATTTGTTCAAAGGTATCATACCTTGAACATGACGGTCCGTAAACACTGAGAAACAATAGAAATAATTTACACGCGTGACCATTTGTGGCTAATAAGTTGTTAGCCACAAAAGGTCATTTCACAGGTTATTAGTAATAACATCGCCCTTGCCATTTTGAGAACGTTCTAACTCGTGCTCGTGTAACAGGAGTCGTGTAAACACATACATAAAGGATATGTGTTTTCAGTTCTGATTTGCTAACATGCGCTCTTTAACTTGCTTATAAATTTTTTTTGTGCCCAGAAGCAAATTATAGGGCTATATTCCTCCGGGAATCGGGGGAGGGAATTGGTAATTGGTGAATGCTCTTAGCATACCACGCAGCAGGCTCCGTGGTTATGTGGGACTCACTATTAATACCTAAGTGCCTACCCACTAAACTTCACCCCGCTAGTACCACCTGGGAGTGGCTTTGGCCTGGAGGGCTTTTCTGCCGTATCGGAAGCCCCCTTGGGGAAAAGGGGGCGCAGGCAGCGGGTAGACGATGAGAAGCGCGCCTAACTAAGGCAAATTATAAATGGGAGGAGACTCGGCCTGAGCCGCTAGAAGTTAGCGTTGTCTAAGTTGGGGGGGGGGGGTGTCCGAGGAGTGAGAGTTTTTCAGCCTGAGAACTCAATAGCACATTATATTAAATTATAGGGAACACAAAAGGTTGTGACGCTCAGCAAGAGCAAGGAGACGGTCCTGGTAGGACTGAGCAGCGCGCAGTTTGCGCGCAAGGATAGTAATCTTCCCTATGTCGACGCCCCGAATAACAGAATAAACTGTTTTCAGGTCATCAGCCAATGAGGATTATGCCTGGTGTGGGGCGGTGGAAATCCGTGCGGGGTTAGCCTTTTTAGGGCTCCAGAGGATAACTAGGGATGGTGAGGGCTGAGAAAGGTCCTGAGGGGGCCGAGGAGGCTCTCAGGGGAGTTAAGGATACTCTGAGGGGGCCGAGAGGGCCTTGAGAAAAGCCCCGACAGGGTGTTTCAGATGTGAGAGCGGGGAATGAACTGTTATTGACCAGTTGTGGAGCTGGTTTGGCAGCTTTGGTAGGACGGGCGAGAAGCGCGAGGACAGCCTCTGTAGTTGGCCGGGTGGCCAGACTGTACGCATAGGACGCACGCGGGTGTGAATTTGGCATTACGGGGCCGAGGGCACTCTTTGGAACTGTGCTGTGCGGGTCAAGGCACTTAACGCACCAGGGGGGAGGGTGATGCGCGGAGCAGTTGGCCGCCGCATGTCCATAAAATTGACACTGCGCCGGATGACCATGGGGAGGTTCAACCTTTACTCTCAATATGTGAATATGTCTTTTGCCTCCGGCACGTTTGTAAGGTGAAAGAAGGTGAGGCGACGAAAGTCGTCGATAGTTTGTGGGATGTTCTATATATTATTATTTTAGGTTAGTGTTTTAGTCATTGTTTGTTCGATTTACTTTAGTTAATTTATCAACAGACTAGATGTCACTCAATGATATGTTTGGTTCGAATTGGTTTAGTTAATGTGGTACTAGATGTCACTCATCGATTTAAAAACGCGCTATGGTTTGACCATTACGTACATCTATAGTATTTAGTCAACCTTAATGAAATATGAAAAAAAATGGAGGTGGGCAAAGTGAATCATTTTTGCGACTCGAACATTTGCATCACTGAAGTGATCCGAAACACTGATATGTTTCCTTTGGCTCATTTGGATTATCGACTAAGATATAAAATACAGAATGTTACGAATACGGTAAGTTGTGAAATGTTATCTGGCAACAATGCTGAATAATATAAATGCTTAGGTTATTTTTGTTATATATTATATAGTTATTTTTATTGTTATTTATTGTGTACCGTAATAAGGTTGTATATAAAATCGATCCTCCTTCATATTTTATCCAGGCTTAAGACTGGCGGCTGGTCCTTAATTTATGGCCAGCCGGCGTATTATTTATGATGAAAAGGAAGAAAGTAAGTCACATTAATCACTACCCAAAGAAATCTTAAACAGAACTCAGTATGTTTTTGTAAACAAGCGCAAACGAACATAAACAATTTGACAAGTGCCGGATCAACTTAAAATAACAAATTATTAATGCCAACATTATGTGAAAAAACAACTGTATATTATTTGAAGCGTAAGCACCTTAGTGGTGATTTTTACGTGCATGAATAAACTATAGCGAAAAATTGTATAGATTATAATTATTTCGCCCGCTCACTCACCACTCTCTCGCTCGCGGGTCGCGGCTCAGTCGACTCACGAGCGACGCGTCGCGCGAAATGAGCACAGAGCAAAGTAATGTTTCAGATCCAAATAATTCATTTGAAACGTTGTTGCCGAACCAATCTTTTGAATCACTTCAGTGATTCGGATCAGTGAGTCTATTCCGTAAAGAGTTACACACGCCTATGAAATATGCATCATTGGGAGTAACGGCTGTTTGATTTCGGAAATAATTAGTAGTAACTTTCCTATGCAGTTCCAGCGCATAGTTATATAGTTAAACAGTTGGCCTTACGAGCCGAACATATTAGATTGGTGTAGTTCAGTGCAGTGCAGTGTAGTGAGCAAAAGACCGTCAGTACAAAGGGACTGTTATAGTGAGTATCGTGAACTTTATTATTTCGGACAATTCAACTTGTAATATTGCATGGATTCCTTACACTTGTAAAATTTTATGTTAGCTTTATTAACTTAGAATAATTTCTAGAATTCATAGTCTAGCGAAATTAGGGGTACAGCGGCAGCAGCGGTAGCTACGGGGGTAGAGGCAGCAGAGGGAGGTGCGGGCAGCGGTAGACGCTACGGGGGCGCAGCCAGCGGCGGGGACTGCGGAGGCGCGGGCAACGGTAGGGGCTGCCAGGACAGGGGGTATGCGAAGAGTTGCAGTACGTTTCTCGCCGCGCTTGGTCTTCACTTCCGTAAAGGGCGTCGCGTCAGTAATTGTTCCATCGGAATCCGTGGAGCAGCTATTGGATGAATTGACGGAAGTTTGAGTGGACCTTTTCCGGGGGAACGACGATACGGACGCGGTGTCCGAGCTTCCTATGGTGTTGCAGTCGAGGGACGCGGGCGAGGCGGTCTGCGGGGCAGCCATAGGGGCTGCCGAGCAGGACACGACGGGGGCAGGGTGGGGAGGACTCAGGCTTGTCAAAGTGTTGTGGGCAAAGGAGGTTGCTTATGAATACTTTGTTACTCTTACTTTTTTTGAAACAGAAACTTTTTTATTCAATAGAGAATATAAATAATGCTTATTGAAAGTCACTTTTTTTCATTTACCACCTGTTCGTAAAAAAAACTCTGTCCTGGGAAGAACCATCAGGAAACCCAGCGGGACTATTTTAAAAAAAGAGCTTACAATTATGCTTACAAATTAACAACACAAAACAGATTAGAAATAGCTTGGTAGTGATCACCCTTCCTAGGTGTTATTATCATCCATAAATTCCTTAATATTGTTACGAGCTTAGGGTTCGTGAGAGTAAAAACGGCCGATTGAATTACCGAAATTGACACTTTAATTACTGAACACCAATTAAAACTTAAAACACACTAATAATTAATCATACTTAACACTTTAGTTAACTTTATTTCGCTACTAAGTCCTCACTTGTATCGCCAATTCAATACTGCCCCAGTCGCGGCCCTAAACTGCTTCATATAGGCATTTTCCACCTAAACATCTAGAATGTTCCAGCAAATACCGGTCCCGACCGACTAGTTGTAGAAAATTCGAATGTGGAGTTTTCTAGAAAGCTTAGTTCTTCTATTCGATACTAGATGGCGATAGTGGGAGAGTTCTAGAAAGATTTTGACACTCCTATTTCTGCTACTTGATACCAGATTGCGCTAGTAATCACTCGCCATAAACCGGGCTTAATTGTGGTGTGCAATAATATTATAATAACCCGTTTTATGCAAACTTAGTTTAATAAAGTTTTTGAACTATGTGTACGTCAAATTTTGTATATTTTTTGGGATTTTGTTGTAAAAGCGTAAATATCGCCACAAGAATGAATTACTGACTCGGTGGAGTCGAGTAACTGGTACTACTAGCTTGTGTCTGTTCCTAGTATTAACAGTTATTTTTGCAAAACTACTTTTATTTTTGTGTACATTACATTAAATTTACGTACGTTACATTTTCATAAATGAATTGAGAGGCCTGAGTTAATATATTAATTTCCTTAAATTTTTGTCCGAGCGACTCTTTTGGTTTTAAATCGTGTCCCCATAGCATAATACCATACGACATATATTATACCGAATGACCCCTTTTTTAACTATCTTCATCGTACCACATTTAATTTTCGGATTTATTTCAGCGGCTTATGTGTATAGTGTAATGATTTCTCATTTATTTTATTTTGTTAATTTTAAAGCAGAGAACCGCATTTGTATCAAAGCAAATACTGTGGTACTTTTTAATGGCAACAAGGGAAAGAATTAAAAACACTCAATGGAGTTAAAATATTTTGTTACAAAAATATGTGAAATGTGTAAAGTAAATGAAAACGTGTAAAATTTTTTTTCGGTAGGTACAAAGTTAAAAAGTTAAAATGTGTATGTGTCAGCAACCGACGCACGACTAGTAGTTACTCCTTACGAACGACTATAAAATATGTAGATTAATAAATGAGGGTAAATTAACGCATGTTTTATATAGCCGAAAAAAGAATTGTTTTATTACCGGAAGAAGAAACATGAATGCAGAACGTAACGTTTGATTTCAGTCCCCGTAAATTTTCATACCCCCGGTTTATATATGAAAATCGATTCTTAAGGAGTAAATTCCAATAAACTCTAAAAAAATAAATCTTGTAAAATAATTTGAAACTTGTTACATTTCTTAAAATAAGATTGAGGGGAATTTGTGGGGAATCTGTTGATTTTTTGTCCTCAAATTGGGGAATTTGATCTGGATTTTCGGGGAATTTGACAAATTAGTGTTGGTAACGCTGCTTTTGACGTTTGTTTTGGATGTTAGTAATTTGCATAGATAAGCTTAGCTTGCTACATATTTATTTATCCATGGATAAGCTAAGTGTAATTTGTTGTGTTTAGTGTTTAGTGATTGGAGCTTTTACCTTAAATCGCAATTTGGTATTGTAAAATGCATGTAATGCATTTCCTATCAGAAGAGGAGTTTCCACTAAGAAATCCGTTTTTTTAACTCATCTAGTTGATTACTTTGCAAAATAAAAAATGTCGTTTTTCAAGAACGTTGCTTCTGGTTTTGGTAAACATAATCGTGATTCTATTCTTAAAGAATCATTGATAAATAATTTGTCAGATTGTGTCAAAGACATTCAATACAATAGTCAATTTGAAGAAAACTTCCATAGTGTTCTTGGATCAACGGACTCAACAAATACATTATGTATGGCTTTGGAAGCAGTATTTCTTCATGGTTTAAAGGACACGTTTTTAAGAAAAGCTAAAAATGTTATATCAGGCGATCCTGATTTCCGCCCACAGTCTGGTTTTTGGCTTCTTATACTTGTTTTATCTCATAGACAAAATATTGATCAAATATCTTCACTACCACAAATAAACACAGAAATGGGTCAGTGCCGTGCTTGGCTACGAATTGCTCTTAACGATTATTTACTATCATCTTACATGGCCACATTATTGAAGAATATATCAGCTGTTAAACCTTTTTATAATCGGTCAGCATTTGTTTGTGATTTTGAAATATTAGAGGTAGCACAGAAACTCGTTGTAGGTTTAGAATCATGTGTCCAGTTTAACTTACCAATAAATTCAAGTTTATTAAATCAATGGCCAGAACAGGTGCTAATGCAAGCTGGAATATGGGTGCCCACAATGCGAGCTGCCCCAATTAGTGCTGGCTTAGATGTGGTCAGTACACTTTCTGATGAAAATAAAACTAAATTATCATCTACACCAACACGAACTTCTAACCTTACAGGGTTAGGCAGAATGTTGGCATTAAATGAAGATGAAGCTTTAGATTTTATTCTTTCAAAGGATTCAAATGATATTACTAATAGAAATGATAAGCGGCAAATTGAAGAAAAGAATGTTGCTGAAGGAAAAAAAGAAGACCACCATAAGCATCTTACTGCTTCTATTTCTGTTGATATTGAGAGACCAACTACTAGTCAAGATTAAGAAGTTCAGGTGTATTCTTTATCTATTGAATCTGGAGATTTTGTTACACCATCAGATATACTTGTAACATGATATTCATTATGTGGAAAAGGATGGTCAACAGACAATAACGATGAATTAAATACATCAATAAATTCATCCCATGGAAGTAGCCTTATTAAAACTCCAGAGTTAACAAGCCTATCTTCTCTGTTAGATCATTCGAGTAACTTTGGTGACACGTATGCAAATACACCTAATTTAAGAGATATTATGAAGGACATTCAAAAGGAATTAAAGTTAATAAGTGAGGATAGTGATATTTGTGACCTAATGGTAGAAAATACGGTCCCAGAGGAACTTGCATTGCATGGCTTAGATTTTGAAGTTGTACCCAATAATTCTACAGGCTCTTTTAGTGTCCAAGAATTGCAGAAACTGGTACAGCAACTTGGAACATTATCAAGAGAAAAAGGACTAGATCATCAAAATTACCAATGCAAAGGTTGTCAAGATTTACTAGGCAGCACAGTTTCTAAAGCAAAAGTATGTGGCTACACTGGAGAATATTATTGTTCTAATTGTATGGATCCAAATGTGTTTATAATTCCAGCTCGAGTTATACACAACTGGAATTTCAAAAGATATCCAGTTTCAAAAAAAATCTGCAGTTTTTTTGTTAGAATTTCAACATAATCCATGGATAGATATGAAAAAGCTAAATCCGAAAATGTATTGTGGTGTTTCCGATATGGCACACCTTCAAGAATTAAGAATACAGCTTAATTTTTTGAGGTCCTATATATTTACTTGCAGAGAACCAGTTATTGAAGAGTTACAAAAAAGGGTTTGGCCTAGGGAGTACTTGTATGACCATGTGCACTTATACACAATATCTGACCTTGCTCAGATACCTAATGGTTCCCTAGTGCTACAATTGGAGAAGGTGGTCAATTTTGCTAAATCACTTGTGCTTGATTGTTAGCTTTGTAGTCGAAAGGGATTTATATGTGAAGTCTGTCGAGATCCAAAAATATTGTACCCCTTTGAAACAAGTATAACTTACAGATGTGATGAATGCTCAAGTGTATTTCATGCTAAATGTCTTAATGCAAACACACCATGTCCAAAATGTAAGAGAAAGCAGGAGCGAACTAATGACTCCTCTTTGATAGATGCTTTTCATTTCATTAAGTAAACTTATTACTTTATATGTATATATTGGTAGAATAGGTTATGCATTTATTTGTATAAATGCAATTAACATTGATGTCCATCAAAGATTTAAATCTTGCATTGAATCCTAATCATAACTATATTGCAAGATTTTGAATACAGATTAGCAATGTAATTGTTTTATTTTATTAATATTAAATGTATAAAATATATGCAATTCTATCTAGAATATATATACATATATTCTGCATTACTATTAAATGTGTTACTTATTACTTTCTATTTGGTTATGTTATGTTATTAATAGCATTTACGATGATAGTTAATTTAATGTACATACATGTATAATTGTCTATATATATAATATTGACTGAGGGATGTAAAATATAAAATGTATATTTATTTATCAATTGTTGTTTTGTTACGACATCATCACATCATATTGAATATTTTTGCTGTCATATAAATTCTAAAAAGATGATTTTAAAATGCTCATTCTTTTGATTCTAATTGAAATATATAAATTTTCGAGATATTATTTATTTATTTATTAGGTTCTCCAACAGTTATAACACAATACATTTGAATAAAATAATACAAGTTCCAACATGTCTTAAGCTAAGTGCATAACTACTTATAGGGGAACACAATAGAGATAGATTGCTCAATGCACCATTGCCATACCAGCAAGTAATACTTAAATGAAAACATGACTATCAATTATTTTATACATAGGCGTACATTACATGCTCATGCAGGCGTCAACCAATTCCATCAATCATGATTGGTAAAATACGGACTGACTCGACAGGCGTACATTACGCGCTCGTGCAGGCGTCAATCACTGCATTACACAGTAGGTTATTCATCAATCACAACCGTGATTGTTGTAAAACTGAGTAGCCTGCATGAGCTTATAATTTACGCCATAAAGGAGACGGGCGAAAGTTCATAGAAAGCTGGGCCTGATGTTACAGCAACGATTACTGTATTATTTTATTTATATATCAACACCATTTTAAAAAAAAAACTAAAATGTTTACGAGTGCCTCATGGTAGAAAAAACAATACAGGTTGTTATATTGCTTATGCTATGCATACAATGTTATTCTCACACCAAGCTCTCACATTACACTTTAAGAAAATAATTATTAGACTTTATTGTAAACTAGATTTCACCATTATTTTATGTATTGTAGGACATTCGCAAATAGAAGATTCAGACGCCACCGTCAAACTAAATTCTAGAAGCTTGAAATAATTATAAAAAAGCAGAAGGAGGATGAATTAAAAACTTTTTTCTTTTAATGATTTGTTAATCGTCCACTTCATCATAAACAAATAAAATATCGTCTAAAAACGGTGCAGGCGGTATTAAATTCTCTTGACGCCTTGCCCGGCTTAGGTACCATATTATGGACATTACATGACAACAGCAACCTACAGTTCTTTTTCCTACCAAAGAAATGAAATAATACTGTTTGATGATCTCTCTACCATTAAGAGGACTGTCAACTAAAATATATGTAAAATATGTTTTTGAGCTTAAGTATATATCTCGATTTTATTCGACCTCTCAATACCCAGCTAGAATGGTTGGATAGTACCATTCTAGGTGGCTATTAAGAGGTCGAATAAAGACAATTCTCTTAGTAGGTTGCTGCCGTTTCTAGACACACTTCTATTTCATATCTCCCACCTTGTATGTGTTCACCATAATGGGACCTAGCCCACTTAATTTGATAAATACCTAAAGATATTTTTATTAAATTACTTTGTGTGAGCTGGGGAAAATCATTAATCATTTTGCACATGTATTCTTGTAAAATCAGAAAAGAAACCGTCAATCCTTCATGCGTAGCCAGAGTCGTTAAAGATGGGAATATTATTATAGTACAGAAAAACAACAGAAAATATTCACTATCACCGCAAGCTTAGAGCCAAACAAAGTTCGCTATATAAAAAAAGTACTCTGTGAACAAAAGTAACAAATTATTTGAGAGACGTTTTTAGTTTTTAAACTACAACGTTAGTTAGTGTTGTGTGTTAGTTATTGTTACTACATTTCTGCTTTGTGTGATAATCGATTGTGAAATCGATTTATTAATGTATTCAGTCAATTTATTTTTACGACTATTTTGAAACGTTAAGGTATCACGAGAGAACCATTATTTAAATAAGAAGTTTCTTAAACTTACCTAAAGAAGAAAAGACTGAATCACTTTTTATTGCCTTTTTTCTATTTTTGTATTAAAATCGAATAACTAACCTATTTCATCTGGCAGCATTGTTTAAAAATAAAAATAACGGAAGTCAGTATTATTCTTATTAAATATTTAATTTCTTTTGCCATGATAAAACTGCCCAATATTTCATTATTAACAACAAAAAAACTTTAAAAAAATATTGATAAATATTTCACTTGTGTAACGTTAGGCCCAAATTCGCCCGTCTCCTTTAAAAGTTAATTTAAGGCGTACATTAGACGCTCACGCAAGCATCAATCAATTCCATCAATCATGACTGATAAAAAACGGACTGCCTCTTTGGTCTAGTGGTTGTAGTAGTGCGGCTGCTGATCATGAGGTCCTGGGTTCGAATCCCGGGTCGGGCCAAAAAATTAATTATTGAGTTTTTCCGTCAACTAGTAGCTCAGTAGTTGCCCGGAGTCAGGAAGTTGGCGGTGTCTCACCCCCGTGTCTCGGAAAGCACGTGAAGCCGTTGGTCCTGCGCCTGATATCTCTCCGGTCGTGTCAATTTACCGTCCCATCGGATTATGAGAGTGAGAAAATAGAGTGCACTTGTGCTAGCGCATACACTTAGGCACTATAATCCTGTCCTGCGCCGATGGCTAGCGTCCGTTGAGGCAGGCCGCCGTAGCCGAAATTCCGTCTGGAGGACATTATTATTTATTATTCGTCAATCATAACCGTGATTGTTGTAAAACTGACAGCCTGCATTAGCGTATAATGTACGCCATAAAGGAGACAATCAATTTTTCTATGGAGAATGGGCCCACTACAAATTTTAAAGATTATCAATGAAATGCAAGTCGATTTATTCCTTATAATCCATAGATTACGATAAAATTATTAGTTTTACTGCATCTAAACGGAGTCCTAAGAAATTAACAAATAAAATATGAATCTAACAATAACCTAAAAACAAACTGAAAGCGATTTTCTAGTAGTATTCATCGGTATTATAAGTTAAAATAGTGCACACTTGAATAATAGTACATATAAAACTAAGCTGTAGGTATATTCAGCATTTATAAATATTTTAAAATCGATGTAAAACCTTTCACTAGTTCGGGCAAAACATAGTGCCTGTCTATGCACAAATGTCGTATCGATTCTAACTTTGACATGTATTGATTGGTTGTGAGTGTAATTCTAAATACCAAGATGGCTAAGGGATAATGTCTTGAATAATAGTACATATAAAACTAAGCTGTAGGTATATTCAGCATTTATAAATATTTTATAATCGATGTAAAACCTTTCACTAGTTCGGGCAAAACATAGTGCCTGTCTATGCACAAATGTCGTATGGATTCTAACTTTGACATGTATTGATTGGTTGTGGGTGTAATTCTAAATACCAAGATGGCTAAGGGATAATGTCTATTTATATTTATGATATTACCAACACACAGTAAGATACGTTTTAAACTGATTGTATTACAAAAAAGAAAATATAATGTAGGTAATTCTATTTATTATTGTAAATCATAATTTATTTAAGTATTCTATTAACAGTAGTAGGTACAGAAACAGAAACCTTTTATTCAATTTAGATTATAAATAATACTTATTGAAAGTCACTTTTTTAATTTACCACTGGTTCGGAAAAAAACCTCTGACTTGAAGAGAACCAGCAAAATACCCAGTGGGTCTTTTAAAAAAAAAGCCAGCCTACAATCATGTATGTCATAATTAACAACACAGAACAAATTAGAGATAGCTTGGTAGCGATCACCTTACCCACGGGTTATTGTCAGCCATAAATTCCTTTATACTATAATAACCCCTTTTATACAAACTTAATTTAATACATTTTTTGAACTTTGATGATTGACTGACATAAACAGCAGCGGGGTCAAGACATTATTTTAAAATGTTTTGGTTGATTAGTAAGTAGTATACATCATAATACAATGACTAGGAATTAACATGCCTTATCTATGTTATTACACAATGATAAATAGTGAGGAAGTAAGATGTTTTAAACTGTTTGTGTAAGGATTACAAAAACACAGGCTTAATTTAAATGTATTTATTACTAGCGATGCGCCTCAGCTGTGCACTGGTGATTAATGGATCTCGACAACAGTGCCATCTACCGAGTCCAAATGTAAATATAAACCATCTAGGGATCCATCCAAACACACACAAACATTTTCATTTAAATTGGTTGGAAGGTTTCTTATGTTTTGTCTATAACGGACATAGGTAGAAACATTTTAGTGTTAGATATATTTCTGAAGGTTTTTTGAAAATAACTTGATGGTAACATGTACATTTATGATATTGTAAGCAATCAGAAGGAATTTTCAATTATAATGATATAAGACTGTTGTCTTCAATATCCATACACTTTTTTTTTCTGCAAGCCTGCACGGCATACAGATTTATTCTAAGCGATCCACCTGAAAAGAAGTTAATGACAATTGTAAAGGTGTCTTAACTAAATAATAATTCTTATCAATATATTATTTTTTTCTATATTATATAGGAATTAAAAGGACATTTTTAATAATAAGAGATATGAGATAAGACTATGCCTTCAATGTCAATAAACAGTATTTACATATTTCTGTGAGCATTTTCTTATATCTGCCTTTTCATATGTTAAATAATAAAGAAATTATTATAAATTATACAGCGTTAATCAGCTCCAGCTGATCAAATACAGAAGCAGTAATTATTGATTAACATCAATGATATTCAACCATGTAAAAGTTGTCTCACATTTTATTTTTACTGGTTTCATGTACTTACATAGTAGACAAAGATATTATTGTTATATTAAGTATATCTGATTCTAGATGACAAAATAATATTCCTTTCTGCACAGTGAACAACGCAGCTGTCTAAGCATAATAGAAACAACCATTACACTTTTTTTATGCAAACTATTATTATTAAACTTTATGCTTATTGCTTCTAGTACAAATAATTACTACATTTTTTACACATAAATATATGTAACATTTATATTGCCTATCTACTGTGGCTGGTATAAATCCAGGATCTGTGTCTGGCTTAACAAAAAAGCCATTTAGTATTAAGCAACTTGCTGAATACATAAGGTACCTATTTGTACACAAATGCAGTTATATGAATTGCTCTTCAAAACCCTCTTTAAGTCCCTCGGCCCAAAGATTCTAATTTTCTTTTAACATTATAATAACTTCTTTTGTGCATTTATTCTATTTATTATTTAATTTAGATTTTACTAATAAAATAAACTTAATACTTGTATGTCACTTATAACAAACTAATAAGGTTCTAAGACCTGTTTATTATTTGTATTTGTTTGAGGTAAAATATACAAACTTAATAATAGATTTTCACAACCTAGCTATTCTATTATATTGTAAATTAATAAACTCTTATATTCTATTTGCGAATTTTACCACAAAAACAAAAAAGAGAAAAACATACGTACTTGTGTCAATTAATATTTGGCTAACCTTTCTGATAATTGACAATATCCATATTTTCTTAAACATTAGTTTAAAATGCTTGTAAATAAAAAACTCCATTTTGTTCTTACCATAATGATGCGACTCCAACTATGTTTTATGTCACTCGAGTGTATCGAGTGAATTTGTCCAACTCGATAATCGATAGAAAATAAATTTTACCGAGTTACCGAGTTAACTCGGCGCAATGTATAGATTCAGAGGGTGCTATATTGATATTAATTTACTTGTATATATTATAAGTCGCTGCGGGTGACATCACAAGTTGCATCCAAATTCAAACTTGCATCTGGCATGTTGTAAACAAACCTGAACTTAGTTTTATTTATGATATTGATTTATAGTTTTAATTTCATGTTGCCACATATTACTTATTTATAAAGGTACATATTTAAAAATGGTTTAACTAAAGTAATCGCTGATCTCCACTCTAGTGATAAACTTTTCTGTAAATAGTTGATTTACTCAAAAACTAGTGTACAACTAGAATGACATACATACATACTCGTACATACTCGTAAATTAACCCGAGTGGCTCGAGTCACAAAACTCTACTCGAATCGCATCTTTATCTTACGGCCAATGCAGTGTTTGTCTACAATTTAGTGATGAAATCGACTTACTAGTTCGAGCAATTTATTGATATATTATGTAATAAATAAATTGATATTAGGTAATATGTATATAATGTTGTATCAATTTATGTTATATATGATATAAATTGATTATATATACTTTGGATAGTCAAACTATTAATAACATTAAAACTTACGTCATAACGTTAGAGTGATATTATTTTATGAACATGTCGATACGCATACCAAAAATAATTAAACCTATTAAGTGTAGTAATAATAATTGTGTTGTATGGAAGAACAATTATAAAAATAATTTGTGAAATATTGACACAGCTTCGTTCATCTAATTTGAATTGTTTAACTCGAGCTCAAAATCGAGCTCGATGAATTTCAACTCGAGTCGATTTTTTCCGAGTTATCACGGGACATCTCTAAGACAATAATTTTATAAATATTACATTACCTTAGCCAATGATCAGAACACGAATGTCAAAACAACTAATTTTTTTTCAGATTTCTTGTTTCCGTTTACATTTTCGAAAAATCTATAGACCATTTACTATTATAATTTGGTGTCTGTTTTTTGGTGTAAATACCATTAAACGTCGTTAATATTTCTAGTGGGCCCAAAAATGATTGTCCCCTTTAAAAGTCACTTTAAGGCGTACATTACATGCTCATGCAGGCGTCAATCAATTCTATCAATCATGATTGATAAAAAACGGATGGTGACTGATAGGCGTACATTACGGACTTTTGATGACTCTTTGTCATGTCATATTAAAATTCTTTAAATTCGCAAAAAAAATGTGGGTAAAAAACTATCCTATCTCTCGAATTGGAACAAACTGCACACAGTGTGCAAAATTTCAATGAAATCAGTTTTGGGAGTTCATCGCGGACAACGTGACGCGTAATTTTTATATAAATAGTAGGTAATTAAAAACAAATTGCAATTTTCACACTTTTAGAGGAATAAATCATAAAAACCTTTTCAAGCTAATGTAAAAGAAAGGATTTTATGCTTACTACTGGGTTACTACTGGTACCTGAGTGACCAAGCTTTGCTCGGTATTTATTTGGAAATCGTGTTTTTTGAAAATATATTTAAATATTTACGTACTGATGAAATATGAATAATATTTTCGATCTTACGACATAATAAAAAACCCGAACTGGTTATTTAAATAAAAAATTATGAGTGTGATACTTTCATGGAAAATTAAACATAGAAATTAGCTAGGAAAAAGGATCAGTAAAAAACCTAAATTCTCCTATTTAGCTAAAAGGAGCTGTTAAAATCTTCTTCCTAATAAAGGACAAATTATGAAAAGAATTTAACCAATTTAAAATAATAAATTTAAAGAATAATAACTTCACACAAATAAAAACGGCGTCAACCACTCGTAACACACAAGCAATTTAAGCTTACCACGAGTGGTTAAGGGGAATATTAGTAATGTTTGTAGCATTGTTAATATTCTTTTTTTTTAAAAAGCAAAATTACAATAAAATAAGAAATAGTAGAAATATACTTAACTTGCTAATACGAAGAATAACAAAGTACTGTCCCGAATTTCTTTGAATTCGGATTATTTATAAGATTAACGCCAATGTCGCTTTTATTTTTTTACAATTGAACCATTCTCAATACATCTAAATATTAACAATCAAATTATAAAAATTATTAACCATTAAATAAAATCAACAATAACACATATAAATAATAAGATAAAGGAACTAAAATCCTTACTTATACACAGTTAAAAATATGAAATACATTTTTAACATCCAAATAAACATTTTTAGGCTATTTTAATACATTTATAACAATATACTTATCATACATTAGAAACCAGAAAAAACATGTAAATAGTAACAAATTAACAATTCTTAAAACATAAAATTAATTTACAAATGGATTAAGTACTTATTAATCGTAACTGAAATTTAATTCTAAAATTATCCTTAATCTAGCTAGTGCAATTAGTTTAATCTAATTTTTCGTTTTAAAAAAATATATAAAAAAGGGCTCAAAATAATAGATTTCCTCACAAAAGGGAACTTGAAAAAAAAGGAGAAAATTTCGGACCTAAGACATCTGGACTCGAACCGGGGTACTTCATATTCGGGACTGCCCGATATCCCATTTGAGCTATTATAACCTTGAAAAATTTACCTTTGTATTCTAATGATATTGTAGCAGTTTTTCATTGCCTCAACACACGAGACACTGACACGGAGACATTTCCTAAAAACGAATCCTAGCTAGATCGATTTATTACCCCCGAAACCCCCAGCACATAAAATTTCATATAAATCGTTGGAGCCGTTTCCGAGATCCCGATTATATATATATATATATATATATATATATATATATATATATATATATATACAGTACCCGGATGACCGAGCTTTGCTCGTTTTTTTTTTTTGAAATCACATTTATAAATTAC
The DNA here is from genome assembly GCA_036936625.1 of Parnassius smintheus behrii. Taxonomy (NCBI): domain Eukaryota; kingdom Metazoa; phylum Arthropoda; class Insecta; order Lepidoptera; family Papilionidae; genus Parnassius; species Parnassius smintheus. Next base: position 24,084,960 of record JAUPFT010000029.1, on the reverse strand, counting down.
ATACTGATAAAACATAAATAATATTTTTTGATCTTATTGACAGAATAGAAAAAACTGAACTGGTTATTTGAATAAAAAATCATGAGTGCAATTAGTTTTATTAAAATTTTCGTATTTTTAAAAAATACTAAAAAAAGGTTTGAAACAATAGATTTTCTCATAAAAGAAGGCAACTTGAAAAAAAAGCCGGACCAGAGACAGGACGACTTAGGGACCTACAAGAAAAGAGCTTACCCTTTTCTAAAAAGCTGGCAACGCACCTGCAATTCTCCCGGTGTTGGGGTTGTTCATGGGCGGCAGTAGTCATTTACCATCAGGTGAGCCGCATGATCTTTTGCCCCCTCTTCTATAAAAAAGGAATAAGTAATATAGGCAAATGGTAAAGAAATTGTCCTTTTTATGTCCGTTTTAAATTCAAAATGCGTGGTAATGCATGATTTATTGCGCACGCACAATTCATAAGGGTCGATCGGTAGGCAAAAACGTTGTTGCTCATAAATCACATTCAATTTGGGATAATTTCATAAAATAAAAGTAGAAACCTTATTTACTCGTTTCGGTATATTATTATTTATATATTTGAATTTAAGTTTAAAATTGGCTACGCTTTTGAAAATTGAGAAACCTGAGCTTAGTAAAGTAAAGCAACGATACACGACATTGTATCATAACGAAATGTGTTGTCTTTATTCCTCTAATTCTACCCAACGATTTGATTTTCTACTTAAAATGTTTCTTGTCAGCGCGTGCTTTGTCATGGCAATTAATAAAGCATTGGGAGAGACGCTACACACAGTGAGCGTGAATTTTACCGTTAGGCTAGCTCATAGAATAGTATAATACACAATAGAATGGATGTCAACCTTATTTTGTACGAGATACGGCGTCGCCGGGAGCACACATACAAGAAAGCAATTACGTCGTATTATCAGTTAATCACTACTACAAACCCGATGCTCGTTTAATGGTTATTTGAATAAAAAATCATGAGTGCAATTATTTTAATTTAAATTTTCGTGTTTTTAAAAAATACTAAAAAAAGGGCTCGAAAAAATAGATTTTCTCAAAAAAGAAAGGAACTTGAAAAAAAAATTAAAAAAGTCGGCCGGTCGGTCTGGGCTCGAACCGCAGTTTTACGATTCTGTGACCGCCCGTTATAACAATTAAGCTATTTATAATCATTAACAATCTGTCAAAATTTACCTTCTTATTCTAACGATATTGTAGCAGTTTTTCATTGCCTAAAAACACGGACAAAAATACATTTTCTAAAAATAAATCCTAGCTAGATCGATTTATTATCCCCGAAACTCCCTGGACACTAAATTTCATGAAAATCGTTGGAGCCGTTTCCGAGATCCCGATTATATATATATATATATATATATATATATATATATATATATATATATATATACAAGAATTGCTCGTTTAATAGTATAGGATACATATTTACGCAACTAGGTTATTTACTTATGAGTACGCCAACCGTTGAAACAACCGTTCAAACACTACAACTGTGACGAATGCGGTCAAAGAGGGCATAATAAAGTGATGTGTAAACAAGTGCGCGGTAGTGGCGGCCGGCATAATTATGTGAGTGAAGAATCGGACGACGGTTTGTACAACATTGAAGTGGCAGCGCGAGGTAACAAACCCTACTTTAATAACTTGTTAATTGATAATAATATAGTCGAATGTGAAATGGACACCGGTAGTCGCATTTCTTCTATCAGCGAAGATATGTATTATAGTATGTTTTCCTATAGAAAAATTAAAAATGATAATTTAATTTTACGCGGCTATTCAGGTTCCCAAATCAAGTCTTTCGGTTACATTGAGGTAGACGTTTGCCTAGGTAATACGAAAGAAAAATCATTACGTCTGTATATCATTAAAAGACGGGGCACGACCCTTGTTAGGTAGAGATAGGATGCGCGCTTTAAAAATTACCCAAATTAAACTCAATGCAATTATAGATGATGGATTTGTGAACCAATTGTGTAAAGAGTTTCCGGAAGTTTTATTTTTGACAAATTAGGCACATGCAAGCAAACTATTCGATTACAGTTTTCCAATAATGGACCAGTTTATGTGCGGGCGAGACCGGTGCCACAAGCACTACGTGCATGGGTAGAAAAGGAGTTAACAGGCCTCAAGGCGGACGGTTCTATCTATCGCGTCGATTATTCTGATTACGGCACCCCAATAGTCCCCGTGGTAAAAAGAAATGGTGATACACGCATTTGTGGTGATTATAAGATCACAATTAACCCTAAGTTAAAAAGAGACTATTATCCTCTACCGCGCATTGAGGAATTATTCCCAAATCTTAGGGGAGGCTAAAAGTTCACAAAAATAGATTTAAGGCACGCGTACGAGCAGTGCATTCTATCAGACGATTCGCAGCCCTATACCGCGAACACTACACACATGGGTTCGATTGCGTACTGGCGTACTCCTTGCGTTTTGTCGTGTATACCGAAGAAATTTCAAAAATTAATGGAGGAGACTCTGCGAGAGGTGGCGGCGTGTGTCATGTGTGACGTGCGTCAATCAAACAAATTGCGTCAATTAGTCCTATGTGCTCCATTGTGGCGTTGAACTTGTCTTGAGGGGAGTTTGCTCCGTGGAGTTTGCGTTGAAGAACGCCACAGTCAGAGAGCGTGGTTTAGTTTTACTTAAAGATTGTACTGTCATTATGGATTTAAATTGACGCAATTTGTTTGATTAACGCACGTCACACATGACACACGCCGCCACCCCTCGCAGAGTCTCCTCCATTAATTTTTGAAATTTCTTCGGTATACACGACAAAACGCAAGGAGTACGCCAGTACGCAATCGTACCCATGTGTGTAGTGTTCGCGGTATAGGGCTGCGAATCGTCTGATAGAATGCACTGCTCGTACGCGTGCCTTAAATCTATTTTTGTGAACTTTTCTCCTCCCCTAAGATTTTCGAATAATTCCTCAATGCGCGGTAGAGGGTAATAGTCTCTTTTTACTTAGGGTTAATTGTGATCTTATAATCACCACAAATGCGTGTATCACCATTTCTTTTTACCACGGGGACTAATGGGGTGCCGTAATCAGAATAATCGACGCGATAGATATAACCGTCCGCCTCGAGGCCTGTTAACTCCTTTTCTACCCGTGCACGTAGTGCTAGTGGCACCGGTCTCGCCCGCACATAAACTGGTTCATTATCGGAAAACTGTAATCGAATAATTTGCTTGCATGTGCCTAATTTGTCAAAAATAAAACTTCCGGAAACTCTTACACAATTGGTTCACAAATCCATCATCTATAATTGCATTGAGGTTAATTTGGGTAATTTTTAAAGCGCGCATCCTATCTCTACCTAACAAGGGTCGTGCCCCGTCTTTTAATGATATAAAGACTAATGATTTTTCTTTCGTATTACCTAGGCAAACGTCTACCTCAATGTAACCGAAAGACTTGATTTGGGAACCTGAATAGCCGCGTAAAATTAAATTATCATTTTTAATTTTTCTATAGGAAAACATACTATAATACATGTCTTCGCTAATAGAAGAAATGCGACTACCGGTGTCCATTTCACATTCGGCTATACTATTATCAATTAACAAGTTATTAAAGTAGGGTTTGTTACCTCGCGCTGCCATTTCAATGTTGTACAAACCGTCGTCCGATTCTTCACTCAAATAATTATGCCGGCCGCAACTACCGCGCACTTGTTTACACATCACTTTATTATGCCCTCTTTGACCGCACTCGTCACAGTTGTAGTGTTTGAACTGGCACCTGTCTGTGCCATGCGTCTTGCCGCAGCGCCAACAGGAGCGGCCGCCCGGCGCCGTGTCCGCTGAGACGGGCGCTCTCGGCGGGTGCGCGCTCTGCCGGCCGGCTCGCCGGCTACCACCGCCGGTGCCGCCGGTGCCGCCGCGCACGTAGTGCAGGATTTGACAAATTGTTGATATGTTAGAAAATATTAAAGAACAAAATGACGATAATGTATTCAGAGTTGTACCAAACAATTGCAAAAATGTGAAATATGTTTGTTCTACTCTTAATATTATGAGTTGCAATTCTGCTGCGGAACGAACACTTCCTAACAAAGATATCGAAGCATTAGCTGAACAAAATGAAGTATATTCAAAGTCCACTGCGGGAATCATTAGTGAAACGAATTTAAAGATTGCTTGTGTTGTTAATTGCAGTGCAGTTATTAATTTTGCTGAAGCACATCTGGATGGAGAGCAAGGTGTAAAAGTAAATAACATTGATTTAAAAATTGTTCATCAATCAGAAACTCAATTAATTACGAAAAAAGGGGTTCAAGAAAATGTAGACGAGTTAAAGAAAACCAATGTGGTGAAAGGCGGCAAAAAAGTAGATGAAAAAAAGATAGAAGAGAAGAAAAATCAACAATGAAATGCAAGTTATCCAACACTTTATATATACTTTCTGATGATGAAGATGAGCAACCTGAGGTATCACAGAGTATTCCAAAACCAAACAATAACGAGCAGTGTATAAGAGTTGAAGACGATGATGATATTATGTTACTAGGTGAAGATATATGCGCTAAAAAGGATTCTATTAGTCAAAATTCTCATACAGGGAAAATTTTTGAGCAAGGTGACACAAGTATATGTTATAAAAATATTTATATCCAAATGAAAATGTTGCAACAGAATCAGCAACTGAAAAAATTGTACCGAATTTGAAAAAAAGTAATATGTGCAATGAAAACAAAGACTAAAAAATTTGAATACGAGAAAAAGAAAAAAATAATTTGGCTGATATAAAAAAATTTGAATACGAGACCTATATTGCCATGCAACTTTCTTAAAACTCGCAAAAAATAATTTGGCTGATATGGCCAGAGAGGACTTTGAGGAACTATTTATTTTAAAATTTGTTGAAAGTTTTGTAGATAGAAGCAGTTTAGAAGATATTAAATCTCAGCTTAGTACTATGGCACTTACCGTTGAAAAATATAATAAGAAAAATAAGATGTTGACTAAGCAAAATAGAGATCTGCAAGTGGTTTTAAAGTCAATATAAGAAGAACAAAAAAAGGCACCAATAACATCTCTAAAAATAACAAGATCTGTCGGTATACAAGTATTGATGACTGATCATCAAATGAAAATGCATACAAGGAAGAGATTCGAATCCTACATCATATTGTTATATCGTTACGGAAATGTTAACCAGCAATACACTTGAAAAATCTCAAACTAACTCAAGTCACCAAATTTCTGTTCCAAAATTGGTACCAGCTGCAAATAATATAGCAACTAAATCAAACATTATAACACAAACAAACACTATTGCTCCCGGAAAACCGCATCGGACAAACAATTCGTTACCAAAAAGTGTAAGCAATTCCCCAACAACACAGAGACCTGAAAAAAGACCTAGGCAGCTATTGGTAACTGTAAACTTAACTGATGATAAACACCCTACAAAGATGGCTTCAAGAAGTTCTCCTGTTCCACCTGTTAGATTCGTACCACCACAAAATCTAATAGCACCTAGATACCCAGCGCCCCTTCCCGATGCTATGAAACTATATGAACCTCCTAATTGGAAAGCTTTTCCACCACCGCCAAACTTGAAACTATCAAACGTCGAAAACAAGCTCAAGACAAGTTCAACGCCACAATGGAGCACATAAGACTAATTGACGCAATTTGGTCCTTCAAGTGCGCCTAAGAACTTTTTTCTTAAATCCATAATGACAGTACAATCTTTAAGTAAAACTAAACCACGCTCTCTGACTGTGGCGTTCTTCAACGCAAACTCCACGGAGCAAACTCCCCTCAAGACAAGTTCAACGCCATAATGGAGCACATAGGACTAATTGACGCAATTTGTTTGATTGACGCACGTCACACATGACACACGCTGCCACCCCTCGCAGAGTCTCCTCCATTAATTTTTGAAATTTCTTCGGTATACACGACAAAACGCAAGGAGTACGCCAGTACGCAATCGTACCCATGTGTGTAGTGTTCGCGGTATAGGGCTGCGAATCGTCTGATAGAATGCACTGCTCGTACGCGTGCCTTAAATCTATTTTTGTGAACTTTTCTCCTCCCCTAAGATTTACGAATAATTCGTCAATGCGCGGTAGAGGATAATAGTCTCTTTTTAACTTAGGGTTAATTGTGATCTTATAATCACCACAAATGCGTGTATCACCATTTCTTTTTACCACGGGGACTATTGGGGTGCCGTAATCAGAATAATCGACGCGATAGATAGAACCGTCCGCCTCGAGGCGTGTTAACTCCTTTTCTACCCGTGCACGTAGTGCTAGTGGCACCGGTCTCGCCTTCACATAAACTGGTTCATTATCGGAAAGCTGTAATCGAATAGTTTGCTAGCATGTGCCTAATTTGTCAAAAAAAAAACTTCCGAAAACTCTTTACACAATCGGTTCACAAATCCATCATCTTTAATTGCATTGAGGTTAATTTGGGTAATTTTTAAAGCGCGCATCCTATCTCTACCTAACAAGGGTCGTGCCCCGTCTTTTAATGATATACAGACGTAATGATTTTTCTTTCGTATTACCTAGGCAAACGTCTACCTCAATGTAACCGAAAGACTTGATTTGGAAACCTGAATAGCCGCGTAAAATTAAATTATCATTTTTAATTTTTCTATAGGAAGACATACTATAATACATGTCTTCCCTAATAGAAAAAATGCGACTACCGGTGTCCATTTCACATTCGACTATATTATTATCAATTAACAAGTTATTAAAGTAGGGTTTGTTACCTCGCGCTGCCATTTCAATGTTGTACAAACCGTCGTCCGATTCTTCACTCAAATAATTATGCCGGCCGCCACTACCGAGCACTTGTTTACACATCACTTTATTATGCCCTCTTTGACCGCACTCGTCACAGTTGTAGTGTTTGAACCGGCACCTGTCTGTGCCATGCGTCTTGCCGCAGCGCCAACAGGAGCGGCCGCCCGGCGCCGTGCCCGCTGAGCCGGGCGCTCGCAGCGGGCGCGCGCTCTGCCGGCCGGCTCACCGGCTACCACCGCCGCCGCCGCCTGTGCCGCCGCGCACGTAGTTCAGGATTTGACAAATTGTTGAAATGTTAGAAAATATTAAAGAACAAAATGACGATAATGTATTCAGAGTTATACCAAACAATTGCAAAAATGTGAAATATGTTTGTTCTACTCTTAATATTAAGGGTTGCAATTCTGCTGCGGAACGAACACTTCCTAACAAAGATATCGAAGCATTAGCTGAACAAAATGAAATATATTCAAAGTCCACCGCGGGAATAATTAGTGAAACGAATTTAAAGACTGATTGTGTTATTAATTGCAGTGCAGTTATTAATTTTGCTGAAGCACATCTGGATGGAGAGCAAGGTGTGGAAGTAAATAACATTGATTTAAAAATTGTTCATCAATCAGAAACTCAATTAATTACGAAAAGAGGGGTTCAAGAAAATGTAGACGAGTTAAAGAAAACCAATGTGGTGAAAGGTGGCAAAAAAGTAGATGAAAAAAGATAGAAGAGAAGAAAAAATCAACAATGATATGCAAGTTATCCAACACTTTATATATACTTTCTGATGATAAAGTTGAGCAACCTGAGGTATCACAGAGTATTCCAAAACCAAACAATAACGAGCAGTGTATAAGAGTTGAAGACGATGATGATATTATGTTACTAGGTGAAGATATATGCGCTAAAAAGGATTCTATTAGTCAAAATTCTCATACAGGGAAAATTTTTGAGCAAGGTGACACAATTATATGTTATAAAAATATTTATATCCAAATGAAAATGTTGCAACAGAATCAGCAACTGAAAAAATTGTACCGAATTTGAAAAAAAGTAATATGTGCAATGAAAACAAAGACTAAAAAAATTTGAATACGAGACCTATATTGCCATGCAACTTTCTTAAAACTCGCAAAAAATAATTTGGCTGATGTGGCCAGAGAGGACTTTGAGGAACTATTTATTTTAAAATTTGTTGAAAGTTTTGTAGATAGAAGCAGTTTAGAAGATATTAAATCTCAGCTTAGGACTATGGCACTTACCGTTGAAAAATATAAAAAGAAAAATAAGATGTTGACTAAGCAAAATAGAGATCTGCAAGTGGTTTTAAAATCAATACAAGAAGAACAAAAAAAGGCACCAATAACATCTCTAAAAATAACAAGATCTGTCGGTATACAAGTATTGATGACTGATCATCAAATGAAAATGCATACAAGGAAGAGATTCGAATCCTACATCATATTGTTATATCGTTACGGAAATGTTAACTAGCAATACACTTGAAAAATCTCAAAATAACTCAAGTCACCAAATTTCTGTTCCAAAATTGGTACCAGCTGCAAATAACTACTAACTAAATCAAACATTATAACACAAACAAACACTATTGCTCCTGAAAAACCGCAACAGACAAACAATACGTTACCAAAAAGTGTAAGCAATTCCCCAACAACACAGAGACCTGCAAAAAGACCTAGGCAGCTATCGGTAACTGTAAACTTAACTGATGATGAACCCCCTACAAAGATGGCTTCAAGAAGTTCTCCTGTTCCACCTGTTAGATTCGTACCACCACAAAATCCAATAGCACCTAGATACCCAGCACCCCTTCCCGATGCTATGAAACAATATGAACCTCCTAATTGGAAAGCTTTTCCACCACCGCCAAACTTGAAACTATCAAACGTCGAAAACAAGCTCAAGACAAGTTCAACGCCACAATGGAGCACATAAGACTAATTGACGCAATTTGGTCCTTCAAGTGCGCCTAAGAACTTTTTTCTTAAATCCATAATGACAGTACAATCTTTAAGTAAAACTAAACCACGCTCTCTGACTGTGGCGTTCTTCAACGCAAACTCCACGGAGCAAACTCCCCTCAAGACAAGTTCAACGCCATAATGGAGCACATAGGACTAAATGACGCAATTTGTTTGATTGACGCACGTCACACATGACACACGCTGCCACCCCTCGCAGAGTCTCCTCCATTAATTTTTGAAATTTCTTCGGTATACACGACAAAACGCAAGGAGTACGCCAGTACGCAATCGTACCCATGTGTGTAGTGTTCGCGGTATAGGGCTGCGAATCGTCTGATAGAATGCACTGCTCGTACGCGTGCCTTAAATCTATTTTTGTGAACTTTTCTCCTCCCCTAAGATTTACGAATAATTCGTCAATGCGCGGTAGAGGATAATAGTCTCTTTTTAACTTAGGGTTAATTGTGATCTTATAATCACCACAAATGCGTGTATCACCATTTCTTTTTACCACGGGGACTATTGGGGTGCCGTAATCAGAATAATCGACGCGATAGATAGAACCGTCCGCCTCGAGGCGTGTTAACTCCTTTTCTACCCGTGCACGTAGTGCTAGTGGCACCGGTCTCGCCCGCACATAAACTGGTTCATTATCGGAAAGCTGTAATCGAATAGTTTGCTAGCATGTGCCTAATTTGTCAAAAAAAAAACTTCCGGAAACTCTTTACACAATCGGTTCACAAATCCATCATCTTTAATTGCATTGAGGTTAATTTGGGTAATTTTTAAAGCGCGCATCCTATCTCTACCTAACAAGGGTCGTGCCCCGTCTTTTAATGATAAACAGACGTAACGATTTTTCTTTCGTATTACATAGGCAAACGTCTACCTCAATGTAACCGAAAGACTTGATTTGGGAACCTGAATAGCCGCGTAAAATTAAATTATCATTTTTAATTTTTCTATAGGAAGACATACTATAATACATGTCTTCGCTAATAGAAGAAATGCGACTACCGGTGTCCATTTCACATTCGACTATATTATTATCAATTAACAAGTTATTAAAGTAGGGTTTGTTACCTCGCGCTGCCACTTCAATGTTGTACAAACCGTCGTCCGATTCTTCACTCAAATAATTATGCCGGCCGCCACTACCGCGCACTTGTTTACACATCACTTTATTATGCCCTCTTTGACCGCACTCGTCACAGTTGTAGTGTTTGAACCGGCACCTGTCTGTGCCATGCGTCTTGCCGCAGCGCCAACAGGAGCGGACGCCCGGCGCCGTGCCCGCTGAGCCGGGCGCTCGCAGCGGGCGCGCGGTCTGCCGGCCGGCTCACCGGCTACCACCGCCGCCGCCGCCTGTGCCGCCGCGCACGTAGTTCAGGATTTGACAAATTGTTGATATGTTAGAAAATATTAAAGAACAAAATGACAATAATGTATTCAGAGTTATACCAAACAATTGCAAAAATGTGAAATATGTTTGTTCTACTCTTAATATTAAGGGTTGCAATTCTGCTGCGGAACGAACACTTCCTGACAAAGATATCGAAGCATTAGCTGAACAAAATGAAATATATTCAAAGTCCACTGCGGGAATCATTAGTGAAACGAATTTAAAGACTGATTGTGTTATTAATTGCAGTGCAGTTATTAATTTTGCTGAAGCACATCTGGATGGAGAGCAAGGTGTGGAAGTAAATAACATTGATTTAAAAATTGTTCATCAATCAGAAACTCAATTAATTACGAAAAAAGGGGTTCAAGAAAATGTAGACGAGTTAAAGAAAACCAAGGTGGTGAAAGGCGGCAAAAAAGTAGATGAAAAAAAGATAGAAGAGAAGAAAAAATCAACAATGAAATGCAAGTTATCCAATACTTTATATATACTTTCTGATGATGAAGATGAGCAACCTGAGGTATCACAGAGTATTCCAAAACCAAACAATAACGAGCAGTGTACAAGAGTTGAAGACGATGATTATAATATGTTAATAGATGAAGATATATTCGCTAAAAAAGTTTCTATTAGTCAAAATTCTCATACAGGGAAAATTTTGGAGCAAAGTGAAACAAGTATATGTTAAAAAAATATATATCCAAATGAAAATGTTGCAACAGAATCAGCATCTGAAAAAATTGTACAGAATTTGAAAAAATAATAATATGTGCAATGAAAACAAAGACTTAAAAATTTGAATACGAGACCTATATTGCCATGCAACTTTCTTAAAACTCGCAAAAAATAATTTGGCTGATATGGCCAGAGAGGACTTTGAGGAACTATTTATTTTAAAATTTGTTGAAAGTTTTGTAGATAGAAGCAGTTTAGAAGATATTAAATCTCAGCTTAGGACTATGGCACTTACCGTTGAAAAATATAAAAAGAAAGCTAAGATGTTGACTAAGCAAAATAGAGATCTGCAAGTGGTTTTAAAATCAATACAAGAAGAACAAAAAAGGCACCAATAACATCTCTAAAAATAACAAGGTCTGTCGGTATACAAGTATTGATGACTGATCATCAAATGAAAATGCATACAAGGAAGAGATTCGAATCCTACATCATATTGTTATATCGTTACGGAAATGTTAACTAGCAATACACTTGAGAAATCTCAAAATAACTCAAGTCAACAAATTTCTGTTCCAAAATTGGTACCAGCTGCAAATAACTACCAACTAAATCAAACATTATAACACAAACAAACACTATTGCTCCCGGAAAACCGCATCGGACAAACTATTCGTTACCAAAAAGTGTAAGCAATTCCCCAACAACACAGAGACCTGAAAAAAGACCTAGGCAGCTATTGGTAACTGTAAACTTAACTGATGATAAACCCCCTACAAAGATGGCTTCAAGAAGTTCTCCTGTTCCACCTGTTGGATTCGTACCACCACAAAATCTAATAGCACCTAGATACCCAGCACCCCTTCCCGATGCTATGAAACAATATGAACCTCCTAATTGGAAAGCTTTTCCACCACCGCCAAACTTGAAACTATCAAACGTCGAAAACAAGCTCAAGACAAGTTCAACGCCACAATGGAGCACATAAGACTAATTGACGCAATTTGGTCCTTCAAGTGCGCCTAAGAACTTTTTTCTTAAATCCATAATGACAGTACAATCTTTAAGTAAAACTAAACCACGCTATCTGACTGTGGCGTTCTTCAACGCAAACTCCACGGAGCAAACTCCCCTCAAGACAAGTTCAACGCCACAATGGAGCACATAGGACTAATTGACGCAATTTGGTCCTTCAAGTGCGCCTAAGCACTTTTTTCTTAAATCCATAATGACAGTACAATCTTTAAGTAAAACTAAACCACGCTCTCTGACTGTGGCGTTCTTCAACGCAAACTCCACGGAGCAAACTCCTCTCAAGACAAGTTCAACGCCACAATGAAGCACATAGGACTAATTGACGCAATTTGTTTGATTGACGCACGTCACACATGACACACGCCGCCACCCCTCGCAGAGTCTCCTCCATTAATTTTTGAAATTTCTTCGGTAAACACGACAAAACGCAAGGAGTACGCCAGTACGCAATCGTACCTATGTGTGTAGTGTTCGCGGTATAGGGCTGCGAATCGTCTGATAGAATGCACTGCTCGTACGCGTGCCTTAAATCTGTTTTTGTGAACTTTTCTCCTGCCCTAAGATTTGCGAATAATTGCTCAATGTGCGGTAGAGGATAATAGTCTCTTTTTAACTTAGGGTTAATTGTGATCTAATAGTCACCACAAATGCGTGTATCACCATTTCTTTTTACCACGGGGACTATTGGGGTGCCGTAATCAGAATAATCGACGCGATAGATAGAACCGTCCGCCGCAAGGGGTGTTAACTCCTTTTCTACCCGTGCACGTAGTGCTAGTGGCACCGGTCTCGCCCGCACATAAACTGGTTCGTTATCGGAAAGCTGTAATCGAATAGTTTGCTTGCATGTGCCTAATTTGTCAAAAAAAACTTCCGGAAACTCTTTACACAATTGGTTCACAAATCCATCATCTATAATTGCATTGAGGTTAATTTGGGTAATTTTTAAAGCGCGCATCCAATCTCTACCAAACAGGGGTCGTGCCCTGTCTTTTAATGATATACAGACGTAATGATTTTTCTTTCGTATTGCCTAGGCAAACGTCTACCTCAATGTAACCGAGAGACTTGATTTGGGAACCTGAATAGCCGCGTAAAATTAAATTATTATTTTTAATTTTTCTATAGGAAAACATACTATAATACATGTCTTCGCTAATAGCAGAAATGCGACTACCGGTGTCCATTTCATATTCGACTATATTATTATCAGTTAACAAGTTAATAAAGTAGGGTTTGTTACCTCGCGCTGCCATTTCAATGTTGTACAAACCATCGTCCGATTCGTCACTCACATAATTATGCCAGCTGCCATTACCGCGCACTTGCTTACACAACACTTTAATATTCCCTCGTTGACCGCACTCGTCACAGTTGTAGTGTTTGAACCGGCACCTGTCTGTGCCATGCGTCTTGCCGCAGCGCTAACAGGAGCGGCCGCCCGGCGCCGTGCCCGCTGAGCCGGGCGCTCGCGGCGGGCGCGCATTCTGCCGGCCGGCTTGCCGGCTACCACCGCCGCCACCGCCTGTGCCGCCTTGCACGTAGTTCAGGATTTGACAAATTGTTGAAATGTTAGAAAATATTAAAGAACAAAATGACGATAATGTATTCAGAGTTATACCAAACAATTGCAAAAATGTGAAATATGTTTGTTCTACTCTTAATATTAAGGGTTGCAATTCTGCTGCGGAACGAACACTTCCTAACAAAGATATCGAAGCATTAGCTGAACAAAATGAAATATATTCAAAGTCCACTGCGGGAATCATTAGTGAAACGAATTTAAAGACTGCTTGTGTTATTAACTGCGGTGCAGTTATTAATTTTGCTGAAGCACATCTGGATGGAGATGTGTGGAAGTAAAAAACATTGATTTCAAAATTGTTCATCATACAGAAACTCAATTAATTACGTAAAAAGGGGTTCAAGAAAATGTAGACGAGTTAAAGAAAACTAATGTGGTGAAAGGCGGCAAAAAAGTAGATGAAAAAAAGATAGAAGAGAAGAAAAAATCAACAATGATATGCAAGTTATCCAACACTTTATATATACTTTCTGATGATGAAGATGAGCAACTTGAGGTATCACAGAGTATTCCAAAACCAAACAATAACGAGCAGTGTATAAGAGTTGAAGACGATGATGATATTATGTTAATAGATGAAGATATATGCGCTAAAAAAGATTCTATTAGTCAAAATTCTCATACAGGGAAAATTTTAGAGCAAGGTGATACAAGTATATGTTATAAAAATATATATCCATATGAAAATGTTGCAACAGAATCAGCATCTGAAAAAATTGTACAGAATTTGAAAAAATAATAATATGTGCAATGAAAACAAAGACTTAAAAAATTTGAATACGAGACCTATATTGCCATGCAATTTTCTTAAAACTCGCAAAAAATAATTTGGCTGATATGGCCAGAGAGGACTTTGAGGAACTATTTATTTTAAAATTTGTTGAAAGTTTTGTAGATAGAAGCAGTTTAGAAGATATTAAATCTCAGCTTAGGACTATGGCACTTACCGTTGAAAAATATAAAAAGAAAAATAAGATGTTGACTAAGCAAAATAGAGATCTGTAAGTGGTTTTAAAGTCAATACAAGAAGAACAAAAAAAGGCACCAATAACATCTCTAAAAATAACAAGATCTGTCGGTATACAATTATTGATGACTGATCATCAAATGAAAATGCATACAAGGAAGAGATTCGAATCCTACATCATATTGTTATATCGTTACGGAAATGTTAACTAGCAATACACTTGAGAAATCTCAAAATAACTCAAGTCAACAAATTTCTGTTCCAAAATTGGTACCAGCTGCAAATAATATAGCAACTAAATCAAACATTATAACACAAACAAACACTATTGCTCCCGGAAAACCGCATCGGACAAACAATTCGTTACCAAAAAGTGTAAGCAATTCCCCAACGACACAGAGACCTGAAAAAAAACCTAGGCAGCTATTGGTAACTGTAAACTTAACTGATGATAAACCCCCTACAAAGATGGCTTCAAGAAGTTCTCCTGTTCCACCTGTTAGATTCGTACCACCACAAAATCTAATAGCACCTAGATACCCAGCACCCCTTCCCGATGCTATGAAACAATATGAACCTCCTAATTGGAAAGCTTTTCCACCACCGCCAAACTTGAAACTATCAAACGTCGAAAACAAGCTCAAGACAAGTTCAACGCCACAATGGAGCACATAAGACTAATTGACGCAATTTGGTCCTTCAAGTGCGCCTAAGAACTTTTTTCTTAAATCCATAATGACAGTACAATCTTTAAGTAAAACTAAACCACGCTCTCTGACTGTGGCGTTCTTCAACGCAAACTCCACGGAGCAAACTCCCCTCAAGACAAGTTCAACGCCACAATGGAGCAAATAGGACTAATTGACGCAATTTGGTCCTTCAAGTGCGCCTAAGAACTTTTTTCTTAAATCCATAATGACAGTACAATCTTTAAGTAAAACTAAACCACGCTATCTGACTGTGGCGTTCTTCAACGCAAACTCCACGGAGCAAACTCCCCTCAAGACAAGTTCAACGCCACAATGGAGCACATTGGACTAATTGACGCAATTTGGTCCTTCAAGTGCGCCTAAGCACTTTTTTCTTAAATCCATAATGACAGTACAATCTTTAAGTAAAACTAAACCACGCTCTCTGACTGTGGCGTTCTTCAACGCAAACTCCACGGAGCAAACTCCTCTCAAGACAAGTTCAACGCCACAATGGAGCACATAGGACTAATTGACGCAATTTGTTTGATTGACGCACGTCACACATGACACACGCCGCCACCCCTCGCAGAGTCTCCTCCATTAATTTTTGAAATTTCTTCGGTAAACACGACAAAACGCAAGGAGTACGCCAGTACGCAATCGTACCTATGTGTGTAGTGTTCGCGGTATAGGGCTGCGAATCGTCTGATAGAATGCACTGCTCGTACGCGTGCCTTAAATCTGTTTTTGTGAACTTTTCTCCTGCCCTAAGATTTGCGAATAATTGCTCAATGTGCGGTAGAGGATAATAGTCTCTTTTTAACTTAGGGTTAATTGTGATCTAATAGTCACCACAAATGCGTGTATCACCATTTCTTTTTACCACGGGGACTATTGGGGTGCCGTAATCAGAATAATCGACGCGATAGATAGAACCGTCCGCCGCGAGGGGTGTTAACTCCTTTTCTACCCGTGCACGTAGTGCTAGTGGCACCGGTCTCGCCCGCACATAAACTGGTTCATTATCGGAAAGCTGTAATCGAATAGTTTGCTTGCATGTGCCTAATTTGTCAAAAAAAACTTCCGGAAACTCTTTACACAATTGGTTCACAAATCCATCATCTATAATTGCATTGAGGTTAATTTGGGTAATTTTTAAAGCGCGCATCCAATCTCTACCAAACAGGGGTCGTGCCCTGTCTTTTAATGATATACAGACGTAATGATTTTTCTTTCGTATTGCCTAGGCAAACGTCTACCTCAATGTAACCGAGAGACTTGATTTGGGAACCTGAATAGCCGCGTAAAATTAAATTATTATTTTTAATTTTTCTATAAGAAAACATACTATAATACATGTCTTCGCTAATAGCAGAAATGCGACTACCGGTGTCCATTTCATATTCGACTATATTATTATCAGTTAACAAGTTAATAAAGTAGGGTTTGTTACCTCGCGCTGCCATTTCAATGTTGTACAAACCATCGTCCGATTCGTCACTCACATAATTATGCCAGCTGCCATTACCGCGCACTTGCTTACACAACACTTTAATATTCCCTCGTTGACCGCACTCGTCACAGTTGTAGTGTTTGAACCGGCACCTGTCTGTGCCATGCGTCTTGCCGCAGCGCTAACAGGAGCGGCCGCCCGGCGCCGTGCCCGCTGAGCCGGGCGCTCGCGGCGGGCGCACATTCTGCCGGCCGGCTTGCCGGCTACCACCGCCGCCACCGCCTTGCACGTAGTTCAGGATTTGACAAATTGTTGAAATGTTAGAAAATATTAAAGAACAAAATGACGATAATGTATTCAGAGTTATACCAAACAATTGCAAAAATGTGAAATATGTTTGTTCTACTCTTAATATTAAGGGTTGCAATTCTGCTGCGGAACGAACACTTCCTAACAAAGATATCGAAGCATTAGCTGAACAAAATGAAATATATTCAAAGTCCACTGCGGGAATCATTAGTGAAACGAATTTAAAGACTGCTTGTGTTATTAACTGCAGTGCAGTTATTAATTTTAGTGAAGCACATCTGGATGGAGATGTGTGGAAGTAAAAAACATTGATTTAAAAATTGTTCATCATACAGAAACTCAATTAATTACGTAAAAAGGGGTTCAAGAAAATGTAGACGAGTTAAAGAAAACTAATGTGGTGAAAGGTGGCAAAAAGTAGATGAAAAAAAGATAGAAGAGAAGAAAAAATCAACATTGATATGCAAGTTATCCAAAACTTTATATATACTTTCTGATGATGAAGATGAGCAACTTGAGGTATCACAGAGTATTCCAAAACCAAACAATAACGAGCAGTGTATAAGAGTTGAAGACGATGATGATATTATGTTAATAGATGAAGATATATGCGCTAAAAAAGATTCTATTAGTCAAAATTCTCATACAGGGAAAATTTTAGAGCAAGGTGATACAAGTATATGTTATAAAAATATATATCCATATGAAAATGTTGCAACAGAATCAGCATCTGAAAAAATTGTACAGAATTTGAAAAAATAATAATATGTGCAATGAAAACAAAGACTTAAAAAATTTGAATACGAGACCTATATTGCCATGCAATTTTCTTAAAACTCGCAAAAAATAATTTGGCTGATATGGCCAGAGAGGACTTTGAGGAACTATTTATTTTAAAATTTGTTGAAAGTTTTGTAGATAGAAGCAGTTTAGAAGATATTAAATCTCAGCTTAGGACTATGGCACTTACCGTTGAAAAATATAAAAAGAAAAATAAGATGTTGACTAAGCAAAATAGAGATCTGCAAGTGGTTTTAAAGTCAATACAAGAAGAACAAAAAAAGGCACCAATAACATCTCTAAAAATAACAAGATCTGTCGGTATACAAGTATTGATGACTGATCATCAAATGAAAATGCATACAAGGAAGAGATTCGAATCCTACATCATATTGTTATATCGTTACGAAAATGTTAACTAGCAATACACTTGAGAAATCTCAAAATAACTCAAGTCAACAAATTTCTGTTCCAAAATTGGTACCAGCTGCAAATAATATAGCAACTAAATCAAACATTATAACACAAACAAACACTATTGCTCCCGGAAAACCGCATCGGACAAACAATTCGTTACCAAAAAGTGTAAGCAATTCCCCAACAACACAGAGACCTGAAAAAAAACCTAGGCAGCTATTGGTAACTGTAAACTTAACTGATGATAAACCCCCTACAAAGATGGCTTCAAGAAGTTCTCCTGTTCCACCTGTTAGATTCGTACCACCACAAAATCTAATAGCACCTAGATACCCAGCACCCCTTCCCGATGCTATGAAACAATATGAACCTCCTAATTGGAAAGCTTTGCCACCACCACTGAACTTGAAACTATCAAAATTCGAAAACGGAATTACTATTTCGTGGGAAATAGATGGCTATCAAGATAATAGTTGTGAGGAGATAGCAAGTTATCAATTATATGTATATCTAGAAACAAATTCACCACCTAGTACTGAATTATGGAAGAAAAGAACCGAATACGGATATCACAGTCAAAGACTTGGATAAAAAATCTACTATGAAATTGAGGTTCAGTCAACTGAAACTGTTTCTGAAACACCAGAAGTTTCTAATAATAAAAAACTGTCAACTGAAACAACAGAAGTTTCTAATACAGAATCATCATCAGGTGAAGTTAATAACAAAGAAACATCGCCATTACAATTAAGTAACAAAATAGCAGTTCAAATAAACCAAACAGATTTTTCTATATTTATCCTATAAAGAAAAAAGCAGGTTTAAGACTGAAATATTAGTTGAAAAAATAACCATGATTTTAATGAAAATGACTTAAATGAGAAAAATTCTTATGAACATGCTACTTATAATATTTTGAGTAAATGGGGGCAAAGTATAGAACTAAGTGAAGCCTTAAGATCATCTGATGCCAACGATCATGTGGAAGGTAACAATTGTACTGGGCGGCAAGAAGTCTTTGAAAAAGAGGAACTGCTACATATTTTGCAAGGAAAAAATGTAGAATCTTCTGACAAAGAAGTAGTTGAATAAATGGGCATTATTACTGTCAATTCTATATCTTTAGAAGCACAGTTAACTTTACAATAACTCACACGACTGAAAAAAATGAAAAGAAAATAAGCACGGAAATGGAATTTATTTATAAGGATGACCTTTTCAGGAATTTCGAATAGATTATCCCGAACTGGTCGATCCTTGACGTCAAGAAACCTGGTAATAAGAGACACCCCGTTCATAGTAAGTGATATATGGATATGGAAAAGTAAATGGGAAGAGAAAAAGGGAAATAAAAATCAGCAAACAATAAAATGAGCACTGATGGTTTGAAAGGATGGCATTAAAGACTTGACATTACTTATACACTCCGCGATCAAAATCATGATAGAGTTCTTAATAAAATTCTTCACATATTTCACATTTTTTGTTTATAGTCTATTTACTCAAGTATCTTAAAACACACGGCTGATCACCGTATTATAATGTTTTTTTTTTGCTTTTGCTAAGCTACGCTACTTGTTTACGCTAATTATGAATTGAAATGTATTTAATGGTGGAGTAATGTAATCCTCGTAATGTTTTTAATTTTAAAATTGCGTTTATTTGATTTATTTACCAACATATTAGATTAACCTGTTTAAAGTTTATTTGTAAGTCTTAGTTTTGGATAAGAATTAGAAATGGAAAATATAAAAGAGGCACCTTTATTAAACGCATCTATTGATCAATTAAGACAAGATGTGTGTCACAAATCGAACGGTGTCGTCGATATGCGTAAAACTGGACTGACTGAAGAAGACAATGTAATAACAGAAATGGTAATTACACAAGAAAGCGTTGAATTGATTGAAGAAAATAATGAAGAAACGTTTGAAACAAATGGGGCAGAAACGTCACAGAAAATAGCGGCTGCCCATGGTTTTGACACAGTAGCTATAAATGAAAACATTTCTTGC
Source organism: Parnassius smintheus behrii (assembly GCA_036936625.1). Taxonomy (NCBI): domain Eukaryota; kingdom Metazoa; phylum Arthropoda; class Insecta; order Lepidoptera; family Papilionidae; genus Parnassius; species Parnassius smintheus. The sequence goes on along the minus strand of JAUPFT010000029.1, from coordinate 24,064,830 downwards.
CAATCTGTTAATAATACGGAAAAAGGGACGGATCAAACAAAAGAACCGAATACGGATATCACAGTCAAAGACTTGGATAAAAAATCTACTATGAAATAGAGGTTCAGTCAACTGAATCTGTTATAGAATTTTCTAATACAGAATCATCATCAGTTGAAGTTAATAACAAAGAAACATCGCCATTACAATTAAGTAACTAAATAGCAGTTCAAGTAAACCATACAGATTCATCCTAAAAAATAAAATCAGGTTTAAGACTGAAATACTAGTTGAAAAAATGATCATGATATTAATGAAAATGACTTAAATGACATATTATTTTTGTAATTTTTGTTTAACACAACAATTTTTTTTATAGAATAAGGGTGACAAACGGCCACGCAGTCCATTTGTTGGTAAGTGGATGCTGCGACCCATATTCGTCTACATTTAGCCTCGATCAAAGATCAAAATGCAGACCCTTGAGGACTAAGATGGATTTCCTCGTTTCCAGTAAACACCGGTTGAGCTAACTAACCCTATTATATCTGCAACGTGACTCTACTATTTACTACGTAAATATTTAGAGATCGCAAAGTCGCAGCTTGCAACCTCGCAGCTTATTGCTTAGCAACTACGCCGTCAAACTGTCACCACTTTTTCTTTGGGCTATATGAAGGTATATAACACAAGTGGTAATATTAAAAATTTCGTACAACTAAATTTAATATAAAAGAACATCATCGATGTAGTCGAAGCCAATTAAATACGCATTTTAAGGATAACTCAAAAACTACTATATATACTATACTACTAATCAAATTACAAGAGAAGCGAATTACGGGAAAAGCAATAAAATTATTTCGCATTCTGAAATCGGTGCTAAGGTAGATAGGCATGCAATATTTTAGTTTTGATTTTGTAGTTATGTTCTGCTGCGATTCGTTTTCCTTTTGTTCTATAATCTGAGGTTTACACGTTCATGGGTACAAATCATAGTATCGACTCGAAACCAATTTTATACGTAATAAAATCATAATAAGCACCTGATATGTTTTCTATTAAAATTGATTCTGTAATTAATTGTTTAAACAAAAAAAAAGGATATAATTAGTCACCTTAAAATAGGAAGTTGACGGCAGATGGAATACCTAGTTTTTATTAAACTGTATTTATTAAAATAAGACAATTCGTTAATCATAGCTTATTAAGAAATGAAAAAAATTATGTTTATGTACTTTTGTATGCATGTCTTTGGAGTTTGGAGCTGATTTTTTTTTATTTAACCTTTTTACAACAGGAACGTGAATCTGAAGATCTATCTACCAGTTCGATTTTCGGTAGCGCTAAAGCCTCGCAAGAGGCAGACAATGTTCTAATAATTCAAGTGAGTTGAATTAAAACTTTTGTATTATTTAAAATGATTGACTAATAAACGTAAACCATGTATTGGTGGTTTCTTTAATAGCTTTGATTGAAACCCTAAAAAAAATGTGGCCCTTGTATTATTATCTTGATAATTGAGTCACCACAGCAAATAACTAGCTAGCTTTTGATGAGAATATATTTATTAAGGAAATGTTATTAATGTACATATCATCGTATATTAATTTGTCAATAATGGTCTCTCGCGTAATCCCTTCTAGTTCTTTGAGCGCCATTAGAGGCGATGTAGGGCCAGAAAGATCTCATGGCTTCCGACAAATGGCGTTGAAATGACCGCGTATGGCAAAAAATGCCCGGGAATGATGGGAAGCAGCGTTAAATATGCAAAACGTTTTATACTGTGATCACAAATTGGCCCGACAAGTGTGGATTTTATTGAAAATCCTCTCCACAACGGAAGAGATCCAGCAGTAACCTTTCACGAGCGCTGAATAAAAATAATGAAGAGGAATGGTCTCTATGATTAATTTTAAAATATTTGTTGACAGGACAAACGGTTGACAGCTGTGCGCGGTAAAAAGTACCTGCAAGTTGCCAAGAACCGTTACAGTGGAGATCTCGGCATTGTTACCTTAGACTTCGAAAAGGACTCTCTCAGTTATCAGTCAAAGAAAAAGAATAAAACAAAAGAAGACCCCGACAAGCTGCTAGACCAATATTTTGAGGCTTACTCAATTAATGATCAAAACTATGATATAAGTGAAACCAACAAAAGTAATGAAATAAGGAAATCTCAAAATAAAAAAACAAAGTGCCAATACATATTTAAGTGATATTTTAAATTTGATTAGAACCAGTTAAGTGTAATTTATTTATGTCAAGTATTGAAGTCACTGTGTATATGTTTATAAAAAACTAATTAATTTTGTAAAGACTGTTATTTATAACAAGTAGTACATAAATACATAGTTGTTACAGTTAACTGTGTAACTCAGGGATGTATTTATCTGGGGTGCGAAGTCAGAAGTCCTCCACGTGTGCCTGGTAGTTGCGGGTCCCTCTCGATACGTCTGGAGGGAAGAGCAGCAACTGGGCCGGTGCACCCTGGGCGCGGCGGTAATCTTCCTCGAGAAATGAGAAGAAATTCTTATTCCTTGTGGAATGTTACTGCCGCGGCTAATTATTCTGACATGGGGGGGTCCATCCCGGACCAACAGTGCGTTCTTCTGCGTGACCCTCTGATCAGCAGAGGGCATAGCAGAGGAGCGAGGGCGGGCTCGGTGTGCACTTACCCTGCCTCCGGGCAGACAGTGAAGGATTCATCCTTTGCTGTCACCGCCGGTCTCGTAATCCCAGTCGAAGTGTCGTGGATCATGTCTCGCGGCTTTGATAAGGACCGAGGGTCTTGGCTTAATCGCCCGGACCGCGAGGTAGAAAACCTCTATAAAAAGTTACCCCGAATCCCAAGCGGCGACGCACCGCGAGGGGATGGATGGCTGACGGGGTTCTATGAACAAATCAGCCGCAAGTGCAGTCCTCGCCAGGGTACCTGCAGACCCCCTGGCGAGTAATAAATCCTCTAAATCTGCTTACCTTGGTAAAGGGGTCTCTGCCAAGGTGGACCTTTAATTCCCCCATACTCGTGGGTACAGAAATGGAAACACAGAAAACAAAAAACAAAACAAAAACCGCCGGCAACGGCAACGTAGAGGAGAGGAGAAACGATGCGGGGACTGAGTCCGACGCCGCATCGAGCAGCGTGGGAGGCTCAGAGAGCTCCCGACGCATGGGGCCTGGGACCGCGGAGACCAGTAAGTTCTTCCGCAAGCGGTCCAGGCTGGATGGCGACCAGGGGCCGTCATCCGGTGAAGAGGAGGTTTCGGCCCGGAAAATCCCCACCAACAGGCGGGGCGGGCTGAGAGGCAAGGGGAGGGGGCTCTCTGATAAGCAGATGGCCGAACGAGCGGCAAAGCTTGCCGAGGAGGGGCGCCACCCGGGTGATACGGCTCGAGAATCAGGCGAAGAGACGAGTGCGACTGGCGGCTCCGAGGTGGAGCGTAAGGCCAGATTCGTAAAGGAGGTGGAGGCCGCGATCAAGGTCGTGGCCTGCAAGCAAAAGTCCTCCTCAAAGCTTAAGGCCATTCCCGGGGCCTCCGCCTCCATCATGGCGGCTGCGGAGGCCAACTTTGTTGGGGCCGGGCCTAATGCGGACGAGGTGGCGAAGCTGCGGGCGGACGTGGCCCGCCTGACGTCTGCCATGGAGACTCTCCAGAAGGAGAACGAGCAGCTCCGCGCAGACCTGGCCAGTCTACGTGAGCCTGCCTCTCACGCGGCGCCCCAGACGCAGCGCCCAAGCCAGCCCGTGCCGATGGAGAACCAGGTTCTGAACCTGGTCCGGCAGGAGCTGGCTGCCTTCCAGCACCGGTTTTCCATGCTGGAGGGCATCGTCCTGCGCCCCCCCCCTAGGGGCAAACAAGACGGCGGCGAGACCGGCAACGTACGCGGCGGCCACGGCTACCGCATCCAGGCTGGGGCCGTCCAGTCAGCCCTCGGGCGGGGCTGCAGTTGCTCCTCCCCCCCCCCCCCCCCTGAAAAGCCGGCTCCGGCAAAACCGGTACCGGCTGAACCGGCTCCGGCTAAGCCGGCGACGGGAAAGAGAGGCAAGGCGAAGGCGAGAAAGGGCAAGGCGGCAGCACAGATGGTGGCTGCACCAGCCCCAGTGCCTGCGGCGAATGTGCCAGCGCCAGCGGCAAGCCAGCTGCCGCCGCCGTCACCGCCCCCCCAGATCCCTACACCTCCCGCGGCTGAAGCCGGTTGGCAGGTGGTCGGGGATAAAAAGAAGGGGAAGAAGGCAGCCAAAAAGGCCAAAGAGCAGGAGCGGCAGCGCCAGTTCAGGGCGTGCAAGATCGCGGCAAGGCTCCGCGCCCCGAAGACCGCAGCTGTAGTGATTACACTACAGCCGGACGCGGAAAAGAAGGGCGTTACCTACCGCGATCTGCTCGCGAAGGCGAAGGAGGCGGTGGACCTCGGGGAGCTCGGGATCACTGGGGGCCTCCAGCTCAAAGTCACCCAGACGGGGGCCCGTATGCTGGAGGTCCCCGGGGAATCCAGTGGCGCAACCGCGGACGCTCTGGCTGCGAAGCTCAGAGCGTCTCTGGACGCGGATGAGGCCCGAGTGTCAAGGCCCGTCAGATGCGCAGACCTGCGCATCATGGGTCTGGACGACTCGGTATTGGAGGAGGAGTTGGTAGCCGCCGTCGCCAGGTCCGGGGGGTGCACTACTGAACAAGTCAGGTCAGGCGCCATACGCCCGGACCAACAGGGTATGCTGCCGCTACGGTGCGCTGCCCTGTTACGGCGGCCAAAACCATAGTGGAGGGCCGAAGGCTTCTGGTGGGCTGGGTCTCAGCGCAGGTTAAGCTGCTGGAGCCCAGACCTCTGAGGTGCTATCGCTGTCTCGTGGGGCACCACGTATCAGTGAGATGCGCCTCGGAGGTTGACCGCAGTGGCCTTTGCTTCCGCTGCTGTCAGCCCGGACACATATCGGCGACCTGCTGCGCCACGCCGCACTGTGTTGCATGTGCGGCGACCGGCAAGCCAGCCGATCACCGGGCCGGAAGCAAGGCCTGCGTGCCACCCGCCAAGGCCAAGGCCGCGGGTAGGGTAGGGGCCAAAGCCGCCACCGCCTCTGTGGCCTCCGCCGCGGCCGCAACTGCCACCGCCACCGCTGTCACTGTCGCTGCTGCCGCCGCCGTGACACGCCCGCAGAGGGGCCCCCCCGTGGAGGAAGCTGAAATGGAATGCCTATAACGGCCCCATTAAGCTTCCTCCAGGCGAATATCAACCACTGCGCCTGCGCTCAGGATCTGTTGCTCCAGAGCATGGCGCAGTGGTCGATTAACATCGCTGTGGTCGCTGAGCCGTATTTTGTCTGGCCTAGTGAGGACTGGGTGGCGGACCTTAACGGCTCAGTGGCCATCATCTCTTCGGCCGCCGCCGGTACCCCGACCCTTGAAGGTGTCAGGAGGGGTCAGGGGAGTTCGTCGTTGTGGGGGTGTACTTCTCCCCGAACCGATCTCTCGCCGAGCTCCACAACTCTCTTGCAGAGCTGAGAGCAGTCGTCGTCGGAAGTTATCCCCTCCCCGTACTTGTCCTCGGGGACTTCAATGCCAAGAACTTGGCTTGGGGTTCTCGTCGTACAGATGTGCGGGGTAGGATCGTGGAAGACTGGGCTCTGGAGACAGGCCTGGTCGTCTTAAATCGGGGTTCTGTCCCCACGTGTGTGCGGATGCGGGGCGAGTCGGTGGTGGACATCTCGTTCGCTAGCCCCGCTCTGTCGCCGCGTGCCATTGACTGGCGTGTCATGGAGGGGGTGGAGACCTACTCCGACCACCGGTACATCCGGTTTGATGTCTCCACCCAGCCCTCGAGCGCGCCAGTCCAACAGGCCCCGAGTGGTCCGCGTTGGGCGCTAAAGCAGCTGGACCGGGAGCTCCTCCTGGAAGCCTCGATCGTGCAAGCCTGGGTGTCATCACCGGACAGGCCGCCGACGTCAATGATGAGGCAGGGTGGTTCCAGGAGGCCATGTCTGAGATATGTGACGTGGCAATGCCCCGCGTCCGGCCAGGAAGCGCCCGGCGTCAGGTGTATTGGTGGTCGCGTGAGCTGACGTCTCTGCGCGAGGCGTGTGTCGCCGCGCGGCACCTGTACACCAGACATCGCAGGCTCCGCATTCGTCCACCAAATGCGGCAGCCATTGAGGCGGAGCTGTACGAGGGATACAGAGCGGCGAAAAACGCCCTCCGAGAGGCTGTCCTGCGGGCCCGGAATCGGGCCCGTGAGGAGATGCTGGAGACTCTCAACAGAGATCCGTGGGGGCGCCCTTACAAGATGGTGCGGGATAAACTCCGCACCTGGGCCCCCCCGCTGACGCAAAGTCTCCGGCCCCAGCTCGTGGAGGACGTGGTGAGCGCTCTGTTCCCTGCGCGACGGGAACATCCGCCCCCGCCTATGGCTCCGCCACCTGCGATGCCGGACCACCAGGACGACGACGACGACATCCCGGAAGGGACCGGGGTAGACCTGAGAGTGGCGGTACGTAGGCTCAAGGCCAGGAATACCGCCCCAGGACCCGATGGCTTGCCTGGCAAAGCCTGGGTCCTGGCCTCGGAGGCTCTCGGGCCCCGACTGGAGGGGCTCCTAAGTGCATGCTTGGAGAGAGGCCAATTCCCGCTTCGTTGGAAGACGGGGAAGCTGGTCCTCATTCGGAAGCCAGGGCGCCCTGCGGACTCTCCGTCCGCATACCGGCCCGTGGTGCTGCTCGACGAGGTGGGCAAGCTCTTTGAAAGAGTCATTGCAAACCGCCTCGCCGAGCACCTTGCGGGGACGGGGCCGGATATTGCGGAACACCAGTTTGGTTTCCGCAAGAGGCGCTCTACGGTGGACGCCATCATGCGCGTGAGAGCCCTCACGACGGGGGATGAAGTGGCCAGAGGGGGGGTTGTCTTGGCGGTGTCTCTCGACATCGCCAACGCCTTCAACTCCATGCCCTGGAGCTGCATTAGGGAGGCACTCCGGTATCACCGGGTGCCGAACTATCTCCGTCGTATAGTCGGGGACTACCTGACGGACAGGGCCGTCATCTACCCCGGTCGCAACGGTGAGTGGAACCGGCGAGAGATGTCGTGCGGTGTCCCACAGGGTTCGGTTCTGGGGCCACCTCTGTGGAACATCGGTTACGACTGGGTGCTGCGCGCCGACCTCCCTACCGGCGTCAGCGTAGTTTGCTACGCTGACGACACGCTGGTACTGGCACAAGGGGGGTCGTACGAGGCGGCGGCGGAAAATATGACACGCGGGGTTGCGATAGTCGTTGAGAGGATTCGGCAACTGGGTCTTGAGGTGGCTCTGCACAAGTCCGAGGCCATGCACTTCCATGGTCCTCGGAACAGGCCACCACCGGGATCCTCAGTGATGGTAGGAGGGGTATCCATCGACGTCGAGTCAACGCTGAAGTACCTAGGACTCGTCCTCGACGGCCGATGGAACTTCGTTGAGCACTTCCGACGTTTGGCTCCCAAACTGGAACGGACCGGGGCTGCCTTCAGGCGGCTCCTGCCGAACCTGGGAGGGCCAAAGCCCTCCTGCCGGAGGCTCTACGCGGGGGTCGTGCGGTCCATGGCCCTTTACGGGGCCCCGATGTGGGCGCGTGGTTTGGCGCGGCTTGCCGTCCACCACCTGAACGCGCCCCAAAGGGTGATAGCCGTGAAAATGGTTCGCGGCTACCGCACGATCTCCCGCGAGGCGGCGAGCGTCCTTGCCGGATTGCCGCCATGGGATCTGGAGGCGATAGTCCTCGCACGCCTGCACGAATGGCGTGCGGAGGCACTATGCCGTGGGGAAACCCCGCTGCCGCGGCAAGTTGTCGCGCAGCGGACAGACTTCCGGCACGATCTCATGGCGACATGGAGACAGCGACTGTCGCAACCTCGTGCTGGGCACGCCACTATAGCGGCGATAAGACCCCTCTTTGAGGAGTGGCTTGAGAGACGCCACGGCATCCTCACCTTCCGCCTGACGCAGGTCCTCACCGGACACGGTGTGTTTGGGAGGTTCCTGCACCGAATCGGGCGGGAGGAAACGCCCGGGTGCTCCCACTGCGAGGATGGACCGGAGGACACGGTGGAACACACCGTGGAGGTGTGCCCTGCTTGGGCGGAGCACCGCCGTGTCCTCGTAGCGGCGATAGGCGGCGGCGACCTCTCGCGTCCGGCCCTGGTCGAAGCCATGGTCCGGAGCGAGACGGAATGGGATGCCGTCACCACCTTCTGCGAAGCAGTGATGCTAGCGAAGGAGGTGGCGGAGCGGGAGAAGGAGAGAGCAGCAGCTTTCCTCCCCGGCCGCCGCAGGAGACGCCCTGGGCGTCGGGGGCTACGTCGTGGCCCCCGGCCACCGTAGGCGCAGGCCTGTGGACGGCGAGCAATGGGTAGCTCGTCGTCCGTCCGTCTAATGACGACAGGCCGTGTCGACGGCGCGTTTTGTTCCACGCGCGCCTCAAAGAGCTGTCAGCAGCGTGAAGGGGCCCGCAAGGGCCGACGCCTGCCGGGGCTGCGGGCTGTTCGAAAGAGATACCGCGGCTCCGGAACGTAAGGGCACTGAAGGAACACGGATGGTTTTTAGTCAGTAAAAGTCTGACACTCCCTTACGCTCCACCCAGAGCGAAAGGGGTCATTAGATGATTTTCCATTCCTCTTCATTATTTTTATTCAGCGCTCGTGAAAGGTTACTGCTGGATCTCTTCCGTTGTGGAGAGGATTTTCAATAAAATCCACACTTGTCGGGCCAATTTGTGATCACAGTATAAAACGTTTTGCATATTTAACGCTGCTTCCCATCATTCCCGGGCATTTTTTGCCATACGCGGTCATTTCAACGCCATTTGTCGGAAGCCATGAGATCTTTCTGGCCCTACATCGCCTCTAATGGCGCTCAAAGAACTAGATGGGATTACGCGAGAGACCATTATTAACAAATTAATATACGATAATATGTACATTAATAACATTTCCTTAATAAATATATTCTCATCAAAAGCTAGCTAGTTATTTGCTGTGGTGACTCAATTATCAAGATAATGTTACGAGCTTAGGTTTCGTGACAATAAAAATTGCCGATAAAATTACCTAAATTAACACTTTAATTTACTTTACACAAACTAAAGTTAAAAACACTAATAATTAAAAACACTAATTCACTTAATTCCGCTCCGAAGCTTCGCTTGTTTCGTCAAATCAACTCTGCCCCGATCGCATCTTGCGCCACCTATTTATTTAAATTAGCAAAATATCCGGAATGTTCAAGTAAACACGCGCAAGGTACCGACATTTCGAGTATAGATTTTCTAGAAACTTAGTTCTTCGGGTGGCGCTGTCGGTTGAGAGATCTGTGATGTCATTCTCTGCAAAGCTCTCCTCGCTCTCGTTCCTGACACTAGATGGCACTAGTTGACCTATTCACACAACACTGCCCCCTCCTAAGACATGCTCGTCCCGAGCATTATCGGTCCCATAATAACGCGCCAAGCGATCCACATGGACGATCTTAGGAGTCCCTCTTGCGCCTTTCTGTATCCGGTAGGTCATATCGTTGATCCTGGTTACAATCCGGTACGGGCCGTCCCATTTAGCTTGAAGCTTAGGAGATTTCCCTTTGCTGCGGACTGCATTGTGCAACCACACCAATGAACCTTCGTTGAACCCTTTATTGTTCATTTTGCGGTCATACCGGGTTTTCATTTTCTCAGACATTTGCTGGCCCGATTGTCTGACGTGCTCATAAATGTCATTCATTTTGTTCCGCAAGTCATTTGCATAATCGGTTATACTGCGTGGGGCATCAGGTGGTATCCCGGTGATCAGGTCCGCAGGCAGCCGTAATTCTCTTCCAAAGTTTGCGAAAGCTGGTGTCATTGCTGTACTTTCGTGAACAGAACTCCGATATGACAACAAAAACGGTTGTATGTGCTTGTCCCAATCTCGTTGCCGATTGTCTACAACTTTTGCTAGGTACCTCTCCAATGTCTGATTAAATCGTTCCACCATTCCATCAGATTGCGGGTGATAAGAAGTCGTTCTTGTTTTATGAGTACCCATAACTCGGCAAGTTTCCTGGAATATTTGAGACTCAAAATTCCTTCCTTGATCGCTGTGAATCTCTAAAGGTACTCCAAAACGACAGAAGACTTCATGAACTAGTTTATCTGCAACTGTTGAAGCTTCTTGATTTGGAATGGCGAAGACTTCTGGCCACTTAGTGAAGTAATCCATCACAACCATGAAATACTTGTTACCGCTTTCACTCTCCGGAAACGGCCCCGCCACGTCAATGGCTATTCTCTCCCATGGTGCACCCACATTGTACAACTTCAATGCACCTCTACTACGAGTCTGAGGTCCCTTTACAGCCGCGCAACTTGTACATTTGCGACACCAGTCCTCGACATCGTTTCGACAGTGGACCCAGTAAAACCGTTCTCGGAACTTCAGTAGGGTTCGTTTAACTCCCAGATGGCCTCCTGAACAATCATTATGGTACAGCTGTAGAACATTCGGTACTTTAGCTTTAGGGACAACCATTTGCAAATGACAGCTGTCCTGAAGCAGCAAGCTGTCCCACTGGGCCCAATAGCTTTTAGTGGTCGAACTCATCGCTGAGACGTCACTCCACTTGGGCTCCTAGCACTGGCCTTTATCCATTCCAGAATCGGCTTGATGTCCGGATCTTCCTGCTGTGCATGTAGTAAGCTGTCCTTCCACTCGTTGCTGAGGTGGTCTGCCCTGAGCATCCTCACGGATACCACTTCCTTACTCTCTTGCCTAGTACAATGTTTGCAATCCTCAGAACAAGGTCTTCTTGACAATGCATCTGCGTTGCCATGAGATTTCCCGCTGCGATGTTCGATCTCAAAGTCGTATTCCTGCAGTAGTTCGATCCACCTCGCAACTTGTCCTTCTGGGTTTTTAAACTGCAATAGCCATTTTAGTGCAGCATGGTCAGTCCGTAAGTGAAACTTTCGTCCCAGAAGATATTTGCTAAAATGCTGCAACGACTTTACCACAGCGAGCAATTCGCGTCTTGTGACACAATAGTTCCTTTCCGGTTTTGACAACGACTTGCTGAAGTACGCTATCACGACCTCTTGGTCACCATTCCGTTGAGACAGCACACCGCCAAGTCCTATATCACTTGCGTCTGTGTCAACTATAAATTCTTTGCTTGCATCAGGGTATCCCAAAATAGGTGTTTTGCATAGACGGTCCTTGAGCTCCTGGAATACGATATTGCAACTTTCATCCCAGCAGAAATGTCGCTTCTCCTCGGTTAGCTTGTGCAGAGGTTTGGCTATACCTGCAAAGTTCTTCACGAATCGCCGGTAATAGGAGCACAAACCCAATGCTCTTACCTGCGTCTTGTCTTTTGGAACCGGCCAAACCTTAACAGCGGCGATTTTCTCTGGATCTGTGCGGATACCTTTTTCCGATACTACAAACCCCAAAAAGTTAACTTGCCGTTGGAATAGTGAACATTTCCTCGGGCTCAACTTGAGGTTGGCACTCTGAATCTTCATAAGCACGCGTTCCAGATTTTGAAGGTGTTCCTCAAACGTACGGCCCACGATGATGATGTCATCCAAGTAGACCAGACAGGCATCGCCAATCAGCCCGGTAAGTACAAGTTCCATCAGCCTTTCAAACGTTGCTGGAGCATTGTACAACCCAAACGGCATTACTTTGAATTGCCACAGACCCTTTCCCGTCGAGAACGCAGTTTTCTCCTTGTCCTTAGGGTCAATTTCAACTTGCCAGTAGCCACTTTTTAGATCCAGCGTGCTAAACCATTTTACTCCTGTAAGCATGTCCAGCGTGTCATCAATTCTTGGCAAGGGATAGCTGTCCTTCTTTGTAACGTCGTTCAGACGGCGGTAATCAACAGAGAACCGCATGCTGCCATCCTTTTATTTTTTCACCAGCACCACTGGTGAACTTTACACAAACTAAAGTTAAAAACACTAATAATTAAAACACTAATTCACTTAATTCCGCTCCGAAGCTTCGCTTGTTTCGTCAAATCAACTCTGCCCCGATCGCATCTTGCGCCACCTATTTATTTAAATTAGCAAAATATCCGGAATGTTCAAGTAAACACGCGCAAGGTACCGAGATTTCGAGTATAGATTTTCTAGAAACTTAGTTCTTCGGGTGGCGCTGTCGGTTGAGAGATCTATGATGTCATTCTCTGCAAAGCTCCCCTCGCTCTCGTTCCCGACACTAGATGGCGCTAGTTGACCTATTCACACAACAATAATAATACAAGGGCCACATTTTTTTAGGGTTTTAATCAAAGGTATTAAAGAAACCACCAATACATGGTTTACGTTTATTAGTCAATCATTTTAAATAATACAAAAGTTTTAATTCAACTCACCTGAATTATTAGAACATTGTCTGCCTCTTGCGAGGCTTTAGCGCTACCGAAAATCGAACTGGTAGATAGATCTTCAGATTCACGTTCCTGTTGTTAAAAGGTTAAATAAAAAAATCAGCTCCAAACTCCAAAGACATGCATACAAAAGTACATAAACATAATTTTTTTCATTTCTTAATAAGCTATGATTAACGAATTGTCTTATTTTAATAAATACAGTTTAATAAAAACTAGGTATTCCATCTGCCGTCAACTTCCTATTTTAAGGTGACTAATTATATCCTTTTTTTTGCTTAAACAATTAATTACAGAATCAATTTTAATAGAAAACATATCAGGTGCTTATTATGATTTTATTACGTATAAAATTGGTTTCGAGTCGATAACATGATTTGTACCCATGAACGTGTAAACCTCAGATTATAGAACAAAAGGAAAACGAACCGCAGCAGAACATAACTACAAAATCAAAACTAAAATATTGCATGCCTATCTACCTTAGCACCGATTTCAGAATGCGAAATTATTTTATTGCTTTTCTTGTAATTCGCTTCTCTTGTAATTTGATTAGTAGTATAGTATATATAGTAGTTTTTGAGTTATCCTTAAAAATTCGTATTTAATTGGCTTCGACTACATCGATGATGTTCTTTTATATTAAATTTAGTTGTACGAAATTTTTAATATTACCACTTGTGTTATATACCTTCATATAGCCCAAAGAAAAAGTGGTGACAGTTTGACGGCGTAGTTGCTAAGCAATTAGCTGCGAGGTTGCAAGCTGCGACTTCAAGGACAACAGGTATTTGTATGATCTCTAAATATTTACGTAGTAAATAGTAGAGTCACGTTGCAGCTATAATAGGGTTAGTTAGCTCAACCGGTGTTTACTGGAAACGAGGAAATCCATCTTAGTCCTCAAAGGTCTGCATTTTGATCTTTGATCGAGGCTTAATGTATACGAATATGGGTCGCAGCATCCACTTACCAACAAATGGACTGCGTGCCCGTTTGTCATCCTTATTCTATAAAAAAAATTGTTGTGTTAAACAAAAATTACAAAAATAATATGTCGTTTAAGTCATTTTCATTAATATCATGATCATTTTTTCAACTAGTATTTCAGTCTTAAACCTGATTTTATTTTTTAGGATGAATCTGTATGGTTTACTTGAACTGCTATTTAGTTACTTAATTGTAATGGCGATGTTTCTTTGTTATTAACTTCAACTGATGATGATTCTGTATTAGAAAATTCTATAACAGATTCAGTTGACTGAACCTCAATTTCATAGTAGATTTTTTATCCAAGTCTTTGACTGTGATATCCGTATTCGGTTCTTTTGTTTGATCCGTCCCTTTTTCCGTATTATTAACAGATTGGCAAGAAATGTTTTCATTTATAGCTACTGTGTCAAAACCATGGACAGCCGCTATTTTCTGTGACGTTTCTGCCCCATTTGTTTCAAACGTTTCTTCATTATTTTCTTCAATTAATTCAACGCTTTCTTGTGTAATTACCATTTCTGTTATTACATTGTCTTCTTCAGTCAGTCCAGTTTTACGCATATCGACGACACCGTTCGATTTGTGACACACATTTTGTCTTACTTGATCAATAGATGCGTTTAATAAAGGTGCTTCTTTTATATTTTCCATTTCTAATTCTTATCCAAAACTAAGACTTACAAATAAACTTTAAACAGGTTAATCTAATATGTTGGTAAATAAATCAAATAAACGCAAATTTAAAATTAAAAACATTACGACGATTACATTATTCCACCATTAAATACATTTCAATTCATAATTAGCGTAAACAAGTAGCGTAGCTTAGCAAAAGCAAAAAAAACATTATAATACGGCGATCAGCCGTGTGTTTTAAGATACTTGAGTAACTAGATTATAAACAAAAAATGTGAAATATGTGAAGAATTTTATTAAGAACTCTATCATGATTTTGATCGCGGAGTGTATAAGTAATGTCAAGTCTTTAATGTCATCCTTTCAAACCATCAGTGCTCATTTTATTGTTTGTTGATTTTTATTTCCCTTTTTCTCTTCCCATTTACCTTTCCATATCCATATATCACTTACTATGAACGGGGTGTCTCTTATTACCAGATTTCTTGACGTCAAGGATCGACCAGTTCGGGATAATCTATTCGAAATTCCCGAAAAGGTCATCCTTATAAATAAATTCCATTTCCGTGCTTATTTTCTTTTCATTTTTTTCAGTCGTGTGAGTTGTTGTAAAGTTAACTGTGCTTCTAAAGATATAGAATTGACAGTAATAATGCCCATTTATTCAACTACTTCTTTGTCAGAAGATTCTACATTCTTTCCTTGCAAAATATGTAGCAGTTCCTCTTTTTTAAAGACTTCTTGCCGCCCAGTACAATTGTTACCTTCCACATGATCGTTGGCATCAGATGATCTTAAGGCTTTACTTAGTTCTATACTTTGCCCCCATTTACTCAAAATATTATAAGTAGCATGTTCATAAGAATTTTTCTCATTTAAGTCATTTTCATTAAAATCATGGTTATTTTTTCGACTAGTATTTCAGCCTTAAACCTGCTTTTATCTTTATAGGATAAATATAGGAAAATCTGTTTGGTTTATTTGAACTGCTATTTTGTTACTTAATTGTAATGGCGATGTTTCTTTGTTATTAACTTCACCTGATGATGATTCTGTATTAGAAACTTCTATAACAGTTTCAGTTGACTGAACCTCAATTTCATAGTAGATTTTTTATCCAAGTCTTTGACTGTGATATCCGTATTCGGTTCTTTTCTTCCATAATTCAGTACTAGGTGGTGAATTTGTTTCTAGATATACATATAATTGATAACTTGCTATCTCCTCATAACTATTATCTTGATAGCCATTTATTTTCCACGAAATAGTAATTCCGTTTTCGAATTTTGATAGTTTCAAATTCAGCGGTGGTGGCAAAGCTTTCCAATTAGGAGGTTGATATTGTTTCATAGCATCGGGAAGGGTGCTGGGTATCTAGGTGCTATAAGATTTTGTGGTGGTACGAATCTAACAGGTGGAACAGGAGAACTTCTTGAAGCCATCTTTGTAGGGGGTTCATCATCAGTTAAGTTTACAGTTACCGATAGCTGCCTAGGTTTCTTTCAGGTTTCCGTGTTGTTGGGTAATTGCTTACACTTTTTGGTAATGTATTGTTTGTCTGTTGCGGTTTTCAAGTAGCAATATTGTTTTTTTGTGTTATAATGTGTGATTTTGTTGCTATATTATTTGCAGCTGGTACCAATTTTGGAACAGAAATTTGTTGATTTGAGTTATTTTGAGATTTCTCAAGTGTATTGCTAGTTAACATATCCGTAACGATATAACAATATGATGTAGGATTCGAATCTCTTCCTTGTATGCATTTTCATTTGATGATCAGTCATCAATACTTGTATACCGACAGATCTTGTTATTTTTAAGAGATGTTATTGGTGCCTTTTTTGTTCTTCTTGTATTGATTTTAAAACCACTTGCAGATCTCTATTTTGCTTAGTCAACATCTTAGCTTTCTTTTTATATTTTTCAACGGTAAGTGCCATAGTCCTAAGCTGAGATTTAATATCTTCTAAACTGCTTCTATCTACAAAACTTTCAACAAATTTTAAAATAAATAGTTCCTCAAAGTCCTCTCTGGCCATATCAGCCAAATTATTTTTTGCGAGTTTTAAGAAAACTGCATGGCAATATAGGTCTCGTATTCAAATTTTTTAAGTCTTTGTTTTCATTGCACATATTATTTTTTTTCAAATTCGGTACAATTTTTTCAGTTGCTGATTCTGTTGCAACATTTTCATTTGGATATATATTTTTATATTATATCATTAAAAGACGGGGCACGACCCTTGTTAGGTAGAGATAGGATGCGCGCTTTAAAAATTACCCAAATTAACCTCAATGCAATTATAGATGATGGATTTGTGAACCGATTGTGTAAAGAGTTTTCGGAAGTTTTTTTTGACAAATTAGGCACATGCAAGCAAACTATTCGATTACAGCTTTCCGATAATGAACCAGTTTATGTGCGGGCGAAACCGGTGCCACTAGCACTACGTGCACGGGTAGAAAAGGAGTTAACACGCCTCGAGGCGGACGGTTCTATCTATCGCGTCGATTATTCTGATTACGGCACCCCAATAGACCCCGTGGTAAAAAGAAATGGTCATACACGCATTTGTGGTGATTATAAGATCACAATTAACCCTAAGTTAAAAAGAGACTATTATCCTCTACCGCGCATTGAGGAATTATTCCCAAATCTTAGGGGAGGAGAAAAGTTCACAAAAATAGATTTAAGGCACGCGTACGAGCAGTGCATTCTATCAGACGATTCGCAGCCCTATACCGCGAACACTACACACATGGGTACGATTGCGTACTGGCGTACTCCTTGCGTTTTGTCGTGTATACCGAAGAAATTTCAAAAATTAATGGAGGAGACTCTGCGAGGGGTGGCGGCGTGTGTCAGGTGTGACGTGCGTCAATCAAACAAATTGCGTCAATTAGTCCTATGTGCTCCATTGTGGCGTTGAACTTGTCTTGAGGGGAGTTTGCTCCGTGGAGTTTGCGTTGAAGAACGCCACAGTCAGAGAGCGTGGTTTAGTTTTACTTAAAGATTGTACTGTTATTATGGATTTAAGAAAAAAGTACTTAGGCGCACTTGAAGGACCAAATTGCGTCAATTAGTCCTATGTGCTCCATTGTGGCGTTGAACTTGTCTTGAGGGGAGTTTGCTCCGTGGAGTTTGCGTTGAAGAACGCCACAGTCAGAGAGCGTGGTTTAGTTTTACTTAAAGATTGTACTGTCATTATGGATTTAAGAAAAAAGTTCTTAGGCGCACTTGAAGGACCAAATTGCGTCAATTAGTCTTATGTGCTCCATTGTGGCGTTGAACTTGTCTTGAGCTTGTTTTCGACGTTTGATGGTTTCAAGTTCGGCGGTGGTGGAAAAGCTTTCCAATTAGGAGGTTCATATTGTTTCATAGCATCGGGAAAGAGTGCTGGGTATCTAGGTGCTATTAGATTTTGTGGTGGTACGAATCTAACAGATGGAACAGGAGAACTTCTTGAAGCCATCTTTGTAGGGGGTTTATCATCAGCTAAGTTTACAGTTACCAATAGCTGCCAAGGTCTTTTTTAAGGTCTCTGTGTTGTTGGGGAATTGCTTACACTTTTTGGTAATGTATTGTTTGTCTGTTGCGGTTTTCCAGGAGCAATAGTGTTTGTTTGTGTTATAATGTTTGATTTAGTTGCTATATTATTTGCAGCTGGTGCCAATTTTGGAACAGAAATTTGTTGACTTGAGTTATTTTGAGATTTCTCAAGTGTATTGCTAGTTAACATTTCCGTAACGATATAACAGTATGATGTAGGATTCGAATCTCTTCCTTGTATGCATTTTCATTTGATGATCAGTCATCAATACTTGTATACCGACAGATCTTGTTATTTTTAGAGATGTTATTGGTGCCTTTTTTGTTCTTCTTGTATTGATTTTAAAACCACTTGCAGATCTCTATTTTGCTTAGTCAACATCTTAGCTTTCTTTTTATATTTTTCAACGGTAAGTGCCATAGTACTAAGCTGAGATTTAATATCTTCTAAACTGCTTCTATCTACAAAACATTCAAAAAATTTTAAAATAAATAGTTCCTCAAAGACCTCTCTGGCCATATCAGCCAAATTATTTTTTGCGAGTTTTAAGAAAATTGCATGGCAATATAGGTCTCGTATTCAAATTTTTTAAGTCTTTGTTTTCATTGCACATATTATTTTTTTTCAAATTCGGTACAATTTTTTCAGTTGCTGATTCTGTTGCAACATTTTCATTTGGATATATATTTTTACAACATATACTTGTATCATCTTGCTCCAAAATTTTCCCTGTATGAGAATTTTGACTAATAGAATCTTTTTTAGCGCATATATCTTCACCTAGTAACATAATATCATCATCGTCTTCAACTCTTATACACTGCTCGTTATTGTTTGGTTTTGGAATACTCTGTGATACCTCAGGTTGCTCATCTTCATCATCAGAAAGTATATATAAAGTGTTGGATAACTTGCATATCATTGTTGATTTTTTCTTTTCTTCTATCTTTTTTTCATCTACTTTTTTGCAGCCTTTCACAACATTGGTTTTCTTTAACTCGTCTACATTTTCTTGAACCCCTTTTTTCGTAATTAATTGAGTGTCTGATTGATGAACAATTTCTAAATCAATTTTATTTACTTCCACACCTTGCTCTTTTTCCAGATGTGCTTCAGCAAAATTAATAACTGCACTGCAATTAATAACACAAGCAGTCTTTAAATTGGTTTCACTAATGATTCCCTCAGTGGACTTTGAATATACTTCATTTTGTTCAGCTAATGCTTCGATATCTTTATTAGGAAGTGTTCGTTCCGCAGCAGAATTACAACCCTTAATATTAAGAGTAGAACAAACATATTTCACATTTTTGCAATTGTTTGGTACAACTCTGAATACATTATCGTCATTTTGTTCTTTAATATTTTCTAACATATCAACAATTTGTCAAATCCTGCACTACGTGCGCGGCGGCACCGGCGGCGGTGGCGGTGGTAGCCGGCGAGCCGGCCGGCAGAGCGCGCGACCACCGCGAGCGCCCGGCTCAGCGGGCCCGGCGCCGGGCGGCCGCTCCAGTTGACGCTGCGGCAAGACGCATGGCACAGACAGGTGCCGGTTCAAACACTACAACTGTGACGAGTGCGGTCAAAGAGGGCATAATAAAGTGATGTGTAAACAAGTGCGCGGTAGTGGTGGCCGGCATAATTATGTGAGTGAAGAATCGGACGACGGTTTGTACAACATTGAAGTGGCAGCGCGAGGTAACAAACCCTACTTTAATAACTTGTTAATTGATAACAATATAGTCGAATGTGAAATGGACACTGGTAGTCGCATTTCTTCTATTAGCGAAGACATGTATTGTAGTATGTTTTCCTATAGAAAAATTAAAAATGATAATTTAATTTTACGCGGCTATTCAGGTTCCCAAATCAAGTCTTTCGGTTACATTGAGGTAGACGTTTGCCTAGGTAATACGAAAGAAAAATCATTACGTCTGTATATCATTAAAAGACGGGGCACGACCCTTGTTAGGTAGAGATAGGATGCGCGCTTTAAAAATTACCCAAATTAACCTCAATGCAACTATAGATGATGGATTTGTGAACCAATTGTGTAAAAAGTTTCTGGAAGTTTTTTTGACAAATTAAGCACATGCAAGCAAACTATTCGATTACAGGTTTCCGATAATGAACCAGTTTATGTGCGGGCGAAACCGGTGCCACTAGCACTACGTGCACGGGTAGAAAAGGAGTTAACACGCCTCGAGGCGGACGGTTCTATTTATCGCGTCGATTATTCTGATTACGGCACCCCAATAGACCCCGTGGTAAAAAGAAATGGTCATACACGCATTTGTGGTGATTATAAGATCACAATTAACCCTAAGTTAAAAAGAGACTATTATCCTCTACCGCGCATTGAGGAATTATTCGAAAATCTTCGGGAAGGAGAAAAGTTCACAAATATAGATTTAAGGCACGCGTACGAGCAGTGCATTCTATCAGACGATTCGCAGCCCTATACCGCGAACACTACACACATGGGTACGATTGCGTACTGGCGTACTCCTTGCGGTTTGTCGTGTATACCGGAGAAATTTCAAAAATTAATGGAGGAGACTCTGCGAGGGGTGGCGGCGTGTGTCATGTGTGACGTGCGTCAATCAAACAAATTGCGTCAATTAGTCCTACGTGCTCCATTGTGGCATTGAACTTGTCTTGAGGGGAGTTTGCTCCGTGTAGTGTGCGTTGAAGAACGCCACAGTCAGAGAGCGTGGTTTAGTTCTACCTAAAGATTGTACTGTCATTATGGATTTAAGAAAAAAGTTCTTAGGCGCACTTGAAGGACCAAATTGCGTCAATTAGTCTTATGTGCTCCATTGTGGCGTTGAACTTGTCTTGAGCTTGTTTTCGACATTTGATAGTTTCAAGTTCGGCGGTGGTGGAAAAGCTTTCCACTTAGGAGGTTCATATTGTTTCATAGCATCGGGAAGGGGTGCTGGGTATCTAGGTGCTATTAGATTTTGTGGTAGTACGAATCTAACAGGTGGAACAGGAGAACTTCTTGAAGCCATCATTGTAGGGGATTCATCATCAGTTAAGTTTACAGTTACCGATAGCTGCCTAGGTCTTTTTTCAGGTCTCTGTGTTGTTGGGGAATTGCTTATACTTTTTGGTAACGTATTGTTTGTCTGTTGCGGTTTGCCAGGAGCAATAGTGATTGTTTGTGTTATAATGTTTGATTTAGTTGCTATATTATTTGCAGCTGGTACCAATTTTGGAACAGAAATTTGTTGACTTGAGTTATTTTGAGATTTCTCAAGTGTATTGCTAGTTAACATTTCCGTAACGATATAACAATATGATGTAGGATTCGAATCTCTTCCTTGTATGCATTTTCATTTGATGATAAGTCATCAATACTTGTATACCGACAGATCTTGTTATTTTTAGAGATGTTTTTGGTGCCTTTTTTTGTTCTTCTTGTATTGATTTTAAAACCACTTGCAGATCTCTATTTTGCTTAGTCAACATCTTAGCTTTCTTTTTATATTTTTCAACGGTAAGTGCCACAGTCCTAAGCTGAGATTTAATATCTTCTATACTACTTCTATATACAAAACTTTCAACGAATTTTAAAATAAATAGTTCTTGAAAGACCTCTCTGGCCATATCAGCCATATTTTTTTTTGCGAGTTTTATGTAAATAGCATGGCAATATAGGTCTCGTATTCAAATTTTTTAAGTCTTTGTTTTCATTGCACATATTATTTTTTTTTTCAAATTCGGTACAATTTTTTCAGTTGCTGATTCTGTTGCAACATTTTCATTTGGATATATATTTTTATAACATATACTTGTATCACCTTGCTCCAAAATTTTCCCTGACTAATAGAATCTTTTTTAGCGCATATATCTTCATCTGTTAACATAATATCATCATCGTCTTCAACTCTTATACACTGCTCGTTATTGTTTGGTTTTGGAATACTCTGTGATACCTCAGGTTGCTCATCTTCATCATCAGAAAGTATATATAAGGTGTTGGATAACTTGCATATCATTGTTGATTTTTTCTTCTCTTCTATCTTTTTTTCATCTACTTTTGTGTCGCCTTTCACCACATTGGTTTTCTTTAACTCGTCTACATTTTCTTGAACCCCTTTTTTCGTAATTAATTGAGTTTCTGATTGATGAACAATTTTTAAATCAATGTTATTTACTTCCACACCGTGCTCCTTATCTAGATGTGCTTCAGCAAATTTAATAGCTTCACTGCAATTAATAACACAAGCAGTCTTTAAATTCGTTTTACTAATAATTCTCGCAGTGGACTTTGAATATACTTCATTTTGTTCAGCTAATACTTCGATATCTTTGGTAGTAAGTGTTCGTTGCGCAGCAGAATTGCAACCCTTAATACTAAGAGTAGAACAAACATATTTCACATTTTTGCAATTGTTTGGTACAACTCTGAATACATTATCGTCATTTTGTTCTTTAATATTTTCTAACATATCGACAATTTGTCAAATCCTGCACAGCGTGCGCGGCGGCACCGGCGACGGCGGTGATGGTAGCCGGCGAGCCGGCCGGTAGAGCGCGCGCCCGCCGCGAGCGCTCGCCTCAGCGGGCACGGCGCCGGGCGGCCGCTCCTGTTGGCGCTGCGGCAAGACGCATGGCACAGACAGGTGCCGGTTCAAACACTACAACTGTGACGAGTGCGGTCAAAGAGGGCATAATAAAGTGATGTGTAAACAAGTGCGCGGTAGTGGCGGCCGGCAAAATTATGTGAGTGAAGAATCGGACGACGGTTTGTACAACATTGAAGTGGCAGCGCGAGGTAACAAACCCTACTTTATTAACTTGTTAATTGATAATAATATAGTCGAATGTGAATTTGACACCGGTAGTCGCATTTCTGCTATTAGCGAAGACATGTATTATAGTATGTTTTCCTATAGAAAAATTAAAAATGATAATTTAATTTTACGCGGCTATTCAGGTTCCCAAATCAAGTCTTTCGGTTACATTGAGGTAGACGTTTGCCTAGGTAATACGAAAGAAAAATCATTACGTCCGTATACGATTAAAAGACGGGGCACGACCCTTGTTAGGTAGAGATTGGATGCGCGCTTTAAAAATTACCCAAATTAACCTCAATGCAACTATAGATGATGGATTTGTGAACCAATTGTGTAAAAAGTTTCTGGAAGTTTTTTTTGACAAATTAAGCACATGCAAGCAAACTATTCGATTACAGGTTTCCGATAATGAACCAGTTTATGTGCGGGCGAAACCGGTGCCACTAGCACTACGTGCACGGGTAGAAAAGGAGTTAACACGCCTCGAGGCGGACGGTTCTATCTATCGCATCGATAATTCTGACTACGGCACCCCAATAGACCCCGTGGTAAAAAGAAATGGTCATACACGCATTTGTGGTGATTATAAGATCACAATTAACCCTAAGTTAAAAAGAGACTATTATCCTCTACCGCGCATTGAGGAATTATTCGAAAATCTTCGGGAAGGAGAAAGGTTCACAAATATAGATTTAAGGCACGCGTACGAGCAGTGCATTCTATCAGACGATTCGCAGCCCTATACCGCGAACACTACACACATTGGTACGATTGCGTACTGGCGTAATCCTTGCGGTTTGTCGTGTATACCGGAGAAATTTCAAAAATTAATGGAGGAGACTCTGCGAGGGGTGGCGGCGTGTGTCATGTGTGACGTGCGTCAATCAAGCAAATTGCGTCAATTAGTCCTACGTGCTCCATTGTGGCGTTGAACTTGTCTTGAGGGGAGTTTGCTCCGTGGAGTGTGCGTTGAAGAACGCCACAGTCAGAGAGCGTGGTTTAGTTGTACCTAAAGATTGTACTGTCATTATGGATTAAAGAAAAAAGTGCTAAGGCGCACTTGAAGGACCAAATTGCGTCAATTAATCCTATGTGCTCCATTGTGGCGTTAAACTTGTCTTGAGGGGAGTTTGCTCCGTGGAGTTTGCGTTGAAGAACGCCACAGTCAGAGAACGTGGTTTAGTTTTACTTAAAGATTGTACTGTCATTATGGATTTAAGAAAAAAGTGCTTAGCCGCACTTGAAGGACCAAATTGCATCAATTAGTCCTATGTGCTCCATTGTGGCGTCGAACTTGTCTTGAGGGGAGTTTGCTCCGTGGAGTTTGCGTTGAAGAACGCCACAGTCAGAGAACGTGGTTTAGTTTTACTTAAAGATTGTACTATCATTATGGATTTAAGAAAAAAGTTCTTAGGCGCACTTGAAGGACCAAATTGCTCCAATTAGTCTTATGTGCTCCATTGTGGCGTTGAATTTGTCTTGAGCTTGTTTTCGACATTTGATAGTTTCAAGTTCGGCGGTGGTGGAAAAGCTTTCCACTTAGGAGGTTCATATTGTTTCATAGCATCGGGAAGGGGTGCTGGGTATCTAGGTGCTATTAGATTTTGTGGTGATACGAATCTAACAGGTGGAACAGGAGAACTTCCTGAAGTCATCATTGTAGGGGGTTCATCATCAGTTAAGTTTACACTTACCGATAGCTGCCTAGGTCTTTTTTCAGGTCTCTGTGTTGTTGGGGAATTGCTTATACTTTTTGGTAACGTATTGTTTGTCTGTTGCGGTTTGCCAGGAGCAATAGTGTTTGTTTGTGTTATAATGTTTGATTTAGTTGCTATATTATTTGCAGCTGGTACCAATTTTGGAACAGAAATTTGTTGACTTGAGTTATTTTGAGATTTCTCAAGTGTATTGCTAGTTAACATTTCCGTAACGATATAACAATATGATGTAGGATTCGAATCTCTTCCTTGTATACATTTTCATTTGATGATAAGTCATCAATACTTGTATACTGACAGATCTTGTTATTTTTAGAGATGTTATTGGTGCCTTTTGTTGTTCTTCTTGTATTGATTTTAAAACCACATGCAGATCTCTATTTTGCTTATTCAACATCTTAGCTTTCTTTTTATATTTTTCAACGGTAAGTGCCATAGTCCTAAGCTGAGATTTAATATCTTCTAAACTGCTTCTATCTACAAAACTTTCAACAAATTTTAAAATAAGTAGTTCCTCAAAGTCTTCTTTGGCCATATCAGCTAAATTATTTTTTGCGAGTTTTAAGAAAATTGCATGGCAATATAGGTCTCGTATTCAAATTTTTTAAGTCTTTGTTTTCATTGCACATATTATTTGTTTTTCAAATTCGGTACAATTTTTTCAGTTGCTGATTCTGTTGCAACATTTTCATTTGGATATATATTTTTATAACATATACTTGTATCACCTTGCTCCAAAATTTTCCATGTAGAAGAATTTTGACTAATAGAATCTTTTTTAGCGCATATATCTTCATCTGTTAACATAATATCATCATCGTCTTCAACTCTTATACACTGCTCGTTATTGTTTGGTTTTGGAATACTCTGTGATACCTCAGGTTGCTCATCTTCATCATCAGAAAGTATATATAAGGTGTTGGATAACTTGCATATCATTGTTGATTTTTTCTTCTCTTCTATCTTTTTTTCATCTACTTTAGTGTCGCCTTTCACCACATTGGTTTTCTTTAACTCGTCTACATGTTCTTGAACCCCTTTTTTCGTAATTAATTGAGTTTCTGATTGATGAACAATTTTTAAATCAATGTTATTTACTTCCACACCGTGCTCCTTATCTAGATGTGCTTCAGCAAATTTAATAGCTTCACTGCAATTAATAACACAAGCAGTCTTTAAATTCGTTTTACTAATAATTCCCGCAGTGGACTTTGAATATACTTCATTTTGTTCAGCTAATACTTCGATATCTTTGGTAGTAAGTGTTCGTTGCGCAGCAGAATTGCAACCCTTAATACTAAGAATATAACAAACATATTTCACATTTTTGCAATTGTTTGGTACAACTCTGAATACATTATCGTCATTTTCTTCTTTAATATTTTCTAACATATCGACAATTTGTCAAATCCTGCACTACGTGCGCGGCGGCACCGGCGGCGGCGGTGATGGCAGCCGGCGAGCCGGCCGGCAGAGCGCGCGCCCGCCGCGAGCGCCCGGCTCAGCGGGCACGGCGCCGGGCGGGCGCTCCTGTTCGCGCTGCGGCAAGACGCATGGCACAGACAGGTGCCGGTTCAAACACTACAACTGTGACGAGTGCGGTCAAAGAGGGCATAATAAAGTGATGTGTAAACAAGTGCGCGGTAGTGGCGGCCGGCAAAATTATGTGAGTGAAGAATCGGACGACGGTTTGTACAACATTGAAGTGGCAGCGTGAGGTAACAAACCCTACTTTATTAACTTGTTAATTGATAATAATATAGTCGAATGTGAATTTGACACCGGTAGTCGCATTTCTGCGATTAGCGAAGACATGTATTATAGTATGTTTTCCTATAGAAAAATTAAAAATGATAATTTAATTTTACGCGGCTATTCAGGTTCCCAAATCAAGTCTTTCGGTTACATTGAGGTAGACGTTTGCCTAGGTAATACGAAAGAAAAATCATTACGTCCGTATACGATTAAAAGACGGGGCACGGCCCTTGTTAGGTAGAGATTGGATGCGCGCTTTAAAAATTACCGAAATTAACCTCAATGCAACTGTAGATGATGGATTTGTGAACCAATTGTGTAAAAAGTTTCTGGAAGTTTTTTTTGACAAATTAAGCACATGCAAGAAAACTATTCGATTACAGGTTTCCGATAATGAACCAGTTTATGTGCGGGCGAAACCGGTGCCACGAGCACTACGTGCACGGGTAGAAAAGGAGTTAACACGCCTCGAGGCGGACGGTTCTATCTATCGCGTCGATTATTCTGATTACGGCACCCCAATAGTCCCCGTGGTAAAAAGAAATGGTGATACACGCATTTGTGGTGATTATAAGATCACAATTAACCCTAAGTTAAAAAGAGGCTATTATCCTCTACCGCGCATTGAGGAATTATTCGAAAATCTTAGGGAAGGAGAAAAGTTCACAAATATAGATTTAAGGCACGCGTACGAGCAGTGCATTCTATCAGACGATTCGCAGCCCTATACCGCGAACACTACACACATGGGTACGATTGCGTACTGGCGTAATCCTTGCGGTTTGTCGTGTATACCGGAGAAATTTCAAAAATTAATGGAGGAGACTCTGCGAGGGGTGGCGGCGTGTGTCATGTGTGACGTGCGTCAATCAAACAAATTGCATCAATTAGTCCTACGTGCTCCATTGTGGCGTTGAACTTGTCTTGAGGGGAGTTTGCTCCGTGGAGTGTGCGTTGAAGAACGCCACAGTCAGAGAGCGTGGTTTAGTTCTACCTAAAGATTGTAATGTCATTATGGATTTAATAAAAAAGTGCTTAGGCGCACTTGAAGGACCAAATTGCGTCAATTAATCCTATGTGCACCATTGTGGCGTTAAACTTGTCTTGAGGGGAGTTTGCTCCGTGGAGTTTGCGTTGAAGAACGCCACAGTCAGAGAGCGTGGTTTAATTTTACTTAAAGATTGTACTGTCATTATGGATTTAAGAAAAAGGTGTTTAGGCGCACTTGAAGGACCAAATTGCATCAATTAGTCCTATGTGCTCCATTGTGGCGTCGAACTTGTCTTGAGGGGAGTTTGCTCCGTGGAGTTTGCGTTGAAGAACGCCACAGTCAGAGAGCGTGGTTTAGTTTTACTTAAAGATTGTACTGTCATTATGGATTTAAGAAAAAAGTTCTTAGGCGCACTTGAAGGACCAAATTGCGTCAATTAGTGTTATGTGCTCCATTGTTGCGTTGAATTTGTCCTGAGCTTGTTTTCGACATTTGATAGTTTCAAGTTCGGCGGTGGTGGAAAAGCTTTCCACTTAGGAGGTTCATATTGTTTCATAGCATCGGGAAGGGGTGCTGGGTATCTAGGTGCTATTAGATTTTGTGGTGGTACGAATCTAACAGGTGGAACAGGAGAACTTCCTGAAGCCATCATTGTAGGGGGTTCATCATCAGTTAAGTTTACAGTTACCGATAGCTGCCTAGGTCTTTTTTCAGGTCTCTGTGTTGTTGGGGAATTGCTTATACTTTTTGGTAACGTATTGTTTGTCTGTTGCAATTTGCCAGGAGCAATAGTGTGTGTTTGTGTTATAATGTTTGATTTAGTTGCTATATTATTTGCAGCTGGTACCAATTTTGGAACAGAAATTTGTTGACTTGAGTTATTTTGAGATTTCTCAAGTGTATTGCTAGTTAACATTTCCGTAACGATATAACAATATGATGTAGGATTCGAATCTCTTCCTTGTATGCATTTTCATTTGATGATAAGTCATCAATACTTGTATACCGACAGATCTTGTTATTTTTAGAGATGTTATTGGTGCCTTTTGTTGTTCTTCTTGTATTGATTTTAAAACCACTTGCAGATCTCTATTTTGCTTATTCAACATCTTAGCTTTCTTTTCATATTTTTCAACGGTAAGTGCCATAGTCCTAAGCTGAGATTTAATATCTTCTAAACTGCTTCTATCTACAAAACTTTCAACAAATTTTAAAATAAGTAGTTCCTCAAAGTCTTCTTTGGCCATATCAGCCAAATTATTTTTTGCGAGTTTTAAGAAAATTGCATGGCAATATAGGTCTCGTATTCAAATTTTTTAAGTCTTTGTTTTCATTGCACATATTATTTTTTTTTCAAATTCGGTACAATTTTTTCAGTTGCTGATTCTGTTGCAACATTTTCATTTGGATATATATTTTTATAACATATACTTGTATCACCTTGCTCCAAAATTTTCCATGTAGAAGAATTTTGACTAATAGAATCTTTTTTAGCGCATATATCTTCATCTGTTAACATAATATCATCATCGTCTTCAACTCTTATACACTGCTCGTTATTGTTTGGTTTTGGAATACTCTGTGATACCTCAGGTTGCTCATCTTCATCATCAGAAAGTATATATAAGGTGTTGGATAACTTGCATATCATTGTTGATTTTTTCTTCTCTTCTATCTTTTTTTCATCTACTTTTGTGTCGCCTTTCACCACATTGGTTTTCTTTAACTCGTCTACATGTTCTTGAACCCCTTTTTTCGTAATTAATTGAGTTTCTGATTGATGAACAATTTTTAAATCAATGTTATTTACTTCCACACCGTGCTCCTTATCTAGATGTGCTTCAGCAAATTTAATAGCTTCACTGCAATTAATAACACAAGCAGTCTTTAAATTCGTTTTACTAATAATTCCCGCAGTGGACTTTGAATATACTTCATTTTGTTCAGCTAATACTTCGATATCTTTGGTAGTAAGTGTTCGTTGCGCAGCAGAATTGCAACCCTTAATACTAAGAGTAGAACAAACATATTTCACATTTTTGCAATTGCTTGGTACAACTCTGAATACATTATCGTCATTTTCTTCTTTAATATTTTCTAACATATCGACAATTTGTCAAATCCTGCACTACGTGCGCGGCGGCACCGGCGGCGGCGGTGATGGCAGCTGGCGAGCCGGCCGGCAGAGCGCGCGCCCGCCGCGAGCGCCCGGCTCAGCGGGCACGGCGCCGAGCGGGCGCTCCTGTTCGCGCTGCGGCAAGACGCATGGCACAGACAGGTGCCGGTTCAAACACTACAACTGTGACGAGTGCGGTCAAAGAGGGCATAATAAAGTGATGTGTAAACAAGTGCGCGGTAGTGGCGGCCGGCAAAATTATGTGAGTGAAGAATCGGACGACGGTTTGTACAACATTGAAGTGGCAGCGTGAGGTAACAAACCCTACTTTATTAACTTGTTAATTGATAATAATATAGTCGAATGTGAATTTGACACCGGTAGTCGCATTTCTGCGATTAGCGAAGACATGTATTATAGTATGTTTTCCTATAGAAAAATTAAAAATGATAATTTAATTTTACGCGGCTATTCAGGTTCCCAAATCAAGTCTTTCGGTTACATTGAGGTAGACGTTTGCCTAGGTAATACGAAAGAAAAATCATTACGTCCGTATACGATTAAAAGACGGGGCACGGCCCTTGTTAGGTAGAGATTGGATGCGCGCTTTAAAAATTACCGAAATTAACCTCAATGCAACTGTAGATGATGGATTTGTGAACCAATTGTGTAAAAAGTTTCTGGAAGTTTTTTTTGACAAATTAAGCACATGCAAGAAAACTATTCGATTACAGGTTTCCGATAATGAACCAGTTTATGTGCGGGCGAAACCGGTGCCACGAGCACTACGTGCACGGGTAGAAAAGGAGTTAACACGCCTCGAGGCGGACGGTTCTATCTATCGCGTCGATTATTCTGATTACGGCACCCCAATAGTCCCCGTGGTAAAAAGAAATGGTGATACACGCATTTGTGGTGATTATAAGATCACAATTAACCCTAAGTTAAAAAGAGGCTATTATCCTCTACCGCGCATTGAGGAATTATTCGAAAATCTTAGGGAAGGAGAAAAGTTCACAAATATAGATTTAAGGCACGCGTACGAGCAGTGCATTCTATCAGACGATTCGCAGCCCTATACCGCGAACACTACACACATGGGTACGATTGCGTACTGGCGTAATCCTTGCGGTTTGTCGTGTATACCGGAGAAATTTCAAAAATTAATGGAGGAGACTCTGCGAGGGGTGGCGGCGTGTGTCATGTGTGACGTGCGTCAATCAAACAAATTGCATCAATTAGTCCTACGTGCTCCATTGTGGCGTTGAACTTGTCTTGAGGGGAGTTTGCTCCGTGGAGTGTGCGTTGAAGAACGCCACAGTCAGAGAGCGTGGTTTAGTTCTACCTAAAGATTGTAATGTCATTATGGATTTAATAAAAAAGTGCTTAGGCGCACTTGAAGGACCAAATTGCGTCAATTAATCCTATGTGCACCATTGTGGCGTTAAACTTGTCTTGAGGGGAGTTTGCTCCGTGGAGTTTGCGTTGAAGAACGCCACAGTCAGAGAGCGTGGTTTAATTTTACTTAAAGATTGTACTGTCATTATGGATTTAAGAAAAAGGTGTTTAGGCGCACTTGAAGGACCAAATTGCATCAATTAGTCCTATGTGCTCCATTGTGGCGTCGAACTTGTCTTGAGGGGAGTTTGCTCCGTGGAGTTTGCGTTGAAGAACGCCACAGTCAGAGAGCGTGGTTTAGTTTTACTTAAAGATTGTACTGTCATTATGGATTTAAGAAAAAAGTTCTTAGGCGCACTTGAAGGACCAAATTGCGTCAATTAGTGTTATGTGCTCCATTGTTGCGTTGAATTTGTCCTGAGCTTGTTTTCGACATTTGATAGTTTCAAGTTCGGCGGTGGTGGAAAAGCTTTCCACTTAGGAGGTTCATATTGTTTCATAGCATCGGGAAGGGGTGCTGGGTATCTAGGTGCTATTAGATTTTGTGGTGGTACGAATCTAACAGGTGGAACAGGAGAACTTCCTGAAGCCATCATTGTAGGGGGTTCATCATCAGTTAAGTTTACAGTTACCGATAGCTGCCTAGGTCTTTTTTCAGGTCTCTGTGTTGTTGGGGAATTGCTTATACTTTTTGGTAACGTATTGTTTGTCTGTTGCAATTTGCCAGGAGCAATAGTGTGTGTTTGTGTTATAATGTTTGATTTAGTTGCTATATTATTTGCAGCTGGTACCAATTTTGGAACAGAAATTTGTTGACTTGAGTTATTTTGAGATTTCTCAAGTGTATTGCTAGTTAACATTTCCGTAACGATATAACAATATGATGTAGGATTCGAATCTCTTCCTTGTATGCATTTTCATTTGATGATAAGTCATCAATACTTGTATACCGACAGATCTTGTTATTTTTAGAGATGTTATTGGTGCCTTTTGTTGTTCTTCTTGTATTGATTTTAAAACCACTTGCAGATCTCTATTTTGCTTATTCAACATCTTAGCTTTCTTTTCATATTTTTCAACGGTAAGTGCCATAGTCCTAAGCTGAGATTTAATATCTTCTAAACTGCTTCTATCTACAAAACTTTCAACAAATTTTAAAATAAGTAGTTCCTCAAAGTCTTCTTTGGCCATATCAGCCAAATTATTTTTTGCGAGTTTTAAGAAAATTGCATGGCAATATAGGTCTCGTATTCAAATTTTTTAAGTCTTTGTTTTCATTGCACATATTATTTTTTTTTCAAATTCGGTACAATTTTTTCAGTTGCTGATTCTGTTGCAACATTTTCATTTGGATATATATTTTTATAACATATACTTGTATCACCTTGCTCCAAAATTTTCCATGTAGAAGAATTTTGACTAATAGAATCTTTTTTAGCGCATATATCTTCATCTGTTAACATAATATCATCATCGTCTTCAACTCTTATACACTGCTCGTTATTGTTTGGTTTTGGAATACTCTGTGATACCTCAGGTTGCTCATCTTCATCATCAGAAAGTATATATAAGGTGTTGGATAACTTGCATATCATTGTTGATTTTTTCTTCTCTTCTATCTTTTTTTCATCTACTTTTGTGTCGCCTTTCACCACATTGGTTTTCTTTAACTCGTCTACATGTTCTTGAACCCCTTTTTTCGTAATTAATTGAGTTTCTGATTGATGAACAATTTTTAAATCAATGTTATTTACTTCCACACCGTGCTCCTTATCTAGATGTGCTTCAGCAAATTTAATAGCTTCACTGCAATTAATAACACAAGCAGTCTTTAAATTCGTTTTACTAATAATTCCCGCAGTGGACTTTGAATATACTTCATTTTGTTCAGCTAATACTTCGATATCTTTGGTAGTAAGTGTTCGTTGCGCAGCAGAATTGCAACCCTTAATACTAAGAGTAGAACAAACATATTTCACATTTTTGCAATTGCTTGGTACAACTCTGAATACATTATCGTCATTTTCTTCTTTAATATTTTCTAACATATCGACAATTTGTCAAATCCTGCACTACGTGCGCGGCGGCACCGGCGGCGGCGGTGATGGCAGCTGGCGAGCCGGCCGGCAGAGCGCGCGCCCGCCGCGAGCGCCCGGCTCAGCGGGCACGGCGCCGGGCGGGCGCTCCTGTTCGCGCTGCGGCAAGACGCATGGCACAGACAGGTGCCGGTTCAAACACTACAACTGTGACGAGTGCGGTCAAAGAGGGCATAATAAAGTGATGTGTAAACAAGTGCGCGGTAGTGGCGGCCGGCAAAATTATGTGAGTGAAGAATCGGACGACGGTTTGTACAACATTGAAGTGGCAGCGTGAGGTAACAAACCCTACTTTATTAACTTGTTAATTGATAATAATATAGTCGAATGTGAATTTGACACCGGTAGTCGCATTTCTGCGATTAGCGAAGACATGTATTATAGTATGTTTTCCTATAGAAAAATTAAAAATGATAATTTAATTTTACGCGGCTATTCAGGTTCCCAAATCAAGTCTTTCGGTTACATTGAGGTAGACGTTTGCCTAGGTAATACGAAAGAAAAATCATTACGTCCGTATACGATTAAAAGACGGGGCACGGCCCTTGTTAGGTAGAGATTGGATGCGCGCTTTAAAAATTACCGAAATTAACCTCAATGCAACTGTAGATGATGGATTTGTGAACCAATTGTGTAAAAAGTTTCTGGAAGTTTTTTTTGACAAATTAAGCACATGCAAGAAAACTATTCGATTACAGGTTTCCGATAATGAACCAGTTTATGTGCGGGCGAAACCGGTGCCACGAGCACTACGTGCACGGGTAGAAAAGGAGTTAACACGCCTCGAGGCGGACGGTTCTATCTATCGCGTCGATTATTCTGATTACGGCACCCCAATAGTCCCCGTGGTAAAAAGAAATGGTGATACACGCATTTGTGGTGATTATAAGATCACAATTAACCCTAAGTTAAAAAGAGGCTATTATCCTCTACCGCGCATTGAGGAATTATTCGAAAATCTTAGGGAAGGAGAAAAGTTCACAAATATAGATTTAAGGCACGCGTACGAGCAGTGCATTCTATCAGACGATTCGCAGCCCTATACCGCGAACACTACACACATGGGTACGATTGCGTACTGGCGTAATCCTTGCGGTTTGTCGTGTATACCGGAGAAATTTCAAAAATTAATGGAGGAGACTCTGCGAGGGGTGGCGGCGTGTGTCATGTGTGACGTGCGTCAATCAAACAAATTGCGTCAATTAGTCCTACGTGCTCCATTGTGGCGTTGAACTTGTCTTGAGGGGAGTTTGCTCCGTGGAGTGTGCGTTGAAGAACGCCACAGTCAGAGAGCGTGGTTTAGTTCTACCTAAAGATTGTAATGTCATTATGGATTTAATAAAAAAGTGCTTAGGCGCACTTGAAGGACCAAATTGCGTCAATTAATCCTATGTGCACCATTGTGGCGTTAAACTTGTCTTGAGGGGAGTTTGCTCCGTGGAGTTTGCGTTGAAGAACGCCACAGTCAGAGAGCGTGGTTTAATTTTACTTAAAGATTGTACTGTCATTATGGATTTAAGAAAAAGGTGTTTAGGCGCACTTGAAGGACCAAATTGCATCAATTAGTCCTATGTGCTCCATTGTGGCGTCGAACTTGTCTTGAGGGGAGTTTGCTCCGTGGAGTTTGCGTTGAAGAACGCCACAGTCAGAGAGCGTGGTTTAGTTTTACTTAAAGATTGTACTGTCATTATGGATTTAAGAAAAAAGTTCTTAGGCGCACTTGAAGGACCAAATTGCGTCAATTAGTGTTATGTGCTCCATTGTTGCGTTGAATTTGTCCTGAGCTTGTTTTCGACATTTGATAGTTTCAAGTTCGGCGGTGGTGGAAAAGCTTTCCACTTAGGAGGTTCATATTGTTTCATAGCATCGGGAAGGGGTGCTGGGTATCTAGGTGCTATTAGATTTTGTGGTGGTACGAATCTAACAGGTGGAACAGGAGAACTTCCTGAAGCCATCATTGTAGGGGGTTCATCATCAGTTAAGTTTACAGTTACCGATAGCTGCCTAGGTCTTTTTTCAGGTCTCTGTGTTGTTGGGGAATTGCTTATACTTTTTGGTAACGTATTGTTTGTCTGTTGCGATTTGCCAGGAGCAATAGTGTGTGTTTGTGTTATAATGTTTGATTTAGTTGCTATATTATTTGCAGCTGGTACCAATTTTGGAACAGAAATTTGTTGACTTGAGTTATTTTGAGATTTCTCAAGTGTATTGCTAGTTAACATTTCCGTAACGATATAACAATATGATGTAGGATTCGAATCTCTTCCTTGTATGCATTTTCATTTGATGATAAATCATCAATACTTGTATACCGACAGATCTTGTTATTTTTAGAGATGTTATTGGTGCCTTTTGTTGTTCTTCTTGTATTGATTTTAAAACCACTTGCAGATCTCTATTTTGCTTATTCAACATCTTAGCTTTCTTTTCATATTTTTCAACGGTAAGTGCCATAGTCCTAAGCTGAGATTTAATATCTTCTAAACTGCTTCTATCTACAAAACTTTCAACAAATTTTAAAATAAGTAGTTCCTCAAAGTCTTCTTTGGCCATATCAGCCAAATTATTTTTTGCGAGTTTTAAGAAAATTGCATGGCAATATAGGTCTCGTATTCAAATTTTTTAAGTCTTTGTTTTCATTGCACATATTATTTTTTTTTCAAATTCGGTACAATTTTTTCAGTTGCTGATTCTGTTGCAACATTTTCATTTGGATATATATTTTTATAACATATACTTGTATCACCTTGCTCCAAAATTTTCCATGTAGAAGAATTTTGACTAATAGAATCTTTTTTAGCGCATATATCTTCATCTGTTAACATAATATCATCATCGTCTTCAACTCTTATACACTGCTCGTTATTGTTTGGTTTTGGAATACTCTGTGATACCTCAGGTTGCTCATCTTCATCATCAGAAAGTATATATAAGGTGTTGGATAACTTGCATATCATTGTTGATTTTTTCTTCTCTTCTATCTTTTTTTCATCTACTTTTGTGTCGCCTTTCACCACATTGGTTTTCTTTAACTCGTCTACATGTTCTTGAACCCCTTTTTTCGTAATTAATTGAGTTTCTGATTGATGAACAATTTTTAAATCAATGTTATTTACTTCCACACCGTGCTCCTTATCTAGATGTGCTTCAGCAAATTTAATAGCTTCACTGCAATTAATAACACAAGCAGTCTTTAAATTCGTTTTACTAATAATTCCCGCAGTGGACTTTGAATATACTTCATTTTGTTCAGCTAATACTTCGATATCTTTGGTAGTAAGTGTTCGTTGCGCAGCAGAATTGCAACCCTTAATACTAAGAGTAGAACAAACATATTTCACATTTTTGCAATTGCTTGGTACAACTCTGAATACATTATCGTCATTTTCTTCTTTAATATTTTCTAACATATCGACAATTTGTCAAATCCTGCACTACGTGCGCGGCGGCACCGGCGGCGGCGGTGATGGCAGCTGGCGAGCCGGCCGGCAGAGCGCGCGCCCGCCGCGAGCGCCCGGCTCAGCGGGCACGGCGCCGGGCGGCCGCTCCTGTTCGCGCTGCGGCAAGACGCATGGCACAGACAGGTGCCGGTTCAAACACTACAACTGTGACGAGTGCGGTCAAAGAGGGCATAATAAAGTGATGTGTAAACAAGTGCGCAGTAGTGGCGGCCGGCAAAATTATGTAAGTGAAGAATCGGACGACGGTTTGTACAACATTGAAGTGGCAGCGTGAGGTAACAAACCCTACTTTATTAACTTGTTAATTGATAATAATATAGTCGAATGTGAATTTGACACCGGTAGTCGCATTTCTGCTATTAGCGAAGACATGTATTATAGTATGTTTTCCTATAGAAAAATTAAAAATGATAATTTAATTTTACGCGGCTATTCAGGTTCCCAAATCAAGTCTTTCGGTTACATTGAGGTAGACGTTTGCCTAGGTAATACGAAAGAAAAATCATTACGTCCGTATACGATTAAAAGACGGGGCACGGCCCTTGTTAGGTAGAGATTGGATGCGCGCTTTAAAAATTACCGAAATTAACCTCAATGCAACTGTAGATGATGGATTTGTGAACCAATTGTGTAAAAAGTTTCTGGAAGTTTTTTTTGACAAATTAAGCACATGCAAGAAAACTATTCGATTACAGGTTTCCGATAATGAACCAGTTTATGTGCGGGCGAAACCGGTGCCACGAGCACTACGTGCACGGGTAGAAAAGGAGTTAACACGCCTCGAGGCGGACGGTTCTATCTATCGCGTCGATTATTCTGATTACGGCACCCCAATAGTCCCCGTGGTAAAAAGAAATGGTGATACACGCATTTGTGGTGATTATAAGATCACAATTAACCCTAAGTTAAAAAGAGGCTATTATCCTCTACCGCGCATTGAGGAATTATTCGAAAATCTTAGGGAAGGAGAAAAGTTCACAAATGTAGATTTAAGGCACGCGTACGAGCAGTGCATTCTATCAGACGATTCGCAGCCCTATACCGCGAACACTACACACATGGGTACGATTGCGTACTGGCGTACTCCTTGCGGTTTGTCGTGTATACCGGAGAAATTTCAAAAATTAATGGAGGAGACTCTGCGAGGGGTGGCGGCGTGTGTCATGTGTGACGTGCGTCAATCAAACAAATTGCGTCAATTAGTCCTACGTGCTCCATTGTGGCGTTGAACTTGTCTTGAGGGGAGTTTGCTCCGTGGAGTGTGCGTTGAAGAACGCCACAGTCAGAGAGCGTGGTTTAGTTCCACCTAAAGTTTGTACTGTCATTATGGATTTAATAAAAAAGTGCTTAGGCGCACTTGAAGGACCAAATTGCGTCAATTAATCCTATGTGCATCATTGTGGCGTTAAACTTGTCTTGAGGGGAGTTCGCTCCGTGGAGTTTGCGTTGAAGAACGCCACAGTCAGAGAGCGTGGTTTAATTTTACTTAAAGATTGTACTGTCATTATGGATTTAAGAAAAAGGTGTTTAGGCGCACTTGAAGGACCAAATTGCATCAATTAGTCCTATGTGCTCCATTGTGGCGTCGAACTTGTCTTGAGGGGAGTTTGCTCCGTGGAGTTTGCGTTGAAGAACGCCACAGTCAGAGAGCGTGGTTTAATTTTACTTAAAGATTGTACTGTCATTATGGATTTAAGAAAAAAGTTCTTAGGCGCACTTGAAGGACCAAATTGCGTCAATTAGTGTTATGTGCTCCATTGTTGCGTTGAATTTGTCTTGAGCTTGTTTTCGACATTTGATAGTTTCAAGTTCGGCGGTGGTGGAAAAGCTTTCCACTTAGGAGGTTCATATTGTTTCATAGCATCGGGAAGGGGTGCTGGGTATCTAGGTGCTATTAGATTTTGTGGTGGTACGAATCTAACAGGTGGAACAGGAGAACTTCCTGAAGCCATCATTGTAGGGGGTTCATCATCAGTTAAGTTTACAGTTACCGATAGCTGCCTAGGTCTTTTTTAAGGTCTCTGTGTTGTTAGGGAATTGCTTATACTTTTTGGTAACGTATTGTTTGTCTGTTGCGGTTTGCCAGCAGCAATAGTGTTTGTTTGTGTTATAATGTTTGATTTAGTTGCTATATTATTTGCAGCTGGTACCAATTTTGGAACAGAAATTTGTTGACTTGAGTTATTTTGAGATTTCTCAAGTGTATTGCTAGTTAACATTTCCGTAACGTTATAACAATATGATGTAGGATGCGAATCTCTTCCTTGTATGCATTTTCATTTGATGATAAGTCATCAATACTTGTATACCGACAGATCTTGTTATTTTTAGAGATGTTATTGGTGCCTTTTTTTGTTCTTCTTGTATTGATTTTAAAACCACTTGCAGATCTCTATTTCGCTTAGTCAACATCTTAGCTTTCTTTTTATATTTTTCAACGGTAAGTGCCATAGTCCTAAGCTGAGATTTAATATCTTCTAAACTGCTTCTATCTACAAAACTTTCAACAAATTTTAAAATAAATAGTTCCTCAAAGTCTTCTTTGGCCACATCAGCCAAATTATTTTTTGCGAGTTTTAAGAAAATTGCATGGCAATATTGGTCTCGTATTCAAATTTTTTAAGTCTTTGTGTTCATTGCACATATTATTTTTTTTTCAAATTCGGTACAATTTTTTCAGTTGCTGATTCTGTTGCAACATTTTCATTTGGATATATATTTTTATAACATATACTTGTATCACCTTGCACCAAAATTTTCCCTGTAGGAGAATTTTGACTAATAGAATCTTTTTTAGCGCATATATCTATTAACATAATATCTTCATCTATTAACATAATATCATCATCGTCTTCAACTCTTATACACTGCTCGTTATTGTTTGGTTTTGGAATACTCTGTGATACCTCAGGTTGCTCATCTTCATCATCAGAAAGTATATATAAGGTGTTGGATAACTTGCATATCATTGTTGATTTTTTCTTCTCTTCTATCTTTTTTTCATCTACTTTTGTGTCGCCTTTCACCACATTGGTTTTCTTTAACTCGTCTACATGTTCTTGAACCCCTTTTTTCGTAATTAATTGAGTTTCTGATTGATGAACAATTTTTAAATCAATGTTATTTACTTCCACACCTTGCTCCTTATCTAGATGTGCTTCAGCAAATTTAATAGCTTCACTGCAATTAATAACACAAGCTGTCTTTAAATTCGTTTTACTAAGAATTCCCGCAGTGGACTTTGAATATACTTCATTTTGTTCAGCTAATACTTCGATATCTTTAGTAGTAAGTGTTCGTTGCGCAGCAGAATTGCAACCCTTAATACTAAGAGTAGAACAAACATATTTCACATTTTTGCAATTGCTTGGTACAACTCTGAATACATTATCGTCATTTTCTTCTTTAATATTTTCTAACATATCGACAATTTGTCAAATCCTGCACTACGTGCGCGGCGGCACCGGCGGCGGCGGTGATGGCAGCTGGCGAGCCGGCCGGCAGAGCGCGCGCCCGCCGCGAGCGCCCGGCTCAGCGGGCACGGCGCCGGGCGGCCGCTCCTGTTCGCGCTGCGGCAAGACGCATGGCACAGACAGGTGCCGGTTCAAACACTACAACTGTGACGAGTGCGGTCAAAGAGGGCATAATAAAGTGATGTGTAAACAAGTGCGCAGTAGTGGCGGCCGGCAAAATTATGTAAGTGAAGAATCGGACGACGGTTTGTACAACATTGAAGTGGCAGCGTGAGGTAACAAACCCTACTTTATTAACTTGTTAATTGATAATAATATAGTCGAATGTGAATTTGACACCGGTAGTCGCATTTCTGCTATTAGCGAAGACATGTATTATAGTATGTTTTCCTATAGAAAAATTAAAAATGATAATTTAATTTTACGCGGCTATTCAGGTTCCCAAATCAAGTCTTTCGGTTACATTGAGGTAGACGTTTGCCTAGGTAATACGAAAGAAAAATCATTACGTCCGTATACGATTAAAAGACGGGGCACGGCCCTTGTTAGGTAGAGATTGGATGCGCGCTTTAAAAATTACCGAAATTAACCTCAATGCAACTGTAGATGATGGATTTGTGAACCAATTGTGTAAAAAGTTTCTGGAAGTTTTTTTTGACAAATTAAGCACATGCAAGAAAACTATTCGATTACAGGTTTCCGATAATGAACCAGTTTATGTGCGGGCGAAACCGGTGCCACGAGCACTACGTGCACGGGTAGAAAAGGAGTTAACACGCCTCGAGGCGGACGGTTCTATCTATCGCGTCGATTATTCTGATTACGGCACCCCAATAGTCCCCGTGGTAAAAAGAAATGGTGATACACGCATTTGTGGTGATTATAAGATCACAATTAACCCTAAGTTAAAAAGAGGCTATTATCCTCTACCGCGCATTGAGGAATTATTCGAAAATCTTAGGGAAGGAGAAAAGTTCACAAATGTAGATTTAAGGCACGCGTACGAGCAGTGCATTCTATCAGACGATTCGCAGCCCTATACCGCGAACACTACACACATGGGTACGATTGCGTACTGGCGTACTCCTTGCGGTTTGTCGTGTATACCGGAGAAATTTCAAAAATTAATGGAGGAGACTCTGCGAGGGGTGGCGGCGTGTGTCATGTGTGACGTGCGTCAATCAAACAAATTGCGTCAATTAGTCCTACGTGCTCCATTGTGGCGTTGAACTTGTCTTGAGGGGAGTTTGCTCCGTGGAGTGTGCGTTGAAGAACGCCACAGTCAGAGAGCGTGGTTTAGTTCCACCTAAAGTTTGTACTGTCATTATGGATTTAATAAAAAAGTGCTTAGGCGCACTTGAAGGACCAAATTGCGTCAATTAATCCTATGTGCATCATTGTGGCGTTAAACTTGTCTTGAGGGGAGTTCGCTCCGTGGAGTTTGCGTTGAAGAACGCCACAGTCAGAGAGCGTGGTTTAATTTTACTTAAAGATTGTACTGTCATTATGGATTTAAGAAAAAGGTGTTTAGGCGCACTTGAAGGACCAAATTGCATCAATTAGTCCTATGTGCTCCATTGTGGCGTCGAACTTGTCTTGAGGGGAGTTTGCTCCGTGGAGTTTGCGTTGAAGAACGCCACAGTCAGAGAGCGTGGTTTAATTTTACTTAAAGATTGTACTGTCATTATGGATTTAAGAAAAAAGTTCTTAGGCGCACTTGAAGGACCAAATTGCGTCAATTAGTGTTATGTGCTCCATTGTTGCGTTGAATTTGTCTTGAGCTTGTTTTCGACATTTGATAGTTTCAAGTTCGGCGGTGGTGGAAAAGCTTTCCACTTAGGAGGTTCATATTGTTTCATAGCATCGGGAAGGGGTGCTGGGTATCTAGGTGCTATTAGATTTTGTGGTGGTACGAATCTAACAGGTGGAACAGGAGAACTTCCTGAAGCCATCATTGTAGGGGGTTCATCATCAGTTAAGTTTACAGTTACCGATAGCTGCCTAGGTCTTTTTTAAGGTCTCTGTGTTGTTAGGGAATTGCTTATACTTTTTGGTAACGTATTGTTTGTCTGTTGCGGTTTGCCAGCAGCAATAGTGTTTGTTTGTGTTATAATGTTTGATTTAGTTGCTATATTATTTGCAGCTGGTACCAATTTTGGAACAGAAATTTGTTGACTTGAGTTATTTTGAGATTTCTCAAGTGTATTGCTAGTTAACATTTCCGTAACGTTATAACAATATGATGTAGGATGCGAATCTCTTCCTTGTATGCATTTTCATTTGATGATAAGTCATCAATACTTGTATACCGACAGATCTTGTTATTTTTAGAGATGTTATTGGTGCCTTTTTTTGTTCTTCTTGTATTGATTTTAAAACCACTTGCAGATCTCTATTTCGCTTAGTCAACATCTTAGCTTTCTTTTTATATTTTTCAACGGTAAGTGCCATAGTCCTAAGCTGAGATTTAATATCTTCTAAACTGCTTCTATCTACAAAACTTTCAACAAATTTTAAAATAAATAGTTCCTCAAAGTCTTCTTTGGCCACATCAGCCAAATTATTTTTTGCGAGTTTTAAGAAAATTGCATGGCAATATAGGTCTCGTATTCAAATTTTTTAAGTCTTTGTGTTCATTGCACATATTATTTTTTTTTCAAATTCGGTACAATTTTTTCAGTTGCTGATTCTGTTGCAACATTTTCATTTGGATATATATTTTTATAACATATACTTGTATCACCTTGCACCAAAATTTTCCCTGTAGGAGAATTTTGACTAATAGAATCTTTTTTAGCGCATATATCTATTAACATAATATCTTCATCTATTAACATAATATCATCATCGTCTTCAACTCTTATACACTGCTCGTTATTGTTTGGTTTTGGAATACTCTGTGATACCTCAGGTTGCTCATCTTCATCATCAGAAAGTATATATAAGGTGTTGGATAACTTGCATATCATTGTTGATTTTTTCTTCTCTTCTATCTTTTTTTCATCTACTTTTGTGTCGCCTTTCACCACATTGGTTTTCTTTAACTCGTCTACATGTTCTTGAACCCCTTTTTTCGTAATTAATTGAGTTTCTGATTGATGAACAATTTTTAAATCAATGTTATTTACTTCCACACCTTGCTCCTTATCTAGATGTGCTTCAGCAAATTTAATAGCTTCACTGCAATTAATAACACAAGCTGTCTTTAAATTCGTTTTACTAAGAATTCCCGCAGTGGACTTTGAATATACTTCATTTTGTTCAGCTAATACTTCGATATCTTTAGTAGTAAGTGTTCGTTGCGCAGCAGAATTGCAACCCCTAATACTAAGAGTAGAACAAACATATTTCACATTTTTGCAATTGTTTGGTACAACTCTGAATACATTATCGTCATTTTGTTCTTTAATATTTTCTAACTCCAGGCTAATGAGGTTGAACTAGCGGTGCGCGTGGGTAAAGCCCTCTAGGGCTCAACTATTCTAGGCGGTGTGGTTCCAACTGGCGGCCGAAGGGAATAGAGCGCACGTAGGCCGTGAGCGCACTTATATTTCCTCGGTTGCGAGAATCACGTGACATTCTAGAAGTTTCTTCTTTCCCCTCTCACCCCACCACCCCGGTGTGTACGGAGGGACAACAGGTGAAGGCAAGGTCGAAGAAAGGACAAAACGCTTGGCAAGCCTACCTTCGAATAAAATAAAAATACGAATGGTTTTTCGCGCAACCAATTGTCTTGCATAAATTTACATTTGCTAAGTTTAACGGTAAGCCCCATGCGCCGTAACCGTTCGAGTACAGCTCTTAAATTTTTCAAATGTTCTACATTGTTCGATCTCGTAACACAAATATCATGCAAAAAACAACGCACCCCACCACCCCGCGCTGCGTCTCCTCCATTAATTTTTGAAATTTCTCCGGTATACACGACAAACCGTAAGGAGTACGCCAGTACGCAAACGTACCCATGTGTGTAGTGTTCGCGATATAGGGCTGCTAGGTCGTCTGATAGAATGCACTGCTCGTACGCGTGCCTTAAATCTATTTTTGTGAACTTTTCTCCTCCCCTAAGATTTGCGAATAATTCCTCAATGCGCGGTAGAGGATAATATTCTCTTTTTAACTTAGGATTAATTGTGATCTTATGATCACCACAAATGCGTATATCACCATTTCTTTTTACCACGGGGACTATTGGGGTGCCGTAATCAGAATAATCGACGCGATAGATAGAACCGTCCGCCTCGAGGCTTGTTAACTCCTTTTCTACCCGTGCACGTAGTGCTAGTGGCACCGGTCTCGCCCACACATAAACTGGTTCATTATCGGAAAGCTGTAACGAATGGTTTGCTTGCCTAATTGTTGTGCCTAATTTGTCAAAAATAACTTCCGGAAACTCCTTACACAATTGGTTCACAAATCCATCATCTATAATTGCATTGAGGTTAATTTGGGTAATTTTTAAAGCGCGCATCCAATCTCTACC
Source organism: Parnassius smintheus behrii (assembly GCA_036936625.1). NCBI lineage: Eukaryota > Metazoa > Arthropoda > Insecta > Lepidoptera > Papilionidae > Parnassius > Parnassius smintheus. The sequence continues at coordinate 24,020,988 of JAUPFT010000029.1, read as the reverse complement.
TAACAAGGATCGTGCCCCGTCTTTTCATGTATACAGACTTAATGATTTTTCTTTCGTATTGCTTAGGCAAACGTCTACATCAATGTAACCGAGAGAATTGATTTGGGAACCTGAATAGCCGCGTAAAATTAAATTATTATTTTTAATTTTTCTATAGGAAAACATACTATAATACATATCTTCGCTAATAGCAGAAATGCGACTACCGGTGAACATTTCACATTCGACTATATTATTATCAATTAACAAGTTAGTAAAGTAGGGTTTGTTACCTCGCGCTGCCACTTCAATGTTGTACAAACCGTCGTCCGGTTCGTCACTCACATAATTATGCCGGCTGCCACTACCGCGCACTTATTACACACGCCTCTATTTGACTGAGGAGTGTCGTCAGTTCTTCAAAGGTGAGAGTTGCTTCACCGATCACTCGCTTCAAATGGAATTTTGTAGATTTCACTCCTGCCTCCCAAAGTTCGCCAAAGTTGGGACTGTGAGGAGGAATGAAATGCCACTCTGTACCATTCATTTCGAGGTGTTCGGCTATTGATGACTGAATAGCTGTCAACTGCTGTAACTCTCTGGAGGCACCTACGAATGTAGTGCCATTGTCACTTCACGGTTTGGCACAATGACCTAGCCTTGAAACAAAGCATCTGAACGCCGCTAAAAAGGCTTGAGTGCTCATGTCACTCACTGCTTCTAAGTGCAGCGCTCGAGTGACCATGCATACAAAGAGGCATATATAGCCCTTGTATGACCGATGGCCACGCCCTTTTGTTGTCCTTATGCTGATTGGACCAGCATAGTCAACCCCGCTGTGAAGAAATGGTCGAGCTGGGGTGCAACGAACAGTTGGTAGTGAACCCATAAATTGGTTTTTTGTACTGGCTCTTTGCCTGGCACATATGACACATTTGATGACATGATGTTTGACCAGATTTCTAACCCCAATAATCCAGTAGGCTGTTCTCAAATAGTTAATCATGAGCTGGGGACCCTCATGGAGGGTTTTATGGTGAGCGTCAGCTATGGTTAATTTAGTTAGGTGACGGGAGTGAGGCAGGACGATAGGATGTTTCATCTGTTCGCTGAGCTCTGACTTCTCCAGTCTCCCTCTTACTCTCATAATGTCCTTATCATCAAGGTAAGGACAGAGTGACCTTAATGGGCTTGATTTTAATTGTATATAGCCTTTGTTCTTTAATTCTTCATATTCTGTTGTAAATAGTTCTCTCTGTGTTTTTCTTATACAACTTTCGAGTGCAGCGTCTAATTCTGTCTTTTGTAAATATCCCTTTCTGTGTATTTTGTTCTCCCTTAAAAATCTACGACAGTATGCAACAATCCTAACTAATCTTCGTAACTGAGAAAACCGATCAAAGAACGATTCGTTTGGAATTGTCGCTACATGTACCTTTGCTGACTCTTCTAAATCTGTAGTACAATTGTTGTGATTTAGCCTATTGTAAACTACGTTTTGTAGCTTAAGAAACGGTGGTCCAGTAAACCATAAATTATTTTCTAGTATTGAACTAGGAAGCATCCCTCTCGAGGCACAGTCTGCTGGATTATCCTTTGTGGAGACGTGAAACCATTGCGACGCTTTCATTGAAGTTAATATTTCAGACGTTCTATTGGCGACAAATGTCTTCCATCTGCTTGGCTGTTTATCCAAGCCAACACAACAGTGGAATCAGTCCACGCCTTGACCCTTTCTTGAGAAATATTCAAGACCTCCGCTGTTTGTGATAGCAGTTGTGACAGCAAGACCGCTCCACAGAGTTCTAATCGCGGAATACTTATTTGTTTTACTGGTGCGACTCTAGTTTTAGCAACCAGCAACGATACATTAATGTTACCATCTGAACCGACAACTCGCAAGTAAACAGCAGCTGCGTAAGCTGTTTTGGAGGCGTCACTAAAACCGTGAAGTTCCAGATAGTCATTCGACCTTGTACCAAGCCAACGAGGAATCCGAACCTTGGTGAGTAATAATAACTCTTCACGATACGGTCTCCATTCATTTATTAAGTCATCGGTGAGCTCCTGGTCCCAATCAACACCTGCAAGCCACAACTTCTGGATGAAGACCTTCGCTATAATCACACTAGGAGCTAACCAACCTAATGGATCGAAAAGTCGTGCTATCACAGAAATAATAGCTCGTTTAGTTACAGGTGTGGTCGTGGGCATCGGGAGGTTTACCGTGTACTGGAAGCAGTCTGCGTTGCGATTCCAGGTAAGTCCTAGAATTTTAATAGTACTGTCAAGTTTTATTTCTACTTCGTTTTGTTTATGTCCTGGTTTATTTGGTTTATATTGTTCTATTGATTTTATGTCCTGTATGATATTGTAATTATTTGTGTTGTCCTTGTTATCCTTTGTCCTGTTTTGATCTATTTGTCCTTTTAATATATTACTTTCTATGTCCTGTATTTTGTTCACTATGTCTTGATCATTACTGTTCCATTTTTGAAGCGCAAATCCACCCTTTCCTAATAAGTCTGTCATTTGACGGTGTATTTCCAGGCCTTCTTCTACGTCGGTACAACCGGTCATCAAGTCGTCCATGTAGAAGCAGTTGAGAACCTTATCTGCAGCAACTGCATAATTGTGGCCTTCATCGTAGGCTACTTTATGAAGTGTTCTGACTGCTTGGTATGGCGCTGATGCCGTACCAAAGGTAACGGTCACTAGTTCGTAGTCCTCGATTTCGGTTTCAGAACTGTCTCGCCATAAAACGCGCTGAAACATTGCATCTTCATCCGAAATCCTGACCTGGCGGTACATTTTAACAATGTCTGCTACCAGTGCAATAGGGTGAAATCTCCATCTTAAAACTGTGTGTCTCAAATCAGACTGCAATGTAGGTCCCACCATCAACGTGTCATTGAGTGAAACTCCATTGTTGTTCTTCTCAGAGGCGTTGAACACGATACGTACCTTCGATGTAGTTTTGTCCTCCCGGATTACAGCATGGTGAGGTAAGTATACCGCTGCATCCCTATTCTTGTCCCCTTTATCTATCTTCCTCATGTGTCCTAGTTGTAAATACTCTTCTATTACCTGCTTGTATCTTTCCTTTAAATCTACATCTCTTCCTAACCTTTTTTCTAAAGATGTAAATGTACCATATACGTTGCTTTGGTTGAACTATTGCCGCCAAGGCCTGAGATAGTTCCTTGGATCGGGATTTTTTTCAGGTTGAGCAGCTGAACTACGGCCTCTGTAATAAAACATGCCTGCGAACCCTGATCGAGCAAGGCTCGGACCATTTGAAAGTCACCAGAGCGTGACTCGGCTTTTATTAGCGCTGTGGCTAATAAAACCTGTCGGGGCTTGGGACTATTACCTATTGACAGACATGAAACAATCGGGCCAGCATTAGGTGAACTAACACTGTCGACAGTCGATGTCGTCGAAGGTTGATCTCTTTTGTCCGACTCCTGGTTAATAATATGTAGTAGCGAATGATGGCGCCTTTGACAAACCTTACATGAAGTGGGCTTTCTACATTCCGAAACCCTGTGATTGCCGCCTAAACAGTTGAAACATATTTTATGTTTTGCCACAAAATCACGACGTGCTTCAACTGTCTGTTTCGAGAACTTCTTACAGAAACATAATTAGTGTCCTTCTGAGCAAAACTCACATCGAATTGATGAACTCATAGCCAACATTGCCTTCGGAGAGTGAGCAAATGAGGCTTTATTAATGCTGTTGCCCTGGTGAACTGGTACCCTTTTAGGATCTAAACATTCTAACGCACGAAACCGATTTTCTATAAAAGACTTAAATTGGTTGAAAGTTGGTAAGTCATTGCTGGAGTCATTGTTGCCAACACTAAGCTCCCATTGCTTACGCGTTTCGTTATCTAATTTAAATGAAACTATGTGAATTATAATAACATCCCATGTGCTCACGTTAATACCCAAATTGTTCAACGCATTAAGACAATCACAAGTGGTATCAAGTAACTCCTTCAGAGCTGTAGATGATTCCACCTGCATACGTTTTTGATTAAACAACCGTTTAAGAATACAATGTGTTAAATATTTCTTATTGTTATAACGCTTCTGTAATTGATTCCAGCACTGAATATAATTGGCATCAGTTACAGGTGTGTGGCGAATTAATTGTTCTGCTTCACCGGAAAGGTGGCTCTTTAGGTAATGAAGCCTTTGTACATTATCCAAAGATTCATTATTATGTACTAATGAGGTAAACAGATCGTGGAATGTTGTCCATTCGTCATATTTTCCTGAGAATGTTGAAATGGATATTTTGGGAAACTTTACGAAAGAACTACTTGATTTATTTATGGTGCTAGAAGTATTGGCTTGATTTAAATAATCTTTAGCTGACCGAATTTTGTTGAGGGTAGTTTTCATTAAGCTTTTGTAAACAATATAAGTGTCCTCTGTAGCATCATAAATATCAACAACCCTTTGTGATATATCGTCTGCTTTGAAACGTTCGTATAACTTAGTATTATTTTCTTTGAACAATGCCCAATCCTTTTCCAATAATTCTTGTCTTGTTTCTATATACTCTATGGTTAACCTATCTTTACCACATTTTTTAAAATTAGTTAATCCCTTTGTTATAACATTTTGTTGATCTTTTAATACATTAATTAATCCTTCCATTTTATTATTTATTTGATTTTGTAATTAATAAAATGTGTCTAAATTGATTTAACCTTGTAAATAACAATGTAAAGTTGATAAAACTAGATATAAAACTTGTTTTTATTTAAAACAAAGTGTTTCAAATCTATGTTGACAAAATAAAATTCTAGAAATAATACAAGTGTTTGGAAACACACAAAATCTGGTAGAAATCGGGCATAGGTCTAAAATTGTCCTTAAAATTTTACAAGTCCAAGATAGTTATTTACTTTTTCAATGTTTAAATTGACGTTCGAATAGAGTTCAAATTCACTCGATTTGTGGACGATGTAATTAAACAAAATTTACTCACGAAACTGCACTTCACCCAAACACCTTTGAACCTGCAAGTGGCGCCTCCTGTGGCTGCAAGTGGCGCCTCCTGTGGCTTCCAGTGGTACTGCGCGTGACGTCCCCTGTGACGTCGCGTGATGGCTGCGTCCGCGTCACCTTACTGCGTCTGCGTCACCTTGCTGCGTCTCCGTCACCTTGCTGCGTCCTCTGGTGTTGATCTGAGAGTGGCGCCCTCTGGTGGCCACTCCTTGAACTAATCCACCAAAGCTGGCTCAGCTCACCGCCTATGCTGGGTGAAGCTATCGCCGCTGGTGCGGAGGACTCGTGTACCTCTCTGTAGCGATCCACTACAAGTACACGGAGAAGCGGGCCAGAGGTGTCCGCTTTGAACTCAAAGGCCTATCCAAACGATCCGGCTCGTATGGGCCAATGTTTAATCCGGCGCGAAGGACCAATGTTAAATACCCGGGTGGTATTTAGGGGAGATTGAGTTGACCTGAATTGTAAGCTAGCGGGAATTTTAAATAAAAGACCACAACTGCGTACTGATCTCGGAGTCGATCCACTGTTCGATCTCGTTTATTAAAAATTAAATCACATTGACCTATCCAAAATGCGGAAGCCAAACCCTAACGACTTCCAATTCGACGCCAACGCCATCTAACGAAGACGTTGGAAGCTTTACAAAATATTAAGTCACAAATAAGCTGCAAATAATATAGCAACTTCAATGTTGTACAAACCGTCGTCCGATTCGTCACTCACATAACTATGCCGGCCGCCACTACCGCGCACTTGTTTAGACATCACTTTATTATGCCCTCTTTGACCACACTCGTCACAGTTGTAGTGTTTGAACCGGCACCTGTCTGTGCTATGTGTCTTGCCGCAGCGCCAACAGGAGCGGCCGCCCGGCGCCGTGCCCGCTGAGCCGGGCACTCGCGGCGGGCGCGCGCTCTGCCGGCCGGCTCGTCGGCTACCATCACCGCCGCCGCCGGTGCCGCCGCACACGTAGTGCCGGATTAGAAAAATTGTCGATATGTTAGAAAATATTAAAGAACAAAATGACGATAAAGTATTCAGAGTTGTACCAAACAATTGCAAAAATGTGAAATATGTTTGTTCTACTCCCAATATTAAGGGTTGCAATTCTGCTGCGCAACGAACACTTACTACCAAAGATATTGAAGCATTAGCTGAACACAATGAAGTATATTCAAAGTCCACTGCGGGAATTATTAGTAAAACGAATTTAAAGACTGCTTGTGTTATTAATTGCAGTGAAGATATTAATTTTGCTTAAGCACATCTGGATGGGGAGCAAGGTGTGGAAGTAAATAACATTGATTTAAAAATTGTTCATCAATCAGAAACTCAATTAATTACGAAAAAAGGGGTTCAGGAAAATGTAGATGAGTTAAAGAAAACCAATGTGGTGAAAGGCGACAAAAAGGTAGATGAAAAAAAGATAGAAGAGAAGAAAAAATCAACAATGATATGCAAGTTATCCAACACTTTATATATACTTTCTGATGATGAAGATGAGCAACCTGAGGTATCACAGAGTATTCCAAAACCAAACAATAACGAGCAGTGTATAAGAGTTGAAGACGATGATGATATTATGTTAATAGATAAAGATATATGCGCTAAAAAAGATTCTATTAGTCAAAATTCTCCTACAGGGAAAATTTTGGAGCAAAGTGATACAAGTATATGTTATAAAAATATATATCCAAATGAAAATGTTGCAACAGAATCAGCAACTGAAAAAATTGTACCGAATTTGAAAAAAAAAATATGTGCAATGAAAACAAAGACTTAAAAAATTTGAATAGGAGACCTATATTGCCATGCTATTTACATAAAACTCGAAAAAAAAATATGGCTGATATGGCCAGAGAGGTCTTTCAGGAACTATTTATTTTAAAATTCGTTGAAAGTTTTGTATATAGAAGTAGTATAGAAGATATTAAATCTCAGCTTAGGACTGTGGCACTTACCGTTGAAAAATATAAAAAGAAAGCTAAGATGTTGACTAAGCAAAATAGAGATCTTCAAGTGGTTTTAAAATCAATACAAGAAGAACAAAAAAGGCACCAATAATATCTCTAAAAATAACAAGATCTGTCGGTGTACAAGTATTGATGACTGATCATCAAAAGAAAATGCATACAAGGAAGAGATTCGAATCCTACATCATATTGTTATATCGTTACGTAAATGTTAACTAGCAATACACTTGAAAAATCTCAAAATAACTCAAGTCAAACAATTTCTGTTCCAAAATGCTGCAAATAATATAGCAACTAAATCAAATACAATAACACAAAAAAAACACTATTGCTCCTAGAAAACCGCAACAGACAATTAATACATTACCAAAAAGTGTAAGCAATTCCACAACAACACAGAAACCTGAAAAAAGACCTAGGCAGCTATCGGTAACTGTAAACTTAACTGATGATGAACCACCTACAAAGATGGCTTCAAGAAGTTCTGTTCCACCTGTTAGATTCGTACCACCACAAAATCTAATAGCACCTAGATACGCAGCACCCCTTCCCGATGCTATGTTAGGTAGAGATTGGATGCGCGCTTTAAAAATTACCCAAATTAACCTCAATGCAATTATAGATGATGGATTTGTGAACCAATTGTGTAAAGAGTTTCCGGAAGTTTTTTTGACAAATTAGGCACATGCAAGCAAACCATTCGTTACAGCTTTCCGATAATGAACCAGTTTATGTGTGGGCAAGACCGGTGCCACTAGCACTACGTGCACGGGTAGAAAAGGAGTTAACACGCCTCGAGGCGGATGGTTCTATCTATCGCGTCGATTGTTCTGATTACGGCACCCCAATAGTCCCCGTGGTAAAATGAAATGGTGATACACGCATTTGTGGTGATTATAAGATCACAATTAACCCTAAGTTAAAAAGAGACTATTATCCTCTACCGCGCATTGAGGAATTATTCGCAAATCTTAGGGGAGGAGAAAAGTTCACAAAAATAGATTTAAGGCACGCCTACAAGCAGTGCATTCTATCAGACGATTTGCAGCCCTATACCGTGAACACTACACACACCCACGTTTGCGTACTGGCGTACTCCTTACGGTTTGTCGTGTATACCGGAGAAATTTCAAAAATTAATGGAGGAGACTCTGCGAGGGGTGGTGGGGTGCGTTGTTTTTTGGATGATATTTGTGTTACGAGATCGAACAATGTAGAACATTTGAAAAATTTAAGAGCTGTACTCGAACGGTTACGGCGCATGGGGCTTACCGTTAAGATTAGCAAATGTAAATTTTTGCAAGACAATTAGTTGCGCGGAAAACCATACGTATTTTTATTTTATTCGAAGGTAGGCTTGCCAAACGTTTTGTCCCTTCTTCGACCTTGCCTTCACCTGTTTTCCCTCCGTACACACCGGGGTGGTGGGGTGAGAGGGGAAAGAAGAAACTTCTAGAATGTCACGTGATTCTCGCAACCAAGGAAATATAAGTGCGCTGACGGCCTACGTGCGCTCTCATTCCGCCTGTGGCATCGCTTCCGAGCGGTAGCATCCAGGTAGTCCGCGCTTTCGTTCCTGTACGGTAGTGCTCTCCCGCTCTCGCGCCTCCGCTGTCCCGCTCGCGCTGTACATCGGCGACGCAGTGCTCAGTCCGCCGGCGGCATCTTTCACGGACGTTCGCCTCCTGGTGGTCCTGTACGGTAATGCTGTCTCCCTCTCACGCGCCTCCGCTGTCCTGCTCACGCGGAACAGCGTCGAGGCTGCCGGTGAGTCACTTCTCGCTACAGCTCTTGCCCCCCTGTCTTCGGGCAGGGAGGTCTGACTGACCTCCGCTTTTCATTTTCATTTTTCATTTTAATTTTCATTTTCTTTTTTCATTTCATTATCATTTTCATTATAATTCTCATTTTCATTTATCATTTTCAATTTTCAATTTTTTTTTTGTGTACTGTCTCCTTTATTTTCTTGTGTTCTTGCATTACCATTACGTGCATAGTGTGTCGTAGTACGTCTCGCGCTCTAGTCCCTGTTCTACCGAGAACAGGGACCCGTCCTCATCTTTATCTTTACTTAGCTTAGCTCACTCACCCAAAATGGCCACATCCAGCCTCACTGAGTCCCTAGCCGCCCTCATTACCCAATACGGGTTAAATGGCAATGAGACGGTCCTCGCCGCCATCGCCACCATCGCCGCCCAGGCTCCCCTCCCTGCCCCTCAGGCACACCTTCAGCCGCCAGTACTAGCGTCATACCTCGAAACGAGGAACTCCTTTGCCCCCCTTCAATCCGCCCCCTTAGAAATGGAGTACGCATGCTCCGAATCCTCGGCGTCGACCTCCCGGAAGAGGCCCGCCACTACCTCAGGCTCCGGTTCATCGGAGTCCTCTGACTCCGACGGAACCGGGGAGTCCACTTTCACCACCGTCACCTCCAAGCGCAACGGAAAGCGCGCCGCATTAAAACGCACCCCCCCTACTTCAGCGGTTCCTGCCGCTCCTACAACCTCCGCAGCCCTCGACGCTGCCCCCATCCCACTGATGTCACTAGACATCCCCACACCGTCCAAACCAGCCTCTCGTTGTGCTCCAGTCCTAGCGAAGAAGCAAGTCCCGCCCCCTGTCTTCCTAAGAGACAAGGCAAAATTCACCCAATTATCCAAAACCTGCTACGACGCAGGTATCAAGTATGATCATGCCGTCAACCTCGGGGAGGCGATCAAAATAATCCCAAGCTCGATCGAGGACTTCCGTCAGATCACCCGGCTATTCACAGCCGAACGTATCTCCTACCACACTTACGCTCTCCCTGAAGAGCGTAAAGTCAGGGCCGTCATCCGAGGCGTCCCATTCGAGTTCTCCAACGAGGAAATCCTTGAGGACCTTAAGTCCCAAGGTTTCCCCGTAGAAGCAGTGCACAAAATGCACAACAGAACGGGCAAGAGATACAACCTTGCCCTAGTAATCCTGTCAAACGTGCCGGAGGATAAAGCCATCTTCTGGCAGGTGCGCACAGTGTGCGGCCTGTCAAGGGTGAAGGTAGAGGCCCGGTTTCCCGGCGCAGTGCCACCGCTGCCAACTTTATGGTCACGCGGCGGCCAACTGCTCCGCCCCACCCAGGTGCGTGAAGTGCCTCGAACCACATAACACGAAAGAGTGTCCCCGGCCCAAAGACGCCGAATCCCCGCCCGCCTGTGTCCTGTGCAACCAGACAGGACACCCGGCTAACTACAAGGGTTGCCCACGCGCACCTCAACCTCACCCCAGTAGGCAAGCTCCACCGCCGGTGAATGACCGCTCATTCCCGGCCCTCCAACAACGGCCCCGTCAGGGCCCTTCTCAGCCTATCCAGGGCTTCTCTCGACCCTCTCAGGGTCCCCCTAGGCCCCCTCCGGGCTTCTCCAAGCCAATGCAGCCTCCAGTCTTTCCCTGGGGGCCCAAAAAGGCAGACCCACCGCGGACAACCTCGTACGCACATGAAGCAGAGCCCACACCCGACGACTACAACACGCTATATTCCGCTATTAGGAATATCGAACTTAGGGAAATAACCGTTGTAGCACGCCAACTGCGCGCGGTGAAAACCCTCCATTAAGTTAACTTAATTAACTTAACTCCAATGTCTGAGCAAATTAACCTACCAAAATCCCACGGTCGTATCAAACCTAAGGGTTTATCGCTTGCATCATTTAATATTCGCGGCTTGCGAAATAACCTCCCAGAGCTTAAGCTCTTTCTTCGGAATCGTGAAGTCGATTTCCTCCTCCTACAGGAAACTAATCTCAAAGCTAAGGACACTAGAGGCCTTTCTATTAAAACTTATCTCTTCTTCGTAACGACAGACCCGACCGCCGAGGCGGCGGAAAGGCCATCTATTACAAGAAGACACTTAATTGCTCGCCCATTTCTACTCCGCAGCTTACCAACATGGAAGCCACGGTATGCAGGCTAGCTATGACTGGACATCAGTCCATCCTCATAGCCTCCTGTTACATCCCTTCAGGAACCTATCCCCTCAAAAAAAATTTTGAGGCCATTTTATCCTTGGGCAATTCAGTCATTATGTTTGGAGATTTTAACTCCAAGCATACTGAATGGACATGCCACAATACGTCTCCAAGTGGCAAGATACTGCTCGATATCACGCAGTCTCTTGATATTACCGTCCATAGTCCTCTCGGTGTTACTCACTTTCCCGATAACACCGATCACGCACCCGATGTGTTAGATTTTGCGTTACTCCAAGGAGTTTCTCTCAACCTCAGAGCAATCGAGACACTAGACGAACTAGGATCAGATCACCGACCGGTCTCCCTCATTCTTGGCCATCAGCCACATTCCGCAACACACACGAAAACCTTCACTAACTGGGAGGGATTCAAGGCGTCCCTAGCTAAAGCTCTGGACTCACAGGACTCTACCATCTCCATACCGTCGGACTTAGACAGTCCCGAAAAAATCGACACCGCGGTCGATTCACTCTCCACCATTATTAAATCCTCCCTTAAGGAGAACGAAAGGGTCGTCCCGGTTGCTAACAATAGTGGGCTTCCCCTACATATTAGCAACCTATTAAAAGCCAAAAAAGCTGCTTTCCGGAGAGCAGCAAAATATCCCACCTCCGAATATAGGCGCGCGGTCAATCGTCTTCAACGAGAACTCCGCTTCCGCCTCTCTGAATTTCGAGATCTCGAAAAGAGTAAGCTCATGGAGAATATCTCTCCATCTCACACAGCGTACTATCAGATGGCTAGAGCCGTCCGCATAGACGCTATCACCCACACTCCCCCTCTCTCCCGTCCCGACGGCACGGTTGCCTTCGAGGACGAGGAAAAGGCTGAGTGCTTTGCAGATAGCATTGCCGCTCAATGCTCTCCTAGTTCTCAACCCGTCGACCCCTCACACGTCCAGGCAGTGGAGGTTGAGGTCCGCCGCCGGAATTCATCCCCTACGGCTTCCGAACCTATCTCTGTGTCCAATGATGAGATTTCATCCCTCATCAAAGGACTTAAGCCTAAAAAGGCTCCGGGCGCGGATGGCATCTCCAACCAAGCCCTAAAACACTTTCCTGAGCAGGTATTAACCTTTTTATCTATTATCTTCAACGCCTGCTTCAACCTTAGTTATTTTCCCACTACGTGGAAAGAGGCAACTGTGATTGGAATTCCCAAGCCAGGCAAGCCTCTCAACCTCCCCTCCAGTCATCGCCCCATTAGCCTCCTCAAGGCAATGGGCAAGCTCTTCGAAAGAGTCATCCAAACGCGTATGAGGCGCTATCTGTTTCCCACAGACGGCGACCCTCTTATCATTCCCCATCAATTCGGTTTCCGAGCCAAACACTCATGTCCCCAACAAGTTCACCGCATTGTGGAATATATCCTCAGCGGTTTCTACCCTCGTCGTCATAAGACCATCGCGGTCTTCTTCGATATAGCCAAAGCTTTCGATAGAGTCTGGCACACAGGCCTCATCTACAAGCTCTACAAAATAGGTCTCCCCGATCGTCTAGTTCGTCTCGTGGCCTCCTATTTGGAACATCGTACCTTTCGCTTCAGACACGAAGGCACGCTATCTTCACAGCGAACTATCAAGGCTGGTGTCCCTCAGGGCTCAGTACTTGCTCATCGACATTCCCATCCCGTCGAAAGGTGTTCAACTCTCCCTCTTGGCAGACGACACTGCCATCTACTGCAAAGGTGTCTCACTACCCTTCATACGGAACAAGATCAAAAAGTCAGTTGATGACCTAGGAGCTTGTTTCAAAAAATGGCGCATCGATGTAAACCCGGAGAAGAGCTCCGCCGTTCACTTCGATTATAAACGACGCCGTCTCAAAAACACTCCACTAATACGTATGCTAGGGACACCTGTCCCCTGGCATACGTCCGCTAAATATTTAGGTGTCACTCTAGACACAGGGCTCACTTTTAGGCCCCACGTCAAAAGAGTCACCCGTCACGCACGGTTTTATCTGAGTAGGCTCAACAGTATGTTGGGCAGACACAGTAAAATGTCCCTTCGAAACAAGCGTACCCTTTATAAGGTCTGTATACGACCAGTCATGTCCTACGCGGGCCCCGTCTTTGCCCACGCAAACCCCAAAATTATTAATGAACTCCAAATAGTTCAAAACCTTTTCTGTCGTCGAGCTGCGAACGCACCTTGGTACATCCGTAATGCCGACCTTCATCGGAACCTAGACCTCCCAACAATTCAACAATTTCTCAAAAAACTCTCTGAGAACTTCTTCAAAGCCTCAGAGTCGCATCAAAACCATTTAATTCGTGAGGCAGCTACTTATGCAGCCCCACCCCCTCTCACTATCGAGTCCGCAGGCCGAGAAACTCTCTTTCGGACCCGCCTAATAAACTGACAAACGACCTGAACTGCCTCCTGGCGGCTCAGGCCAATTCTAATTAAATTAATTATTATTATATTAACTAATATTATTTTGCCTTCGTAGGCACTCCCTCAGCGGCTCTTAGCCGCCTGCGCCCTCTTTTCCCAAAAGAGGGTCGCTTGTGATAAGGCACAATACAGCATAATCAGCCAGTTGCCTGTCCGCAAAGGCGGTTTTTAGAGGGTATTACTTAGGGTCCACGGTAGGACAGTGAGTCCCTCATAACCACATAGACCGGCTATAGTGGTATGCGTAATGCATTTTCCTCCTCCCTACGTATAGGGTAGCCCTTCAATTGCTTCGGGCGCAAAAAAAAAAAAACGTGCGCTCTCTTCCCTTCGGCCTCCGGTTGGAACCACACCGCCTAGGACAGTTGAGCCCTAGAGGGCTTTAGCCACGCGCACCGCTAGTTCAACCGCATTAGCCTGGAGCAGTCGAGCTCTAGGAGTAACCGCCTTACCTCGTGTGAGATATAGTCGCACACTTCTCTCTTCCATCGCACCATCGATCAGGACCGCATCTCTGGGGCCACAGGAGATCCGCCAGAAGTCGCAACGCAGCAGCAAAGCGTCCAAGCCGCATCAAAGTAACACCCCAGTAAATGTGATTCCTTATTTTCATTACCCTGCTTGAAAATTTTGCGTTTTATTAGTTCACCCGCCCTTTTTTCATTCCTCCTGGTCAAGCAGGGGTTCCTTCATAAGCCTTGGCAGGCAATAGGTTTTCTTGGAAGATCAAGTGCATTGCTAGGGAACCACGTGTCAAATCCGCTATCTAGTTTAGGCATCATCCGCGTATACAGTCCACGTGGTGAAACAACTCGCGTACTAGGGTAAAGGCTCGACCGGGGAATAGGCCCGCCGCTCAATCATTTTCTAATAAGGATTTGGATTGGTGTTTGTAGCCTCACCGTCCATTCAATCATCGAATTGCTGGATTGATTCCTTAGACAATGCACTCTAATTGCACTTTAATATTGAATAGATTCAAATAATTTTTGTTTAGTTTAAATTTAAACTTTGGTCAGTTATTCGCAAATAGAATTATTCATTTAAATAGTGTTTGTTTATTTTAAATTGAAACTTTAGTTGGTTATTCACAAATAGAATCATTCATTCAAAATAGCTTGTAGAGGATAACAGTCTCTTTTTAACTTAGGGTTAATTGTGACCTTATAATCACCACAAAAGCGAATATCACCATTTCTTTTTACCACGGGGACTATTGGGGTGCCGATCAGAATAATCGACGCGATCGATAGAACCGTCCGCCTCAAGGCGTGTTAACTCCTTTTCTACCCGTGCACGTAGTGCTAGTGGCACCGGTCTCGCCCGCACATAAACTGGTTTATTATCGGAAAGCTGTAATCGAATGGTTTGCTTGCATGTGCCTAATTTGTCAAAAAAAAACCTCCGAAAACTCTTTACACAATTGGTTCACAAATCAATCATCTATAATTGCATTGAGGTTAATTTGGGTAATTTTTAAAGCGCGCATCCAATCTCTACCTAACAAGGATCGTGCCCCGTCTTTTAATGATATACAGACGTAATGATTTTTCTTTCGTATTGCCTAGGCAAACGTCTACCTCAATGTAACCGAGGGACTTGATTTGGGAACCTGAATAGCCACGTAAAATTAAATTATTATTTTTAATTTTTCTATAGGAAAACATACTATAATTCATGTCTTCGCTAATAGCAGAAATGCGACTACCGGTGTCCATTTCACATTCGACTATATTATTATCAATTAACAAGTTAATAAAGTAGGGTTTTTTACCTCGCGCTTCCACTTCAATGTTGTACAAACCGTCTTCCGATTCGTCACTCACAAAATTATGCCGGCAGCCACTACCGCGCACTTGTTTACACATAACTTTATTATTCCCTCTTTGACCGCACTCGTCACAGTTGTAGTTTTTGACAGGAGCGACCGCCCGGCGCCGTGCCCGCTGAGCCGGGCGCTCGCGGTGTCGCCGCACACGTAGTGCAGGATTTGAAAAATTGTCGATATGTTAGAAAATATTAAAGAACAAAATGACGATAATGTATTCAGAGTTGTAACAAACAATTGCAAAAATGTGAAATATGTTTGTTGTACTCTTAATATTAAGGGTTGCAATTCTGCTGCGCAACGAACACTTACTACCAAAGATATCGAAGCATTAGCTGAACAAAATGAAGTATATTGAAAGTCCACTGCGGGAATTATTAGTGAAACGAATTTAAAGACTGCTTGTGTTAAAAATTGAAGTGAAGCTATTAATTTTGCTGAAGCACATCTGGATTGGGAGCAAGGTGTGGAAGTAAATAACATTGATTAAAAAATTGTTCATCAATCAGAAACTCAATTAATTACGAAAAAGGGGTTCAAGAAAGTGTAGATGAGTTAAAGAAAACCAATGTGGCGAAAGGCGACAAAAAAGTAGATGAAAAAAGATAGAAGAGAAGAAAAAATCAACAATGATATGCAAGTTATCCAACACATTATATATATACTTTCTGATGATGAAGATGAGTGACCTGAGGTATCACAGAGTATTCCAAAACCAAACAATAACGAGCAGTGTATAAGAGTTGAAGATGATGATGATATTATGTTAATAGAGGAAGATATATGCGCTAAAAAAGATTCTATTAGTCAAAATTCTCATAAATGGAAAATTTTGGAGCAAGGTGATACAAGTATATGTTATAATATATATATCCAAGTGAAAATGTTGCAACAGAAACAGCAACTGAAAAAATTGTACGGAATTTGAAAAAAAAATGTGCAATGAAAACAAAGACTTAAAATATTTGAATACGAGACCTATATTGCCATGCTATTTTCATAAAACTCGCAAAAAATATGGCTGATATGGCCAGAGAGGTCTTTAAGGAACTATTTATTTTAAAATTTGTTGAAAGTTTTGTATATAGAAGTAGTATAGAAGATATTAAATCTCAGCTTAGGACTGTGGCACTTACCGTTGAAAAATATTAAAAGAAAGCTAAGATGTTGACAAAGCAAAATAGAGATCTGCAAGTGGTTTTAAAATCAATACAAGAAGAACAAAAAAAGGCACCAATAACATCTCTAAAAATAACAAGATCTGTCGGTATACAAGTATTGATGACTGATCATCAAAAGAAAATGCATACAAGGAAGAGATTCGAATCCTACATCAATAGTTATATCGTTACGGAAATGTTAACTAGCAATACACTTGAAAAATATCAAAATGACTCAAGTCAACAAATTTCTGTTCCAAAATTGGTACCAGCAGCAAATAATATAGCAACTAAATCATACATTATAACACAAACAAACACTATTGCTCCTGGAAAACCGCAACAGACAAACAATACATTACCAAAAAGTGTAAGCAATTCCACAACAACGCAGAAACCTGAAAAAAGACCTAGGCAGCTATCGGTAACTGTAAACTTAACTGATGATGAACCCCCTACAATGATGGCTTCAAGAAGTTCTCCTTTTCCACCTGTTAGATTCGTACCACCACAAAATCTAATAGCACCTAGATACCCAGCACCCCTTCCCGATGCTATGAAACAATATGAACCTCCTAATAGGAAAGCTATGCCACCACCGCCAAACTTGAAACTATCAAAAGTAGAAAACGAAATTTATTTCGCGGAAAAAAGATGGCTATCAAGATGATAGTTATGAGGAGATAGCAAGTTATCAATTATATGTATATTTAGAAACAACTTAACCACCTAGTACTGAATTATGGAAGAAAAGAACCGAATACGGAAATCACAGTCAAAGACTTGGATAAAAAATCTACTATGAAATTGAAATTCAGTCAACTAATTCTGTTATAGAAGTTTCTTATAA
Source organism: Parnassius smintheus behrii (assembly GCA_036936625.1). Taxonomy (NCBI): domain Eukaryota; kingdom Metazoa; phylum Arthropoda; class Insecta; order Lepidoptera; family Papilionidae; genus Parnassius; species Parnassius smintheus. Next base: position 24,003,766 of record JAUPFT010000029.1, on the reverse strand, counting down.
AGAATCATCATCAGTAGAGTTAATAACAAAGAAACATCGGCATTACAATTAAGTAACAAAATAGCAGTTCAAATAAACCGTACAGATTTATCCTATAAAGATAATAGCCGGTTTAAGACTGAAATACTAGTTGAAAAAATGATCATGATATTAATGAAAATGACTTAAATAGAAAAATTCTTATGAACATGCTACTTATAATATTTTGAGTAAATTGCGGCAAAGTATAGAATTAAGTGAAGCCTTAAGATCATCTGATTTCAACGATCACGTGGAAGGTAACAATTGTACTGGGTGGCAAGAAGTCTTTAAAAAAGAGGAATTGCTAGATATTTTGCAGGGAAGGAATGTAGAATCTTCTGACAAAGAAATAGTTCAATAAATGGACATAATTGCTGTCAATTCTAAATCTTTAGAAGCACAGTTAACTTTACAACAACTCACACCACTGAAAAAATAAAAAGAAAAGGAGCACGGAAATGGAATTTATTTATAAGGACCTTTTTTGACCTTTATGACCTTTTCGGGAATTTCGAATAGATTATCCCGAACTGGTCGATCCTTGACAACAAAAAACCTGGTAATAAGAGACACCCCATTCATAGTAAGTGATGTACGGAGATGGAAAAATAAATGGGAAGAGAAAAAAGAAAATAAAAATCAACAAACAATAATATGAGCAATGATGGTTTGAAAGGATGACGTAAAAGACTTGACATTACTTATACACTCTGCGATTAAAATCATGATAGAGTTGCAATGAGAGTTCCTAATTTTGATGAGTTTTAATTTCTATTGAACAAAATTCTTCACATATTTCACATTTTTTATTTATGAAAAAATGATCATGATATTAATGAAAATGACTTGAATGATACAAATTCTTATGACCATGCCACTTATAACATTTTGAGTAAATTGGGGCAAAGTAAAGAACTAAGTGAAGCCCTTAGATCATCCGATGTCAAAGATCATGTGGAACGTAACAATTGTACGGCAAGAAGTCTTTAAAAAAGAGGAACTGCTAGATATTTTGCGAGGAAAAAACGTAGAATCTTCTGACAAAGAAATAGTTGAATAAATGGACATAATTATTGTCAATTCTTAATCTTTTGAAGCACAGTTAACTTTACAACAACTCACACGACTGAAAAAAAATAAAAAGAAAAGGAGCACAGAAATGGAATTCTTTTATAAGGATGGCTGGTTGCGCGGAAAACCTTTCGTAATTTTATTTTATTCGACGGTATGCTTGCCAAGATCTGTCCTTCTTTCGACCTTTCCTTCACCTGTTGTCCCTTTCGACACACCGGGATAGTGGGGTGAGAGGGGAAAGAAGATAGTTCTAGAATGTCACGTGATCTTCGCAACCGAACTAATATAAACGCGCACCCGGCACACGCGCGCCCGGCCCACGCGCGCTCTCTTCCTTTCGCGTTCTTCGTTGGAAACATACCGCCTAGGACAGTAGTGTCCTAGAAAGCTCTTGGCCACGCACACCGCTAGTTCAACCGCATTAGCCCGGAGCAGTCGAGCTCCGCGAGAAACCGCCTTACCTCGTGTGAGATATAGTCGCGCACCGCCCTCTTCCATCGCATCACCGGACAGGAACGCATCTCTGGGGCTCCAGGAGATCCGCCAGAAGTCGCACCGCAGCAACAGAGCGCCCGAGCCGCATCGAAGCAACACCCCGCTAAGTAACTTCCAGTTATAAACCCGCTTGACATAATTGTATTTATTAGTTAATCCGCTCCAACTTTATTTTCTCCTAGCGTGATCAAGCGGGGTTCCTTCATAGATTTTTGCAAGCAATAGTTCGTTCAGGGAAGAGCGAGTGCATTGTCAGGAAAACCGCATGCTATAGTCGCCATTTTGTGGAGATGGAAGAAGCCATCCGCTTATGCAGTCCATTTGGTGTAACATCCCGCGTAATAGGCTTAAGGCTCTACCGGGGAATTGGAATTCGGTAACCTTAGGCCCGTCGCTCAACCATTTTCTGGTCATTTGGCCGGATTTGGACTGGTGCTAAAGCCGCACCGTCCATTCAATCATCGAACTGTTAGATTAATTCCTTAGACAATGCACTCTAATTGCACTTAATATTGAAAAGATTCAAATAGTGTTTGTTTAGTTTAAATTTAAACTTTGGTTAGTTATTCGCAAATAGAATTATTCATTCAAATAGTGTTTGTTTAGTTTAAATTTAAAGTTTATTAGTTGCCTGTATAAGTGAACTGACTTTTTTATTAAAAATAGTTTAATCCCACGGTTTACGCGAGTAGCCGACATTTCGTAAAAGAAAAAAAACAGTGTGAGTTTAGCGAGCGACACGCGTCACCTCGGCTCGTTGTACAGATGTTCAATTTAACGACGTAATAAGGCACGATAAGACAATAGGGTTGGGAGATATAGTTGTGTTATATTGCGTCCATCCTTCAGCGTTGTGCGATTAATTGTGATTAATAACTCTTTACGCCAAGACAGACGTACTCTTTTCACGTATACAGTATATTAGTGATCATGTAAAGAACATTAACGTAGAAGCAGTGCGGGAAACATTTTTGTGTGAAATTGAAACTATTTATTCTTTGCGGACGGATAACGAAAGGATATTAGACCAAATTAATAATTTGGAATTACAAGTCGACCCGAAATATACAGTGAACTACCAACCGCTTCTAGCATTTGAAGATTTGTTGTGTCGCGTGAAAAGAACGGCGAAGCTCTTGCAGTCCCCATCTCAAAGCGAAGCAAAGCCGGAAGCCCAGGTACGCCCACGTAATTCGATTAGGTTGCCCACAACAGATATTCCGGTATTCAATGGCGATGTTAAGACATGGCCTTTCTTCTTTAGTAGTTTTCAAAACAATATACATAATAATCCATCGTTATCGGACGCCAAAAAATTATATTATTTAATTAGTAAACTGAGTGGCAGGGCACAGTCAATTTGCTCGGGTTTCACACCAACAGCAAATAATTATTTGTTAATATGCGAAAGGTTTAAGGACAAATATGAAGATAAGCGAATGTTAGCCTCTTCATATTTAGACCAAATATTTGATATTAAACCTATATCATCCGCGAGCATCAACGGCTTAGAGCAGTTTTTAGATAAATTTGTGGCATCGGTGGCTGCACTTCAGAACTTAAATTTAATGACCTTATGGACGTGGTGTTTCTCCATGTCGCAATAAAGAAACTAGACCCCGACACCGTGCGTGCGTTTAAAATGGAGCATCGTAGCTCTGAGATGCCCTCATTTGATTCATTAACATACTTTGTGCGAGACCAAATCAAAGTGATGCTGCGCTCCTCGAACGTTAGACCGGAGGTTAAGAAAGGTGTCGACCGTAGACAGACTCCATCACCTAAAACCGCAGGGTCGTTAACATAAGCAACCGCTGCACCGGTACCGCCGCAGAATGCCTGTATTATATGTAAAGATAAACAACACGGCAATTTATACAATTGTGCGACCTTTCGTAAACATTCACCCAGCGAACGTTATAGAATAGTAAGGACAAACAACTTATGTCTGAAATGTTTAAGCGAAAAGCATTTAGTTGCAAAATGCAATTCTAGTTTCGCGTGTAACTAGTGCGCCAGAAAACATCACACGTTGTTACATTTCAAAAATAGCAACATATCTGCGTCAAGTAAAGCGGACAAGGAATTCACCCCTACTAAAGTCAACGATTCTAGCAATCGACCTGGTGATGTCGCTCTGTGCTCATTGGCATATATGGGAGCACAGCCTCCTTCAACTGTGTTACTGGGTACAGCCCGTATTGTAGTTAGGGATTCGCGTGGAAACGAACAAAGCGTCCGTACATTTCTGGACAGCGGATCCCAAAATAGCTTTATAACGCGACAATGTTGTCAGCGCTTTGGCTTAGCAATAAATAGGTCACTTTCATGTCCCGTAGTCAAAGGCATCGGAGGTACTAGTAAAGTTACCCAGGGATATATAAATTTAAAATTTTATTCTCGGATAGATCGTTATGTTAACTTTGATTTAAATGCACTAGTAGTAGATAAAGTCACTGAACGTCTGCCAACCGTTTCGGTTGACACCTCGGCAATGATTGAATTTAAAAATTTGACTCTAGCAGACGACACTTACGCCGTTCCCGGAGACATAGACATGCTCATTGGAGCATCGCTTATCCCTCATCTTTTGTTAAACAATAAGGTCAGGGGCAACTCCTCCCATACCGCGCCTTACGCATTGGAAACTGTCTTGGGCTATGTCATCGTTGGCTCCGCCCCCATCATGGATAGTATTTCGGCAACCTTTAATTGTGGTATGGCTGTCGAACCGCTCGAGTCGTTAGTCCGCAAATTTTGGGAGATGGAGGAAGTGAACGTTCCACCTATAGTTAGCCCAGATGATAGAGTGTGTGAGGAAATTTACGTCCGCACGACCGTTCGTGATCGCGACGGTCGATATAGTGTAGCACTACCCTTTAAAGGAGATGTTTTATCTCTCGGCGATCCGTGTCAAATGGCGGAAAAACGTTTCTACAGCTTGGAGCGTAGGATGCTCGCTTCACCCCAGTTAAATGAAGCTTATGTCGGCGTCATTAACGAATATATAAGGGAAGGTTACATATCACCTGTGGCCTCGAAATTAGATAACTACGAAGACACACCGTCGTATTTCATACCACATCACGGGGTCATTAGGGAGGACAAACTTACATCTAAGTTACGTGTAGTGCTTGACGCTAGTGCTAAAACTAGCACTCACCTGTCGCTTAACGATATCCTCTATAGTGGGCAAAATTTACAGGGCAGTTTATTTAATATTATAGCCAATTTTCGTTTGTTTAGGATAGCACTATCCGCCGATATTCGCCAAATGTTTCTTTGCATAGGGGTCCGTGAATGTCACCGAGATTCCAACGCATTTTATATCGTTTCAACCCAAAGGAAACTCTAATGGTGTTTGAATTTAGCCGCGTTTGCTTTGGTTTAAAGTCGAGCCCATTTCATGCGTTACGCACGGTGAGACAGCTCACCCACGATGAAGGTCCCTCTTATCCTAAAGCTAAGAGGGCAATTGAAAGTGGATTATATATGGATGATTTTGTGTACTCGGTCGATAGCGTAGAGGAGGCCACCCTAACCACCGCCGAGGTTATAAGGTTCATAAAATCGGGTCAATTCGATCTTGTCAAGTGGACTAGTAATTCGCGTCCGCTTTTAGACACAATCCCACTATCACACCGTCTTTCAGCGATAAAGGAATTCGACGATTCTGATACACACAAGGTGCTCGGTCTGTGTTGGTCACCAGAGTCCGACGTGTTTAGCCTTAAGGTAAACCCGCCCGTAGAGAAGTGCACAAAGCGCACAATACTGTCATGCGTTGCTAGATTATGGGATGTCATGGGTTTCGTAGCTCCGGTGGTATTATACGCTAAGCTTTTGATTAAACAACTTTGGTTATTTGAATGCGATTGGGATGACTTGCCGCCTGACAGCATTGTTCGGTTGTGGCAACGTTTTAGAGAGGAACTTCCTTTACTAAGAGAAATTAAAATACCACGTCATATAAACGTCGATAGAAATAGCGTCATCACGGTCGTTGGGTTTGCAGACGCCAGCGAGAAGGCTTACGGGGTCGTTTCCACGTTCAAAATAATGGTAGTTATTCGATTACCCTCATTAGTTCTAAGTCGAGAGTCTCCCCCAGTAAGGTTGTCTCTCTGGCGCGCTTAGAGCTTTGCGCAATATTAGTCTCTCACCAAGCTTATTACCGCAGTTATCAGCGCATGTAGGGACAGAGTTCACATGAAAGGATATTTGCCTTTTCCGACTCCACCGTCGCCTTATGTTGGGTTCATTCTTCACCCCACCGTTGGGATACGTTTGTCGCAAAACGAGTGGCCAAGATCCAAGACGAGTTAGGAACGCGGAACTTTTATCACGTGTCCGGTACAGATAACCCTGCCGATTGCCTATCCCGAGGACTCACTCCGATGCAAATAATGGACCATCCGCTTTGGTTCCACGAACCTTCTTGGGTTCACTTGGAACCCTCGCAATGGCCAATAACCGATTTCGACCCTTCGTCAGTGTCACAACGGCCGGAAGAGAAGAGGCACGCTCTGGTGGCGAGCGTTTCGAGCGAGGTTTCTCCAATCATTGCTTTGGCGAACCGCTTGTCCTCTTGGTCGAAATTATTGCGTAGCGTAATTTACGTTTGTCGATTCGCGAAGCTTTTACCGCGACGTTCGTATATCTTAGCGTCTGATTACAACTATGTCAAGTTGCTGGTATTGCGTGAACTTCAACGTGCATATTTTTCCGAAGAAATTGCAAGATTGCAATCGAATAGAGAAAGAATGTAGTCGCGCTTTTCAATGCCTTAAGCCATTTTTACAAGATGGGATCGTCAGGGTAGGTGGACGCTTGTCCAACTCGCAGTTGAGTTTCAACCAACGGCACCCTATAGTTTTACCGAGTAAAGACCATATCATGAATTTATTAGTTGATTACCATCATAAATTGAATTCTCACGCTGGCCCCGACTTGCTGATGTCGATCTTGCGTCAGAATTATTGGATTCTTTCCCCACGTAACTTAATCCGCAATCGGGTGCATAGCTTGCTTTCGGGTACGTCCCAAGCCATCATTTCCGGAAATGGCGGAACTTGGGTCTTGTCGAGTAATACAATCCGCAAAGCCCTTTACGCACACCGGGTCTGATATTGCTGGTCCGTATAAGGTCACGCTCACTCGCGGGCGTGGTATAAGATCCACAAAGGCTTACGTCAGCATTTTCGTATGTCTAACTACTCGAGCGGTGCATATAGAACTCGTTGGTGATCTAAGCACAGCAGCCTTCATGGGTGCGTTTAAAAGATTTCTTTCCCACCGTAGCCCTGTAAGTAAATTGTATTCGGATAACGGTACGAACTACGTCGGTGCAAAACGTATTTTATCAAAACTACATGAGCTCTTAACTAGCAAGTATTATAATTCGGAGTTCGCTCAAATTCTAGCCGAGAATCGCATCGAGTGGTCTCTGAACGTCCCAGCCGCGAGTCATTTTGGGGGCAATTGGAAGACTAATATTAAGAGTCTAAAGAGTCACTTATACCGAGTAATAGGAGATCAAATTTTGTCCTTCGAAGAGCTAAGTACTGTGCTCGCTCAAATTGAGTGCGTAATGAATAGTCGCCCACTTTGTCGCACGTTATCTAGTGACCCCTCGGAGCCACTGGCTCTAACTTCAGCACATTTTTTGAATTTAACGCCTTCGAAGTATTTGCCCGCCGTAGATATGGACGAGAACAAACTTAGCATTTCCGCACGCCATAAATTATTAGACCGGTTAGTGCAATCGTTTTGGAAACGATGGAGGATGGAAGGAATACTTGCATACTCTGCAGTCTCGACAAAAATGGAACACAGCAAACTGAACCTTTAACTGTAGGAACGGTGGTTGTGCTCACCAAAGAGAATACGCCGCCTCTCCATTGGCCATTAGGGATTGTCGAAGAGGTTTTTCCCGGTTCCGACGGAGTAATTAGGGTAGCTGGCGTTAAGACCACGGTTGGATCTTACATGCGTCCTGTTGTCCGTTTGTGCCCCTTGCCTCTTCCAAAGTTTAAGTTTAAGTTTAAGTGGATTAAAAATTTTAGTCGAAATTCAGGTTTATTATTATTATTAGCTTCAGTTAGTTATTTTTGTTAGTTGATCTTAGCTTTAGTTGTTCTAGTTATTTTTTTGAAAGAAATCCTTCAAGCCGGGGGGATGGTTGCGCGGAAAACCATTCGTAATTTTATTTTATTCGACGGTATGCTTGCCAAGATCTGTCCTTCCTTCGACCTTTCCTTCACCTGTTGTCCCTTTCGACACACCGGGGTGGTGGGGTGAGAGGGGAAAGAAGATAGTTCTAGACTGTCACGTGATCTTCGAAACCGAACTAATATAAACGCGCGCCCGGCCCACGCGCGCCCTCTTCCTTTCGCGCTCTTCGTTGGAACCACACCGCCTAGGACAGTAGTGTCCTAGAAAGCTCTTGGCCACGCGCACCGCTAGTTCAACCGCATTAGCCCGGAGCAGTCGAGCTCCGGGAGAAACCGCCTCACCTCGTGTGAGATATAGTCGCGCACCGCCCTCTTCCATCGCATCACCGGACAAGAACGCATCTCTGGGGCTCCAGGAGATCCGCCAGAAGTCACACCGCAGCAACAGAGCGCCCGAGCCGCATCGAAGCAACACCCCGCTAAGTAACTTCCAGTTATAAACCCGCTTGACATAATTGTATTTATTAGTTAATCCGCTCCAACTTTATTTTCTCCTAGCGTGATCAAGCGGGGTTCCTTCATAGATTTTTGCAAGCAATAGTTCGTTCAGAGAAGAGCGAGTGCATTGTCAGAAAAACCGCATGCTATAGTCGCCATTTTGTGGAGACAGAAGAAGCCATCCGCTTATACAGTCCATTTGGCTCGAACGGGGAATTGGAATTCGGTAACATTAGGCCCGTCACTCAACCAATGACCTTGAATTCTTTTGGGAATTTCGAATTGATTTTACCAAACTGGTCGATCCTTGACGGCAAGAAACCTGGTAATAAGAGACACCCCGTTCATAGTAAGTGATATACGGAGATGGAAAATAAATGGGAAGAGAAAAAGGAAAATAAAAATCGACAAACAATAAAATGAGCAATGATCGTTTGAAAGGATGACATTAAAGACTTGACATTACTTATACACTCTGCGATCAAAATCATGATAGAGTTGCAATGAGAGTTCCTAATTTTGATGAGTTTTAGTTCCTATTGAATAAAATTCTTCACATACTTCACATTTTTTATTTATACTCTAGTTCTCCAATACTTTAAAACACACAGCTGATCGCCGGATTATTTTGTTTTTTTGCTTTTGCTAAAATACGCTACTTGCTAACGCTAATTATGAATTGAAATGTATTTATTGGTGGAATAATGTAATCCTCGACATGTTTTTAATTTTAAAGTTAAAATTGCATTTATTTGATTTATTTACGAACATATTAGATTAACCTGTTCAAAGTTTACTTGTAAGTCTTAGTGTTCAATAAGAATAAGTCACAAAATAGAAATTATAAAAGAAACACCTGAATTAAACTCATCTATTGATCGAGTAAAAACAATGTTGTTATCGAAGAAACTGTCGAATGCATAGGACAGGATGTGTGTCACAAATCGAACGGTGTCGTTGATATGCGTAAAGCTGGACTGGCGGAAGAAGACAATGTTATAAGAGAAATGGTAATTACACAAGAAAGCGTCGAATTGATAGAATAAAATAGTGAAGTAACTGTTGAAACAAATAAGGCAGAAACGTCACAGAAAATAGCGGCCGTCCAAGGTCCTGACACATTAGCTATAAATGAAAACATTTCTAGCCAATCTGATCATAATACGGAAAAAGGGACGGACGAAGCAAAAGAACCGAATACGGAAATCACAGTCAAAGACTTGGATAAAAAATCGACTATGAAATTGAAATTCAGTAAACTAATTCTGTAATAGAAGTTTCTTATACAGAATCATCATCAGTTGAAGTTAATAACAAGTAAACATCGGCATTACAATTAAGTAACAAAATAGCAGTTCAAATAAACCATACAGATTTATCCTATAAAGATAAAAGCCGGTTTAAGACTGAAATACTGGTTCAAAAAGTTGATCATGATATTATTGAAAATGACTTAATTGATACAAATTCTTATGAACTTGCTACTTATAATATTTTGAGTAAATTTGGGCAAAGTATAGAACTAAGTGAAGCCTTAAGATCATCTGATGTCAACGTTCATGTGGAAGGTAACAATTGTACTGGGCGGCAAGAAGTCTTTAAAAAAGAGGAACTGCAAGATATTTTGCAAGGAAAGAATGTAGAATCTTCTGACAAAGAAGTAGTTGAATAAATGGACATAATTACTGTCAATTCTAAATCTTTAGAAGCACAGTTAACTTTGCAACAACTCACACGACTGAAAAAAACAAAAAGAAAAGGAGCACAGAAATGGAATTTAATTATAAGGATGACCTTTTTGGGAATTTTGAATTGATTTTCCCGAACTGGTCGATCCTTGACGTCAAGAAACCTGGTAATAAGAGACACCCCGTTCATAGTAAGTGATATACGGAGATGAAAAAGTAAATGGGAAGAGAAAAAGGAAAATAAAAATCAACAAACAATAAAATGAGCAATGATGGTTTGAAAGGATGACATTAAAGATTTGACATTACTTATACACTCTGCGATCAAAATCATGATAGAGTTGCATTGAGAGTTCCTAATTTTGATGAGTTTTGATTTCTATTGAATAAAATTCTTCACATATTTCACATTTTTTATTTATGAAAAAATGATCATGATATTAATGAAAATGACTCGGATGATACAAATTACTATGAACATGCTACTTATAACATTTTGAGTAAATTGGGGCAAAGTAAAGAACTAAGTGAAGCCTTTAGATCATTCGATGTCAAAGATCATGTGGAACGTAACAATTTTACGGCAAGAAGTCTTTAAAAAAGAGGAACTGCTAGATATTTTTCGAGGAAAAAATGTAGAATATTCTGACAAAGAAATAGTTGAATTAATGGACATAATTATTGTCAATTCTAAATCTTTAGAAGCACAGTTAACATTACAACAACTCACACGACTGAAAAAAAATAAAAAGAAAAGGAGCACAGAAATGGAATTCTTTTATAAGAATGGCTTGTTGCGCGGAAAACCATTCGTAATTTTATTTTATTCGACGGTATGCTTGCCAAGATCTGTCCTTCCTTCGACCGTTCCTTCACCTGTTGTCCCTTTCGACACACCGGGGTGGTGGGGTGAGAGGGGAAAGAAGATAGTTCCAGACTGTCACGTGATCTTCGAAACCGAACTAATATAAACGCGCGCCCTCTTCCTTTCGCGCTCTTTATTGGAACCACACCACCTAGGACAGTTGTGTCCTAGAAAGCTCTTGGCCACGCGCACCGCTAGCTCAACCGCATAAGCCCGGAGCAGTCGAGCTCCGGGAGAAACCGCCTCTCCTCGTGTGAGATATAGTCGCGCACTGCCCTCTTCCATCGCATCACCGGACAGGAACGCATCTCTGGGGCTCCAGGAGATCCGCCAGAAGTCGCACCGCAGCAACAGAGCGCCCGAGCCGCATCGAAGCAACACCCCGCTAAGTAACTTCCAGTTATAAACCCGCTTGACATAATTGTATTTATTAGTTATAACGCTCCAACTTTATTTTCTCCTAGCGTGATCAAGCGGGGTTCCTTCATAGATTTTTGCAAGCAATAGTTCGTTCAGGGAAGAGCGAGTGCATTGTCAGAAAAACCGCATGCTATAGTCGCCATTTTGTGGAGACAGAAGAAGCCATCCGCTTATACAGTCCATTTGGCTCGAACGGGGAATTGGAATTCGGTAACATTAGGCCCGTCGCTCAACCAATGACCTTGGATTCTTTTGGGAATTTCGAATTGATTTTACCGAACTGGTCAATCCTTGACGGCAAGAAACCTGGTAATAAGAGACACCCCGTTCATAGTAAGTGATATACGGAGATGGAAAATAAATGGGAAAAGAAAAAGGAAAATAAAAATCAACAAACAATAAAATGAGCAATGATCGTTTGAAAGGATGATATTAAAGACTTGACATTACTTATACACTCTGCGATCAAAATCATGATAGAGTTGCAATGAGAGTTCCTAATTTTGATGAGTTTTAATTCCTATTGAATAAAATTCTTCACATATTTCACATTTTTTATTTATACTCTAGTTCTCCAGTACTTTAAAACCCACAGCTGACCGCCGGATTATTATGTTTTTTTGCTTTTGCTAAAATACGCTACTTGCTTACGCTAATTATGAATTGAAATGTATTTATTGGTGGAATAATGTAATCCTCGACATGTTTTTAATTTTAAAGTTAAAATTGCATTTATTCGATTTATTTACCAACATATTAGATTAACCTGTTCAAAGTTTATTTGTAAGTCTTAGTGTTGAATAAGAATAAGTCACAAAATGGAAATTATAAAAGAAACTCATCTATTGATCGAGTAAAAAACAATGTTGTTATCGAAGAAACTGTAGAATGCATGGGACAGGATGTGTGTCACAAATCGAACGGTGTCGTCGATATGCGTAAAGCTGGACAATGTTATAAGAGAAATGGTAATTACACAAGAAAGCGTCGAATTGATAGAATAAAATAGTGAAGTAACTGTTGAAACAAATAAGGCAGAAACGTCACAGAAAATAGCGGCCGTCCAAGGTCCTGACACATTAGCTATAAATGAAAACATTTCTAGCCAATCTGATCATAATACGGAAAAAGGGACGGACGAAGCAAAAGAACCGAATACGGAAATCACAGTCAAAGACTTGGATAAAAAATCGACTATGAAATTGAAATTCAGTTAACTAATTCTGTTATAGAAAATTCTTATACATAATCATCATCAGTTGAAGTTAATAACAAAGAAACATCGGCATTACAATTAAGTAACAAAATAGCAGTTCAAATAAACCATACAGATTTATCCCATAAAGATAAAAGCCGGTTTAAAACTGAAATACTGGTTCAAAAAGTTGATCATGATATTATTGAAAATGACTTAAATGATACAAATTCCTATAAACTTGCTACTTATAATGTTTTGAGTAAATTTGGGCAAAGTATAAAACTAAGTGAAGCCTTAAGATCATCTGATGTCAACGTTCATGTGGAAGGTAACAATTGTACTGGGCGGCAAGAAGTCTTTAAAAAAGAGGAACTGCAAGATATTTTGCAAGGAAAGAATGTAGAATCTTCTGACAAAAGAAGTTGTTGAATAAATGGACATAATAACTGTCAATTCAAAATCTTTGGAAGCACAGTTAACTTTGCAACAACTCACACGACTGAAAAAAATAAAAAGAAAAGGAGCACAGAAATGGAATTTATTTATAAGGATGACCTTTTTGGGAATTTTGAATTGATTTTCCCGAACTGGTCGATCCTTGACGTCAAGAAACCTGGTAATAAGAGATACCCCGTTCATAGTAAGTGATATACGGAGATGAAAAAGTAAATGGGAAGAGAAAAAGGAAAATAAAAATCAACAAACAATAAAATGAGCAATGATGGTTTGAAAGGATGACATTAAAGATTTGACATTACTTATACACTCTGCGATCAAAATCATGATAGAGTTGCAATGAGAGTTCCTAATTTTGATGAGTTTTAATTTCTATTGAATAAAATTCTTCACATATTTCACATTTTTTATTTATGAAAAAATGATCATGATAGTAATAAAAATGACTTGAATGATACAAATTCTTATGAAAATGCTACTTATAACATTTGGTGTAAATTGGGGCAAAGTAAAGAACTAAGTGAAGCCTTTAGATCATCCGATGTCTTTTACATCATGTGGAACGTAACAATTGTACGGCAAGAAGTCTTTAAAAAAGAGGAACTGCTAGATATTTTGTGAGGAAAAAATGTAGAATCTTCTAACAATAAAATAGTTGAATTAATGGACATAATGATTGTCAATTCTAAATCTTTAGAAGCACAGTTAACTTTACAACAACTCACACGACTGAAAAAAAATATAAAAGAAAAGGAGCACAGAAATGGAATTCTTTTATAAGGATGGCTGGTTGCGCGGAAAACCATTCGTAATTTTATTTTATTCGACGGTATGCTTGCCAAGATCTGTCCTTCTTTCGACCTTTCCTTCACCTGTTGTCCCTTTCGACACACCGGGATAGTGGGGAGAGAGGGGAAAGAAGATAGTTCTAGAATGTAACGTGATCTTCGCAACCGAACTAATATAAACGCGCACCCGGCACACGCGCGCCCGGCCCACGCGCGCTCTCTTCCTTTCGCGCTCTTCGTTGGAAACACACCGCCCAGGACAGTAGTGTCCTAGAAAGCTCTTTGCCACGCGCACCGCTAGTTCAACCGCATTAGCCCGGAGCAGTCGAGCTCCGGGAGAAACCGCCTCACCTCTTGTGAGATATAGTCGCGCACCGCCCTCTTCCATCGCATCACCGGACAGGAACGCATCTCTGGGGCTCCAGGAGATCCGCCAGAAGTCGCACCGCAGCAACAGAGCGCCCAAGCCGCATCGAAGCAACACCCCGCTAAGTAACTTCCAGTTATAAACCCGCTTGACATAATTATATTCATTAGTTAATCCGCTCCAACTTTATTTTCTCCTAGCGTGATCAAGCGGGGTTCCTTCATAGATTTTGGCAAGCAATAGTTCGTTCAGGGAAGAGCGAGTGCATTGTCAGGAAAACCGCATGCTATAGTCGCCATTTTGTGGAGACAGAAGAAGCCATCCGCTTATACAGTCCATTTGGCTCGAACGGGGAATTGGAATTCGGTAACATTAGGCCCGTCGCTCAACCAATGACCTTGGATTCTTTTGGGTATTTCGAATTGATTTTACCAAACTGATCGATCCTTGACGGCAAGAAACCTGGTAATAAGAGACACCTGTTCATAGTAAGTGATATACGGAGATGGAAAATAAATGGGAAGAGAAAAAGGAAAATAAAAATCAACAAACAATAAAATGAGCAATGATCGTTTGAAAGGATGACATTAAAGACTTGACATTACATATACACTCTGCGATCAAAATCATGATAGAGTTGCAATGAGAGTTCCTAATTTTGATGAGTTTTAATTTCTATTGAATAAAATTCTTCACATATTTCACATTTTTCTTTTATACTCTAGGTCTCCAGTACTTTAAAACACACAGCTGATCGCCGGATTATTATGTTTTTTTGCTTTTGCTAAAATACGCTACTTGCTTACGCTAATTATGAATTGAAATGTATTTATTGGTGGAATAATGTAATCCTCGACATGTTTTTAATTTTAAAGTTAAAATTGCATTTATTTGATTTATTTACCAACATATTAGATTAACCTGTTTAAAGTTTATTTGTAAGTCTTAGTGTTGAATAAGAATACGTCACAAAATGGAAATTATAAAAGAAACACCTGAATTAAACTCATCTATTGATCGAGTAAAAAACAATGTTGTTATCGAAGAAACTGTAGAATGCATAGGACAGGATGTGTGTCACAAATCGAACGGTGTCGTCGATATGCGTAAAGCTGGACTGGCTGAAGAAGACAATGTTATAAGAGAAATGGTAATTACACAAGAAAGCGTCGAATTGATAGAATAAAATAGTGAAGTAACTGTTGAAACAAATAAGGCAGAAACGTCACAGAAAATAGCGGCCGTCCAAGGTCCTGACACATTAGCTATAAATGAAAACATTTCTAGCCAATCTGATCATAATACGGAAAAAGGGACGGACGAAGCAAAAGAACCGAATACGGAAATCACAGTCAAAGACTTGGATAAAAAATCGACTATGAAATTGAAATTCAGTTAACTAATTCTGTTATAGAAGTTTCTTATACAGAATCATCATCAGTTGAAGTTAATAACAAAGAAACATCGGCATTACAATTAAGTAACAAAATAGCAGTTCAAATAAATCATACAGATTTATCCTATAAAGATAAAAGCCGGTTTAAGACTGAAATACTGGTTCAAAAATTTGATCATGATATTATTGAAAATGACTTAAATGATACAAATTCTTATGAACTTGCTACTTATAATATTTTTTGGAAATTTGGGCAAAGTATAGAACTTAGTGAAGCCTTAAGATCATCTGATGTCAACGTTCATGTGGAAAGTAACAATTGTACTGGGCGGCAAGAAGTCTTTAAAAAAGAGGAACTGCAAGATATTTTGCAAGGAAAGAATGTAGAATCTTCTGACAAGGAAGTAGGTTAAAAAATGGACATAATTACTGTCAATTCTAAATCTTTAGAAGCACAGTTAACTTTGCAACAACTCACACGACTGAAAAAAATAAAAAGAAAAGGAGCACAGAAATAGAATTTAGTTATAAGGATGGCCTTTTTGGGAATTTTGAATTGATTTTCCCGACCTGGTCGATCCTTGACGTCAAGAAACCTGGTAATAAGAGAAACCCCGTTCATAGTAAGTGATATACGGAGATGAAAAAGTAAATGGGAAGAGAAAAAGGAAAATAAAAATCAACAAACAATAAAATGAGCAATGATGGTTTGAAAGGATGACATTAAAGATTTGACATTACTTATACACTCTGCGATCAAAATCATGATAGAGTTGCAATGAGAGTTCCTAATTTTGATGAGTTTTAATTTCTATTGAATAAAATTCTTCACATATTTCACATTTTTTATTTATGAAAAAATGATCATGATAGTAATAAAAATGACTTGAATGATACAAATTCTTATGAAAATGCTACTTATAACATTTGGTGTAAATTGGGGCAAAGTAAAGAACTAAGTGAAGCCTTTAGATCATCCGATGTCTTTTACATCATGTGGAACGTAACAATTGTACGACAAGAAGTCTTTAAAAAAGAGGAACTGCTAGATATTTTGTGAGGAAAAAATGTAGAATCTTCTAACAATAAAATAGTTGAATTAATGGACATAATGATTGTCAATTCTAAATCTTTAGAATCACAGTTAACTTTACAACAACTCACACGACTGAAAAAAAATATAAAAGAAAAGGAGCACAGAAATGGAATTCTTTTATAAGGATGGCTGGTTGCGCGGAAAACCATTCGTAATTTTATTTTATTCGACGGTATGCTTGCCAAGATCTGTCCTTCTTTCGACCTTTCCTTCACCTGTTGTCCCTTTCGACACACCGGGATAGTGGGGAGAGAGGGGAAAGAAGATAGTTCTAGAATGTAACGTGATCTTCGCAACCGAACTAATATAAACGCGCACCCGGCACACGCGCGCCCGGCCCACGCTCGCTCTCTTCCTTTCGCGCTCTTCGTTGGAAACACACCGCCCAGGACAGTAGTGTCCTAGAAAGCTCTTGGCCACGCGCACCGCTAGTTCAACCGCATTAGCCCGGAGCAGTCGAGCTCCGGGAGAAACCGCCTCACCTCGTGTGAGATATAGTCGCGCACCGCCCTCTTCCATCGCATCACCGTACAGGAACGCATCTCTGGGGCCCCAGGAGATCCGCCAGAAGTCGCACCGCAGCAACAGAGCGCCCAAGCCGCATCGAAGCAACACCCCGCTAAGTAACTTCCAGTTATAAACCCGCTTGACATAATTGTATTTACTAGTTAATCCGCTCCAACTTTATTTTTTCCTAGCGTGATCAAGCGGGGTTCCTTCATAGATTTTGGCAAGCAATAGTTCGTTCAGGGAAGAGCGAGTGCATTGTCAGGAAAACCGCATGCTATAGTCGCCATTTTGTAGAGACAGAAGAAACCATCCGCTTATACAGTCCATTTGGCTCGAACGGGGAATTGGAATTCGGTAACATTAGGCCCGTCGCTCAACCAATGACCTTGGATTCTTTTGGGAATTTCGAATTGATTTTACCGAACTGGCCGATCCTTGACGGCAAGAAACCTGGTAATAAGAGACACACCGTTCATAGTAAGTGATATACGGATATGGAAAATAAATGGGAAGAGAAAAAGGAAAATAAAAATCAACAAACAATAAAATGAGCAATGATCGTTTGAAAGGATGACATTAAAGACTTGACATTACTTATACACTCTGCGATCAAAATCATGATAGAGTTGCAATGAGAGTTCCTAATTTTGATGAGTTTTAATTTCTATTGAATAAAATTCTTCACATATTTCACATTTTTTATTTATGAAAAAATGATCATGATATTAATGAAAATGACTTGAATGATACAAATTCTTATGAACATGCTACTTATAACATTTTGAGTAAATTGGGGCAAAGTAAAGAACTAAGTGAAGCCTTTAGATCATCCGATATCAAAGATCATGTGGAACGTAACAATTGTACGGCAAGAAGTCTTTAAAAAAGAAGAACTGCTAGATATTTTGCGAGGAAAAATGTAGAATCCTCTGACAAAGAAATAGTTGAATTAATGGACATAATTATTGTCAATTCTAAATCTTTGGAAGCACAGTTAACTTTACAACAACTCACACGACTGAAAAAAAAATAAAAAGAAAAGGAGCACAGAAATGGAATTCTTTTATAAGGATGGCTGGTTGCGCGGAAAACCATTCGTAATTTTATTTTATTCGACGGTATGCTTGCCAAGATCTGTCCTTCCTTCGACCTTTCCTTCACCTGTTGTCCCTTCCGACACACCGGGGTGGTGGGGTGAGAGGGGAAAGAAGATAGTTCTAGACTGTCACGTGATCTTCGAACACGAACTAATATAAACGCGCGCCCGGCCCACGCGCGCCCTCTTCCTTTCGCGCTCTTCGTTGGAACCACACCGCCTAGGACAGTAGTGTCCTAGAAAGCTCTTGGCCACGCGCACCGCTAGTTCAACCGCATTAGCCCGGAGCAGTCGAGCTCCGGGAGAAACCGCCTCATCTCGTGTGAGATATAGTCGCGCACCGCCCTCTTCCATCGCATCACCGGACATGAACGCATCTCTGGGGCTCCAGGAGATCCGCCAGAAGTCGCACCGCAGCAACAGAGGGCCCAAGCCGCATCGAAGCAACACCCCGCTAAGTAACTTCCAGTTATAAACCCGCTTGACATAATTGTATTTATTAGTTAATCCGCTCCAACTTTATTTTCTCCTAGCGTGATCAAGCGGGGTTCCTTCATAGATTTTGGCAAGCAATAGTTCGTTCAGGGAAGAGCGAGTGCATTGGCAGGAAAACCGCATGCTAAAGTCGCCATTTTGTGGAGACAGAAGAAGCCATCCCCTTATACAGTCCATTTGGCTCGAACGGGGAATTGGAATTCGGTAACATTAGGCCCGTCGCTCAACCAATGACCTTGGATTCTTTTGGGAATTTCGAATTGAGTTTACCGAACCGGTCGATCCTTGACGGCAAGAAACCTGGTAATAAGAAACACCCCATTGCTAGTAAGTGATGTACGGAGATGGAAAAATAAATGGGAAGAGAAAAAAGAAAATAAAAATCAACAAACAATAATATAAGCAATGATGGTTTGAAAGGATGACGTTAAAGACTTGACATTACATATACACTCTGCGATCAAAATCATGATAGAGTTGCAATGAGAGTTCCTAATTTTGATGAGTTTTAATTTCTATTGAATAAAATTCTTCACATATTTCACATTTTTTATTTATGAAAAAATGATCATGATATTAATGAAAATGACTTGAATGATATAAATTCTTATGAACATGCTACTTATAATATTTTGAGTAAATTGGGGCAAAGTAAAGAACTAAGTGAAGCCTTTAGATCATCCGATGTCAAAGATCATGTGGAACGTAACAATTGTACGGCAAGAAGTCTTTAAAAAAGAGGAACTGCTAGATATTTTGCGAGGAAAAAATGTAGAATCTTCTGACAAAGAAATAGAAGAATTAATGGACATAATTATTGTCAATTCTAAACCTTTAGAAGCACAGTTAACTTTACAACAACTCACACGACTGAAAAAAAATAAAAAGAAAAGGCGCACAGAAATGGAATTCTTTTATAAGGATGGCTGGTTGCGCGGAAAACCATTCGTAATTTTATTTTATTCGACGGTATGCTTGCCAAGATCTGTCCTTCTTTCGACCTTTCCTTCACCTGTTGACCCTTTCGACACACCGGGATAGTGGGGTGAGAGGGGAAAGAAGATAGTTCTAGAATGTCACGTGATCTTCGCAACCGAACTAATATAAACGCGCACCCGGCACACGTGCGCCCGGCCCACGCGCGCTCTCTTCCTTTCGTGATCTTCGTTGGAAACACACCGCCTAGGACAGTAGTGTCCTAGAAAGCTCTTGGCCACGCGCACCGCTAGTTCAACCGCATTAGCCCGGAGCAGTCGAGCTCCGGGAGAAACCGCGTCACCTCGTGTGAGATATAGTCGCGCACCGCCCTCTTCCATCGCATCACCGGACAGAAACGCATCTCTGGGGCTCCAGGAGATCCGCCAGAAGTCGCACCGCAGCAACAGAGCGCCCGAGCCGCATCGAAGCAACACCCCGCTAAGTAACTTCCAGTTATAAACCCGCTTGACATAATTGTATTTATTAGTTAATCCGCTCCAACTTTATTTTCTCCTAGCGTGATCAAGCGGGGTTCCTTCATAGATTTTTGCAAGCAATAGTTCGTTCAGGGAAGAGCGAGTGCATTGTCAGGAAAACCGCATGCTATAGTCGCCATTTTGTGGAGACGGAAGAAGCCATCCGCTTATGCAGTCCATTTGGTGTAACATCCCGCGTAATAGGCTTAAGGCTCGACCGGGGAATTGGAATTCGGTAACCTTAGGCCCGTCGCTCAACCATTTTCTGGTCATTCGGCCGGATT
Organism: Parnassius smintheus behrii; assembly: GCA_036936625.1. Lineage (NCBI taxonomy): Eukaryota > Metazoa > Arthropoda > Insecta > Lepidoptera > Papilionidae > Parnassius > Parnassius smintheus. Next base: position 23,983,392 of record JAUPFT010000029.1, on the reverse strand, counting down.
TGGACTGGTGCTAAAGCCGCACCGTCCATTCAATCATCGAACTGTTAGATTAATTCCTTAGACAATGCACTCTAATTGCACTTAATATTGAAAAGATTCAAATAGTGTTTGTTTAGTTTAAATTTAAACATTGGTTAGTTATTCGCAAATAGAATTATTCATTCAAATTGTGTTTGTTTAGTTTAAATTTAAAGTTTATTAGTTGCTTGTATAAGTGAATTGACTTTTTTATTAAAAATAGTTTAATCCCACGGTTTACGCGAGTAGCCGACATTTCGTAAAAGAAAAAAAAACAGTGTGAGTTTAGCGAGCGACACGCGTCACATCGGCTCGTACAGATGTTCAATTTAACGACGTAATTAGGCACGATAAGACAATAGGGTTGGGAGATATAGTTGTGTTATATTGCGTCCATCCTTCAGCATTGTGCGATTAATTGTGATTAATAACTCTTTACGCCAAGACAGACGTACTCTTTTCACGTATACAGTATATTAGTGATCATGTAAGGAACATTAACGTAGAAGCAGTGCGGGAAACATTTTTGTGTGAAATTGAAACTATTGATTCTTTGCGGACGGATAACGAAAGGATATTAGACCAAATTAATAATTGCGAATTACAAGTCGACCCGAAATATACAGTGAACTACCAACCGCTTCTAGAATTTGAAGATATGTTGTGTCGCTTGAGAAAAACGGCGAAGCTCTTGCAGTCCCCATCTCAAAGCGAAGCAAAGCCGGAAGCCCAGGTACGCCCACGTGATTCGATTAGGTTGCCCCCAACAGATATTCCGGTATTCAATGGCGATGTTAAAACATGGCCTTTCTTCTTTAGTAGTTTTCAAAACAATATACATAATAATCCATCGTTATCAGACGCCAAAAAATTATATTATTTAATTAGTAAACTGAGTGGCAGGGCACAGTCAATTTGCTCGGGTTTCACACCAACAGCAAATAATTATTTGTTAATATGCGAAAGGTTTAAGGACAAATATGAAGATAAGCGAATGTTAGCCTCTTCATATTTAGACCAAATATTTGATATTAAACCTATATCATCCGCGAGCATCAACGGCTTAGAGCAGTTTTTGGATAAATTTGTGGCATCGGTGGCTGCACTTAAGAACTTAAATTTAATGACCTTATGGACGTGGTGTTTCTCCATGTCGCAATAAAGAAACTAGACCCCGACACCGTGCGTGCGTTTAAAATGGAGCATCGTAGCTCTGAGATGCCCTCATTTGATTCATTAGCATACTTTGTGCGAGACCAAATCAAAGTGATGCAGCGCTCCTCGAACGTTAGACCGGAGGTTAAGAAAGGTGTCGACCGTAGACAGACGCCATCACCTAAAACCGCAGGGTCGTTAACATAAGCAACCGCTGCACCGGTAACGCCGCAGAATGCCTGTATTATATGTAAAGATAAACAACACGGCAATTTATACAATTGTGTGACCTTTCGTAAACATTCACCCAGCGAACGTTATAGATTAGTAAGGACAAACAACTTATGTCTGAATTGTTTAAGCGATAAGCATTTGGTTGCAAAATGCAATTCTAGTTTCGCGTGTAACAAGTGCGCCAGAAAACATCACACGTTGTTACATTTCAAAAATAGCAACATATCTGCGTCAAGTAAAGCGGACAAGGAATTCACCCCTACTAAAGTCAACTATTCTAGCAATCGACCTAGTGATGTCGCTCTGTGCTCATTGGCAAATATGGGAGCACAGCCTCCTTCAACTGTGTTACTGGGTACAGCCCGTATTGTAGTTAGGGATTCACGTGGAAACGAACAAAGCGTCCGTACATTTCTGGACAGCGGATCCCAAAATAGCTTTATAACGCGACAATGTTGTCAGCGCTTAGGCTTAGTAATAAATAGGTCACTTTCATTTCCCGTAGTCAAAGGCATCGGAGGTACTAGTAAAGTTACCCAGGGATATATAAATTTAAAATTTTATTCTCGGATAGATCGTTATGTTAACTTTGATTTAAATGCACTAGTAGTAGATAAAGTCACTGAACGTCTGCCAACCGTTTCGACACCTCGGCAATGATTGAATTTAAAAATTTGACTCTAGCAGACGACACATACGCCGTTCCCGGAGACATAGACATGCTCATTGGAGCATCGCTTATCCCTCATCTTTTGTTAAACAATAAGGTCAGGGGCAACTCCTCGCATACCGCGCCTTACGCATTGGAAACTGTCTTGGGCTATGTCATCGTTGGCTCCGCCCCCATCATGGATAGTATTTCGGCAACTTTTAATTGTGGTATGGCTGTCGAACCGCTCGAGATAGCCAGATGATAGAGTGTGTGAGGAAATTTACGTCCGCACGACCGTTCGTGATCGCGACGGTCGATATAGTGTAGCACTACCCTTTAAAGGAGATGTTTTATCTCTCGGCGATTCGTGTCAAATGGCGGAAAAACGTTTCTACAGCTTGGAGCGTAAGATGCTCGCTTCACCCCAGTTAAATGAAGCTTATATCGGCGTCATTAACGAATATATAAGGGAAGGTTACATATCACCTGTGGCCTCGAAATTAGATAACTACGAAGACACACCGTCGTATTTCATACCACATCACGGGGTCATTAGGGAGGACAAACTTACATCTAAGTTACGTGTAGTGCTTGACGCTAGTGCTAAAACTAGCACTCACCTGTCGCTTAACGATATCCTCTATAGTGGGCAAAATTTACAGGGCAGTTTATTTAATATAATAGCCAATTTTCGTTTGTTTAGTATAGCAAAATCCGCCGATATTCGCCAAATGTTTCTTTGCATAGGGGTCCGTGAATGTGACCGAGATTCCAACGCATTTTATATCGTTTCAACCCAAAGGAAACTCTAATGGTGTTTGAATTTAGCTGCGTTCGCTTTGGTTTAAATTCGAGCCCATTTCATGCGTTACGCACGGTGAGACGGCTCACCCACGATGAAGGTCCCTCTTATCCTAAAGCTAAGAGGGCAATTGAAAGTGGATTATATATGGATGATTTTGTGTACTCGGTCGATAGCGTAGAGGAGGCCACCCTAACCACCGCCGAGGTTATAAGGCTCATGAAATCGGGTCAATTCGATCTTGTTAAGTGGACTAGTAATTCGCGTCCGGTTTTATACACAATCCCACTATCACACCGTCTTTCAGCGATAAAGGAATTCGACGATTCTGATACACACAAGGTGCTCGGTCTGTGTTGGTCACCAGAGTCCGACGTGTTTAGCCTTAAGGTAAACCCGCCCGTAGAGAAGTGCACAAAGCGCACAATACTGTCATGCGTTGCTAGATTATGGGATGTCATGGGTTTCGTAGCTCCGGTGGTATTATACGCTAAGCTTTTGATTAAACAACTTTGGTTATTTGAATGCGATTGGGATGACTCGCCGCCTGACAGCATTGTTCGGTTGTGGCAACGTTTTAGAGAGGAACTTCCTTTACTAAGAGAAATTAAAATACCACGTCATATAAACGTCGATAGAAATGGCGTCATCACGGTCGTTGGGTTTGCAGACGCCAGCGAGAAGGCTTACGTGGTCGTTGTATATTTCCACGTTCAAAATAATGGTAGTTATTCGATTAGCCTCATTAGTTCTAAGTCGAGAGTCTCCCCCAGTAAGGTTGTCTCTCTGGCGCGCTTAGAGCTTTGCGCAATATTAGTCTCTCACCAAGCTTATTACCGCAGTTATCAGCGCATGTAGGGACAGAGTTCACATGAAAGGATATTTGCCTTTTCCGACTCCACCGTCGTCTTATGTTGGGTTCATTCTTCACCCCACCATTGGGATACGTTTGTTGCAAAACGAGTGGCCAAGATCCAAGACGAGTTAGGAACGCGGAACTATTATCACGTGTCCGGTGCAGATAACCCTGCCGATTGCCTATCCCGAGGACTCACTCCGATGCAAATAATGGACCATCCGCTTTGGTTCCACGGACCTTTTTGGGTTCACTTGGAACCCTCGCAATGCCAATAACCGATTTCGACCCTTCGTCAGTGTCACAACCGCCGGAAGAGAAGAGGCACGCTCTGGTGGCGAGCGTTTCGAGCGAGGTTTCTCCAATCATTGCTTTGGCGAACCGCTTGTCCTCTTGGTCGAAATTATTGCGTAGCGTAATTTACGTTTGTCGATTCGCGAAGCTTTTACCGCGACGTTCGTATATCTTAGCGTCCGATTACAACTATGCCGAGTTGCTGGTATTGCGTAAACTTCAACGTGCACATTTTTCCGAAGAAATTAGAAGATTACAATCGAATAGAGAAAGAATGTAGTCGAGCTTTTCAACGCCTTAAGCCATTTTTACAAGATGGGATCGTCAGGGTAATTGGACGCTTGTCCAAATCGCAGTTGAGTTTCAACCAACGGCACCCTATAGTTTTACCGAGTAAAGACCATATCATGAATTTATTAGTTGATTACCATCATAAATTGAATTCTCACGCTGGCCCCGACTTGCTGATGTCGATCTTGCGTCAGAATTATTGGATTCTTTCCCCACGTAACTTAATCCGCAATCGGGTGCATAGCTTGCTTTCGGGTACGTCCCAAGCCGTCATTTCCGGAAATGGCGGAACTTGGGTCTTGTCGAGTAATACAATCCGCAAAGCCCTTTACGCACACCGGGTCTGATAGTGCTGGTCCGTATAAGGTCACGCTCACTCGCGAGCGTGGTATAAGATCCACAAAGGCTTACGTCTGCATTTACGTATGTCTAACTACTCGAGCGGTGCATATAGAACTCGTTGGTGATCTAAGCACAGCAGCCTTTATGGGTGCGATTAAAAGATTTCTTTCCCGCCGTAGCCCTGTAAGTAAATTGTATTCGGATAACGGTACGAACTACGTCGGTGCAAAACGTATTTTATCAAAACTACATGAGCTCTTAACTAGCAAGTATTATAATTCGGAGTTCGCTCACATTCTTGCCGAGAATCGCATCGAGTGGTCTCTGAACGTCCCAGCTGCGAGTCATTTTGGGGGCAATTGGGAGACTAATATTAAGAGTCTAAAGAGTCACTTATACCGAATAATAGGAGATCAAATTTTGTCCTTCGAAGAGCTAAGTACTGTGCTCGCTCAAATTAAGTGCGTAATGAATAGTCGCCCACTTTGTCGTACGTTATCTAGTGACCCCTCGGAGCCACTGGCTTTAACTCCAGCACATTTTTTGAATTTAACGCCTTTGAAGTATTTGCCCGCCGTAGATATGGACGAGAACAAACTTAGCATTTCCGCACGCCATAAATTATTAGACAGGTTAGTGTAATCGTTTTGGAAACGATGAAGGATGGAATACTTGCATACTTTGCAGTCTCGGCAAAAAGGGAACACAGCAAACTGAACCTTTAACTGTAGGAACGGTGGTTGTGCTCACCAAAGAGAATACGCCGCCTCTCCATTGGCCATAAGGGATTGTCGAAGAGGTTTTTCCCGGTTCCGACGGAGTAATTAGGGTAGCTGGCGTTAAGACCACGATTGGATCTTACATGCGTCCTGTTGTCCGTTTGTGCCCCTTGCCTCTTCTAAAGTTTAAGTTTAAGTTTAAGTGGATCAAAAATTTTTGTCGAAATTCAGGTTTAATATTAGCGTTAGTTAGTTATTTTTGTTAGTTGATCTTAGCTTTAGTTGTTCTAGTTATTTTTTTGAAAGAAATCCTTCAAGCCGGGGGGATGGTTGCGCGGAAAACCATTCGTAATTTTATTTTATTCGACGGTATGCTTGCCAAGATCTGTCCTTCCTTCGACCTTTCCTTCACCTGTTTTCCCTTTCGACACACCGGGGTGGTGGGGTGAGAGGGGAAAGAAGATAGTTCTAGACTGTCACATGATCTTCGAAACCGAACTAATATAAACGCGCGCCCGGCCCACGCGCGCCCTCTTCCTTTCGCCTTCTTCGTTGGAACCACACCGCCTAGGACAGTAGTGTCCTAGAAAGCTCTTGGCCACGCGCACCGCTAGTTCAAACGCATTAGCCCGGAGCAGTCGAGCTCCGGTAGAAACCGCCTCACCTCGTGTGGGATATAGTCGCGCACCGCCCTCTTCCATCGCATCACCGTACAGGAACGCATCTCTGGGGCCCCAGGAGATCCGGCAGAAGTCGCACCGCAGCAACAGAGCGCCCAAGCCGCATCGAAGCAACACCCCGCTAAGTAACTTCCAGTTATAAACCCGCTTGACATAATTATTAATTACATACTTATTTACTAGTTAATCCGCTCCAACTTTATTTTCTCCTAGCCTGATCAAGCGGGGTTCCTTCATAGATTTTGGCAAGCAATAGTTCGTTCAGGGAAGAGCGAGTGCATGGTCAGGAAAACCGAATGCTATAGTCGCCATTTTGTGGAGACAGAAGAAGCCATCCGCTTATACAGTCCATTTGGCTCGAACGGGGAATTGGAATTCGGTAACATTAGGCCCGTCGCTCAACCAATGACCTTGGATTCTTTTGGGAATTTCGAATTGATTTTACTGAACTGGTCGATCCTTGACGGCAAGAAACCTGGTAATAAGAGACACCCCGTTCATAGTAAGTGATATACGGAGATGGAAAATAAATGGGAAGAGAAAAAGGAAAATAAAAATCAACAAACAATAAAATGAGCAATGATCGTTTGAAAGGATGACATTAAAGACTTGACATTACTTATACACTCTGCGATCAAAATCATGATAGAGTTGCAATGAGAGTTCCTAATTTTGATGAGTTTTAATTTCTATTGAATAAAATTCTTCACATATTTCACATTTTTTATTTATACTCTAGTTCTCCAGTACTTTAAAACACACAGCTGACCGCCGGATTATTATGTTTTTTTGCTTTTGCTAAAATACGCTACTTGCTTACGCTAATTATGAATTGAAATGTATTTATTGGTGGAATAATGTAATCATCGACATGTTTTTAATTTTAAAGTTATAATTGCATTTATTTGATTTATTTGCCAACATATTAGATTAACCTGTTCAAAGTTTATTTGTAAGTCTTAGTGTTGAATAAGAATAAGTCACAAAATGGAAATTATAAAAAAAACGTCTGAATTAAACTCATCTATTGATCGAGTAAAAAACAATGTTGTTATCGAAGAAACTGTAGAATGCATAGGACAGGATGTGTGTCACAAATCGAACGGTGTCGTCGATATGCGTAAAGCTGGACTGGCTGAAGAAGACAATGTTATAAGAGAAATGGTAATTACACTAGAAAGCGTCGAATTGATAGAATAAAATAGTGAAGTAACTGTTGAAACAAATAAGGCAGAAACGTCACAGAAAATAGCGGCCGTCCAAGGTCCTGACACATTAGCTATAAATGAAAACATTTCTAGCCAATCTGATCATAATACGGAAAAAGGGACGGACGAAGCAAAAGAACCGAATACGGAAATCACAGTCAAAGACTTGGATAAAAAATCGACTATGAAATTGAAATTCAGTTAACTAATTCTGTTATAGAAGTTTCTTATACAGAATCATCATCAGTTGAAGTTAATAACAAAGAAACATCGGCATTACAATTAAGTAACAAAATAGCAGTTCAAATAAACCATACAGATTTATCCTATAAAGATAAAAGCCGGTTTAAGACTGAAATACTGGTTCAAAAAGTTGATCATGATATTATTGAAAATTACTTAAATGATACAAATTCTTATGAACTTGCTACTTATAATATTTTGAGTAAATTTGGGCAAAGTATAGAACTTAGTGAAGCCTTAAGATCATCTGATGTCAACGTTCATGTGGAAGGTAACAATTGTACTGGGCGGCAAGAAGTCTTTAAAAAAGAGGAACTGCAAGATATTTTGCAAGGAAAGAATGTAGAATCTTCTGACAAAGAAGTAGTTGAATAAATGGACATAATTACTGTCAATTCTAAATCTTTAGAAGCACAGTTAACTTTGCAACAAATCATGCGACTGAAAAAAATAAAAAGAAAGGGAGCACAGAAATGGAATTTATTTATAAGGATGACATTTTTGGGAATTTTGAATTGATTTTCCCGAACTGGTCGATCCTTGACGTCAAGAAACCTGGTAATAAGAGACACCTCGTTCATAGTAAGTGGTATAAGGAGATGAAAAAATAAATGGGAAGAGAAAAAGGAAAATAAAAATCAACAAACAATAAAATGAGCAATGATGGTTTGAAAGGATAAAATTAAAGATTTGACATTACTTATACACTCTGCGATCAAAATCATGATAGAGTTGCAGTGAGAGTTCCTAATTTTGATGAGTTTTAATTTCTATTGAATAAAATTCTTCACATATTTCACATTTTTTATTTATGAAAAAATGATCATGATATTAATGAAAATGACTTGAATGATACAAATTCTTATGAACATGCTACTTATAACATTTTGAGTAAATTAGGGCAAAGTAAAGAACTAAGTGAAGCCTTTAGATCATCCGATGTCTAAGATCATGTGGAACGTAACAATTGTACGGCAAGAAGTCTTTAAAAAAGAGGAACTGCTATATATTTTGCGAAGAAAAAATGTAGAATCTTCTGACAAAGAAATAGTTGAATTAATGGACATAATTATTGTCAATTCTAAATCTTTAGAAGCACAGTTAACTTTACAACAACTCACACGACTGAAAAAAAAAATAAAAAGAAAAGGAGCACAGAAATGGAATTCTTTTATAAGGATGGCTGGTTGCGCGGAAAACCATTCGTAATTTTATTTTATTCGACGGTATGCTTGCCAAGATCTGTCCTTCCTTCGACCTTTCCTTCACCTGTTTTCCCTTTCGACACACCGGGGTGGTGGGGTGAGAGGGGAAAGAAGATAGTTCTAGACTGTCACGTGATCTTCGAAACCGAACTAATATAAACGCGCGCCCGGCCCACGCGCGCCCTCTTCCTTTCGCGCTCTTCGTTGGAAACACACCGCCTAGGACAGTAGTGTCCTAGAAAGCTCTTGGCCTTGGAAAGCCCGGAGCAGTCGAGCTCCGGGACAAAACCACGTCACCTCGTGTGAGATATAGTCGCGCACCGCCCTCTTCCATCGCATCACCGGACAGGAACGCATCTCTGGGGCTCCAGGAGATCCGCCAGAAGTCGCACCCTAGCAACAGAGCGCCCGAGCCGCATCGAAGCAACACCCCGCTAAGTAACTTCCAGTTATAAACCCGCTTGACATAATTGTATTTATTAGTTAATCCGCTCCAACTTTATTTTCTCCTAGCGTGATCAAGCGGGGTTTCTTCATAGATTTTTGCAAGCAATAGTTCGTTCAGGGAAGAGCGAGTGCATTGTCAGGAAAACCGCATGCTATAGTCGCCATTTTGTGGAGACGGAAGAAGCCATCCGCTTATGCAGTCCATTTGGTGTAACATCCCGCGTAATGGGCTTAAGGCTCGACCGGGGAATTGGAATTCGGTAACCTTAGGCCCGTCGCTCAACCATTTTCTGGTCATTCGGCCGGATTGTGACTGGTGCTAAAGGCGCACCGTCCATTCAATCATCGAACTGTTAGATTAATTCCTTAGACAATGCACTCTAATTGCACTTAATATTGAAAAGATTCAAATAGTGTTTGTTTAGTTTAAATTTAAACTTTGGTTAGTTATTCGCAAATAGAATTATTCATTCAAATAGTGTTTGTTTAGTTTAAATTTAAAGTTTATTAGTTGCTTGTATAAGTGAATTGACTTTTTTATTAAAAATAGTTTAATCCCACGGTTTACGCGAGTAGCCGACATTTCGTAAAAGAAAAAAAAAACAGTGTGAGTTTAGCGAGCGACACGCGTCACCTCGGCTCGTTGTACAGATGTTCAATTTAACGACGTAATAAGGCACGATAAGACAATAGGGTTGGGAGATATAGTTGTGTTATATTGCGTCCATCCTTCAGCGCTGTGCGATTAATTGTGATTAATAACTCTTTACGCTAAGACAGACGTACTCTTTTCACGTATACAGTATATTAGTGATCATGTAAAGAACATTAACGTAAAAGCAGTGCGGGAAACATTTTTGTGTGAAATTGAAACTATTGATTCTTTGCGGACGGATAACGAAAGGATATTAGACCAAATTAATAATTTGGAATTACAAGTCGACCCGAAATATACAGTGAACTACCAACCGCTTCTAGCATTTGAAGATATGTTGTGTCGCGTGAAAAGAACTGCGAAGCTCTTGCAGTCCCCATCTCAAAGCGAAGCAAAGCCGAAAGCCCAGGTACGCCCACGTGATTCGATTAGGTTGCCCCCAACAGATATTCCGGTATTCAATGGCGATGTTAAGACATGGCCTTTCTTCTTTAGTAGTTTTCAAAACAATATACATAATAATCCATCGTTATCGGACGCCAAAAAATTATATTATTTAATTAGTAAACTGAGTGGCAGGGCACAGTCAATTTGCTCGGGTTTCACACCAACAGCAAATAATTATTTGTTAATATGCGAAAGGTTTAAGGACAAATATGAAGATAAGCGAATGTTAGCCTCTTCATATTTAGACCAAATATTTGATATTAAACCTATATCATCCGCGAGCATCAACGGCTTAAAGCAGTTTTTAGATAAATTTGTGGCATCGGTGGCTGCACTTAAGAACTTAAATTTAATGACCTTATGGACGTGGTGTTTCTCCATGTCGCAATAAAGAAACTAGACCCCGACACCATGCGTGCGTTTAAAATGGAGCATCGTAGCTCTGAGATGCCCTCATTTGATTCATTAGCATACTTTGTGCGAGACCAAATCAAAGTGATGCAGCGCTCCTCGAACGTTAGACCGGAGGTTAAGAAAGGTGTCGACCGTAGACAGACTCCATCACCTAAAACCGCAGGGTCGTTAACATACGCAACCGCTGCACCGGTACCGCCGCAGAATGCCTGTATTATATGTAAAGATAAACAACACGGCAATTTATACAATTGTGCGACCTTTCGTAAACATTCACCCAGCGAAAGTTATAGAATAGTAAGGACAAACAACTTATGTCTGAATTGTTTAAGCGATAAGCATTTAGTTGCAAAATGCAATTCTAGTTTCGCGTGTAACTAGTGCGCCAGAAAACATCACACGTTGTTAAACTTCAAAAATAGCAACATATCTGCGTCAAGTAAAGCGGACAAGGAATTCACCCCTACTAAAGTCAACGATTCTAGCAATCGACCTGGTGATGTCGCTCTGTGCTCATTGGCAAATATGGGAGCACAGCCTCCTTCAACTGTGTTACTGGGTACAGCCCGTATTGTAGTTAGGGATTCGCGTGGAAACGAACAAAGCGTCCGTACATTTCTGGACAGCGGATCCCAAAATAGCTTTATAACGCGACAATGTTGTCAGCGCTTAGGCTTAGTAATAAATAGATCACTTTCATGTCCCGTAGTCAAAGGCATCGGAGGTACTAGTAAAGTTACCCAGGGATATATAAATTTAAAATTTTATTCTCGGATAGATCGTTATGTTAACTTTGATTTAAATGCACTAGTAGTAGATAAAGTCACTGAACGTCTGCCAACCGTTTCGGTTGACACCTCGGCAATGATTGAATTTAAAAATTTGACTCTAGCAGACGACACTTACGCCGTTCCCGGAGACATAGACATGCTCATTGGAGCATCGCTTATCCCTCATCTTTTGTTAAACAATAAGGTCAGGGGCAACTCCTCCCATACCGCGCCTTACGCATTGGAAACTGTCTTGGGCTATGTCATCGTTGGCTCCGCCCCCATCATGGATAGTATTTCGGCAACCTTTAATTGTGGTATGGCTGTCGAACCGCTCGAGTCGTTAGTCCGCAAATTTTGGGAGATGGAGGAAGTGAACGTTCCACCTATAGTTAGCCCAGATGATAGAGTGTGTGAGGAAATTTACGTCCGCACGACCGTTCGTGATCGCGACGGTCGATATAGTGTAGCACTACCCTTTAAAGGAGATGTTTTATCTCTCGGCGATTCGTGTCAAATGGCGGAAAAACGTTTCTACAGCTTGGAGCGTAGAATGCTCGCTTCACCCCAGTTAAATGGAGCTTATGTCGGCGTCATTAACGAATATATAAGGGAAGGTTACATATCACCTGTGGCCTCGAAATTAGATAACTACGAAGACAAACCGTCGTATTTCATACCACATCACGGGGTCATTAGGGAGGACAAACTTACATCTAAGTTACGTGTAGTGATTGACGCTAGTGCTAAAACTAGCACTCACCTGTCGCTTAACGATATCCTCTATAGTGGGCAAAATTTACAGGGCAGTTTATTTAATATAATAGCCAATTTTCGTTTGTTTAGTATAGCACTATCCGCCGATATTCGGCAAATGTTTCTTTGCATAGGGGTCCGTGAATGTGACCGAGATTCCAACGCATCGTTACGCTGCGCTCAAATCAGCGCACTAGCGCCATCTAGTGTCAGGAACTAGAGCTTTGCAGTAAATGACATCACAAATCTTTCGACCGACAGCGCCACCCGAAGAACTAAGTTTCTGGAAAATCTACACTCGAATACTCGTTGCCTGACGCGCATTTACCTGAATGTTCGGGACGCTTTTTGCTAATTATATAAATAGGCGCTGCAAGATGCGATCGACACAGAGTGGAACTCGGCGACACAAGCGAAGCTTCGGAGCCGAATTAAGTGAATTAGTGTGTTTAATTATTAGTGTTTTTAACTTTAATTTGTATAAAGTAAATTAGTGTTAATTTGGGTAAATCTATCGGCAATTTTTATTGTCACGAACCTCAAGCTCGTAACAATTAGTGTCAGAAGTGGGATAAAATAATGCCGATTTTACCCAAGGAGGAAACGGAGGGTGTCCGTACCCGAAGTCAACGTCAGCAGGAGACGGACCAGAGGAGATTTGGTGGTGCAACGCCGCAGATGTCTGAGGGCCAGCCGCCGGCTACGGAAGCCGGTCCGTCAGCAGCTTCTACGTCTGTGGCACCTGACTTAGGTGCTCTGATGGCCATGCTACAGGAGCAGCTGCAGCGCGGACGAGAGGAACAGGCCCGTCTGTTGAAAGAGCAGCAGGAGGAACAGGCTCGCCGACAGAAGGAACAGGCTCGCCGACAGGAGGAACAGGCTCGCCGACGGGAGGAACAGGTCCGTCGGTTGGAAGAGCAGCTGCGGGGTGGACAGGATGAACAGGCCCGCCGACAAGAGGAACAGGCCCGTCGGTTGGGAGAGCAGATGCTTCTCATGAAGGACCTTCACGCTACCTTCGGGAAAGAGATAAGGGAGGTGAAGGATAAGGTTGCTCAGCATGATAACCGCCTGTCGGAAGCTGAGACCCAAATCAATCAAGTTAAGAAAACGCTGGATGAACTCAAACTTGGGGATGGAACTACAGCTCCCGTAGTAGCTTCAGCACCTTCGCTACGTGGGTTCAAGGTGCCACCGTTCGACGGGACTTCTTCCTGGTCAGCCTACAAAATTCAGTTCGAGGCTGTTATGAAAGCGAACGGCTGGAATAAAAGTCAGGCCATGACTGCTCTCACACTAGGCCTGCGCGACCAGGCCTTAACATTTCTGGAAGCTCTCGGGGAGGAAGTGACTTATGAGCAACTCCTTGAGGCAATGGAGGCGAGATATGGCGACGCTCACCTGGAACATGTCTTTCGTGCGCAGCTTAAAGATCGCGTGCAGCGCATCAACGAAAACCTGCAGCAGTGGGCTCTAGAGGTGGAGAAGCTGGTGCGGAAAGCATACCGGTCTGTACCTGCGCTCATTGAAGGGAACCTGGTGCAGACATTCATCGACGGTATCCGCGAGCTGGAAGTCAGAGCTGCTGTGAGGCTCGGGCACCACGAGACGCTTAAGTACGCCTTGGCCCATGCACTGGAAGTGGGATCATCGTTCCCATCGCGTCAGGGAGGTTGCAGCAGCTACAGTTCGCGACCGCAACAAAAGATACAGCCCTAGGTGCTATGGCTGTGGGGAAAAGGGCCATCTTCGATCCAGCTGCCCTAAGCGAACCGTGGAAAGGAGAGTTGATCGATCTCGAGAGGGTAGTGTAGCTAACGGCACTGCCTGGCGGCGACAAGATCATCGTTCACCTCACGCTAGGGAGGTTACAGCAGTTACGGTTCACGACCACAATAAAAGATACAGCCCTAGGTGCTATGGCTGTGGGGAAAGGGGCCATCTTCGGTCCAGCTGCCCTAAGCACACCCTAGGAAGGGAAGGTGAACGGTCTCAGAAAGGAAGTGCGGCTAACAGCACCGCCCAGCAGCAGCAGGATTACGACTTTACTATCAGACACTGCAGCAGGAAATCTCACGGCAACGCAGATGCATTGTCAAAAAGACCTTGTCCTGAAGATTGCAACCATTGTACTAGGCAAGAGAGTAAGGAAGTGGTATCCGTGAGGATGCTCAGGACAGACCACCTCAGCAACGGGTGGAAGGACAGCCTACGACATGCACAGCAGGAAGATCCGGACATCAAGCCGATTCTGGGATGGATGAAGGCCCGTGCTACCAAGCCTAAATGGAGGGACGTCTCAGCGATGAGTTCAACCACGAAAAGCTATTGGGCCCAATGGGACAGCTTGCTGCTTCAGGATGGAGTCCTGTGCCGTAAATGGGACAATGGTCGAGGAGACAGCTGTCGTTTACAAATGGTTGTCCCTAAAGCTAAAGTGCCGAATGTTCTACAGCTGTGCCATAGTGGTCGTTCAAGAGTCCATCTGGGAGTTAAACGGACTCTACTGAAGATCCGAGAACGGTTTTACTGGGTCCATTATCATGACGATGTCGAGGATTGGTGTCGTACATGTACAAGTTGTGCGGCTGTGAGGGGACCTCAGACAAGGAGTAGAGGAGCATCGAAATTGTACAATGTTGGTGACATTGCGGAGCCGTTACAGAAAGGCGCAAGAGCGACTCCTAAGATCGTCCATGTGGATCGCCTAGCGCGTTATTATGGGGCCGATAATGCTCGGGACGAGCATGTCTTAGGAGGGGGCAGTGTTACGCCGCGCTCATATCAGCGCACTAGCGCCATCTAGTGTCAGGAACTAGAGCGAGGGGAGCTTTGCAGTAAATGACATCACAAATCTTTCGACCAACAGCGCCACCCGAAGAACTAAGTTTCTGGAAAATCTACACTCGAATACTCGTTGCCTGGCGCGCATTTACCTGAATGTTCGGGACGCTTCTTTGCTAATTATATAAATAGGCGCTGCAAGATGCGATCGAGACAGAGTGGAACTCGGCGACACAAGCGAAGCTTCGGAGCGGAATTAAGTGAATTAGTGTGTTTAATTATTAGTGTTTTTAACTTTAATTTGTATAAAGTAAATTAAAGTGTTAATTTGGGTAATTCTAACGGCAATTTTTATTGTCACGAACCTCAAGCTCGTAACAGCATTTTATATCGTTTCAACCCAAAGGAAACTCTAATGGTGTTTGAATTTAACCGCGTTTGCTTTGGTTTAAAGTCGAGCCCATTTCATGCGTTACGCACGGTGAGACAGCTCACCCACGATGAAGGTCCCTCTTATCCTAAAGCTAAGAGGGCAATTGAAAGTGGATTATATATGGATGATTTTGTGTACTCGGTCGATAGCGTAGAGGAGGCCACCCTAACCATCGCCGAGGTTATAAGGCTCATGAAATCAGGTCAATTCGATCTTGTCAAGTGGACTAGTAATTCGCGTCCGGTTTTAGACTTAATCCCAATATCACACCGTCTTTCAGCGATAACGGAATTCGACGATTCTGATACACACAAGGTGCTCGGTCTATGTTGGTCACCAGAGTCCGACGTGTTTAGCCTTAAGGTAAACCCGCCTGTAGAGAAGTGCACAAAGCGCACAATACTGTCATGCGTTGCTAGATTATGGGATGTCATGGGTTTCGTAGCTCCGGTGGTATTATACGCTAAGCTTTTGATTAAACAACTTTGGTTATTTGAATGCGATTGGGATGACTCGCTGCCTGACAGCATTGTTCGGTTGTGGCAACGTTTTAGAGAGGAACTTCCTTTACTAAGATAAAATAAAATACCACGTCATATAAACGTCGATAGAAATAGCGTCATCACGGTCGTTGGGTTTGCAGACGCCAGCGAGAAGGCTTACGGGGTCGTTGTATATTTCCACGTTCAAAATAATGGTAGTTATTCGATTAGCCTCATTAGTTCTAAGTCGAGAGTCTCCCCCAGTAAGGTTGTCTCTCTGACGCGCTTAGAGCTTTGCGCAATATTAATCTCTCACCAAGCTTATTACCGCAGTTATCAGCGCATGTAGGGACAGAGTTCACATGAAAGGATATTTGCCTTTTCCGACTCCACCGTCGCCTTATGTTGGGTTCATTCTTCACCCCACCGTTGGGATACGTTTGTCGCAAAACGAGTGGCCAAGATCCAAGACGAGTTAGGAACGCGGAACTTTTATCACGTGTCCGGTACAGATAACCCTGCCGATTGCTTATCCCGAGGACTCACTCCGATGCAAATAATGGACCATCCGCTTTGGTTCCACGGACGTTCTTGGGTTCACTTGGAACCCTCGCAATGGCCAATAACCGATTTCGACCCTTCGTCAGTGTCACAACCGCCGGAAGAGAAGAGGCACGCTCTGGTGGCGAGCGTTTCGAGCGAGGTTTCTCCAATCATTGCTTGGGCGAACCGCTTGTCCTCTTGGTCGAAATTATTGCGTAGCGTAATTTACGTTTGTCGATTCGCGAAGCTTTTACCGCGACGTTCGTATATTTTAGCGTCCGATTACAACTATGCCGAGTTGCTGGTATTGCGTGAACTTCAACGTGCACATTTTTCCGAAGAAATTGCAAGATTACAATCGAATAGAGAAAGAATGTAGTCGCGCTTTTCAACGCCTTAAGCCATTTTTACAAGATGGGATCGTCAGGGTAGATGGACGCTTGTCCAACTCGCAGTTGAGTTTCAACCAAAGGCACCCTATAGTTTTACCGAGTAAAGACCATATCATGAATTTATTAGTTGATTACCATCATAAATTGAATTCTCACGCTGGCCCCGACTTGCTGATGTCGATCTTGCGTCAGAATTATTGGATTCTTTCCCCACGTAACTTAATCCGCAATCGGGTGCATAGCTTGCTTTCGGGTACGTCCCAAGCCGTCATTTCCGGAAATGGCGGAACTTGGGTCTTGTCGAGTAATACAATCCGCAAAACCCTTTACGCCCACCGGGTCTGATATTGCTGGTCCGTATAAGGTCACGCTCACTCGCGGGCGTGGTATAAGATCCACAAAGGCTTACGTCTGCATTTTCGTATGTCTAACTACTCGAGCGGTGCATATAGAACTCGTTGGTGATCTAAGCACAGCAGCCTTTATGGGTGCGATTAAAAGATTTCTTTCCCGCCGTAGCCCTGTAAGTAAATTGTATTCGGATAACGGTACGAACTACGTCGGTGCAAAACGTATTTCATCAAAACTACATGAGCTCTTAACTAGCAAGTATTATAATTCGGAGTTCGCTCACATTCTAGCCGAGAATCGCATCGAGTGGTCTCTGAACGTCCCAGCCGCGAGTCATTTTGGGGGCAATTGGGAGACTAATACTAAGAGTCTAAAGAGTCACTTATACCGAGTAATAGGAGATCAAATTTTGTCTTTCGAAGAGCTAAGTACTGTGCTCGCTCAAATTAAGTGCGTAATGAATAGTCGCCCACTTTGTCGTACGTTATCTAGTGACCCCTCGGAGCCACTGGCTCTAACTCCAGCACATTTTTTGAATTTAACGCCTTTGAAGTATTTGCCCGCCGTAGATATGGACGAGAACAAACTTAGCATTTCCTTACGCCATAAATTATTAGACCGGTTAGTGTAATCGTTTTGGAAACGATGGAGGATGGAATACTTGCATACTTTGCAGTCTCGGCAAAAATGGAACATAGAAAACTGAACCTTTAACTGTAGGAACGGTGGTTGTGCTCACCAAAGAGAATACGCCGCCTCTCCATTGGCCATTAGGGATTGTCGAAGAGGTTTTTCCCGGTTCCGACGGAGTAATTAGGGTAGCTGGCGTTAAGACCACGGTTGGATCTTACATGCGTCCTGTTGTCCGTTTGTGCCCCTTGCCTCTTCCAAAGTTTAAGTTTAAGTTTAAGTGGATTAAAAATTTTAGTCGAAATTCAGGTTTAATATTAGCGTTAGTTAGTTATTTTTGTTATTTGATCTTAGCTTTAGTTGTTCTAGTTACTTTTTTGAAAGAAATCCTTCAAGCCGGGGGGATGGTTGCGCGGAAAACCATTCGTAATTTTATTTTATTCGACGGTATGCTTGCCAAGATCTGTCCTTCCTTCGACCTTTCCTTCACCTGTTGTCCCTTTCGACACACCGGGGTGGTGGGGTGAGGGGAAAGAAGATAGTTCTAGACTGTCGAAGAGGTTTTTCCCGGTTCCGACGGAGTAATTAGGGTAGCTGGCGTTAAGACCACGGTTGGATCTTACATGCGTCCTGTTGTCCGTTTGTGCCCCTTGCCTCTTCCAAAGTTTAAGTTTAAGTTTAAGTGGATTAAAAATTTTAGTCGAAATTCAGGTTTAATATTAGCGTTAGTTAGTTATTTTTGTTAGTTGATCTTAGCTTTAGTTGTTCTAGTTACTTTTTTGAAAGAAATCCTTCAAGCCGGTGGGATGGTTGCGCGGAAAACCATTCGTAATTTTATTTTATTCGACGGTATGCTTGCCAAGATCTGTCCTTCCTTCGACCTTTCTTTCACCTGTTGTCCCTTTCGACACACCGGGGTGGTGGGGTGAGGGGAAAGAAGATTATTCTAGACTGTCACGTGATCTTCGAAACCGAACTAATATAAACGCGCGCCCGGCCCACGCGCGCCCTCTTCCTTTCGCGCTCTTCGTTGGAACCACACCGCCTAGGACAGTAGTGTCCTAGAAAGCTCTTGGCCACGCGCACCGCTAGTTCAACCGCATTAGCCCGGAGCAGTCGAGCTCCGGGAGAAACCGCCTCACCTCGTGTGAGATATGGTCGCGCACCGCCCTCTTCCATCGCATCACCGTACAGGAACGCATCTCTGGGGCCCCAGGAGATCCGCCAGAAGTCGCACCGCAGCAACAGAGCGCCCAAGCCGCATCGAAGCAACACCCCGCTAAGTAACTTCCAGTTATAAACCCGCTTGACATAATTCTATTTATTAGTTAATCCGCTCCAACTTTATTTTCTCCTAGCGTGATCAAGCGGGGTTCCTTCATAGATTTTGGCAAGCAATAGTTCGTTCAGGGAAGAGCGAGTGCATTGTCAGGAAAACCGCATGCTATAGTCGCCATTTTGTGGAGACAGAAGAAGCCATCCGCTTATACAGTCCATTTGGCTCGAACGGGGAATTGGAATTCGGTAACATTAGGCCCGTCACTCAACCAATGACCTTGGATTCTTTTGGGAATTTCGAATTGATTTTACCGAACTGGTCGATCCTTGACGGCAAGAAACCTGGTAATAAGAGACACCCCGTTCATAGTAAGTGATATACGGAGATGGAAAATAAATGGGAAGAGAAAAAGGAAAATAAAAATCAACAAACAATAAAATGAGCAATGATCGTTTGAAAGGATGACATTAAAGACTTGACATTACTTATACACTCTGCGATCAAAACCATGATAGAGTTGCAATGAGAGTTCCTAATTTTGATGAGTTTTAATTTCTATTGAATAAAATTCTTCACATATTCCACATTTTTTATTTATACTCTAGTTCTCCAGTTCTTTAAAACACACAGCTGATCGCCGGATTATTATGTTTTTTTGCTTTTGCTAAAATACGCTACTTGCTTACGCTAATTATGAATTGAAATGTATTTATTGGTGGAATAATGTAATCCTCGACATGTTTTTAACTTTCAAGTTAAAATTGCATTTATTTGATTTATTTACCAACATATTAGATTAACCTGTTCAAAGTTTATTTGTAAGTCTTAGTATTGAATAAGAATAAGTCACAAAATGGAAATTATAAAAGAAACACCTGAATTGAACTCATCTATTGATCGAGTAAAAACAATGTTGTTATCGAAGAAACTGTAGAATGCATAGGACAGGATGTGTGTCACAAATCGAACGGTGTCGTCGATATGCGTAAAGCTGGACTGGCTGAAGAAGACAATGTTATAAGAGAAATGGTAATTACACAAGAAAGCGTCGAATTGATAGAATAAAATAGTGAAGTAACTGTTGAAACAAATAAGGCAGAAACGTCACAGAAAATAGCGGCCGTCCAAGGTCCTGACACATTAGCTATAAATGAAAACATTTCTAGCCAATCTGATCATAATACGGAAAAAAGGACGGACGAAGCAAAAGAACCGAATACGGAAATCACAGTCAAGGACTTGGATAAAAAATCGACTATGAAATTGAAATTCAGTTAACTAATTCTGTTATAGAAGTTTCTTATACAGAATCATCATCAGTTGAAGTAAATAACAAAGAAACATGGGCATTACAATTAAGTAACAAAATAGCAGTTCAAATACACCATACAGATTTATCCTATAAAGATAAAAGCCGGTTTAAGACTGAAATACTGGCTCAAAAAGTTGATCATGATATTATTGAAAATGACTTAAATGATACAAATTCTTATGAACTTGCTATTTATAATATTTTGAGTAAATTTGGGCAAAGTATAGAACTAAGTGAAGCCTTAAGATCATCTGATGTCAACGTTCATGTGGAAGGTAACAATTGTACTGGGCGGCAAGAAGTCTTTAAAAAAGAGGAACTGCAAGATATTTTGCAAGGAAAGAATGTAGAATCTTCTAACAAAGAAGTAGTTGAATAAATGGACATAACTACTGTCAATTCTAAATCTTTAGAAGCACAGTTAACTTTGCAACAACTCACACGACTGAAAAAAAATAAAAAGAAAAGGAGCACAGAAATGGAATTTATTTATAAGGATGACTTTTTTGGGAATTTTGAATTGATTTTCCCGAACTGGTCGATCCTTGACGTCAAGAAACCTGGTAATAAGAGACACCCCGTTCATAGTAAGTGATATACGGAGATGAAAAAGTAAATGGGAAGAGAAAAAGGAAAATAAAAATCAACAAACAATAAAATGAGCAATGATGGTTTGAAAGGATGACATTAAAGATTTGACATTACTTATACACTCTGCGATCAAAATCATGATAGAGTTGCAATGAGAGTTCCTAATTTTGATGAGTTTTAATTTCTATTGATTATAATTCTTCACATATTTCACATTTTTTATTTATACTCTAGTTCTCCAGTACTTTAAAAAACACAGCTGATCGCTGTATAATCGCTTATGAAGAAGCAGTTTGCGTTCACCTTTTTATTGATACTACAATCTATTGTAAATCAATCCATAGATACCCTCAACTCATGAGAATTTGATGTTGTTTATGAACTGTCACCGCAAGGAGAGGGTCGCCCTGTTATGTTAGTGTTTAGGGCCTGTTAGTGTCATTGCGTGTGTTGCTCGCTGCCGTGTCGGACGTGATTTAAGTTGCGCTGCAAAATACTACAGTTTTATTCGAAATGAGTGGTTACTCTGATTCCCTGCAGCTTGTTCGGGAAAAGGATGTGAACATTACGGATACGATTGAGGACGAGTCGGACTCATCTTTGTCGAGTTCATCGTCTCCATCTCGGTCCGAAAGTGGAAGGCCTGCTTTCAAAAGAAGGAATTTAAAAGAAGACTCACGACTAGAGGCTCTCATAAACCAGGTAGGATTTTTATCAAATATTTATATGCAGAGTCTCGGCAGCTCGCCAAATAACCTACAATATGTTAATGCCTATACTTGTGATAACTTTCTTACTATACCAAAAGAAAATCCCATGCTTGATCTAGGTTCAATAGCAATCAATATTGATGGATGTAAAATAATAAAGCCCTTCGGGAGAGGGTTAAAAAGATAAAGACATTGCAACATTTTGACCTACCCACATTGAAAAATGTAACATATACCAAGACTACACAGTCTTTTGTAGCTACCCCAGGGCTTACTCAACTGAGGGAAAATGATGATTAAGCCATCAGAGCAAATCGAAAGATTATTTATCGGGTACTGAAAGTGTAATGACAGCATTGTCAAATGCTGTTTTTGAAAGCAATGAGTTACTCCGAGCAGGTTTACAGTCAGTAGTGGATTGGGCTGTGAAATCCCCTGAGGAATTAAATGCACTGGCACTTGTGCAAAAAATAAGCTCTTCTATTGGGAAAAGGACAGCCTTTAATAAAAATTATGAAGATATTTTACAGGTTTTATGTGGTAAAAAAGCTGAATGCATTGAAACTAGAATGAAAAGATTAATTAAAGAAGTGCCTAATAAATGTATTCAGTTAGCCCTGAGAAATATTCCTTGATCCGAAAATGTCTTATTCGACCAATGTAAATTAAATACCCTTATTCAAAAATTTTGTGGCCCTACACAGTGGATAAAGTCACTTACTTTTAAAGAAATTAAGAATAGTCAGTGTTTGGCTTTCAAAGAGAAAGGATCGGATTCTTCTCTTTACCCTTCCACTAGTACGGCTCCTAAGAAAACAAAGTTAGAATTTCCCCAGAGAATTACTAGTTACCAAAATTATAATTTCCATTACCAAAACGGCCCTTCCAGAGGCAAGTGAGGTAAAGGCATAGGTCAAAAGTCGTCCTTTCGCTCCCTTGACAGAGATAAACAATGACTCAGAGCCAGAATTCAATTAAAGGACTTCAGAGACCAATGGGAGCAGCTCGGAGCTACTCCCTTTATTCTAAAAGCAATATCAGGGTCTCGGATTCCTTTTATTCGGAGACCTGTACTGAGGTACCCCTCACCAACAGTAGCTCGGAGCTACGCAACAAAAGCTTAATCCCAGATGACTGTACAGATAAACGAACTGGAACGTATTGGAGTTCTAGAAAAGCCTACTTCTTTGACTCCCGGTTTCTTCTCCCGCATGTTTCTTGTAAACAAGAGCGATGGTGGCTTGAGACCAATTTTCGACCTTCGGAACTTGAACAAGTTTGTAGGAACAAAACATTTTCATCCTATAAGCCATACTAACGTACCAGAATTCCTTCAACTTGAAGATTGGATGGTAAAAGTAGATATTTCACAGGCATATTTCCACTTACCTATAGCAATGTCACACCGACCTTTCCTACGACTTTTTTACAATCAAGAAATGCTTCAAATGACTTCACTCCCATTTGGGCCTATCGTTGGCTCCCAGGCTCTTCTCTGCTGTAACTTGCTGGGTCATGGAAACCCTACACAAAAAAGGATTGCGGGTCCTAGTATACCTGGACGATTATCTTATAGTGCACAAGGACCCCTCCAAGTTAGCATCACAGACTACGGAGGTGGCTAAGCTCTTGGAGTTCCTGGGCTGGCAGGTGATTCTCAAAAAATCAATACTGACCCAATGAGAACTCTCGAATTTCTAAGCATAAAATTGAATACAGACAAAAATGTAATAAGTCTTTTTGCCAAAAAACAAATGTCAATCCTGACTGCAATAACAAAAATTTTAACAACAAAATCTTGCCACCTTCGGCAATTGCAATGCCTTCTGGGCCAACTAAATTTTGCATGTTATGTAATACTTCGCGGTCGACTTCACTGTCGCCGTTAACAAATGTTTATAAGACGATTCCCGGGGAATCAGGTAAAAACAAAAAAAACAGTTCCTCAGGGGCAATACTGGATTTACAATAGTGGCAGGGAGCCCTATCATTGACAACGCCAATTCACACAAAAAGTGTATCGCACTTTTTGACTGCAGACGCCTCCAACATCGGATTATGCGCTGTTCTGGACAAACAGACCATATCAGGTTCATGAGCACCTTACCAGCAGCCTTGGCAATGCAACAAAAAAGAGATGTTTGCCGTACTGTCTGTAATTAGACAGAACGCAAAGAAGCTCAGAGACTCTCATGTGCTCTTACAGACAACAAAACTGTTATGGCATACATTCGCAAAGAAGCAGAAACGCATTCCATAGGACTCCTATCTCTAACTTTTCAACTTCTAAAGATAATAGTAAAGATAATACCCAGCAGATACAATGCGATAGCGGACAGACTGTCGCGGAGACGTCTTGTACCAGAATGGCATTTAAAACCTCAGGACACATCAGAGGTGTTCAGGCGATGGGGCAAACTAGACATAGACCTCTTTGCATCAGAAAGATCCCCTATACTACCAAACTATATAACAATAGATTCACGAGACTCTTCCGCAATGTTCGTAGACGCCTTTTCAAGGGAGTAGAATTGTCAACTGGGATGGATATTCCCCTCACCAAACTTGATTCCGCTATTGCTCTCACATCTCAACAAGTCAAGGTGTACCTTCCTGTTGGTAGCACCAGATTAGAAAAAACCGTGTTGGAGAGCGGATCTTCAGGCCCGATCACTCGACTAGCCAGTGACTGTGACCTCGTTACAGGAAGTGTTAGTGGACCTCACAACAGGGCTTTCACCTCCGCAAGTAGACCAACTAGCCCTGAAAATTAGGAAAGTTGGGGGTGGGGAGATAAATTATTGTCGTGGTCCCAAGCGGAAACAGATCTCAAGTTAAGCTGGCGTCAATCTACCCTGAATACCTATAAACTAGCACTGAAGCGATGGATAGCTTGGTGCAAAACTAAAGAAATCAATCCGAAGTGCCCCAAACCAGAAGAAGTGGCACAGTTTCTGACACTTTTTTAAAAGAGGGTCTGGCATACGGTACTATTTTGGTACAAAAAACTGCTGTAGCAACATTCAGTGGAATGAAGGTGGACATATCCTCAAACTTTCTCGTAAAACACGTACATAAAGCTATTCATAATTTCAAACCACCCAATTTTAAATCATCAGTGTGGGATGTAAAGCGAGTAATAGACTGGTTAAAGCAAAATCCAAAAGACAACTCACTATTTGAAATAGTAAGAAGAACTACAACTATCTTGCTTTTGACATCTGGTCGTAGACTACACGACTTGACGTCATTGAGGATTAAAGAACGGTATTTTACTGACAATGGACATGGGCATGACATCTGCTTATGGCCAGTATTTGGAGCTAACACTGATAACGGGTCTAGGCGGCAGTCTAGTCGGAAGCTGCTTCCTAATGAGGACAGTAACTTATGCCCAGTAAGATGGATAAGACTTCTAATTCAGGCAACTAAGGAAAGACGGACTGACAAAATAGATGGAAATTTGTTCATTTCTATCAGAAGTACTCCAAAACCTGCGTCCAGAACAATGATAGGTGGATGGGTTCGCTCTGTATTAAAGGATGCTGGTATAGATGCTACTCCTGGTTCTTGCCGATCTGCAGTAGCATCCTTAGCCTGGCCTGAAAACAGACCAATTGAAGAAATTTTAGAGATAGGCAATTGGACAGCGGCTCAGACACTAATTAACCATTATTGCCGAAAGATAAATGCACAGGAACGTGATAAGAAAAGCTATATTTTAGACAATTTTAAGCCTATTTAAAACAAATATTACTTTCGTATGATTTCAATTAATTGTGATTTATGATTAAAAATTCATAATTGATTCTAGAGTGAAATTAAACAGGCACAATTTATGTTAAACAATTTAAATTTATTTAGTTCATGAAAATTTATTTTATCTTACATTTTTACATATTACTGCAATACAAAAGTGAAACTATTAATAATTTTAAATTTGTCTAAATTACTTTTACCTAGTCTACAAGAATTACATAAACAATAATTTCAACATTGCGTGTGTTATTATTATTTTATAGTCACCAGCAGATATCAAACACGTCTTCATAAGCGATGCTGTGTTTTCTGATAGACACATAATATAAACGTTTTACACAACAATAAAACGATTATTATGTGCGGAAAGAAAACACAGCATCGCAGGAATGCTCTTCCTGGTGAAGACTACAATGACACTAACAGGCACAAAACACTAATATTACAGGGCAACCCCCTCCTTGCGGTGGTAGTTCATAAACAACATCAAATTCTCATGAGTTGAGGGTATCTATGGATTGATTTACTATAGACTGTAGTACCAATAGAAAAGGTGAGCGCACACTGCTTCTTCATAAGCGATGCTGTGTTTTCGGCACATAATAATCGTTTTATTGTTGTGTAAAACGTTTATATTTTATTGTACTTGTATTAGAATGCATGTTTATAGACAAAACTAAAATAACGATATGATACAACAAAACTACCAGTTTCATTAGCTTTATTTAATGTAAATATTTTGTATACTCTTAGTTCAATACAATATCAGTAAAACTCGACAGGAACAAAACATTGTGGTATTGGCATAAAAATCTAACACCCCTTTTTCTCATATGTGTTGCAAGAGGCAACTAAGAGAAAATCCTTAAAAATCAGTGGCATCCAACAGATGGTAAGATACTCTTTTCAAAGGTACCAGACCAAAACTAAGCAGACTGATGATTGGGCAGCAGCATCAATCCGCCTGCCAAACATGATAGGCTAAAGTCCAGCTGTACCACAGTAGATAAATACAAGCCAATTAAGTAGAATAAAATAAAAAAGCAACAAGAACTTGCTGTGGTCTGATACTATAAGTGTTTATAATGGATTAATTAGCTTTTTGCTTTTCAGGAGAAGCGATTCTTCGGAGATGTGAGGAAAATGCTGAAATACTTCTTTTTTTTGGACAAGGTATTCTATTCTGTCAATGGCACCTTATAATAAAGAAAAAAAACGAAATGGAAAGCCTCTTCTTGGACCAGCAAGACCAAACTCAGAACACCATAAGATGTGGAATGAAGGAAAAGCAATATTACATAATATGAAATTTATAAATAAAATGTAAAAGTTATCCTAAGTGTACCAACAATTAAAATTGGGTATGGACACTGGATAGAATACAAATTCTTTTAAATCTTGGAAACTAATTGTGGTATTGTTTCTGTTTAGATGCCTACCATCTGTTTAAATGCTCCCAAGTAATTATAATAATGCAAACCAAGGCCCTATTGAAAACTTTTTAGGGCCATTAGAAGCCGTGGGTGCCGCAATGTTAATCCAACACCAGATCAGTTTCAGAATGCCTACACTACATTTTTAATTAATAATATGCCAATTGCAATTTACGATAAAGATAATTTTAAGGCTTTAATTTCTTATCATCATAGATAAATGCAACAACCTGTGACTTTGAAACAATCCTTGATGTAGAAATAGTTGATATTCAAGTGAAAGCTATTCCCTATATTAAAGGTAGCATTATATTATGTTAGTGAATACTTTGCTAGATGCGCTTAAAATTTTTTTAAAAATTGAAGTGAATGTACTGCTAACATTAACGCTCTACAATAAAATGAAATCGGTGAATACACAGGTAAACGGTGACTTTGCTCTGCCACTGAGTCTCTTTATGTGTGTATATCTGCAGTGCAAGATATACAATATTAACAGTTTATGGTTAAAGCATTTTTTTGGTAGAAACGATGTAAAAGAATTAATAAAAACTGTATACTTTGAATTTCTCGTGTAGATTTTGAATTTTTGAAATGTAATATACATAAGAATTAAACAATTAATTGTATCATATACAATTATGTAAAAAATATAAATAAAATACTCGGTGATAAAAGAACAATTTTTCAACGACAGCCAAAAAACATTTCCACAAATGTAAAAAAAAGTTTTATTCAATAAATGATTTTACATACCAAATTGAGTTTTTATTTTTACATGAAAATCTATAATACTTAATGTAAGAAATTGTACAATTATATGAGTCCTTACAATAAGTAAAACTAAAAAATTGTAAAAAAAATTAGTATTTAGAAGGCGATATTGTAGTTATATATACTACGTATGTAGTATAGCTATATCATACATATTATTAGTTCCATCTGACACCACCAGCGGCAGCACATCCTACAACTCGTGGGCTTGAGATTCGTCTCTATTTCAGGTATATACAAAAAGTACTCTGTGCCGCTAAGCTAGCGGCGTGCCGAAACAGGTGCTATTTATACACGCCGCGCCGACACAACCGCTCCCCAACAAAGTAGCGACCGCCCGCGTCGTGCGATAAGAAACCTGCGACTAATTATAATTTTTTTGTTCCAATGAATCCTAAACCACTCTCTTTATATGGGTTACCTAAAATACATAAAGAACATGTTCCTATTCGTCCAGTTGTCTCATATATAGGTGCACCAGCTTATTTTCTTGCTAAAAAATTAACTTCCTCCTTCGCGAGAAATCTGGTTTCAACCCAACTTACAACCTTAAAAATAGTTTAGATCTCATTTCCAAAATTTAAGATATTCGTATTCCACCTAAATCTATGTTGTTACCTCTAGACGTTGATAGGGTTTTCACAAATGTCCCATCCCCTGACTGTTTGTGTATACTCTCAGGTCTCTTTGATAAAAGTCGTGTACATCCCGGGGAAACAAATGATCTTCTTAACTTAACCTCTCTCTTTATGAAACAAAATTATTTGCGGTTTAATAACTGTTTCTATCTAAAAAAGAAGGGTTAGCTATCGGGTCCTCTATCAGTCCACTTACTATATGGTGGACATATTCATGGATAATTTCGAAAGACAACACACAGTTGTCAACCAAAATATCTTATACTATTATCGAGGAGACAATCGAGAGACAAGGAGACAACTGGATGTTTTCCATAATAAAATAAATAGAGTCCACGACAAAATTAAATTTAAGCTTGAATTGGAACAAGATTGCTCCCTTAATTTCCTTGACTTAACAGTAACATGTTTTTCAAATCTATCGAAAGCCAACTCATACCGACACGGTCATCCTTGCGTCATCGTGTCATACATGGCAACATAAGTTAG
Source organism: Parnassius smintheus behrii (assembly GCA_036936625.1). Classification (NCBI taxonomy): domain Eukaryota; kingdom Metazoa; phylum Arthropoda; class Insecta; order Lepidoptera; family Papilionidae; genus Parnassius; species Parnassius smintheus. The sequence goes on along the minus strand of JAUPFT010000029.1, from coordinate 23,954,604 downwards.
CCGTTTTTTATTTTTACACTAACCATCTGTTCACTGTTTCATTAAGTAAAGAAAATTATTTAAAGAAACTTAATATAATTTATCAAATTGTAGTCTCTAACAGTTTTTCAAAAAATCTCATTAATAATCTTATTAAAAAGATACTAAAGCATGTTGTTCGCAATTCTCTGTACGCGGTTCAATCTCAAAGTGTCCGGCGATATGTAAGCAGTTTGATCTACTTAGGCTCCATATCAAAAGACCATCCATAGATAAAAAGCATTGACATATATAATTTCATGGCTAAACAATAATAATTTAAAAATCAATTCAACGAAGACAAATATAATGCACTTTGGACGAAGATCACAGAACCCATTAAATGTTAATTTGATTTATGACAATTACATTATAAATGAATTTACTACTGCTCGCTTTCTTGGCTTAATTGTAGACAGTAAATTAAATTGGAAAGAACATACGTGTTATGTAAAAAATCAGCAATCTTTCATATGACCTTTATAAGCTTGCTCCAACTATCAACACTGATGCACTTTTCTCGGCATATTATGGTCTTGTTAAATCTGTTCTCAGATATGGCATCATTTTGGGCCAACTCAACAAACACAGACATGGCATTTAAAATGCAGTAGCGATGCATACAGGCCATGTTCGGTATGCAAAGTACTGAGACCTGTAAGACATTATTTATTCAACACAAAATTGTTACACTTCCGTCGCTATATATATTGGAAAATGCTTTATTTGTTAGAAGTAACCTACACTTGTTTCCTCGCCTATCAGATAATGTAAAACGTAATCGCCGAGATAACAATAGACTATGTGTTCACCAGGCTAGAACAGTGCTACTGCGTAAGAGTGTAGTATGCAAAGCTCCATTAATATATAAAAAATTCCAAATGTCATTAAACAATTGAATAAAGGCCTATTCAAGAAAACATTTAAACAAATATTGACTGCAAAAAGCTATTATAATGTTAATGACTTCCTTAGCGGCAAATCTTTATGAATGTAACAAATCTATTTAATTACGCTGCATATAAACACTGCTAATATCATTGTATTGTTAATGCCATTGAATAATTAATTTTGATAGGAAAAATTATCGACATTTATTTTAGTGGATTATTTTATGTTGTGTTACATTAATTAGTAGATATTATATCTCTTGATTAATGATCATCTCCTATTAATTATCTGCTATAGCTATTCTTTTTATTTTTTCATATTTGTACACCAACTTTGGTAAAACATGTTGATCCAAAATTACAAAATTCGAAACAATAATAAACATTATATGTATTATTATCTACATATGTTTTTGCAAATAAATATATCTTTATCTGTATCAGAAAAAAATAGCTAATACTCTAAGAAAAAACGTTTTTAACGTGACATACACAATAAACAATTCTCTTAGGAATATTCGTAATAATAAAGATAAGTTGAATATTATAGAAAGCCTTGACGAGTCTGTGGTCCGGCTGGCGCGCGGTATCTTCGACCGCGCTGACAACGGGCCACACGAACACCTAAACGGCTTCACGCCGTTACACATACGGCCCCCGGACGGGCAACCCTATCCAAGAGAACTCCTCCCTATATAGATTAGGGAGTCGAGTAAACCCCACAATGTCACAGATAGGCCAACTCTGACAGAATATTTTGTAATCAAATACAAAATATAGGATATTTTTATTTTTTTAAAGTTTTTTTTTAAATTTACCCGAATGCGCCAAAAACCGCTTTTAAGAACAAACACCGTCTTTAATATCAAAATGCGCCCAGGACCGACACACTGTAGTGTGCCGTGAAGAATGCCCGGGTAAAGGGGTGTACCCCGAGGCCCGAAAACTGCAAGGCAGAAAACCCACGCAGAGGACAACACGATAGCCGCGTATAGAATTTGCAATCCTGATAATATAATGTATACAATGTAGGTTCGCGGTATAAATGATACGTCTTGTGGTCTTGAACGTAGATTTATCTCTTTCTCCTATTTAACTCTTTCTTCTATTCTATCCTACATATATACTAGGCTACACCAAAAGTATCGGGAATGGAATATTTCCACTGTTCCTGTCATATTAAAATCGAACACAATTTATTTATTTAAAAAAGATTCTCGGTCTTGTCACAAGGTTTTGTCAAACTTGTTTAGTCGTTGAGAAAATGGAATTGACTCGAGAAAATTCAAGATCGATGATTTATTATAACTTTCGAAGTAGTTCAACACAAAAACAGTGTGTTGACCGCATGATTTCTGCTTTTGGTGATGAAGCCCCATCCAAAACCACAATTTATCGCTGGTTTGCTGAATTTCAACGTGGACATGTCAAGCTCAGTGATGATCCCCGTCAAGGTTGTCCAAAAACTGCAGTCACCCAAAAATACGTTGATGCTGTGCGTAAGCTGATTGAGGAAGATCGACATCAACTTTAGACATTGGCACGAGTTAAATACAAATAATCTTGCATGAACAATCAGGTGTAAAAAAGTCGTTTTCGCTATGAATATCGCATTCGCTCTGTGAAGAGCAAAAAGCGGCTCGCGTTACTTGGTACGTCAGGACTTTCGAAGGATTACACACAGGATTCTCAAATGCTGTAAGTATACAACATCGTATTAGGTGACGAATCCTGGATATATGCGTACGAACCCAAAACAAAAAACCAGTCACGAGTTTGGGTGTTCGAAAATGAGTTAAAGCCAACAAAAATTGTTCGTTCACGGAGTGTTGCAAAAAAAATGGTGGCAATGTTTGTCTCCAAAACCGGCCATGTTACGACTATTCTTCTTGAGGGACAAAGAACGGTGAATGCAGAACAGTATGCTAGTATTTGTTTGCCACAGGTAGTTTCTGAACTCCGTAAAGAGAACTGCAACCGCCGCATCATCCTCCATCACGACAATGCGAGTTCTCACACCGCACACAAAACAAAATAGTTTTTAAAGCAAGAAAACATAGAATTCCGCCGTACAGCCCCGACTTAAGCTCTAATGATTTCTACACTTTCCCTAAAATAAAGAATAACTTGCGTGGACAGAGATTTTCATCAGCTGAAGAAGCTGTGGACGCCTACAAAACGGCCATTTTGAGACACCAACTTCCGAATGGAGTGGTTGCTTCAATGATTGGTTCCATCGTATGGAAAAATGCGTCAAATTTTGCGGAGAATTCTTCGAAAAGCAATAAATACATTTTTAATACCGAGGTTACACAGCAACGTAATATTACCCTCCAAAGATCAAAAAGAAAACAACCAGAAGAAGCAATGAAATCCGAATTAAATGATTTTAGGAAAGAGATAATGTCCTTTCTTACTGAATTCAAAACTTCGCAAGAGGATATTATTAAAAAAATACATGATGAAGTATCGTCATTAAAGGAACAACTAAGTAATCTAAAACAAATTTCAGATATTCTTTCTCAGGACCAAGTAACTATTAAGGATACTTTAACTTCTATACACTCAGCTCAACAGGCTACGGCAAACACAATTACCGAAATGCAAGCCTCCTTGGAATTCTCATCCAAGCGCATCGATACCCTACAGGAACGTGCAAATTGTTCAGAAGAAAAACTTAAGATTCAATGTCGTGAAATTACCGAAATGCAAGTGATATTAGACAGGCTGTCCTTAAAAACCCAAAGACAAGAGCAGTGGGCACGTCAGTTAAATGTAGAAGTGGTGGGAGTACCAGAAATTAAAAATGAAAATCTAACAAATATAGTATTAAGTATAGCAGAAAAAGCAGGTGTTGTGTTGAGCGCCGGCGATATAGAAAGCTGCACAAGAGTACAATCGAAAGATCCCGTTAAAGGTCGACCCCGCAATATTATTATAAAAATGTCGTCCCGTATTCATAAGGATAATCTCATTGCTGGCGTCAAAAAACATCGTGGCATCACTACTGGAGATCTTGGGCACGGAGGTGAACTCAAGAAAATATTTGCTAACGAGCATTTAACTCTTGATAACAAGAGGCTATATAAAAAGTGTCGAGAAATAGCTACCGAGCTAGGCTATAGGTACATCTGGATAAAAAACTGCAAAATATATGTTCGTCGAAACGATACGTCACCACACATTATTGTCAATTCAGAATTGGACTTAAAAAGTTGAAATAAAGTATACAATAATAGTTAGTATAGACCTACTTAGCAAGTTTTTTTATAATGTAAGGATACATTGTGAAAACATGTCATATTATTGTCATAAAGGTACGTTATTTTATTCTAAAATATTGTATAAAAAATACACACACACATTAAACACCAACACACAACACATCATAAAAACCATTATACAATTTACAAATTGCAACCATAATCAATTTCAAACAGCAGTCGATCTACATTATACATCACAAAATTACCTTGTTTACTTTCTATCTATCATTACACATAAAATATACGCATCCACAAATCATTCCCTAGTTTTTTGCATACTGTCGGTTTATTTAAACTCACAAGTACAAAAACTGTGCCTATTAATATCAATTGCTCAATCAAATAATATGTTTTTCTATTTAATTAAACTGTTTATCTGTTATAATCATTACCAGCTGATACAAATTAAAATATTATGTATTAAGTTAGGGTACATGTTTATATTTAAGTATGTATATGCATGTGTGTATATACATTGTGTATATTTATTTATATGCATTAGTGAGTTAACTATGTTTAAAATCTATTATTTATTTTATTTATTATATGTTAAAATAACAAGGCAAAACGATAATTTACACAATAGGTAAGACACCAATATCTGTCTATTATCAAAATACACGGGGATTACGTACAAAACTTCATACGCTTTATCTAGAAATATTAAATAATGATTATGACATCATTATTTTAACAGAAACCTGGTTTCACGATGGTATCTTGGATGGGGAGATCTGTGATAATCGGTATATTGTGTACAGACAGGACCGTATACTAACGGAGACAAGCAAATCATCAGGTGGAGGTGTGGCAATCATAATTCGTCGTACACTTAATGCGACTATGGACGATCTGTGGAAACAGCCGTGCGCTTCTATCGAGACGCTTTGGATAACAATACCGGTACTGAGTCATACGCTCACAACACGAAGCGCACACGTTCCCTCGCGCCATGCCCCTCACACCCCGCTTGGACATAAACTGCATATCATAACTACTTATATACCGGGTAAATCGTCAAAGCATCGTCGTACGGACGAAATGCACGCGAAAGATATTAAATCGTTCTTGGAATCGCTTAGTAGTAGAATTATCTCGCGCGACTTTTATGTAATTGCAGGTGATTTTAATTTATCTAATATACACTGGAATGAGAGTAGACCTACAATACTAAGACAGGGTTCTACCGAGCTACTAACTATAGGGGAGCAATTAATAAACGAACTAGCCTACCATGGTTTCCGACAATACTCCAATATAAAAAACAGTTGCAATAACACATTAGATTTAATTTTCTCTAATATAGACATAGAAATAATATTATGTGACAAACCCTTAACTAAGATAGATATATTTCATCCCCCCTTCGAATTTGACTTAAATGTGGCTATCCCTCCTCTAAAATGCTCTTTTATTAAGAAAAATAAGTTTTATTCAGCTGATTTTGTAAAAATAAACACATATTTATGTGAAATCGACTGGGCCACTCATTTATACACTGGACATGTTGAAGAAGCTGTAGATTTCTTTTACAAACAACTCAATTATTGCATAGACAAATATGTACCAAGTGTAATATCTCCACCTCACAACACGAAAAGGCCCCCGTGGTATAATAAAACACTGATTAATATCCTAAAAGAAAAAGCTAAGGCTCACAGAAATTGGAAAAAGTTTCATAACTTAGCGGATTACAATATGTTCTCTTTATTACGTAAGCGTGCGTCAGTTTATAATAAACAATGTTATAATAATTATTTGGATACTACTCAACAAGCCATACTGAATAACCCTAAATGTTTCTGGACTTTTATCAAATCAAAACGTGGTAATACTTATTCTTATCCAAATAAAATGTCGTATAAAGATACAACGCATAGCGAAGGCCCAGCAATTGTAGAAGTCTTCAGTTCATTTTTTAAAAGTGTTTTTATCCCGCCTGCTCCTTCATATCCTGATGTTACATTACCTATACCTTCTAGTAGCAACGACCGACATTTACATTGCTTTCGCGTTTCCAAGGCAGATGTTTTTAAAGCGCTACAGAAAGTAGATGTAAAAAAGGGACCGGGTAGTGACAAAATACCACCTATATTTATATTCAAATGTGCTAATTCATTGTCTGAGCCTCTTCACATATTATTCAATAGATCTCTTCAGGAAGGTTATTTCCCATACATCTGGAAAGAAGCTCATGTAGTACCCATATTTAAAAAAGGAACCCGTATTAAAGTTGAAAATTATAGACCTATATCTATACTTAATATATTCGCGAAAATATTCGAAAAATTAGTATTTAATTACATTTACCCGACCTTAAGTCGAGGTTTACCAGAATCTCAGCATGGTTTCCTCAAAGGCAGATCAACTATTAGTAACCTAACACATTTTATCACAGAGACTATCAATCATATGGATGGCGGGGGGCAGGTTGACGTGATCTACACGGATTTCGAAAAAGCCTTCGACCGCGTGGATCACGTCATCTTGCTTCGTAAGTTAAAAATACTAGGAATACACGGGGACCTTTTGCGATGGATTGAGTCTTACCTAAAAAATCGTTCCCAAGCAGTAGTTGTAGGAGGACACAGATCAAATTTTATAAAAATTACATCTGGTGTGCCACAAGGGTCTCACTTAGGGCCCCTCCTGTATAACACCTATCTATATGATATATATACATGCTTTAAGCACTCCTCATTCTTGCTGTATGCAGATGACAAAAAAATATTTATTAAAATTAACAATTTAAATGATTGCCATAAGCTTCAAGAAGATTTAAACAGGTTGGACCATTATTACAATTATAATCGAATCACAGTTAATGTCAAGAAATGCCAAACTTGCACATTTACACGCAAAACTAAACCGGTTGAATATGCATACAAATTGAACGGCTCAATAATTCAAAAAACAGAGGTAATCCGAGATCTTGGTATCTTATTGGATTCCAAGCTTACATTTAGTAATCATATTGACTACATCACAAATAAAGCATATAGAAACTTAGGCTTCTTAATACGTACATGCCAACCTTTCAATAACTTACCCTGTATTAAAGTATTATATTATGCCTACGTTCGCAGTATATTAGAGTATGGTAGCAACATATGGTGTCCACAATACTATACGTATATTAACAAAATAGAAGTATTGCAAAAAAAATTTTTGAAGTTTATGGACTACAAAATTAAAGAACAACATCAAACATACAAAGAAAGGTGTATATTCTATAAATTCCTTTCGTTAGCAGACAGAAGAAAATTGCTTGATCAAATGACATTATATGATCTCATTCACGGCCGCCTAGATAATTCGCATTTACTTGGACTTGTCAATTTCTCCACACCCAAATATCGTACTAGACACACTAAATTATTTTTCATCTCTCACTCTCATACGAAATATACCAAAAACTCACCAATAAACCGGATATGTTGCACCTATAATAATTTTTTTGACAATATTGATATTTTTACGAAAAAGAGAGAAAACTATAAAACTGAAGTATGCAAAAATCTCTTCAATAGTTATTCATGATTAAGGTATTAACTCAGATCAAATATATGAGCACACACACACACACACACACACACACACACACACACACACACACACACACACACACACACACACACACACACACACACATTATGTTGTTGTATATACAATGTTTATAGTAGTACCGCTGATAATTCTTTATACCGATAAGGAATCGTCGCTCATTCTTTTAAATTGTGTTTAGATAATATAGGGAAACCTGTAATAAGGCTTATGTTAAGATAATCCGATCTGTTGTAAATTTTAATAGTTTAAAGCTGTTGGTTTTCTAAATAAATAAATAAATAAATAAATATGTAGTAATGTTGTGTCACTTCCTTGATTCCCGAAATTTTCATCGCCGCCCTCGTATTTATATATATATATATATATATATATATATATATATATATATATATATATATATATATATAGAAGCGATCGTCTAAAGCGAGATCAGTATGGACCACCCTGATCTCGCTTTAGACGATCTCGAAAATGCCGAATGCCTAGCTGACAGTCTAGAGTACCAGTGCACCCCATCCACCGCACCAACAGATCCCGCTCACCAACTAGAGGTAGAAACGGAAGTAGAACGTAGGTCTGCGCTGCCACCAGTGGGTGAGCCACTTGATCCTGTGACAGTAGATGAAGTCACAGAAACTAAGCAAGTAGCGTATTTTAGCAAAAGCAAAAAAACATAATAATACGGCGATGAGCTGTGTGTTTTAAAGTACTGGAGAACTAGAGTATAAATAAAAAATGTGAAATATGTGAAGAATTTTACTCAATAAAAATTAAAACTCATCAAAATTAGGAACTCTCATTGCAACTCTATCGTGATTTTGATCGCAGAGTGTATACGTAATGTCAAGTAATAATGACATCCTTTCAAACCATCATTGCTCATTTTATTGTTTGTTGATTTTTATTTTCCTTTTTCTCTTCCCATTTACTTTTTCATCTCCGTATATCACTTACTGTGAACGGGGTGTATCTTATTACCAGGTTTCTTGACGTCAAGGATCGACCAGTTCGGTAAAATCAATTCGAAATTCCAAAAAAGGTCATCCTTATAAAAAAATTCCATTTCTGTGCTCCTTTTCTTTTTATTTTTTTCAGTCATGTGAGTTGCTGTAAAGTTAACTGTGCTTCTAAAGATTTAGAATTGACAGTAATTATGTCCATTTATTCAACTATTTCTTTGTCAGAAGATTCTACATTCTTTCCTTGCAAAATATCTAGCAGTTCCTCTTTTTTAAAGACTTCTTGCCGCCCAGTACAATTGTTACCTTCCACATGATCGTTGACATCAGATGATCTTAAGGCTTCACTTAGTTCTATACTTTGCCCCCATTTACTCAAAATATTATAAGTAGCATGTTTATAAGAATTTGTCTCATTTAAGTCATTTTCATTAATATCATGATCATTTTTTCATTTAGTATTTCAGTCTTAAACCGGCTTTTATCTTTATAGGATAAATCTGTATGGTTTATTTGAACTTCTATTTTGTTACTTAATTGTAATGCCGATTTTTCTTTGTTATTTACTTCAACTGATGATGATTCTGTATAAGAAACTTCTATAACAGAATTAGTTGACTGAATTTCAATTTCATAGTAGATTTTTTATCCAAGTCTTTGACTGTGATTTCCGTATTCGGTTCTTTTCTTCCATAATTCAGTACTAGGTGGTGAAGTTGTTTCTAAATATACATATAATTGATAACTTGCTCTCCTCATAACTATCATCTTGATAGCCATCTATTTTCCACGAAATAAATTCCGTTTTCGACTTATGATAGTTTCAAGTCCGGCGGTGGTGGCAAAGCTTTTCAATTAGGAGGTTCATATTGTTTCATAGCGTCGGGAAGGGGTGCTGGGTATCTAGGTGCTATTAGATTTTGTGGTGGTACGAATCTAACAGGTGGAACAGGAGAACTTGAAGCCATCTTTGTAGGGGGTTCATCATCAGTTAAGTTTACAGTTACTGATAGCTGCCTAGGTCTTTTTTCTGGTTTCTGTGTTGTTGGGGAATTGCTTACACTTTTTGGTAATGTATTGTTTGTCTTTTGCGGTTTTCCAGGAGCAATAGTGTTTGTTTGTGTTATAATGTTTGATTTAGTTGCTATATTATTTGCAGCTGGTACCAATTTTGGAACAGAAATTTGTTGACTTGAGTTATTTTGAGATTTCTCAAGTGTATTGCTAGTTAATACTTCCGTAACGATATAACAATATGATGTAGGATTCGGATCTCTTCCTTGTATGCATTTTCTTTTGATGATCTCTCATCAATACTTGTATACCGACAGATCTTGTTATTTTTAGAGATGTTATTGTCTTTTTTTTGTTCTTCTTGTATTGATTTTAAAACCACTTGCAGATCTCTATTTTACTTTGTCAACATCTTAGCTTTCTTTTTATAATTTTCAACGGTACGTGCCATAGTCCTAAGCTGAGATTTAATATCTTCTAAACTACTTCTATCTACAAAACTTTCAACAAATTTTAAAATAAATAGTTCCCCAAAGTCCTCTCTGGCCATATCAGCCGTATTTTTTGCGAGTTTAATGAAAATAACATGGCAATATAGGTCTCGTATTCAAATTTTCTAGGTCTTTGTTTTCATTCATTCAAATTCGGTACAATTTTTTCAGTTGCTGATTCTGTTGCAACATTGTCATTTGGATATATATTTTTATAACATATACTTGTATCACCTTGCTCCAAAATTTTTCCTGTATGAGAATTTTGACTAATAGAATCTTTTTAGCGCATATATCTTCATCTATTAACATAATATCATCATCGTCTTCAACTCTTAAACACTGCTCGTTATTGTTTGGTTTTGGAATACTCTGTGATACCTCAGATTGCTCATCTTCATCATCAGAAAGTGTATATAAAGTGTTGGATAACTTGCATATCATTGTTGATTTTTTCTTCTCTTCTATCTTTTTTTCATCTACTTTTTTGTCACCTTTCACCACATTGGTTTTCTTTAACTAATCTACATTTTCTTGAACCCCTTTTTTCGTAATTAATTGAGTTTCTGATTGATGAACAATTTTTAACTCAATGTTATTTACTTCCACATCTTGCTCCCCATCCAGATGTGCTTCAGCAAAATTAATAGCTTCACTGCAATTTTTAGCACAAGCAGTCTTTAAATTCGTTTCACTAATAATTCCCGCAGTGGACTTTGAATATACTTCATTTTGTTCAGCTAATGCTTCGATATCTTTGGTAGTAAGTGTTCGTTGCGCAGCAGAATTTCAACCCTTAATATTAAGAGTAGAACAAACATATTTCACATTTTTGCAATTGTTTGGTACAACTCTGAATACATTATCGTCATTTTTTTCTTTGATATTTTCTAACATATCGAGAATTTGTCAAATCCTGCACTACGTGCGCGGGGGCACCGGCGGCGGCTGCGGTGGTAGCCGGCGAGCCATCCGGCAGAGAGCGCGCCCGCCACGAGCGCCCGGCTCAGCGGGCACGGCGCCGGGCGGCTGCTCCTGTTGGCGCTGCGGCAAGACGCATGGCACAGGCAGGTGCCGGTTCAAACCCTACAACTGTGACGTGTGCGGTCAAAGAGGGCATAATAAAGTGATGTGTAAACAAGTGCGAGGTAGTGGCGGCCGGCATATTTATGTGAGTGATGAATCGGACGACGGTTTGTACAACATTGAAATGGCAGCCCGAGGTAACAAACCCTACTTTATTAACTTGTTAATTGATAATAATATAGTTGAATTTGAAATGGACACCAGTAGTCGCATTTCTGCTATTAGCGAAGACATGTATTATAGTATGTTTTCCTATAGAAAAATTAAAAATGATAATTTAATTTTACGCGGCTATTCAGGTTCCCAAATCAAGTCTCTCGGTTACATTGAGGTAGACGTTTGCCTAGGCAATACGAAAGAAAAATCATTACGTCTGTATATCATTAAAAGACGGGGCACGACCCTTGTTAGGTAGAGATTGGATGCGCGCTTTAAAAATTACCCAAATTAACCTCAATGCAATTATAGATGATGGATTTGTGAACCAATTGTTTAAAGAGTTTTCGGAAGTTTTTTTTTTTTTGACAAATTAGGCACATGCAAGCAAACCATTCGATTACAGCTTTCCGATAATGAACCAGTTTATGTGCGGGCGGGACTGGTGCCACTAGCACTACGTGCACGGGTAGAAATCTATCTATCGCGGCGATTATTCTGATCACGGCACCCCAATAGTCCCCGTGGTAAATAGAAATGGTGATATACGCATTTGTGGTGATTATAAGATCACAATTAACCCTAAGTTTAAAAGAGACTATTATCCTCTACCGCGCATTAAGGAATTATTCCCAAATCTTAGGGGAGGAGAAAAGTTCACAAAAATAGATTTAAGGCACGCGTACGAGCAGTGCATTCTATCAGACGACCTAGCAGCCCTATACCGCGAACACTACACACGTGGGTACGTTTGCGTACCGGCGTACTCCTTACGGTTTGTCGTGTATACCGGAGAAATTTCAAAAATTAATGGAGGAGACTCTGCGAGTGGTGGTGGGTTGCGTTGTTTTTTTGTATGATATTTGTGTTACGAGATCGAACAATGTAGAACATTTGAAAAATTTAAGAGCTGTACTCGAACGGTTACGGCGCATGGGGCTTACCGTTAAACTTAGCAAATGGAAATTTTTGCAAGACAATTGGTTGCGCGGAAAAGCATTCGTATTTTTATTTTATTCGAAGGTAGACTTGCCAAGCGTTTTGTCCTTTCTTCGACCTTGCCTTCACCTGTTGTCCCTCCGTACACACCGCGGTGGTGGGGTTAGAGGGGAAAGAAGAAACTTCCAGAATGTCACGTGATTCTCGCAACCGAGAAAATATAAGTGCGCGCACGGCCTACGTTCGCTCTCTTCCCTTCGTCCGCCAGTTGGAACCACACCGCCTAGGACAGTTGAGCCCTAGAGGGCTTTGCCATAGCTAGTTCAACCGCATTAGCCTGGAGCAGTCGAGCTCTAGGAGTAACCGCCTCACCTCGTGTAAGATATAGTCGCGCACTGCTCTCTTCCATTGCACCATCGACCAGGACCGCATATCTGGGGCCATAGGAGTTCCGTCAGAAGTCGCAACGCAGCAGCAAAGCGTCCAAGCCGCATCGAAGTAACACCCCGGTAAATGTGATTCCTTATTTTCATTACCCTACCTGAAAATTTTGCGTTTTATTAGTTCACCCGCCCTATTTTCATTCCTCCTGATCAAGCAGGGGTTCCTTCATAAGCCTTAGCAGGCAATAGGTTTTCTTGGAAGAGCGAATGCATTGCTAGGGAACCACGTGTCAAATCCGCTATCTAGTTTAGGCATCATCCGCGTGTACAGTCCACGTGGTGAAACATCTCGCGTACTAGGGTAAAGGCTCGACCGGGGAATAGGCCCGCCGCTCAATCATTTTCTAATAAGGATTTGGACTGGTGCTTGTAGCCTCACCTCCATTCAATCATCGAATTGTTAGACAATGCACTCTAATTGCACTTTAATATTGAATAGATTCAAATAATGTTTGTTTAGTTTAAATTTAAACTTTGGTTAGTTATTCGCAAATAGAATTATTCATTTAAATAGTGTTTGTTTGGTTTAAATTTAAACTTTGGTTGGTTATTCGCAAATTGAATCATTCATTCAAAATAGCTTGGTTCCGCACGGTCATTCGGTGTACTCGACATTTCGCAAAAGAAAAAAAAACAGTGTGAGTTTAGCGAGCGACACACGTCACCTCGGCTCGTTGTAAAGGTATTCAATTTAACGACGTAATACGGCACGATAAGACAATAGTGTTGGGAGATATAGTTGTGTTACATTGCGTCCATCCTCCAGCGTTGTGCGATTAATTGTAATTAATCTAATATTAATTCTAGTAATTTAAAATGGGAGTTAGTGGAAATGAAATTAAAATTAAAACTCTTTACGCCAAGAGGGACATACTCTTCTCACGTATACAGTGTATTAGTGATCAAATAAAGAACATTAACGTAGAAGCAGTGCGAGAGACGTTTTTGTGTGAAATCGAAACGGTGGACTCTTTGCGGATGGATTATGAAAGGGTATTAGACCAAATTAATAATTTGGAATTACAAATCGACCCTAAATATACAGTGAACTATCAACCGCTTCTAGCATTTGAAGATATGTTGTGTCGCGTGAAAAGAACGGCGAAGCTCTTGCAGTCCCCATCTCAAAACTAAGCAAAGCTGGAAGCCCAGGTACGCCCACGTGATTCACTTAGGTTGCCCCCAATAAACATTCCGGTATTCAATGGCGATATTAAGACATGGCTCTTCTTCTTTAGTAGTTTTCAAAACAATATACATAATAATCCATCGTTATCGGACGCTAAAAAATTATATTATTTAATTAGAAAACTGAGTGGCAGGGCACAGTCAATTTGCTCGGGTTTCACACCAACGGCAAATAATTATTTGTTAATATTCAAAACGCTTAAGGACAAATATGAAGATAAGCGAATGTTAGCCTCTTCATATTTAGACCAAATATTTGATATTAAACCTATATCATCCGCGAAAATTGCCGGCTTAGAGCAGTTTTTATATAAATTTGTAGCATCGGTGGCTACACTTAAGAACTTGAATTTTAATGACCTTATGGACGTGGTGTTTCTCCATGTTGCACTAAAGAAACTAGACCCCGACACCGTGCATGCGTTTGAAATGGAGCATCGTAGCTCTGAGATGCCCTCATTTGATTCATTAGCATCCTTTGTACGAGACCAAATCAAAGTGATGCAGCTCTCCTCGAACGTTAGACATGAGGTTAAGAAAGGTGTCGACCGTAGACAGACTCCATCACCTAAAACCGCAGGGTCGTTAACGTACGTAGCCGCTGCACCGCTGCATTTTGTTTTGATAGAATTGCAATTGATTCGACCTCTGGAAGTTTAAGTGAAAGTTGGACAAAATGGCGCAATAGTTATATTATATACTGTAAAGCCTGCGAGATTGATAAGAAAAATGTATCTATCCAACTAAATATATTGCTACATGTGCTTGGAGGACAGTGTCGAGACATTATATACCAGTCTTCGGAAAAATACGCAACAGCTGAGGGTGTCTTAAAAATATTAGACCAACATTTTAAAACTACAAGAAACGTTACTGTTGAGTGGCATAAGTTTTTCACACGAGATCAAAAACAAAATGAAACGATCGATCAATATGTATTTGAGTTGCGTAAATTGTCTTAGACATTAGAATTTGGAGAAGTATGTGATAGAAATGGTAACGCCAGTTAACAATCTACTTTATCAACATTACATTACATATCGCATTGAGTTCGTCCTAAGTTATATCTACTTTATCAACATGAATAGTGCATATTTTTTGTTTCCTTCCTTCCTTCCCTTTCCTACCGCACGCGCTGCCGCCGAGGTGAAAGAGAGGATCTCGGCGCGCGTCAGTATACTAAGTGACATTACGTTCTCCGCACCGCACGGCCAGCCGTCGCGTCTTAACCGCAAACCGCGCAGGATGAACATTGAGTTCTCCTGTTTATGTTTAATATTCACCGCATCAGACATTGTGTCTTTGT
Organism: Parnassius smintheus behrii; assembly: GCA_036936625.1. Classification (NCBI taxonomy): domain Eukaryota; kingdom Metazoa; phylum Arthropoda; class Insecta; order Lepidoptera; family Papilionidae; genus Parnassius; species Parnassius smintheus. The sequence continues at coordinate 23,939,281 of JAUPFT010000029.1, read as the reverse complement.
AACTCATAAAAGTGTGAGACGCCCCCGTAAGGGCAAAGGTGGAGAGTGTGGGACTTCACGAGACTGTTCCGAGAGTGCGTGTGCGCCGAACCACGTGGCGAGCTTGCTGTATAGCAGACACTCCAGGAGGAAGGCGCGGCAGCCCTCATCAGGTCAGTGCGTGCTATCCCACCTATTTATTTTCCCCTTTGCCGTATGCACCAAAATTACAGTCCACTAAATCTTTATCGAAGATACCTTCAGTTACTGGCGTCTCCATTTTTTAATGGTCCTTCTCGCTGGATTGACCTTGACTTTCCATTTTAATGGTCCTTCTCGCTGGATTGACCTTGACTCTCCATTTTCAATGGTCCTTCTCGCTGGATTGACCTTGACTTTCCATTTTTAATGGTCACTTCTCGCTGGATTGACCTTGACTTTCCGCCCTTATTAGATCGTTATCGTAATAAGCGTTTATATAATTAATTATTTATATTTTAATCCGACTTCGGATTAACCCCGCCCTTATTAGAACACTAGAATAGGTCCTAATAGGTGACATTCATAGTAATTTTAAAACTATATTCATAGAATGAATAAGCATATAATTATCTATATAAATTATTTGTTGTATGTTCACATCACGTCATCAACTTTTAACTACATCTATAGATTATACTGTTAAATTACATTTATTATTTGCACATATATTTAAGCATTATATTCGTTATAAATAACTTCATAATTATTATAAAAGTTAACAATTAAAGTTCATCGTTAACAAAACTAATATTTAATAATTCAACCGCGTAGCGAGGTCGCTTACTGACTACCCGCTTATAATTATATTATTTTTTGCCGCATAACTTGAGTTGTAATGCCGCCTAAAAAACAAATAGAATCGAATAATAGCGATTCTTCGGATAATGAGGGCACACCTGATGCTGAATTGGTTTTATTGTTAGCTAAACGAGATGCTTTATTTGAAATAGTGCAAAAAATATATGATATGTCCTCGGACATCCTCACAAACACTTCCACGATGGAGCGTTTTCTTGATGGAAGTTCTAATATTAATGCTTTACGTATTGAGTTTAAACAGGTCTTAGATAATTATAATTCACATTTATTAAAAATAAACCCTATTGCTAAACCTGATTATAACAGCCTCATTGCGTTTGAGTCTCTTTGCGGTAGAATAAATAGGCTTTATTTACAATATTCGCAATCTAATTCACAAAGTACTAGTACACCATCTAAAGCCAGATTCTCACTTCCGCCTATCGAACTTATGCCATTTTCGGGTGACATTCGCTCATGGCCTTTATTTTATGCTAGCTTTAAATCAACCGTCCATGACAACACATCGCTTACCGACGCTGAAAAGTTATACTATTTGCTAGGTAAACTAAAGGGCAAAGCCCTATCTGTATGCTCAGGTATAACTCCTTGCGCTGAAAATTATAAAATTTTATTGCAAGCACTCGTTGACAAATATGAAGACCGGCGTATGCTAGCATCTACATATATTAATCAGATGTTCGAATTTAAGCCATTGCAATCGGCCACCGCAAATAATTTTGATTTATTTACTGATAACTTTATAAGTGCAGTGCGCGCTTTACAAAACTTAAAGTTAGATAATCTCGGGGACTTAATTGTTCTTCATATCGCGCTTAAGAAGCTGGACCCGGATACCATTCGCTCTTTCGAATATAGTCATAACTCGATGGTACCTACCTTTGATGATTTAGTAAATTTTATTAAGACCCGCTCCAAAGTTTTGCAACGCACCGATTCTAGTACAAATTCTAATAGCGCACCAAACAATCGACGAGGTAACGGTAATAATCGTCGCTGTAATAATACTTCGTCGCCGAAGTATCAGGCGTTCGTAAGCACGACGACTAGTTGCTCAAAGTGTCTGTGCGATAATATTGTGCATCAACACCTATTTAAGTGTGCAGACTTTAATAAAATGACGCCGCAGGAACGATTTAAATGCGTAAAGAGTAACAATGCATGTGTGAATTGTCTCAGTTTAAGTCATCGAGTGTCTAGTTGCTCTTCAAATTATAGTTGTCGAGTTTGTAAATTTAAACATCACACATTGTTGCACTTCCACCGCAGAAGCGATAATGCTTCCCCTGCGCTAGCGCGTTCTCCACCGCTTCAGCCAGTTACACTGAAGTCTACAACCCCCGCGCCCGCACACTCGCCACCCCTCACCGCAGGTGCGCGTTCAGACGTCGCGCTGTGTACTTCGTTCAAGAATGTTTCTCAACGTTCACCGCCTCCCGCGCGCGCAAGTCGTTCGCAGAGAACTGTTTTATTATCAACCGCTCAAGTATTTGCTTACGATGCTAAGGGAGAGAAACAAATTATTCGTATATTATTAGACTCCGCGGCTCAAAGCCATTTTATGACTAAAGAGTGCTGTCATCGTTTAGGCGTTCAACAACGCGATACCGAATGTACTGTAGTAAAGGGATTCGGTGGAGTTGAAAAAATTGTAAAATCGAAATCGATTGATATTAAAATTTTCTCACGATTCGACTCGAATATTAACTTCAATATTTCAACGCTAGTTGTTGATCAAATCACCGACCTTTTGCCCACCGCTGTGGTAGACACATCTGTCTTATCACACTTCCATGGCATAAGACTCGCTGATGAATGTTATAGCATGCCTAATAAAATTGATGTTTTGATAGGCGCATCCCTTTTCCCGCACTTACTATGTCCAGACGTAATTTATTCGTCTAACGACTTGTCCGGGCCCTCGGCTTTGAGTACGGTATTTGGTTACGTTATTATGGGCTCAGTGCCGACACTTCAGGTAAATCATTCTTTAACGTGCTGCTCAGTTCTAGAGTCTCCTATCGTTGACAAATTAGTGCAACGATTTTGGGAGCTTGAACAGCCACCCTCCGCACCGCCCATTCAGTGTCCTTCAGACATTGAATGTGAAGAGTTTTATAAATCTACGACATCCCGCGATCCTTTTACTGGTAGATATATTGTTGGCCTGCCATTTAAAGATGACGTTTACTCTCTCGGAGATTCTTATGAAACCTCTCGACGACGATTCATGTGCTTGGAGAGGAAACTTCAAGCCTCGCCTACATTAAGGTTAGCATATGATGACGTCATAAAGGAATACTTAGCTAAAAATTATATATCCCCCGCACCGCCGTATGACTCTCATGAACCCGCTCCAATATATGTCATACCGCATCATGGAGTCTTACGCGAAGATAAGAAGTCAACGCGTCTGCGCATCGTCCTGGATGCTAGCAGTAAGACTAGCACTGGGCGATCATTAAATGATATTCTTCATTCAGGACCAAATTTGCAAGGAGACTTGTTCAATATAATTTTAACTTTCCGCTTACATCCAATCGCTATGACAGCCGACTGTCGCCAACAATTTCTGCAAATAGTTGTTCGCGATTCTGATCGTCGTTACCAATGCTTCCTATACCGCTTCCGTCCACAAGACCCACTTGTGTTATACCACTTCAATCGCGTGTGCTTCGGTTTAACTTCGAGTCCATACCATGCATTGCGCACGGTAAGACAGCTCATTGATGACGACGGCGCAAAGTATCCACTTGCGAGTCGTATCGCATTTACTTCGCTATATATGGACGACATCGCGTTCTCTATGCCCAGTGAATCCGAGGCCAGTGAGACCTCTCGGCAGCTGATAGATTTATTCAAGGGTGCCCAATGGGACCTGATAAAATGGCATAGCAACCGTCGATCTGTTTTAGATGACCTCCCTACTTCCCATAAAATTACAGGAGAAGTAGAGTTCGATAAATCAATGCCACATAAAATACTAGGCTTGCATTGGTCTACCGATAGTGACGCCTTTTATTTTAAGATATCTGTTCCCGCTGATGTGACGTGCACTAAGCGCGCCATCTTATCTACTGTCGCTCGCCTGTGGGACATAATGGGTTTCGTTGCTCCCACAGTCGCGTACGCCAAATTGTTAATAAAGCAGCTTTGGCAACTTAATTTAGATTGGGACGACATACCACCACCGCCAATTATTAAGATGTGGAGGCAATTCTGTGCTGAATTACCAGCTTTTAATGATTTACGTATCCCGCGACATGTTGGTGTATCCAAAAACTGTACTGCGTCACTCCTGGGGTTTTCCGACGCCAGCGAGCGCGCATACGGTGCCGTAGTCTACATACATGTAAAGAGCGTCAATGGTAACACCGTCCAGTTGATTTGTGCAAAGACTAAAGTCGCACCGACGAAACCACTATCTATTGCACGCCTTGAGCTTTGTGGAGCGGTTTTACTCTCAAAATTGCTTCGCAGAGTACTCGACAATTATTCTCTTGATCTTGCAATATCAGTCTATGCCTTTGTAGATTCAAAAGTAGCTCTGTACTGGATAAAGAGTTCGCCACACAAGTGGCAGACCTTTGTTGCAAACCGCGTTGTTCAGATTACCGACAATATTCGCGCTGATAACTTTTATCATGTCGCAGGTACTGAGAATCCCGCTGACATACTTTCACGTGGCGTTACGCCAAATAAATTAGTTTCAAACCCTCTGTGGCTCCATGGGCCTCAGTGGACTTCGTTAGATCCATCTCAATGGCCTCTTCGTACTTTAGACAATGAGGTTATTGCAAATATGCCTGAGAAGAAGATTTTGTCGCACACTGTGTGCACATCCGTCTGTAATTCTGCGATTTATGAGCTCGCACTCCGCATCTCTTCTTGGAGTAAACTTCTACGTATAATTGCGTACGTGTGTAAGTTTGCTAAATTATTGCCCCGCCGCAGCACTACTGTAGTGACTGCTGATGATCTCAGTTTCTCTGAGGTTATAATCCTCCGCGCCCTGCAAAAACAGCATTTTGCAGTGGAATATTTAAATATTGAAGGTAAAAAACCTTGCTCGCCCGCTTTCAATCGTTTAAGGCCTTTTATTGAGAATGGTTTAATCCGCATTGGTGGTCGTCTTTCGAACTCCGCATTAGATTACACGCAAAAACATCCAATTATACTCCCGCGCAGTGATCATGTAGTGAACATGATCATTGACTATTATCATATTAAAAATTTACACGCTGGGCCTGAATTGTTATTGTCATTGCTCCGTCAAAAATTTTGGATACTTTCCGCACGCCGCACTGTGAGAAGCAGAGTCTACAAATGTAATATATGTTTCCGGCTTAGACCCCGTCCAACTTACCCTTTGATGGCTGATCTTCCCCATAGTCGTGTAAGACAAGCTATTAAGGCATTTACACACACGGGCTGCGATTATGCCGGTCCTATCGCATACACTCCTGTACGTCGTCGTGGTGTACGCAGCGAGAAGGCGTACTTATGTGTTTTCACATGCCTCACGACTCGAGCTGTACATATAGAAATCGCTACAGATCTTAGTAGTTCTAGTTTCCTCGCTGCGCTTAAACGTTTCCTCTCTAGACGAGGGCCGATTCAGTTTTTATATTCGGATAATGGAACGAATTTTAAAGGTGCCGCTTCGTATCTTCGCGATCTCTATAAATTTCTAAACGTTGAATACCGCCCAAAGCTTGAGCAAGTGTGCTGAGAATCGTATAACATGGAAGTTCGTCTGTCCCAACTCTCCTCATTTTGGAGGCGCCTGGGAGAGTATGATCAAAGTCGTAAAAACGCATCTGTTCCGAGTTATCGGACATCAGTTACTTTCATACGAAGAGCTTAATACTGTTCTTGCGCAAATTGAGTGCTTGCTAAACTCGCGGCCCTTGACAGTATTGAGTTCTGATCCTGCAGAGCCTTCAGCTCTTACTCCGAGTCATTTTTTGAATACCGCACCTTTATTGTCATTACCCGCACCCAAAGTCAAATCTGACTCTACCAGTCTGTTACACAGGCATTCTTTACTGGATAAATTAGTTCAGTCGTTTTGGGACCGGTGGAGGACGGAATACCTTCACGGATTACAAGTTCGTCAGAAGTGGAACACCCCGTCTACGGCTATCGTACCAGGCATGGTTGTAATTGTGATAAATGATAATGAACCGCCCCTTGCTTGGCCATTAGCGATTGTCGAGTCTGTTCATCCTTCGAAGGATGGCGTAGTTCGAGTAGTGACCGTGAGAACTACTAAGGGAACATATCTCCGTCCTGTTGCTCGTATTTGCCCTCTTCCAAGACAATAAATCACGATTATTTTGATTATAATTATTTATCTAAATTAGGAATTAAGTTTATATTTATATATATTAAAAAAGCATTAAACCGCAATATTATATTTATGTATACATTTTCTCGCTTACCAAGTAAGGTTAGTAGATGAGACATGCGCATTGAGCGCATCCTCTCACTTTATATACCGCTTATTTATTTGTTTTCCTTTTACTTTTTATATTACGGTTGTCTTTTAAAGGTGACCCTTTAAGGGCGGGAGGAAATGGTAACGCCAGTTAACAATCTACTTTATCAACATTACATTACATATCGCATTGAGTTCGTCCTAAGTTATATCTACTTTATCAACATGAATAGTGCATATTTTTTGTTTCCTTCCTTCCTTCCCTTTCCTACCGCACGCGCTGCCGCCGAGGTGAAAGAGAGGATCTCGGCGCGCGTCAGTATACTAAGTGACATTACGTTCTCCGCACCGCACGGCCAGCCGTCGCGTCTTAACCGCAAACCGCGCAGGATGAACATTGAGTTCTCCTGTTTATGTTTAATATTCACCGCATCAGACATTGTGTCTTTGTAACTCATAAAAGTGTGAGACGCCCCCGTAAGGGCAAAGGTGGAGAGTGTGGGACTTCACGAGACTGTTCCGAGAGTGCGTGTGCGCCGAACCACGTGGCGAGCTTGCTGTATAGCAGACACTCCAGGAGGAAGGCGCGGCAGCCCTCATCAGGTCAGTGCGTGCTATCCCACCTATTTATTTTCCCCTTTGCCGTATGCACCAAAATTACAGTCCACTAAATCTTTATCGAAGATACCTTAAGTTACTGGCGTCTCCAAGTCTAATAAAGGATAGACTAGTCTGTGGTGTGACTAGTGCGAGTATACGGGAAAGATTAATAAGGGAAGATAATTTAACATTAAAAACTGCATTGGACGTCTGTCGTGCGGCGATAATTTCGAAGGTTCACTCGGAAAATATAAGACGTGAAGAGCCAATTTATGAGGTCAGTAGTTTGAATAGAGAAATAGAGGATATACGTGCCGTACATAAAGTTTTAAACCCATCACGGGATAACCAAAGAAATGAACCGAGTGATAATAGGGCTCGGGGCAACAAGGGTGCAGCACGCGGAGCCATCTCAAGTGCTGGCTGCTGGCGGAGCGTACCAGCACCACCATACCGTGAAGGTTTTTCCTATAATTATACCCCGCTAAAGGACAAGTGCATTAATTGCGGGAATGTACATAAGAAATACGAGTGTCCTGCATTTGGTAAACGGTGTGTACGCTGTTCAAAGATGAATCATTTTGCACGAGTGTGTGATGTATATTATATAGATGAATCGGATGAACAGGTAATAAATTTATTAGAAAGCCATATTGACTGGAATGTAAATTTATTAATTAATCATAAACAAATATGCTTTAAAATTGATACCTGTGCGGATGTCAATGTATTGCCTATAAATTTTTTATCAAGTATAGGGATTACAAAACATGATGTGTTGAAAAGTAGTACAAAACTTAGTAGTTACTCGGGTGGCCATATATACGTAGTTGGTAAAATAAATTTACGGGTCAGTTATAAAAATAATTTGTATATTTTGGAATTTATTGTAGTTGACGTAGACTCTATTAATATACTAGGCAAGTACGCATGTATAGAATTCGACGTGGTTAGGCGTGTCATGTCTGTGCAAGAGGATAAAAATAATGAACCGTTATTTGTTAAAGATTATGAGGACGTATTTAAGGGGGACGTATCTTAGGATGTTTAACGGGTAAGTATACAATACGCTTAAAGCAGAATAGTGTACCCGTAGTGCATGCTCCACGAAAGCTACCATTCGCAATTAGGGATTAGTTTAAAAGAAAATTGGATGAAATGGAGTCACAGCAAATTATTTCTAAGGTTGAGGGCCCATCTGACTGGATCAATAGTATAACAGTAGTTATAAAAGCCAACGGCGACTTACGCATTTGTTTAGACCCTAAAGAATTAAACAATACCATTCGACGGGAACACTTTAGGCTTCCAACTCTTGATGAAATTGTCTCAAAACTATCAGGAGCAAAAATATTTAGTACACTAGACGCGTCGTCAGGGTTCTGGCAGGTACAGTTTGATGACACCAGTGATTATTGTACGTTCAATACTCCTTTTGGTCGGTACAAATTTTTGCGAATGCCATATGGGATCTGTTCGGCTTCAGAAGTATTTCACAAAAAAATACATGAAAATTTTGATGATATTGAATTTGGATGATAAGGAAGGAAAGATATGCGTGTATATTGATGATTTATTGGTTTTCAGTTCCAACAAAGAAGAGCACGATAGGAGACATAAAAAGTTCTAGAATGGTGTAGAAAGATTTAAAATTGAACAAAAGCAAATGTCGGTTTGGTTTAAAGGAAATTAAATATATAGGTCATAAAATAACTGAAAAGTGGTTATACCCTGACGATTCTCATATATCAGCAATACTTAATATGCCAAAACCTCAAAATAAGAAGGATATTGAAAGACTATTAGGTCTTATAACTTATATAGGTACGTTTGTTCCAAACTTATCAAACAAGACACTCTTATTTAGAGAACTATTACAAAAAGACACTGAGTGGCATTGGAACGAAAATCATGAAAAATGTTTAAAAGAACTGAAAACCTGTTTGTCCAGAAGTCCTGTATTACAGTATTATAATTTAAATATTCCTGTGATTATATCGGTGGATGCGAGCAAAAGTGGTTTGGGCGCGTGCTTAATGCAAAATGGTTTACCGGTATGCTATGCGTCAAGAGCGTTAAACAAAGCTGAACAAAGATACGCACAAATAGAAAAAGAATTGTATGCTTGTGTATTTTCTTGCGAGAGATTTCACGCTAATATTTATGGTAGAACTGATATTACGATAGAAACGGATCATAAACCTCTGGTGAGCATTATTAAAGAGCCCATCGTCGATTCACCAGCACGTTTGCAGCGGATGTTGTTAAGATTGCAGCGTTATACATTCAAACTAGTATATAAACCGGGCAAACACTTGTACATAGCCGATGCGTTATCACGTGCGTACGAACCGACAGTGCTAAGCGCACTTCATCCGAGTTCCGATTCGCTGCATGATGAGATGTGTGCGGTGCAACGATTGGCCGTCTCACGAGTCGCCGACGACATTACAGGCGTTCAGTTTGTGCAACTGCAAAAATACACGGAAACTGATAACGAATTAATAAAATTAAAGAAGTATGTGATGGCCAAGTGTCAAAGGAGAAGTGGATGATATAGTTAAACCGTATTGGAACTATAAAGAGGATTTGTCATTTGCACATAGGTTAGTTTGGAAAAATGGGAGAATTATTGTTTTAAACATATTAAGAAAAGAATTTTTGAACAAACTTCATATAGGCCATATGGGTCTCGAGAAATGCAAACTAAGAGCGAGAGAAATTCTATTTTGGCCAGGGCTAAATAATGACTTAAAAATATGGTGTTAAATTGTCAAATATGCTTATCATTTAGACGAAATAATCAAAAGGAAAAATTACAATGTCATGAAATACCGGATAGACCGTGGGCATAAATAGGAGTAGATTTATTTCAAGTTAAAGACCAAAATTATTTGTTATTAGTTGATCATTATAGCAATTTTTTTGAATTGGTCGAATTGCAGTCAACTCATTCATTTTCTGTTATTACATCTTTAAAAAATATATTTTGTAGACATGGTATACCCTATATAGTCATGACTGACTGTGGTGCACAATTTACATCGAGTGATTTTAAACAGTTTTCATCAGAATGGTATTTCAATCACATAACTTCATCGCCGCGTTACGCCCAATCAAACGGACAAGTTGAACGGACCGTTCAAACAATAATGAATATAATTCTGAAGTCTACCGCGGGAAGGCAGGATTATAGGTTGGATTTATTAGAATATTTAAATACTCCTTTAGATGAATACTTGCCTTCTCCGGCGGAATTATTACAGAGTAGAAAATTGAAAAGTATATTACCTATGTCTACAAAATTTTTAAAACCTTAAACACAAAAAAATATTTTATGTAAATTAAAAGAAAAACAACTAAAACAGAAGATATATTATGATCGCAATGCAAAAAATTTGCAAAAATTAAATGTTTGGCAGAATGTAAAAGTGTTACTAGACGTAAATAAACGAAAGTGGATATCCGGGATTATTACAAAAAAAATAAAGACCGCTCATATGAAATTGAATTAGTTACTGGTAGTAAAATAGTTAGAAATAGGAAACATATAATAAAAATTCGCCAAACAGACATGACACTCCTAACTATAACTTCGAATATGATGACGTTAATGCCAGTGTATCTTATAACAACCAAATTATGTACTCAACATATAGAGAAAATACTATTAATAATAATTATGTTACACGATCCGGCAGGTCAGTGAAACCACCGAATAGATATGGACAAACAACATAAACTGGTGCATCATGGTTCATCTTATAAAGGTATGGAAACAACTGGGTGTGTGTAAAAAACAAGAAGGAAGGTGTAGGATTATTTCAGTATTTAATTTATACATTACTAATTGGTGTTTAATGATTTTATTACTTAAGTGTAATTACTGTGTACCTATGTCTGATAAGTAAATTCTTTGCGAAGGAAACTATTTGTAAATTTGAGGGAGAAGGATGTAATGATAATTGTTAAAGTCAAAATAAATTCAGTACTGGCCAGAACACCGTGTTTGATTGACGCAAGTCACACATGACACACGCCGCCACCCCTCGCAGAGTCTCCTCCATTAATTTTTGAAATTTCTCCGGTATACACGACAAACCGCAAGGAGTACGCCGGTAAGCAATCGTACCCATGTGTGTAGTGTTCGCGGTATAGGGCTGCCAATCGTCTGATGAATGCACTGCTCGTACGCGTGCCTTAAATCTATTTTTGTGAACTTTTCTCCTCCCCTAAGATTTGCGAATAATTTCTCAATGCGCGGTAGAGGATAATAGTCTCTTTTTAACTTAGGGTTAATTGTGATCTTATAATCACCACAAATGCGTATATCACCATTTCTTTTTACCACGGGGACTATTTGTAAATAGGGTGCCGTAATCAGAATAACCGACGCGATAGATAGAACCGTCCGCCTCGAGGCGTGTTAACTCCTTTTCTACCCGTGCACGTAGTGCTAGTGGCACCGGTCTCGCCCGCACATAAACTGGTTCATTATCGGAAAGCTGTAATCGAATAGTTTGCTTGCATGTGCCTAATTTGTCAAAAAAAACTTCCGGAAACTCTTTACACAATCGGTTCACAAATCCATCATCTATAATTGCATTGAGGTTAATTTGGGTAATTTTTAAAGCGCGCATCCAATCTCTACCTAACAAGGGTCGTGCCCCGTCTTTTAATGATATACAGACGTAATGATTTTTCTTTCGTATTGCCTAGGCAAACGTCTACCTCAATGTAACCGAAAGACTTGATTTGGGAACCTGAATAGCCGCGTAAAATTAAATTATCATTTTTAATTTTTCTATAGGAAAACATACTATAATACATGTCTTCGCTAATAGCAGAAATGCGACTACCGGTGTCCATTTCATATTCGACTATATTATTATCAATTAACAAGTTAATAAAGTAGGGTTTGTTACCTCGCGCTGCCACTTCAATGTTGTACAAACCGTCGTCCGATTCTTCACTCACATAATTATGCCGGCCGACACTACCGCGCACTTGTTTACACATCACTTTATTATACCCTCTTTGACCGCACTCGTCACAGTTGTAGTGTTTGATCCGGCACCTGTCTGTGCCATGCGTCTTGGCGCAGCGCCAACAGGAGCGACCGCCCGGCGCCGTGCCCGCTGAGCCTGGCGCTCGCGGTGTGCGCGCTCTCTGCCGGCCGGCTCGCCGGCTACCACCGCAGTCGCCGCCGGTGCCGCCGCGCACGTAGTGCTTTGTTTTTTAAAATTTGTCGATATGTTAGAAAATATTAGAGAACAAAATGACGATAATATATTCAGAGTTGTTCCAAACAATTGCAAAAATGTGAAATATGTTTGTTCTACTCTTAATATTAAGGGTTGCAATTCTGCTGCGCAACGAACACTTACTACCAAAGATATCGAAGCATTAGCTGAACAAAATGAAGTATATTCAAAGTCCACTGCGGGAATTATTAGTGAAACGAATTTAAAGACTGCTTGTGTTAAAAATTGCAGTGAAGCTATTAATTTTGCTGAAGCACATCTGGATGGGGAGCAAGGTGTGGAAGTAAATAACATTGATTTAAAAATTATTCATCAATCAGAAACTCAATTAATTACGAAAAAAGGGGTTCAAGAAAATATAGATTAGTTAAAGAAAACCAATGTGGTGAAAGGCGACAAAAAAGTGGATGAAAAAAAGATAGAAGAGAAGAAAAAATCAACAATGATATGCAAGTTATCCAACACCTTATATATACTTTCTGATGATGAAGATGAGCAACCTGAGGTATCACAGAGTATTCCAAAACCAAACAATAACGAGCAGTGTATAAGAGTTGAAGACGGTGATGATATTACGTTAATAGATGAAGATATATGCGCTAAAAAGATTCTATTAGTCAAAATTCTCATACAGGAAAAATTTTGAAGCAAGGTGATACAAGTATATGTTATAAAAATATATATCCAAATGACAATGTTGCAACAGAATCAGCAACTGAAAAAATTGTACCGAATTTGAAAAAAAAATAATATGTGCAATGAAAACAAAGACTTAAAAAATTTGAATACGAGACCTATATTGCCACGCTATTTTCATAAAATTCGCAAAAAAAAATAGGGCTGATATGGCCAGAGAGGACTTTGAGGAACTATTTATTTTAAAATTTGTTGAAAGTTTTGTAGATAGAAGTAGTTTAGATATTAAATCTCAGCTTAGGACTATAGCACTTACCGTTGAAAATTATAAAAACAAAGCTAAGATGTTGACAAAGCAAAATAGAGATCTGCAAGTGGTTTTAAAATCAATACAAGAAGAACAAAAAAAGACACTAATAACATCTCTAAAAATAACAAGATCTGTCGGTATACAAGTATTGATGAGTGATCATCAAAAGAAAATGCATACAAGGAAGAGATTCGAATCCTACATCATATTGTTATATCGTTACGGAAATGTTAACTAGCAATACACTTGAGAAATCTCAAAATAACTCAAGTAAGCAAATTTCTGTTCCAAAATTGGTACCAGCTCTAAATAATATAGCAACTAAATCAAACATTATAACACAAACAAACACTATTGCTCCTGGAAAACCGCAACAGACAAACAATACATTACCAAAAAGTGTAAGCAATTCCCCAACAACACAAAAACCAGAAAAAAGACCTAGGCAGCTATCAGTAACTGTAAACTTAACTGATGATGAACCCCCTACAAGGATGGCTTCAAGAAGTTCTCCTGCTCCACCTGTTAGATTCGTACCACCACAAAATCTAATAGCACCTAGATACCCAGCACCCCTTCCCGACGCTATGAATTAATATGAACCTCCTAATTGGAAAGCTTTGCCACCACCGCCGGACTTGAAACTATCAAAAGTCGAAAACGGAATTTATTTCGTGGAAAATAGATGGCTATCAAGATGATAGTTATGAGGAGATAGCAAGTTATCAATTATAAGTATATTTAGAAACAACTTCACCACCTAGTACTGAATTATGGAAGAAAAGAACCGAATACGGAAATCACAGTCAAAGACTTGGATAAAAAATCTACTATGAAATTGAAATTCAGTCAACTAATTCTGTTATAGAAGTTTCTTATACAGAATCATCATCAGTTGAAGTAAATAACAAAGAAACATCGGCATTACAATTAAGTAACAAAATAGAAGTTCAAATAAACCATACAGATTTATCCTATAAAGATAAAAGCCGGTTTAAAACTGAAATACTAGTTGAAAAAATGATCATGATATTAATGAAAATGACTTAAATGAGAAAAATTCTTATGAAAATGCTACTTATAATATTTTGAGTAAATTGGGGCAAAGTATAGAACTGAGTGAAGCCTTAAGATCATCTGATGTCAACGATCATGTGGAAGGTAACAATTGTACTGGGCGGCAAGTAGTCTTTAAAAAAGAGGAACTGCTAGATATTTTGCAAGGAAAGATTATAGAACCTTCTGACAAAGAAGTAGTTGGATAAATGGACATAATTACTGTCAATTCTAAATCTTTAGAAGCACAGTTAACTTTACAACAACTCACACGACTGAAAAAAATAAAAAGAAAAGGAGCACGGAAATGGAATTTATTTGTAAGGATCACCTTTTTGGGAATTTCGAATTGATTTTCCCGAACTGGTCGATCCTTGACGTCAAGAAACCTGGTAATAAGAGACACCCCGTTCATAGTAAGTAATATACGGAGATGGAAAAGTAAATGGGAATAGAAAAAGGAAAATAAAAATCAACAAACAATAAAATGAACAATGATGTTTTGAAAGGATGATATTAAAGACTTGACATTACTTATACACTCTGCGATCAAAATCACGATAGAGTTGCAACAAGAGTTCCTAATTTTTTTTTTTTTGTTTTTATAGAATAGGCTGACAAACGAGCACACAGTCCACCTGATGGTAAGTGGTTGCTGCGGCCCGTAGACATCTACATCTATCTTCCATTACAAATCAAAATGCAGATGCGTTGTCACCCGTGAGGACTGAGATGGAATGTCTCATTTCCAGTAAAAAGGGTCTCCGGTTCTCTACACTCACCATACGAAATACAGCAGCATTAAGCTACTATTTCACGCTGGTATTCTGTGAGAGCGTGGTCCTTCCCCGGTCGAGCCGACCCATTCGTGCTACGACTATACTACTAATATAACTGCAGCATGGCTCTACCACGTAATTTTGATGAGTTTTAATTTTTTTTGAATAAAATTCTTCACATATTTCACATTTTTTATTTATACTCTAGTTCTCCAGTACTTTAAAACACATAGCTGATCGCCGTATTATTATGTTTTTTTGCTTTTGCTTAAATACGCTACTTATGAATTGAAATGTATTTATTGGTGGAATAATGTAATCCTTGACATGTTTTTAATAATTTTTCGGAATTCGGATAAATTTTATTAATTATGAGATCCCAAGCAGCTGCAGTGCATTGTAGCACCCAGCCAT
Organism: Parnassius smintheus behrii; assembly: GCA_036936625.1. Lineage (NCBI taxonomy): Eukaryota > Metazoa > Arthropoda > Insecta > Lepidoptera > Papilionidae > Parnassius > Parnassius smintheus. The sequence continues at coordinate 23,923,942 of JAUPFT010000029.1, read as the reverse complement.
CTTTTCTATTGAAATTCGATAATTACAACATGTACCAAACAAAAAAAGTTGTATGAATTACCCAATTACATAAATGGTTCCTGTATAAGTGATCCATTATAACCTGGGTGCTTCACCGCTCATGCGTTAGGACATCAGCCGGTTACGAGTAGTTACATTGGTGACAAACTGACCACAGTTAGTGACCGGTCATTAAAGTGATTGCAATCGACACGGTGACAAGGTACAGCCACATTTCTAGACAGTTTTATTAAATAGTGACATGATGTCTTTGTTTCAAAATTCACCCCCTCCCTTCCGGCATCAGTTGAGGATGTCACAGACATATAAACCTTCGCTCCGGTTATTAAAAAGTTAACAGAAAAGCAGTACAGGAATAGAGTGTAACCTCAGCAAGCAAAAACTTTATTAAAAATGCTACAAAAGGAATATTAAAGGCGACGCAAAGCCTCTTAAAAGCGACAACCAACTGCAATCCCAACACACCACCTTTGGACCATCTGAGGGAAGACATAAGCGCTTGCATCTGGTAATAAATGGTCGGGCTCAAGAAATTAATTACCAACAGCGTTAAAAAACCCACATACGCCCAGGCAGAAGCGGCGACTACTGGCGTAGCCTCTCTTCTGGGGGGAGTAGCTACCCCTCATCCCGCAGTGCCTTAATCCATGCCGGTTATTATTGTTACTCCGGCAACCGAGGTCAATACACGTAAGAGTCAGTTGAACTCTTTCGTCACAGTATATGGTACAGAGAAACTGTGAAATTTCAACCCGTTTTAAACAACAAGCTGCGAGTACAGTTTGACAACATAGCACAAAGGGCCGATACACTTACGAGGCTTGATAAAATTAATATGGTAAGAGTTGAACCCGTACGAATGTTAAAAGCAATGATTATATAAAAGAGTATCCCTTAGCATGTTCCAGTAGACGAATAAGTACATATAATCAGTAAACAAAATCCTGAGCTTAAACAGATCATCGACTGTGTTAACCATGCCAAAGAAAATGTAAGTAATGATTACGATTAAAGAGTTATCCTGGCAGAGGCAAAAATTTATCGTAAGTAAGTTGATTAAGGAAGAGTCCGCATAGACCACCAGCGTTTTAGCGTAAACGAATTTTCACCCTTCCTACAGTGTCACAGGTGCCTCCAATTACGTCATATGAGAGGTGCACAGCTAGATAGAGTCCGTGCTCGCATTTTACCAGAACTGACCACGAGGTAGACAAAAACCCAGTTAAGAACAGTCTAAGTAATGCTAAGTGCTACAACTGTCCTTCATTTTCAACTTCATTTTCAACTGACATTACACTAGTGTCTTAACCATATGTCGGATCAGATATAGAACTCAAAGCCCATCACGGCATACAAGTACATCAGTTTCCATCGGATACCAAAGATAAGCCTACATCTTGGCTAAACTAGGATGTGGATCCAGTATCGGTTTATCACCATTGTCTACACCCAATATGTACACAATACGCCTTAAAGTAGGGAACTGCAGCGTATATATGTAGATCCAGATAGGGATGAACTAGGCACCACGGACAAGTGAGATACCTTCCTCACAGCAATAGAACTGGCTCTCCGTTGGGATCAGTCAAGTCCCTAACTCAAGGGAAAACAACATAATAGACTTAGTATACGGTAACGATTTACTAGTGTGTAACGTCGGGGATACAACCAGGTTGGAGACGGCCGGACACACGGCCGGTGTCATAGTTCCATCATCGATCTTAGCATCTTCTCTGAATCACATTCCCAGATCATCTCTGACTGGTAATTTAACCCCACACTACATCACGACACAATGCAATAGTGTACAAAATAAATTACCATAACTCTATACCAGTAACTAGAACAACAACTTTCTAATACAGGTACAAAAAGCATGCTGGCCAACATTCAACTGTACTTTACATTAACAAAGGACTCTTTCAGATATCCTTAGCATTAACTTATCAACATTAACACCCACAGAGTTAGTTGGAGTCATTGATGAGATCATAAAGATTATTCATATGGCGAGTCGAGAGACCGTCACGGTAGGAGGGAAGGATAGCAATCCAAACGCCAGTGGAAAACAACCGCCAAATACCTTAAGGCCACATTCGAGCACGCAATAACCTACGTAGAACACATTCGCACAGTCCACAATCGTGCCAAATTCGTCACTAGCCAACTCCACTCGCTAGTTAACAGTAAGAGAAAACAGGCCCTAAGACACAAACTCCACCTGTATAAAACTTTCGTAAGACCTATCATGCACTACGTTAGCGCAATCTTCGAGCACGCGGTTCATAATCATGTAATGTAAAGTTATCACTCGTAGACTCATTCGCATAGCCACCGGAGCTCGGTGGTATCAGCGACACTCGGACTTGCACAGAGATTGAATAACTTCTAATCTTTGAATTTCTTAAAATATTCGACTATCTCTGAATATTTTAGGGAAATATCTCGGCGCTATTTTGAGAGTGCTAAGACACATTCGAACCCATTAATAGTAAATGCAACCACTTACGCTCTGACTCCAAACGTAAATCAAAGTCCCCAGAGGCCTAGAAACGTCTCAATTCAACCCCCTGTACCGCTAGATTCAGACGACCCAAATATCGACGGCCAGTCACACACTAACACTACACACTCACCTAGTGCAACAAAGACAATTATTACATCGGTTGGGACTCAGCAAGTCCGCAGGCCCATAGACCTATGAAGTAGTAAAAGATAATACGCTAGCTGCATTAATATGATCAGAAACCAGACACAACCCGACAACAAGCAGTCATTATCATCAATTACCTTTGTCATCGTTTCTCAACATTTTCTGAATCCGCGAAAAACTAACGAACCTTAATCTTTAAAATGCACCTTTACTTAGCAAACCTTATTTTTTTAATTACAAAATTATGTTTAAGCAGATTAAGTCGTTTTAAAACAGCAGAAGCAAGCAAAAGCCCTGATTAAGTGAAAGTATTGAGAACTTGACAACTTACAAATAACTCCTGAATGAAAAATAATCCTTACAACTAACCTTCTCAAAGCTAACTATTCACTCTTTGATCTTAATCGAACCATATCCTCAAACTAGCAAATATCCATAGAAACTTCCAATCATCAGCATTTCAATTAATATATCCGAACAGCAACCGCATATTTCAAATATTTTACATTTGCATGAGAATTTGGCGTAACTCGCTTCACTTAGAACTACGTAAATCCGCTATGCGCATGAAGATTAAGCCACACGCTTATATCACGCCACTACCAGGATCACGAATGACGAGACAAAATTCTACTACGTAGCCGCGCAACTAGAACCTCCATACGCTAGGGAAGTTAAGGATATTATTATTAGTAACCCATCTAGAACCGATAAGTACCTAAAATTGAAAACGGAACTAATACGTCGTCTTTCAGTATCACAGGAGAAGCGCCTCCAGCAACTGCTCAACCACGAAGAGCTTGGAGATCGAAAACCATCGCAGTTCTTACGCATCCTGCAGAATCTAGCCGGAGCATCTGCAGCATCACACGTCATTAAAACATTATGGTCGAGTCGTTTACCCATAAATGTACAAACTGTGATTGCTTCTCAGATAACAGACTTATCGTTCACGTTCGACCTGGATCCACTTTGCATGCAAGCTGCGAAGCAGGAGTTCTCAGACCTGCTCACCAGTCACATAGCTAGACCATCGGAAAGCGCTTGACCTTCTCCTCTGCACATGGTAAAAAAGACGATAGCTGCCGACCATGTAGAGACTACAGAGCACTGAACTATAGAACTATACCTGATCGATATCCCATGCGTCATATCCACGACTTCTCACATCAACTTACAGGCTGTTCTATCTTTTCTACCATTGACTTAGTCAAGGCGTACAATCAGATTTCTGTCAATTCAGATGACATCATGAAAACGGCGATCACGACTCCATTTGGATTGTAAGAATTCGCGTTTATAAACTAGGCTTAAGAAACGCAACACAAACTTTCCAGAGGTTCATTGACGAGGTATTCCAAGGACTCGACTTCTGCTACGGATATATAGATGACATCTTAGTATTTTCGTCATCAATCCAAGAGCAAAAGAACCATCTGCGGCAACTCTTCAAACGCCTAAAGCAGTACGGCGTAGTGGTAAACACTGCCAACTGTTCCTGGGATACCACGTGTCAGCTGCAGGTACTAAACCACTTGAGTCCAAATTCGAAACTATCAAGCAATACCCTGTTCCAAAAACCGTCAAAAAATTAAGATGTTTCTTAGGCATGCTAAACTTTTACCGTCGCTATATTCCCAACGCAGCACAACTTCAAGCACCGCTGAATGACGTTTTCAGTGGCTCAAAAATATATGATATATGAGTTATTCTTCATACGAACAATATAAAGATCAGTAGCAGTTTTGAAAACAAATCTTTAGGAAAAATATACACTACTCGAATTTTTGCATTACATTTGCATAACACCGTTTATCGATGGCACTAGTAAATTATTGTACTTTTTCAAACATAGATGGTATTGTTTTATGCCAATATTATGGAAAAAATACTGTCTTTGTAGTATTATTAGATCAATATAGAACAATATTTTATAACAATTTCTGAAATAAGATTAAAATTAAATAAAGACTCAACGCCAGCATTCAATAAATTGTACCACCAGTTCAAAATTATAGTCATAACTTTTCGCGGAATAAACCTATTTTACCTAAATAAAGATTTGATGCTGCTTGAAGAAACACTTATGGTTTTCTCTGCGATTCTTTTGAAAAAAAAATATATGTGCAATTCACATGCGGTAGAATTAGAAACCTTCAGAAAATTAAGGCTTTCTAAATGCGCCATCTAACACATCATGTAGGTAAAGTCATTTTGTGACTTAAATGAAAATACATTACGTATACATTACATATACGTATATAATTATATACATCTTATTATTTAAAGGCTTCTCATGTACTATGTTAGCCCTCCACATAAAAGTGAAAGCCCTGATAAAGTTGTAAAATTGAAAACTACACAACTTTAAAATTACACAATACCAAGACTTTTAAAATGATCATGAACGTCCACAACAAATTACCGTTAACAAATCAAATTAAACAAATTTTCACAATTCTACTTGACTAGTCGACAGATGTATTTAACTTACCCCTATATATATATATATATATATATATATATATATATATATATATATATATATATATATATATTTAACTTACCCCTATATATATATATATATATATATATAGGGGTAAGTTAAATATATATAGGCCGTGTGGCGATAAAGCCTCCGGCATTGCCGCTTAACCAGGCCCCTAAACGCAAGCATCTCCCTCAAACCTCGTCTCAACCGAAAAAAGGTTTAAAGCGTCATTTATTATAACAGATGACGGTATTTGAAGTTTCTATTATTCAGTAAATTGGTTGAGGTACTTAATATTTAGTGATTTTAGTGTATTTTATAGATACATTGTGTATGCGTATTATTTAGATAATATATTTTAACATATTTAAATAACACTATTTTGTACATTTTACAGAGAAATTGAATTGCACAATCTGCTCATTAGGCTCACCTAACTAACTGGAACCGATGGCTAAAGAAAAAGTTCAAGTTCAAGAAAAAATTAAAATTGTAAGAAATGAAAGAATTGCTCGAGAAAAAGCTAGGATTAGAAGGTAAGTAGTAAAGTAAATTTTATTTTTAATATTAGTAATTGTAAAGCATTCATCATACGTCTACTGTGGTTGCTGTTAAAAGTTAAGTTGCAGCCTGTATACAACCCACCGCTGAAACCAAGGCTTTACTCATTTCTGAGTTTTGTCCAGTCTGTTGTCTGTCCTGTTTATTTTTCACACTTCTCATTTTCTTTCCTCTAATAATTGCTGGGCATTTGGTAAATAAACAAAATTTGTAATTCACAATTTTTTAGTGCCGACAGTAATCAATTAACTTGGTTTTGTGCTTGAAAGTTTATGGCAATCACTCCGTTGGTAAAATGTTATAATTTTTTTATTAAGCTAGGGACTATAAACTATAGATATATACTATTATATAACAATTAGTCATCTACAATATTAGTAACACTATAAAATGTCCCATGTAAGTTTTAATATATGAGAGTGGTACAGAACAGAAATTTATAAATAGCATAATTTATACATCTTGCCCCATTTTAAGTAAGCCTAAAATTATGCCTTTCCTATACAGTATATTTATGATAAATGATTATAGCTTATGCTCCAGCATTTGTGGCAGAGGACTTTCTTGCATACAGAAAAATCAACTAGTGTTGTGTTTTCATTGAAGCAAAGATGCAACTCATCGTCATCAGCTTTCAACTACCTTTCTATTAAGTATCTGCACTAGCTGTGTTCCTCTGTTAGAAGTAACTAATGTGTTGTTTATTTATTTGCAGTTACATGAACTAAATTTAAAGAAGTATAATAAGAAAGAAGCATATTCATTTCGTAAAGACTTTTCACCAGCTACTTCCAAGTCTGGCTTAACTTCAAGATCATTCAGAACTCTGAATAAACCGAATGAAAATAGAAAAATTATTCAACCTCCAAAAGCAACACAAAATACCGCAAAAGTTTAAAATCCTCAAATGATTTCAGTGTTTAAAAGGTTACATAAACCCAAAATAGTCAATAAAGTAACAGTACATGAAGTGCAGGAACTGCATACAGATTCTGATGCACACACAAAACCTCTACAAAAAACAGCACATTCTGTTGAAAGATCTATATCAGGAGTGGGAATCAATTGGTGAGAAGTTAAAAGAGACAGAAAAAGTAACAGATAAAGGTGAGTGTGTCCAATGTGAGAAAGTTGTGTCTGCTGTAAAAAGTGAAAGGAAGAGGGTGAAATTTCAAACACCACTTTCAGTGGACAATCGTTATAGAGAAAGGAGGCCGTATTACGATGGATATTACCCAGACCTAAATACATACGACGAAGGATACGGAAGTAGATACGATGTATATGAATATACAGGTTACAGGAGGCCTTATTACGACGACCTTTATGATAGTATAATGACGCATATGGAGGCTACGGACCTGGCGTTGGAAGGGGCCCGCATGAAAGGTGAGGTCAATTTTCTTTCATACCATCAGATGAAATTTCATTTTTTTTTCATCAATCGGGGCAAACTGACCCTAAGACACAAAGTCCACCTTTACAAAGCTTGCGTAAGACCTATCATGCACTACGTTAGCGTAACCTTCGCGCACGTGGTTCATAATCATGTAATGTCAATGCAAAGTTATCACTCGTAGACTCATTCGCATAGCCACCGGAGCTCGGTGGTATCAGCGAAACTCGGACTTGCACAGAGATTGGATAACTTCTAATCCTTGAATTCCTTGAAATATTTGACGATCTTTGAATATTTCAGGGAAATATCTCGGCGCTATTTTGAGGGTGCTAAGACACACCCGAACCCATTAGTAGTAAATGTAACCACTTACGCTCTGACTCCAAACGTCATCATGACCTAAGCGGCCCCCATTTTCGCACATGCTAAACCGAACTTTGTAAATGAACTTCAAATAGTTCAAAATCTCTTCTACGGGCTACGAACTCGTTCTATTATGTGCGTAACGCCGACCTCCACCGAGACTTAGAGCTCCCAACAATTCAGCAGTTCCTCAAATCACTCTCTGTGAGATTCTTCAAAGCCTCAGAGTCCCACTCAAATCGCCTCATTCGCGAGGCAAATGCCTATGCAGCCCCTCTTCACACTTGCTATAACGTGCGCAGATCGAGAAATCCTCTCCCGGACCCCTACCCCCAACAAGACTTCGGCTGACCTGAACTGCCTCCTGGCGGATCAGGCCGAGCCTACTTAACACATCTCGTAATCCGCCTTAGTTAGACACAGACTAACTCCTAAGCGACTAATCGCCGCCCTCCTTTCTGCCAAAGAGGATCACGTCCGTTTACGGCTTAAAGATCTCTCGTCAGATCGATAAGCCAATCCCTCAAGGTGGTGTTTAGTGAGTAAAAGATTCCACATAACCACGCAGTCGGCTGCGTGGTATGCTATGAGCATTACCACCTCCCTCCCCCGTTACCAGGGTTGCCCTTATTTGCTTCGGGCGCAAAAAAAATTCATATAAGTTTTTTTTATAAGCATGAATTGTCTGCATCACTTCTAATCAATATTTTGAGTATCAACCACCCAAAAAAATCCTCACTACTATCTTTCTCAAAGCAATTATTAGAATTCTGATTGTTAACAATCGTTTTTCTTTAGTAAAGACTCATACTTTTATACTTTTGTAGGTGTCAAGAAATAAAATATGCTTTATAGTAATTTGTTTTCAAACTTATTCACATTATGTAAGACTTTTGGGAGATTTAAACTGCAGCTCGAGCGAGCAGACAGTCAGTGACGTTTGTAACACCTCAGCAGAAACATTTTCTTGAGGTTCAGATCACCAACGGAGTACAGTTTCATAGTTTCCACAATAAGTTTACAGGACACAATACGCAGACATTTAATACATGAAATCATACCGCTTTTGTGTATCAAAACCCTCTTGAGACCATTATTTAAACAGAAACAAAAGAGCAGTATTCCGTGAGTGGTCGAGTTCCCGCCAAAACTCCATTTTTTTGGTACGTGAACCGGCTGCCTTTGATCTCAGAAAGGAAAAATAAACAATTTTTTACAATTCAGTCTGACTGGTCGACAGACGTATTGAACTTAGCCCTAAACATATTATTGGTCCTGTACGAATTATCCAAAAATATCAGGATTTACACATGCACTTGTAGCAAAATGACAGATTCTATAAAAACAAATCAGTCAGAAGCTGAAAAAGCTATTAGTTAAAGAGCTGCAATTGCTGTAGTGTTGCCACAAATAAATACTTTTAAAGTTCACTTGTGTGCATTTTTGTGTCCAGCACTGAATAGACAAGCAAATTCATATAAAAATACAATACAATAGTTTTTCAATAAGCATATATTGTCAGCAAAGTTTCTAATCAACCTTTTTTTAGTATCGTTCTCCTAAAAAACATCCTCAACACTAGCCTTCTAGAAGTAATAGTTAGAATTCAGATATTAATCAACCTTTTTTTTTCTTTGGTAAAGGATTTGCACTGACATCAAATATCTCAGTCCCTTACGACGTTAACGAAGGATACCTTCAACTTTTATATATTAATTTCTGCTCCGATCTACGCAGAACTAGATACTAGATAACTGGACGGTCTCAAGACCCAAAATGTCCCGTCTAAGAAGTACATAGAATACACCACCAGAACGACAGAAGCGAATCTTAGACCTGTCTCCGGAACGCAGGGAGATATTCCACGTCCGTCGTATCGGTGTCCTAGCTGGGATTGCAATTGAAGCCCCTCGAAATTGGGGCAGGGCCAACTTTACGGCCACTCGGCCAGAAACTGCTACGCCAGACCTCGGTGCATCAAGTTCCTAGGTGACCAAGTAACTACCGTAACTGCACCCGCAAGCCCAAAATGTCCTAAGAGCCTTCGAGCTACGTTAATTGCCGTGAAGAGGGACACCCAGCAAACTATCGCGGGTGATTCAAAGCGCCGCGTATACAGTTCGGAGGTAAAAGTCGTAACAGACATGCGGATCAAGCCAGTGTGTCGAGTTAATTATTTTTCTTGGCCCGCAAACTCCACGGAGCAAACTCCACGGAGCAAACTCCCAACAAGACAAGTTCAACGCCACAATGGAGCACATAGGGCTAATTGACACAATTTGGTCCTTCAAGTGCGCCTAAGCACTTTTTTCTTAAATTCATAATGACAGTACAATCTTTAGGTGGAACTAAACCACGCTCTCTGACTGTGGCGTTCTTCAACGCACACTCCATGGAGCAAACTCCCCTCAAGACAAGTTCAACGCCACAATGGAGCACATAGGACTAATTGACGCAATTTGGTCCTTCAAGTGCGCCTAAACACCTTTTTCTTAAATCCATAATGACAGTACAATCTTTAAGTAAAATTAAACCACGCTCTCTGACTGTGGCGTTCTTCAACGCAAACTCCACGGAGCAAACTCCCCTCAAGACAAGTTCAACGCCACAATGGAGCACATAGGACTAATTGACGCAATTTGGTCCTTCGAGTGCGCCTAAGCACTTTTTGCTTAAATCCATAATGACAGTACAATCTTTAGGTAGAACTAAACCACGCTCCCTGACTATGGCGTTCTTCAACGCACACTCCACGGAGAAAACTCCCCTTAAGACAAGTTCAACGCCACAATGGAGCACATAGGACTAATTGACGCAATTTGGTCCTTCGAGTGCGCCTAAGCACTTTTTGCTTAAATCCATAATGACAGTACAATCTTTAGGTAGAACTAAACCACGCTCCCTGACTGTGGCGTTCTTCAACGCACACGGCCTTAAGAGACCAAAAAGACGAGGTCACGCTCTTCCTGCAAAACGACCCTTTTGAAATCTAGCAAACGCGATCTAAACATCGCAAACTACACTTTAGTTTTTACACGCGGCGGCGGCGTTACCATCGGCCGCCGCTGTTTACTAATTTAGTGACATATTAGTGGCAATTATAACTAGTGACGGTGATCAGTGATATGTAAATTAATTCTAACATTAGAATACAGTAACAGAACAATTGTCTCCGTAGCGTATTATGTCGGAAGATAATAATAACGGTTTTTACGGTTACCCTGTATTGAGTAAATAAATGGATGCTCACAGTTCGGTGTGTTTAAATAAACGTTTCCTGTATTCCTTGAATAGCTAGGATATTTCAGCGGCGCCCAGATTATTTTGTGTATTACTAATCGATTAATAAACAGTAGAAGTCACGCATCAAATGTTTAGCTATGGGAAAGTACCACTTTTCGATTACAAAACGGATGAGTGGGTGGTACACCTAGCACAACACAACTAAACAACTTCTTTATTGCAAATGAAATCGACGATATCACAGATACTCAAAGAGTGAGAATACGGGCTATTTTATTCAATGGCATGTCACAAGACTCATATAGTCGTACACGTGGTTTATTGGCGTATTTGGATACGCCTGAATCAACCGATAACAAGTTAATTGTTACTACGCTTGACGGCCTTTTCAACCCAAATAATGTATGCACGCTGGAAGAAAAAAGTTTAATTCGGCTTCAAAGGACCCTCACGAGTCGATGGTGGGTATTGCTGCTCGTATTCGTGGACTAGCACCGGCATGTTACTTTGGTACAGCTCTAGAGATGTGCTTGACAGATTGTTTTGTACTTGGTCTTGACAGAGTCAAGACTGTCCGGGAAAAATTATTTAGAAGTTCCCAATCAGCTAAAACTAAATAAGGCACTTGAAGTAGCTTGTGCAGTCAAAGGTGCGCTGCGCATTGTTTCCGCTGGTGATTCGGCGTTCCGTGAGTTAATTAAGTTTGAACCTTTACTATATACGGACTGGCGGCGAATAGCTCCTGCAAGCGGTCACAAGACGGCGTAGTGGCGGCGACGCCGGAGTCCCCAGGTGTAGTGTAAGGATCTCCTATGTGTGCGTTATTTGTAGTTAGCATAACCGCCGGTACGACATACTCCGTAGATTCTTGGCACTTTAAAACGCTCGAGTTCTACTGTGCCCAGTCGCGGTTTATAAAGTGCCACCATTTGCACTCCTCCCAACCGTTTCATTAATAAAGGGGTAGGTAGTGCCCATAGTGCTGAAGCCATACCACCTACCACCACCCCTATCATTTGCGTCGCGCGCCATTATTGCCTGCCGATTCGTTTAGTAAGAACTGATAGGGCCTTAGAGTACTGAACACTTCACTTGTTAGGTAAGTTAACACCATGTCGGACAAGGACAAGGGGGAGCCCCCCCCCCTCGAACAAGAAAACCACCGGACCGTCCAGGCGTTTTAGACCGGCCAATTGCATACAGGAACCTCTTCAACCCTGAACGGACCAGGGTAGTACAGTCGTACTCCCAAATACCCACCCGGAAGCTATCGTTTTCACCCAAAAAGGAGCCCGCACCGAAAGAAAACCATTCCAACTTATCGTGCTTAATTTTTTTAAAGACATTTTATAAAAAAAATATGTTTAAGCAATTCACGCAGTTTGAAGATCGCAGAAGCAAGCAAAAGCCTTGGATAAAGTTAAAGTAATGAAAACTACACAACTTTCAAATAACAGCATAGATTGTCTACAACATTTCCAGCCCTCGTCGAACTTTATCCAAAAATTACCAAAATATCTTTTGACACGACCAACATCAATAGGAATAAAACTATATTTACAGACTCTATAGCGTTCGATTTTAACTTTTATCACACTGACGTGTTTGACGTCCGGATGTCGTAGATAACAAAGACTACCTTCAATTTTAAATATTAACTTTTGATCCTATTTATGCAGAACGAGCTTACAGTGTCCTCAAGTTTTACAGTAGTATGCTTGAGTTTTGATTTAATTTTATTAATTATGGAATACCAAGCAGGTAGTAGCACCCAGTCACCTTCTCTATTGCAATTTGATAATAACACCATGTACCAAACCACCGAAGTTGCATGGTTTATACAAGATACACAAACCGAACGCTCCACTACGTGCCATAGCGAGCCAAATTTATTCACCAACATAAAAATTGGCTCAACACTAAGCACTAAAATACTGTCACTACTGAGAGTACACATAAGACCACATACAAAGGATTCACACAATTTTGTCAGTGAGTTGAAATACCTAAATCATAACGACATTGAAACAATGGTCAGTTTTGATGTCCAATCACTTTTTAGGGGAGCGGTTGTGTAGGCGTAAATAAATAGCAGCTGTTTTGGCTCCCCGCTCACTTAGCAGTCAGCCGCCGTAGAGTCTACACCGCCTGAGGATGCCTCGTGCAGAGGCGAAACACGTGTCGTTTTATCGTCGTTGGTGTGTCTTTCCTAGAAGTGTGGTGTTGGGAAAGGGTGCTCTTCGAACTAGGTAAGACACATAATTTTATTTTGTTGAACGGAGGGTTGCAAAATAACTATTAATATCTTTAGTATAAAAACTGTTTGGTTCGAAACTGAAAAAAAAGACGTGTGGCACTCGGGGACTGCCGCGGTAAAGCTATTGCGTAGCATTTTATATCAATTTATGCAATTATAATTATTTTTTATTTATTTTATTTATGCAGTATTTCTTTTTTTTCTTTTTAGCTCTTTACGCTTTTCTTCTCTATAAAACGAAAATATCTAGGTATAAATAATTAGGTATAAATAGTGTAATGCCACACCAAAACAAAATTATTCATTTAAAAAAAATAACGATATTAAGAAGTGATTATCGAATTTCGCGCGATGTACATTTACATAGATATAATATCATATATACTTTCTCTGCGCGGCATTCATGTGCATTATCTATACACCAAAACCAAAGGTACTGAATAGTACCTACACGTGCTTGGTTCGATGGCTTCTGTTATATACATAATGAAGAATGAATTTATATATATATATATATATATATATTTAGAATCTAAATTGAGAATTTAAACTATACGCGTGTGTGTGTTTGTGTGTATAAAAGAGGGCTACTTTTAATATCGCTTATTTTAATATCAAAAATTTAGGTTATCTTTATAGCAGTATTATATTCTCAATTCAAAATTAATACTGCATTTGTGATAATAATAAAATGTATGTATATAGAGTACTCACTCATTTTCTTTCACTATTTTTTCGTGACTTTCTTCATTAATAATAAATGCACTTTGTTTATTCATATTCAAAATACTTTATACACAAATTTTACAAGTACAGCTATTCACTGTTGTACATAAATACCTATACACCTATGTACTTTCTCATTAACAGTTGCTTATGTATTCGTCCGATTTCGGAGCAGCTCGTCTCGATTCGTGCGAGCTTCGTAGAATCGTACAATACGTCTAGTTGCACGCACACAAACACCGTGTCGAAGACTGCCGAAGAGAAACGACGTTAGACAATGCACGGCCTTCAAGCCACACCTCCGTGCCCGTCGGAGTGGGGAGCGGAGCGTGAGGTTTTTTCGTTACGGAATTTCTGGATTCGATCTCCGCGCTCAAGGCCCGCGATAGAAGCTATGCAATAGCTTAAAAACTATTAAATAAAAAGTTCTCATTGCTGAAATTTTTGCCATAAATAAATCAACCGTTTTCAAATTCATATAAGTTTTACTATAAGCATAAATTGTCTGCAACATTTCTAATCAAGATTTCAAGTATCGACCACCCAAAAAAAAAATCATCACAACTATCCTTTTCAAAGCAATTATTAGAAGCCTGATTGTTATGAATCCGTTTTTATTTAGTAAAAACTCATACTATCATACTTTTGCCAGCGTAAGAAATATCCTTTATAATAATATGTTTCCAAGCTTCTACACATTATGTGAGGCTTTTGGGAGATTTAAATGGCAGCTCGAGTGAGCAGACAGTCATGACGTTTGTGACTCAAGACACCTCAGCACAAACATTTTCTTGAGGTTCACATCACCAACGGAGTACCCGTTTCATAGTTTCCACAATACGTTTACATGCGCGGACATTTAATACACGAAATCATACTACTTTTGTGAATCAAAACCCTCTGGAGACCATTATTTAAACAGAAATAAAAGAGCAATATTCCGTGAGTGGTCAAGTTCCCGCCAAAACTCCATTCTTTTGATATGTGAACCGGGTGCCTTTGATCATTTAAGCATAAATTGTCTGCAACATTTCTAATCAAAATCAAAAGGTAAGCGCTCAGAGGGCACCAGTAGATAAACAAGCGCTCCGTAATAAATAAGAATAAAAAATAGTAAACAATATTAATAAGCGTTAAAATTGTGTAAAACTGAATCTAGTTAACATTATGAACAAGTGACAGTGTTTGTGACATAATTCCTCAAGTATAGTGTACAAATGGACTGAAAAATAGAAACGCCAATACTTTCCATATTCAAGCGAAGTTTTGTATTGTAAAACAAACCGACAGCCTAAGAACAGTGCAAAAACCCCTTTAATAAATTTATTAGTGTAAACACGACCCACCTAGTGCAGTAAATAGTGCTCACTTTTTAAATTAACATAACGGATACTACCATAACATGCAAAATCATTTATGTGGACTTTGGATCCTGATCAGCTGAGTGAAGTAAATAATTACAATCACAATACGACGACCAACGACATCTAGTGTCGCATGTCTGAACTTGAGAAGACTAGGAAGTAAGCATGAAACATATTGATTGAATTTGGTGTTTACTGAACCTCTAACTTAACGAGCATATCTACTCTTATGACGCTAGAGGGCGCTTACTAATAAAATTTTACTAATAAAATTTTACTTAATAATTTTTTTTCTATATAATGGATGACAACTACAACAACATTACACATAGGAACAAGTTTAGAATTAGAACCGAAACGACTGTATCAAATGATGAATCGTTTCTTGACAATTCTTATCAAAGTCTGCCTAATGTTGGATATACAGACAGCTTAGAACTATCCGACCTGAAATGTAGAATAGAAAGGTTAAATGCGGAATTAAATATTGCCAACGCTGAAGTAGAAAATTTAAATCTTGAGAATGGAAGACTGAACAAAAAAATATTAGATTACGAGAGGAAAATATATTTATTAAAATCTGTCGGAATACAAGAACTAAGAAGATCCACAACATGTACACCTTTAAAATTTTATTCTCCGCAGTATAAAAAACACAGATCAGAGAACAGTATAACAGACACCCCTATCCGACCCCTAAAAGGGACTATAACATTTAAGAACTTCGACTATAGTTCCCTCAAATCCACTATGACGAAGAAAGAGCATCTTGATGAACTAGCAATCATGATGGACTGAAACGGTACACCTACCAAGGGATGCCGAAATTGCTGCACACCAGTGATAGATAGCGATAGTGACCTTCCCTGCGGTGACGAAGTAAAACCCTACTGCGATATGTCGAGACGAAAGAATCGTGTAGTAATTATTGCGGATCAATCTGGCCAGGGGTTAAGGAAAAAATTGCAAGAAATTTTAGGAAATGAGTATTTCGTCACCTCGTACTTAAAACCTAACGCACATATTGACCAAATACTATTCTCTTGTGATCAGCTTTGTAAAGATTTCACTGATTCGGACTATTTGGTGATTTTAGCCGGCTGTAAAGACAGCAGTTTATTAAAATTACAATCGTTTTTATATTACCAATTACATAAACTGAAGCACACAAATGTTTTGGTTGGTGAAATAAAAAAAAAACTACTACTTTAATGAATATAAGATAAATTATGTAGTTAAATCAATTTGTAATCACTTTCAAAATACGTCATATGTACCATTCAACTTATATTTTAATGATACTAGTTATAGGCAAGTAGGAAACCTGACCAAAATTTCTAGACTTCTGTTGAGAGAAATATTAAGAATTTCTTATAAACATAATTATATTAAATTTGTGACTAAATTACCCTGCTCTATGACTCAGTTGAAATCACGTGAGGTCCATCCTGCTACTAATCATGATGAGCAGCAGCACCAAAAGTGCTCTGTCAGTACACAAACGGATGATGATCAGTGTGTAATAACTAATGGTGATTCTTTTTTTCGTGAATAACAGTATTAATTTAGAATTGAGAAAAAACAACGTAGATAATAAGGAACTTAACATATTTTATCAAAATTTGTGTGGTATAAATAACAAAAAACTGGAGTTAGAACTATATATAAATTCCCTTCCAGTAAAGTATCATTATCTGTGTATCAGTGAACATTTTCTGAATGAAAAGTCAGTGGAGTTATTAGCGCTAACGGATTACAAAATAGTATCGCATAGTACAAGCGTCAATAAAAAAAGGGGTGGAACGCTCATACTATGTAGCAAAGATAGAGATATTATAGATCTGCCTATAGCGAAATCTGTACTATATAAAATGGACAGCTTTGAAGTATGTTGTGTAAAGGACTTAGAAACTAATATTTGTATTTGCTGCTGTTATCGCACCCCTAATGATAAAAACTTTGATATCTTTATTGATAGATTAGAAAAGTTGTGCGAATACTTTTTTAATAAAAAATGTGTTATATGTAGTGACTTTAACATAGACTTATTGCCGTAAAATAAGAAGAAGAGTGAATTTGTGAATCTTTTGACCGGGTTTAATTTTAGGCCACTAATTTCTGATGCTACTTTTATTAGGAATAATTCGAGCTCATGCATTGACAATATTGTTACTAACATACCTAACAAGAGTATAATAAATTGTAACACAGATCACAATGGATTATCAGATGGACACGCGGCAATATTATGCAATATTGTGGTCCCCAATGTTAAAACTAGAAGCAAAAATAACATAGTTTATATAAAGAAAAGAGCTTTAACCAAAAATAATAAATCTGTCTTTAGACAGAATTTAATTAATTATGATTGGAACTCAATGGGTATAAACACATTTCTAAGCAAATTCAAAGCCTTATTTGATGACTGTTTCAAGAATAAAAATAAAATAGTAAACACTAACAAGAAATCAAATTTACGATGGATTACCAAAGGAATAAAAGTATCAAGCCAAATGAAACGGTTTCTTTGCACAAGTAAAGGATCTAATAATGACGAAACAATCGTCAGGTACCGTAACGAATATATTAGAATTTACAGGAAAATAATTAGACTAACAAAAAAATATGCAGTTCAAAATGAGATCGCTCGTTCCAAAAATTTATCCAAAAGTGTATGGAACCTCATTAACAGACATAGAAACCTAGCGGGAAAAATACGAACGCGACTAATGCTAAAGGTAGACAAAAATATTATTCATGAACCAGTTCAAATTGCTGATACCTTTGTTCACCAGTTCGATCATAGTATCAATAACGTTCCAGTTGATATTGAGATTGCACTAACATACCTTAAATGTAATATAAGTCGAGTCGAAAACGTTATGACACTAAGACCAACATCTGTAGAAGAAGTACGAAAAATCACACAAAAAATGGAGGCCAAGAAATCTTGCGGTTTTGATGATATTCCTATTACTATAATAAAGGATAATATAGATCTTCTCGCTCAACCATTGTGTTCTTTCTTTAATAAGTGCATAAAGGAGGGCATTTTCCCAGATCAACTGAAAGTTGCCAAAGTCGTACCTGTTCACAAGAAGGGCTCGATATCGGATGCCAAGATGTACAGACCTATATCTTTATTACCCACAATTTCTAAAGTATTTGAAAGTGTAATTAAGTCTAGATTGATGGCTCATCTTGTCTTAAACAAGGTTATTGATAGAGGACAATTTGGTTATCAAAACAACATCGGTACACAGGATGCAATAGACACACTTCTCAATGATGTCATTGACAAATTAAATAACAAATTTAAGGTAGCTGCACTCTTTCTCGATCTGAGCTCCGCGTTTAATACCATTAATCATGATCTTCTTTTGGGAAAATTGCACTATTATGGGGTTCGAGGACAGGCTCTGAAACTATGTCAATCCTACTTGAGTAACAGAAAAATGTTCGTAGAAATAAAAACGGTGAACGATAATATGTCTGAAATAGTGACGAAGTCCAACATGATTAATGTTAAAGTGGGTGTACCTCAAGGCTCCATTTTAGGACCCGTATTATTTATCACTTTCATAAATGATTTAAACCGTTATGTACATAGAACGACAGACTTGAAAAACCTAGTCCTCTTTGCAGATGACACAAATGCTGTTATCTCAGCCTCCGAAATAGCGGCACTGGAAATTAAAATAAACCAAATATTGGAATCCTTTAGAATATCGTTTACTGTCAACGGCTTGTCGATCAACACCAATAAAACAAATGTGATGTTATTCCGCAATAACGTCAGTAATAACACATCTCTGCAGGCCACACTAGGTGATAAAACAGTACAATCTGTAGAAGTGGCTAAATTCTTAGGCGTCAGGATAGACAGTAAATTAAAGTGGAAATATGAATTAGACGAGATTGAAAGTAAAATAAGCTCAGCTTGTTACGTACTAAGAAGCTTACGGGATGAAGCGGATCTTAAACATCTAAAACTGGTTTATTACGCATTGGTGGAGTCAAGACTACGTTACAGTATTTTATTCTGGGGAGGGAGCTTTAAATATAATGTACACAAAGCCTTTGTTCTGCAAAAAAGGGCAATCAGAACCATGGTCCGGATAAAACAGCAAGAATCATGTCGCATGCATTTTAAAAGACTTGGAATCTTGACTGTTCCATGCCTGTATATACAGGTCTTACTTACACAATTTGCTAAAGTTATTGGCGATTATGAGACTATAGACCAAAAAACCATAAGGGAAAACACCAGGAGAAAAGACTTTCATAATAAAATCATCCCTCGTATGGTTATGACTAGACACTCTTCTCATTATCAATCAGTGCTTCTGTTTAATAGATTACCTATTGATTTAAAAAATATGTTATACAAGAGTAGCTTCAAAAATACTTTAAAAAAGTTCCTACTGGATAAATGTTATTATAGTGTTGACGAGTTTCTACATGCAAACGCTATTACATAAAATTCAATGTGTTTTGAACTTTTGATAACATTTTAAGAAATAATTGAATTTTTTTTCTCTGTAACAAATTTAGTTATTATTTTTGTGTGATATTTAAAACTTTAAATTTCATTGATAGTGGTGAGATTCGACTTGTAATTTTTATTGTAATTTCATAGTTACTGACATTTTATATAATTTAATTGTATACTAATTATTGTAATCTTATATTTTTATTGTAATTTTGTATAGTTATAAATTTAGCAGTTAATATTTTCAATTGTACTTTTTGCGTGAATTATTCAACACAATTTGTATTGTTCAGAATAAATAAATAAATAAATAAAAATCAAGATTTCAAGTATCGACCACCCAAAAAAAAAAATCATCACAACTATCCTTCTCAAAGCAATTATTAGAAGCCTGATTGTTATCAATCTGTTTTTATTTAGTAAAAACTCATACTATCATACTTTTGCCAACGTAAGAAATATCCTTTATAATAATATGTTTCCAAACTTCTTCACATTATGTGAGGTTTTTGGGAGATTTAAACGGCAGCTCGAGTGAGCAGACAGTCATGACGCTTGTGACTCAAGACACCTCAGCACAAACATTTTCTTGAGGTTCACATCACCAACGGAGTAGTTTCCACAATACGTTTACATGCGCAGACATTTAATACACGAAATCATACCACTTTTGTGAATCAAAACCCTCTGGAGACTATTATTTAAACAGAAATAAAAGAGCAATATTCCGTCAGTGGTCAAGTTCGCGCCAAAACTCCATTCTTTTGATACGTGAACCGGCTGCCTTTGATCATTAACAAAGTAAAAATAAACAAATTTTACAATTTAGCCCGACTGTTCGACAGACGTATTGAACTTAGCCCTATACATATTATTGATCCTGTTCGAATTTTGCAAAAATATCAGAATAAAACAAAACGTGCTCACTGCTTCCTTCATACACATGCGCTTGTAGCATAATGACAGATAATATAAAAACCTGTTCGGTTCGAAGCTGAAAAAGCTATTAATTAAACAGCTCCAATTGCTGTTGTTTTGCCAAAAATAGACAGTTTTAAACATCGTTATGTGCATTTTTTAGTACAGCACTGAATAGACCAGTAAAATCATATAAAAATAAAATAATTTTTCTATAAGCATAAATTGTCTGCAACATTTCTAATCAACCTTTTAAGTGATTCCTCCCAAAAAAATTCTTAAAACTAGCCTTCTCGAAGCAATAGTTAGAAGTCTGATATTTATCAACCTTTTTTTTTTTTGGTAAATGACATCAAATATCTCAGTCCCTTACGACGTTAACGAAGAATACCTTCAACTTTTATAAATTTATTTTTCGTCCGATCTACGCAAAACTAGATACTAGACGGTCTCAAGACCCAAAATCTCCCGTTCTGGAAAGAGCATAGAATACACCACCAGACCGATAAAAGCGAATCTTAGGCCTGCCTCCGGAAGGGAGGGAGATATTCAATGTCCAGCGTACCTGGCACCTAAATGGGATTGCGTTGCTGGGAGGCCCCTCGAAATTGGGGCTTGGCCAACTTTACGGCCACTCGGCCAGAACCTGCGATGCTAGGCCTCGGTGTATTAAGTTCCTATGTGACCAAGGAACTACCAGTACTGCACCCGCAAGCCCGAAATGGCAGATCCTCCGAGCTGCGATAATTGCTGCGAAGAGAGACACCCAGGGAACTATCGCGGGTGATCCAAAGCGCCGAGAAGTATACAGAGCGGAAGTAAAAGTCGTACCAGACATGCGGATCAAGCCGGTGTGTTGCGTTGTCGGTTGCCTGCACCAGTTTCGGTGTAGAGGTTTCTGTTCTAGAGGGCAGCGGGCGTTCGACGTCGAGAGCTTCTTCTCTAACGGTTGCTCACTTGTTCCTACGCAACGTGCCTTCCGCACACCTTTTGAAATTCCTCCTCACAGACTCGTTCCTGGCCGTAATTCGATTCTGTCGTGGGTGCACCCATTTCAGGAGTGTTTAAGTGTCGTCAAACTCAGGAATGGACATCGACGGACTACCAAACTCCGGAAGGAAAAAAAATCGAAAGAGTGAAGCAGTCAATTCTGCGTTCTTCCCGGTGTTCGGCTCGCAAACAGCTGCTCTGGGAATTTCTGACATTTCATCCCTATAAATTGGCTGTTGTGCAAGAATTAACTAAACGCGATTTTGTTGCCTGTCAAAATGCATGTGAAGTGCTGCTTGACAACCTGACTCAAGACGCGGTCGTTTTTTTCAGTGACGAGGCTCGCTTTCACGTTTTCGGCTGCGTCAACATACAAAAAATGCGTTATGGGAGTGGTAGAAATCCGTGTGAACTTTACCAGAAGCCACTTCATTGTGAACGAGTTACTGTCTGGTGTGCGATATCGGTAATGGGAATAATTAGTAAAATGCAGCTCGTTACAGTAACATGATCGAGTAATTTTTTCTTTCAAGCCTCTCAAAGAAATGAACGTTAGAGAAGTGTGGTTTCAGCAAGATGGAGCCACAGCACACACAGCACGAGCTCCAATAGACTTGATGCGACAACATTTCCCCGACCGCCTCATCTCTCTCTCAGGGGCGATCTACCTTGGCCGGCACGCTCTCCAGATTTGGCTCCATGCGATTTTTATTTATGGGGTTATTTGAAATCCCTGGTTTATGTCGATCGACCACGGACCACAGCTCACTTCAAGAACAACATTCGCGACGCCATTGCCAACATACCGATTGATATGCTGCGAAGAGTGGAGACGAACTTCAGAAATTGACTTAATCAGTATATAGTCAAAAATAAAAATAGTATACAATCAAAATAACCACTTAACCGATGTCATTTTTAACACTGTAGTATGAAAAAAAAACTTGGGATATTGTACTTTTGCTTTTGACCTTTCAAATAAGTACGTTTCTCAGGCGCACCCTGTATTACACAGTACAATATTTTAGAGGTTTTATTGTAAACAATGAAAAAGGCCTTCGAAAACGTAATCATATTTTTATAGGATAAGGGTGACAAACGAGCACACAGTCCACTTGATGGTAAGTGGATGCTGTGGCCCATAGACATCTACTTCGATTGAGAATCGTCATCGAAATGCAGATGCGTTGTCACCCCTGAGAACTAAGATGGAATGCCTCGATCGCAGTAAAACGGGACACCGGTTCTCTACACTCACCATACGAAACACAGCAGCATTAAGCCGGTATTTTACGCTGGTATTCTGTGAGAGCGTGGTCCTTCACCGGTCGGGCCGACCAACTCATGCTACAACCATACCATAGCTGCAGCGTGGTTCTTTCTACCACGTACAGAATTATTGTTATGAAACACTATAGATCATTCTTTAATTGAGAGAATTAAGTTGTTACATTTGGCTATGGACGACTGATAATGTTTTCAAAGCTTCTGAGTACAGCCTACGAGGTCCGAACTGTTATGTATATACTAGCGATCCACTCCAGCTTTCATTGTGAAGACAAATATTAGTATTATATTTTTTATTTTGTTAAAAATATTTAACAAGACACACATTATTTTAGGGTTATATATATACAGTGTTATTTTGCAAATGGTGAAGAAAAAATTAATAAAAAAATCTCAAATTTTACGTAATTTCTGTGTTTTAAATTCAAAATGCGTGGTAATCCATTATTTTGCCTTGTTGACCGTCTTCGCCGCGCCCTTCTACCGTTACACCGTAAATACCTATGTCTGCTTGCCCTCGCCCGACCGACGGCTGACACTATAGATAATACACTAAACACCAGGCTGACAGTGTTGACCGTGACCTCATTACATATAAGCAAAGGTGAAGGTGTTCTGTCCTTTTTATCTTTAAAATTCAAAATGCGTGGTAATTGTGGACACATTTGTAAGGGTCGATCAGTAGGCAAAAACGTTGTTGCCTATAAATCACATTCAATTTAGGATAATTTCAAATAAAAGTAGAAGCTTCTACTTTTATTTTAAATTATCCTAAATTGTACGAGAAATCGTATTTTCAAAAACGGCAATAACGGTATATTATTATTTATATATTTGAACTCAAATTTAAAATTTGGCCACTATTTAAAAAATTACCTTGCATAAAAATCAATTGCTGTTTACGTAGGTCACTCAATAAGTTTCGAAATGCTCCAAATTTAAAAATGGAACGCACCCGTGTTATATTTTTCTAAAAAGCAAATTTATTTAAAAACTCTATAAGCCAATTGCTCAATATTAAAAAAAAAACAAAGTTCTATTAATTTTCCTGCAACGCTTCCCGTACTTTTCATTTAAAACGATGGATCTTAACCGTGAACATTTGCGCGCCATGATCTATTATGATTTTAAATTTGTTTTAACCAAACAATTAAGCTTACAACAGTTACAATCAGCATTAGGGGACTCAACTCCATCACGCGCAATAATTTTTAGGTGGTTTGCTGAATTCAAAAGTGGTAAAATTAACCTAAAAGATGACCAAAGAACCGGGGCCCCGCAAACAGCAGTAACGGCAGAAATTGTATGGACTACTGAAATTTTGGTGAGAGAAAACCCCCGAATCACATAAATGGATATCGAAAAGATTGTAGGCATTAGTTCGAGGAGCATTCATATCATCCTACATCAACATCTTGGAGTGAGGAAGCTTTTGCTTTTGCTCTCCGAAAGAGAAAATCAGACTCGTATGGATTGGTGCCATGAAATGAGCCTACGTTTTGAAAACGGGGTATCTAGGCGTGTTTCAGAAATCGTTACTGGTTATGAGACATGGATCTATCAATATGATCCGAAAAATAAAAGGCAATCATGGGTATGGGTCTTCTCAAAAGGACAGTCAACGACAAAGCTGCAAAGACTCTCGCAACGTCAGCAAAAAAAATGGTGGCCAGTTCTTTTTTTGCAGAGCAGATATTTGTCGACGCCAATACTGGAAAATTTTAGGTCAGTGAACTCTGAATGATATACTACAGTAGCATTACCCAATGCTTTTCAAGCTGTGCGGGAAAGAAGACCATGGCAACCCAAATACAATTATATACATCTTATAATTTAAAGGCTTCTTATGTACCAAGTTAGCCCCACACATAAAAGTGGAAGCCCTGCTAAAGTTGTAGAATTGAAAACTACACAACTTTAAAACTACACAATACCAAAGCTTTAATGAATATCCACAACAAATTACTGTTAACAATACAAAATATACAAATTTTCACAATTCAGCTTGACTAGTTGACAGACGTATTGAACTTAACCCTATACGTAATTATTATTAATGATGTACGAATTTTACAATAATATCAGGATAAAATAGAACGTGCTCACTGAACGTGCTGTTTCCTATATACACATGCGCTTGTAGAATAAAGTGGCAGATAATATTGGAACATTTCGATCCGAAACTAAAAACACTATTTATTAAACAGCTCCCGTTACGGAAATTGTTTCCACATTGTTTGTGTCCGGCATTGAATAGACAAGAAAATTCATATAAAAATAAGAGTTTTTCTATAAGCATAAATTGTCTGCAACATTTCTAGTCAACCTTTTAAGTATCGTCCTCCCAAAAAAAATCCTTACAACTTGCCTCCTCAAAGCAATCATTACAAGTCTGATAGTAATCAACCTTTTTTTTCTTTGGTAAAGGACTCGTACTGAGATCAAATACCTCAGTCCCTTACGACGTTAACGAAGGATACTTTCAACTTTTAAATATTAATTTTTGATCCAATCTATGCACAACGTGTCTTGAAATTTTACAGTGGTATGCTGGGGTTTGGATATAATTTTATTAATTATGGGTTCCCAAGCAGCTGCAGTGCATTGTAGTACCCAACCATCTTCTCTATTGAAATTTGATAATAACAACATAAACCAAACCAATAAAGTTGTGTGGGTTACCCAAATTACACAAACTAAACGCTTCACTACGTCCCACAATGAGCCAAATTTATTCACCAACATATAAATTGGCTTAACTCTTAGCACAAATACTGTCACCACTGAGAGGACATATAAGAGCACATACAAAAGATTTACACAATTTTGTCAGTGAGTTAATAGACCTACATCTTGCCGTCAGTGAAGTAATTGTCAATTTTGATGTCCAGTCACTTTTTACATGGTTTCCCTTATGTAGAATCGAAGTGAAACCTGAAAAAAGTGTAGCAATACACTTTCAAAGAAAACTCTCTCTCAATCGTCGGAACTTCAATCCGAAGAACTCTCTGAACACGATCTGAACACATATTCGGCTGCCTGATCCCGTGGCAAACAGTCGCCAAATACCTTGGGGACACATTCAACCACGCCGTGACCATCGTGAAACAGATTTGTACCGTTCGAAATCGTGCCCAATTCGTCACTAGTCGCCTCCACCCGCTTTTTTTAAGGCAAAGGGAACATTTTTACTACCATGTTTAGTGAAACAAAAAGTTCAATAAATATTTCAAAACACCATATTTTTACACTGGCGACATAAGAAGACTAACACTAATTTGACATAAAAATATGACAGGTGACAATTCGACATAATTCTGTTCGTTGCGTTCATGTTTGAAAAGTGGTGATATTTTGAATATTCAACGAAATCGAAGTGAATCTTTCGAATCTGCTACTAACAAAAGGTATATATTTTACTTATTAGTTTTATTTATGTTCAGTTTACAGTATATGGTGGTTATTATGCTGTTTTCACGTTGATTTTTCGTAATAGATATTTTTAAGGTGGCTTGCATATTCCCTGTCCCCATCGGGGACTTCGGTATTTTGGTTATTGATTTTTGATTTTTACTTCCGGTTCCACAACCACCTTAATAAGCCACCTTATTGCTTTTCTTTTACAGATGAGTAGAAAAAAAATTGAATGATTTAGAGATAGAAGATTCTATAGATGAGATATTTGGGTTAGCTGATAATCCAGAATTATCGGACGACAATGTTGAGTCAGAAGAAGAAGAACAACTTAATACAGCTAGACCTGAAAGTATATTAGCAGGACTAGATGATGATGATGAGATTAATAACCCAGAAGTGCTAGCTGATCACACAATATAAGTAGTACCTCGTATCAAAGTTCTTCCAAGACTAATCGCGTAACTCGACCACTCCCTCTAACACCTGTTTTACCGACCAATTCTGGTACAAGGACCTTATCGCCTGAAAGACCTTTATCACCCGATAGACGCTTATTGCCTGAAAGACCCTTATTGCCTTTAATTTACGACTCGAGTTTAGAATAGGACCAGTCTGATGCTGATAAAGAGGAGTGAAAAAAAGTAAACTGGACATTTCGACCGGATCCCCAAGTGTTTGATGAGATGCCAAAGCGACGGTTCAATAATAGAACAAAACCTGTTCGTTTTTTTTAAAGCTTCTTTACGCAACAAGTTGATTATTGTGGAAACCTATTGGTTTCCACAATAATCAAGTCGTAATCAATGTGCTGAGCAGGAAAATACGGAAGCATGAAGTCCATTGACACAACAAGAGCTACAAGCTTTTATAGGCATATTGATAATCGTGGGATATCACATCCTGCCTTCTATAGACCTACATTGGTCCTCTGACCCAGGTTTCAGCGTCAATGAGGTGGGTGATGTGATGCCCGTAAAAAGGTTCATAAATTATTGCGTTGTCTGCATTTCAACGATAATGAAAAACGGTCACAAAGAAATACACCTGATTACGACAAATTGCATAAAGTTCGACCTTTACTAAACCTCATAAATGAAAGTTGCCAAAATAATGCCGTCGATCCCACGTCCCAAACCATAGACGAGTCAATGATATTGTTCAAGGGCCGTTCATCGTTGAAGCAGTGCATGCCTTTGAAACCAATCAAGCGTGGATACAAAGTTTGGTATCGGTGTGATAGCCAAAACAGACATTTGCGTGAGATTGACATATACACCGGTAAGATCTAAACTACGGTTGAGGAAGGCTAGGGCAAAGTTATAAAGAAATTAATACAGAAACTTATAGCAAAAGGTATGCAGATTACTCACATAACCTTTGATAACATTTTTTGTGCTTTCAAAATTTTAGCCTATTTGTTTGACAACGGTATATACGCACCTGGCACGGTGCGAAAACAAAGAGCGAAAGAAGATTTTCTTTTTTCTTTTTTTTATAAAGAAGAATATTAAAAATGCTGTAAACATTACTAATATTCTCCTTAACCACTCGTGGTAAGATTAAGTTGCTTTTGTTACGAGTGGTACACGCCAGTAGTCGAATGGCGGATTCGAACCAATGACCTTTTTGAATTCGCGGTCCACGCCCTGCTATTTGGCTACTGTCACTTATTTATTTTTTTATTATATATTATTTTATTATAATTTAAACCTACTAAAAGGAAATTTCAAGTTGAGGGTGAAAGAGAATGTAGCTTTTGTAATTTGGCAACACAACAAAGAAGTGCTGTTTATGACAAACACATTTCATCCTAAGCTCGGTTGAACCTTAGTGACGAGGACGTAAAAAAAGTCAATCCAAATTATTTTTTTTTAATTTTAATAAAGCCCTTTTATAATATACTTATTTTTAGATATTGATTGTCAATTTTATAATTTTTTACCACATTTTACAAAACACTAACACATTTTTTAGCAAACAAGCAAAGGTATACCATTAGCAGGGGGAAAGAATTTGTGTGTCCGTTGACACCATAGCTACAAGCTTTTATAGGCATATTGATAATCGTGGGATATCACATCCTGCCTTCTATAGACCTATATTGGTCCTCTGACCCGGGTTTCAGCGTCAATGAGGTGGGTGATGTGATGCCCTTAAAAAGGTTCAAAAAATATTGCGTTGTCTGCATTTTAACGATAATGAAAAACGGCCACAAAGAAATACACCTGATTACGACAAATTGCATAAAGTTCGACCTTTACTAAACCTCATAAATGAAAGTTGCCAAAATAATGCCGTCGATCCCACGTCCCAAACCATAGACGAGTCAATGATATTGTTCAAGGGCCGTTCATCGTTGAAGCAGTACATGCCTTTGAAACCAATCAAGCGTGGATACAAAGTTTGGTGTCGGTGTGATAGCCAAAACGGATATTTGCATGAGATTGACATGTACACCGGCAAGACCTAAAATACGGTTGAAGAAGGCTAGGGCAAAAGTTATAAAGAAATTAATACAGAAACTTATAGCAAAAGGTATGCAAAATACTCACATAACCTTTGATAAAATTTTTTGTGACTTCAAAATTTTAGCCTATTTGTTTGACAACGGTATATACGCAACTGGCACGGTGCGAAAACAAAGAGCGAAAGAAGATTTTCCTTTTTTCTTTTTTTTAATAAAGAAGAATATTAAAAATGCTGTAAACATTACTAATATTCTCCTTAACCACTCGTGGTAAGATTAAGTTGCTTTTGTTACGAGTGGTTCACGCCAGCAGTCGAATGGTGGATTGGAACCCACGACGTTTTTGAATTCGCGGTCCACGCCCTGCTATTTGGCTACTGTCGCTTATTTTTTATTTTATTTTTTATTATATATTATTTTATTATAAGTTAAAGCTACTAAAAGGAAATTTCCAGTTGAGGGTGAAAGAGAATGTACCTTTTGTAATTTGGCAACACAACAAAGAAGTGCTGTTTATGACAAACGCATTTCATCCTAAGCTCTGTCGAACCATAGTGATGAGGACAAAAAAAAGGTGGATCCAAATTAGATGTTCGGTACCCCCTTGTCACAGAAGAATACACCAAAAGGATGGGAGGAGTGAATCGGTTTGATTGACTAAAAAGTACCTTTACAGTTGTGACGACGAAGTAAAAAATAGTAGCTTAGAATTTTATATTTCTTACTCGATGCCAGCATTACTAACGCCCTTATTTTGAGCCAAAGCTGTAAACTTAGGCTTAGTCATTTTGAATTCCGCGTTGCTTTAGCCAGAGGACTGATAAGTGGTTTCACGAGTCGTAAAAGGCGCTCAACGATGGCGAACTACGTTGTCTGGAAAAACTCGCACGGGCTGAAGCTCGTCAAAAAGCCGTCGGTAATGTTGCTGATGAAATACGTTCTAATGTTGGGGCGCATATGCCTTGTCCACTACCAACATATAAACGTTGCCGGATTTGCAAAACTCAAACAAATGACAAGAAGTCAAAAATTATGTGAGAAAAGTGCCAAGTGCATCTTTGTGTAGTGCCTTGTTTTTACGCCAATCGTAAGCAATGATGTTTTTTTTTTAATTTTAATAAAGCCCTTTTATAATATACTTATTTTTAGATATTGATTGTCAATTTTATAATTTTTTACCACATTTTACAAAAAACTAACACATTTTTTAGCAAACAAGCACAGGTATACCATTAGCAGGGGGAAAGAATTTGTGTGTCCGTTGACACAAGTGCTACAAGCTTTTATAGGCATATTGATAATCGTGGGATATCACATCCTGCCTTCTATAGACCTATATTGGTCCTCTGACCCGGGTTTCAGCGTCAATGAGGTGGGTGATGTGATGCCCTTAAAAAGGTTCAAAAAATATTGCGTTGTCTGCATTTTAACGATAATGAAAAACGGTCACAAAGAAATACACCTGATTACGACAAATTGCATAAAGTTCGACCTTTACTAAACCTCATAAATGAAAGTTGCCAAAATAATGCCGTCGATCCCACGTCCCAAACCATAGACGAGTCAATGCTATTGTTCAAGGGCCGTTCATCGTTGAAGCAGTACATGCCTTTGAAACCAATCAAGCGTGGATACAAAGTTTGGTGTCGGTGTGATAGCCAAAACGGATATTTGCATGAGATTGACATGTACACCGGCAAGACCTAAAATACGGTTGAAGAAGGCTAGGGCAAAAGTTATAAAGAAATTAATACAAAAACTTATAGCAAAAGGTATGCAAAATACTCACATAACCTTTGATAAAATTTTTTGTGACTTCAAAATTTTAGCCTATTTGTTTGACAACGGTATATACGCAACTGGCACGGTGCGAAAACAAAGAGCGAAAGAAGATTTTCCTTTTTTCTTTTTTTTAATAAAGAAGAATATTAAAAATGCTGTAAACATTACTAATATTCTCCTTAACCACTCGTGGTAAGATTAAGTTGCTTTTGTTACGAGTGGTTCACGCCAGCAGTCGAATGGTGGATTGGAACCCACGACGTTTTTGAATTCGCGGTCCACGCCCTGCTATTTGGCTACTGTCGCTTATTTTTTATTTTATTTTTTATTATATATTATTTTATTATAAGTTAAAGCTACTAAAAGGAAATTTCCAGTTGAGGGTGAAAGAGAATGTACCTTTTGTAATTTGGCAACACAACAAAGAAGTGCTGTTTATGACAAACGCATTTCATCCCAAGCTCTGTCGAACCATAGTGACGAGGACAAAAAAAAGGTGGATCCAAATTAGATGTTCGGTACCCCCTTGTCACAGAAGAATACACCAAAAGGATGGGAGGAGTGAATCGGTTTGATTGACTAAAAAGTACCTATACAGTTGTGACGACGAAGTAAAAAATAGTGGCTTAGAATTTTATATTTCTTACTCGATGCCAGCATTACAAACGCCCTTATTTTGAGCCAAAGCTGTAAACTAAGGCTTAGTCATTTTGAATTCCGCGTTGCTTTAGCCAGAGGACTGATAAGTGGTTTCACGAGTCGTAAAAGGCGCTCAACGATGGCGAACTACGTTGTCTGGAAAAACTCGCTCGGGCTGAAGCTCGTCAAAAAGCCGTCGGTAATGTTGCCGATAAAATACGTTCTAATGTTGGGGCGCATATGCCTTGTCCACTACCAACATATAAACGTTGCCGGATTTGCAAAACTAAAACAAATGACAAGAAGTCAAAAATTATGTGAGAAAAATGCCAAGTGCCTCTTTGTGTAGTGCCTTGTTTTTACGCCAATCATAAGCAATGATGTTTTTTTTAATTTTAATAAAGCCTTTTTATAATATACTTATTTTTAGTTATTGATTGTCAATGTTTATAATTTTAAACCACATTTTACAAAACATTAACACATTTTTTAGCAAACAAGCACAGGTATACCATTAGCAGGGGGAAAGAATTTGTGTGTCCGTTGACACAAGAGCTACAAGCTTTTATAGGCATATTGATAATCGTGGGATATCACATCCTGCCTTCTATAGACCTATATTGGTCCTCTGACCCGGGTTTCAGCGTCAATGAGGTGGGTGATGTGATGCCCTTAAAAAGGATCAAAAAATATTGCGTTGTCTGCATTTTAACGATAATGAAAAACGGTCAAAAAGAAAGACACCTGATTACGACAAATTGCATAAAGTTCGACCTTTACTAAACCTCATAAATGAAAGTTGCCAAAATAATGCCGTCGATCCCACGTCCCAAACCATAGACGAGTCAATGCTATTGTTCAAGGGCCGTTCATCGTTGAAGCAGTACATGCCTTTGAAACCAATCAAGCGTGGATACAAAGTTTGGTGTCGGTGTGATAGCCAAAACGGATATTTGCATGAGATTGACATGTACACCGGCAAGACCTAAAATACGGTTGAAGAAGGCTAGGGCAAAAGTTATAAAGAAATTAATACAGAAACTTATAGCAAAAGGTATGCAAAATACTCACATAACCTTTGATAAAATTTTTTGTGACTTCAAAATTTTAGCCTATTTGTTTGACAACGGTATATACGCAACTGGCACGGTGCGAAAACAAAGAGCGAAAGAAGATTTTCCTTTTTTCTTTTTTTTAATAAAGAAGAATATTAAAAATGCTATAAACATTACTAATATTCTCCTTAACCACTCGTGGTAAGATTAAGTTGCTTTTGTTACGAGTGGTTCACGCCAGCAGTAAAATGGCGGATTCGAACCCACGACCTTTTTGAAATCGCGGTCCACGCCCTGCTATTTGGCTACTGTCGCTTATTTTTTATTTTATTTTTTATTATATATTATTTTATTATAAGTTAAAGCTACTAAAAGGACATTTCCAGCTGAGGGTGAAAGAGAATGTACCTTTTGTAATTTGGCAACACAACAAAGAAGTGCTGTTTATGACAAACGCATTTCATCCTAAGCTCTTTCGAACCATAGTGACGAGGACAAAAAAAAGGTGGATCCAAATTAGATGTTCGGTGCCCCCTTGTCACAGAAGAATACACCAAAAGGATGGGAGGAGTGAATCGGTTTGATTGACTAAAAAGTACCTATACAGTTGTGACGACGAAGTAAAAAATAGTGGCTTAGAATTTTATATTTCTTACTCGATGCCAGCATTACAAACGCCCTTATTTTGAGCCAAAGCTGTAAACTAAGGCTTAGTCATTTTGAATTCCGCGTTGCTTTAGCCAGAGGACTGATAAGTGGTTTCACGAGTCGTAAAAGGCGCTCAACGATGGCGAACTACGTTGTCTGGAAAAACTCGCACGGGCTGAAGCTCGTCAAAAAGCCGTCGGTAATGTTGCTGATGAAATACGTTCTAATGTTGGGGCGCATATGCCTTGTCCACTACCAACATATAAACGTTGCCGGATTTGCAAAACTCAAACAAATGACAAGAAGTTAAAAAATTATGTGAGAAAAGTGCCAAGTGCATCTTTGTGTAGTGCCTTGTTTTTACGCCAATCATAAGCAATGATGTTTTTTTTTTAATTTTAATAAAGCCCTTTTATAATATACTTATTTTAAGATATTTATTGTCAATTTTATAATTTTTTACCACATTTTACAAAAAACTAACACATTTTTTAGCAAAAAAGCAAAGGTATACCATTAGCAGGGGGAAAGAATTTGTGTGTCCGTTGACACAAGAGCTACAAGCTTTTATAGGCATATTGATAATCGTGGGATATCACATCCTGCCTTCTATAGACCTATATTGGTCCTCTGACCCGGGTTTCAGCGTCAATGAGGTGGGTGATGTGATGCCCTTAAAAAGGTTCAAAAAATATTGCGTTGTCTGCATTTTAACGATAATGAAAAACGGTCACAAAGAAATACACCTGATTACGACAAATTGCATAAAGTTCGACCTTTACTAAACCTCATAAATGAAAGTTGCCAAAATAATGCCGTCGATCCCACGTCCCAAACCATAGACGAGTCAATGATATTGTTCAAGGGCCGTTCATCGTTGAAGCAGTACATGCCTTTGAAACCAATCAAGCGTGGATACAAAGTTTGATGTCGGTGTGATAGCCAAAACGGATATTTGCATGAGATTGACATGTACACCGGCAAGACCTAAAATACGGTTGAAGAAGGCTAGGGCAAAAGTTATAAAGAAATTAATACAGAAACTTATAGCAAAAGGTATGCAGAATACTCACATAACCTTTGATAAAATTTTTTGTGACTTCAAAATTTTAGCCTATTTGTTTGACAACGGTATATACGCAACTGGCACGGTGCGAAAACAAAGAGCGAAAGAAGATTTTCCTTTTTTCTTTTTTTTAATAAAGAAGAACATTAAAAATGCTGTAAACATTACTAATATTCTCCTTAACCACTCGTGGTAAGATTAAGTTGCTTTTGTTACGAGTGGTTCACGCCAGCAGTCGAATGGCGGATTCGAACCCACGACCTTTTTGAATTCGCGGTCCACGCCCTGCTATTTGGCTACTGTCGCTTATTTTTTATTTTATTTTTTATTATATATTATTTTATTATAAGTTAAAGCTACTAAAAGGAAATTTCTAGTTGAGGGTGAAAGAGAATGACCTTTTGTAATTTGGCAACACAACAAAGAAGTGCTGTTTATGACAAACGCATTTCATCCCAAGCTCTGTCGAACCATAGTGACGAGGACAAAAAAAAGGTGGATCCAAATTAGATGTTCGGTACCCCCTTGTCACAGAAGAATACACCAAAAGGATGGGAGGAGTGAATCGGTTTGATTGACTAAAAAGTACCTATACAGTTGTGACGACGAAGTAAAAAATAGTGGCTTTGAATTTTATATTTCTTACTCGATGCCAGCATTACTAACGCCCTTATTTTGAGCCAAAGCTGAAAACTTAGGCTTAATCATTTTTAATTTCGGGTTGCTTTAGCCAGAGGACTGATAAGTGGTTTCACGAGTCGTAAAAGGCGCTCAACGATGGCGAACTACGTTGTCTGGAAAAACTCGCACGGGCTGAAGCTCGTCAAAAAGCCGTCGGTAATGTTGCTGATGAAATACGTTCTAATGTTGGGGCGCACATGCCTTGTCCACTACCAACATATAAACGTTGCCGGATTTGCAAAACTCAAACAAATGACAAGAAGTTAAAAAATTATGTGAGAAAAGTGCCAAGTGCATCTTTGTGTAGTGCCTTGTTTTTACGCCAATCGTAAGCAATGATGTTTTTTTTTAATTTTAATAAAGCCTTTTTATAATATACTTATTTTTAGTTATTGATTGTCAATGTTTATAATTTTAAACCACATTTTACAAAACATTAACACATTTTTTAGCAAACAAGCAAAGGTATACCATTAGCAGGGGGAAAGAATTTGTGTGTCCGTTGACACAACAAGAGCTACAAGCTTTTATAGGCATATTGATAATCGTGGGATATCACATCCTGCATTCTATAGACCTATATTGGTCCTCTGACCCGGGTTTCAGCGTCAATGAGGTGGGTGATGTGATGCCCTTAAAAAGGTTCAAAAAATATTGCGTTGTCTGCATTTTAACGATAATGAAAAACGGTCACAAAGAAATACACCTAATTACGACAAATTGCATAAAGTTCGACCTTTACTAAACCTCATAAATGAAAGTTGCCAAAATAATGCCGTCGATCCCACGTCCCAAACCATAGACGAGTCAATGATATTGTTCAAGGGCCGTTCATCGTTGAAGCAGTACATGCCTTTGAAACCAATCAAGCGTGGATACAAAGTTTGGTGTCGGTGTGATAGCCAAAACGGATATTTGCATGAGATTGACATGTACACCGGCAAGACCTAAAATACGGTTGAAGAAGGCTAGGGCAAAAGTTATAAAGAAATTAATACAGAAACTTATAGCAAAAGGTATGCAAAATACTCACATAACCTTTGATAAAATTTTTTGTGACTTCAAAATTTTAGCCTATTTGTTTGACAACGGTATATACGCAACTGGCACGGTGCGAAAACAAAGAGCGAAAGAAGATTTTCCTTTTTTCTTTTTTTTAATAAAGAAGAATATTAAAAATGCTATAAACATTACTAATATTCTCCTTAACCACTCGTGGTAAGATTAAGTTGCTTTTGTTACGAGTGGTTCACGCCAGCAGTCGAATGGCGGATTCGAACCCACGACCTTTTTGAAATCGCGGTCCACGCCCTGCTATTTGGCTACTGTCGCTTATTTTTTTTTTTATTTTTTATTATATATTATTTTATTATAAGTTAAAGCTACTAAAAGGACATTTCCAGCTGAGGGTGAAAGAGAATGTACCTTTTGTAATTTGGCAACACAACAAAGAAGTGCTGTTTATGACAAACGCATTTCATCCTAAGCTCTTTCGAACCATAGTGACGAGGACAAAAAAAAGGTGGATCCAAATTAGATGTTCGGTGCCCCCTTGTCACAGAAGAATACACCAAAAGGATGGGAGGAGTGAATCGGTTTGATTGACTAAAAAGTACCTATACAGTTGTGACGACGAAGTAAAAAATAGTGGCTTAGAATTTTATATTTCTTACTCGATGCCAGCATTACAAACGCCCTTATTTTGAGCCAAAGCTGTAAACTAAGGCTTAGTCATTTTGAATTCCGCGTTGCTTTAGCCAGAGGACTGATAAGTGGTTTCACGAGTCGTAAAAGGCGCTCAACGATGGCGAACTACGTTGTCTGGAAAAACTCGCACGGGCTGAAGCTCGTCAAAAAGCCGTCGGTAATGTTGCTGATGAAATACGTTCTAATGTTGGGGCGCATATGCCTTGTCCACTACCAACATATAAACGTTGCCGGATTTGCAAAACTCAAACAAATGACAAGAAGTTAAAAAATTATGTGAGAAAAGTGCCAAGTGCATCTTTGTGTAGTGCCTTGTTTTTACGCCAATCATAAGCAATGATGTTTTTTTTTTAATTTTAATAAAGCCCTTTTATAATATACTTATTTTTAGATATTTATTGTCAATTTTATAATTTTTTACCACATTTTACAAAAAACTAACACATTTTTTAGCAAAAAAGCAAAGGTATACCATTAGCAGGGGGAAAGAATTTGTGTGTCCGTTGACACAAGAGCTACAAGCTTTTATAGGCATATTGATAATCGTGGGATATCACATCCTGCCTTCTATAGACCTATATTGGTCCTCTGACCCGGGTTTCAGCGTCAATGAGGTGGGTGATGTGATGCCCTTAAAAAGGTTCAAAAAATATTGCGTTGTCTGCATTTTAACGACAATGAAAAACGGTCACAAAGAAATACACCTGATTACGACAAATTGCATAAAGTTCGACCTTTACTAAACCTCATAAATGAAAGTTGCCAAAATAATGCCGTCGATCCCACGTCCCAAACCATAGACGAGTCAATGATATTGTTCAAGGGCCGTTCATCGTTGAAGCAGTACATGCCTTTGAAACCAATCAAGCGTGGATACAAAGTTTGATGTCGGTGTGATAGCCAAAACGGATATTTGCATGAGATTGACATGTACACCGGCAAGACCTAAAATACGGTTGAAGAAGGCTAGGGCAAAAGTTATAAAGAAATTAATACAGAAACTTATAGCAAAAGGTATGCAGAATACTCACATAACCTTTGATAAAATTTTTTGTGACTTCAAAATTTTAGCCTATTTGTTTGACAACGGTATATACGCAACTGGCACGGTGCGAAAACAAAGAGCGAAAGAAGATTTTCCTTTTTTCTTTTTTTTAATAAAGAAGAACATTAAAAATGCTGTAAACATTACTAATATTCTCCTTAACCACTCGTGGTAAGATTAAGTTGCTTTTGTTACGAGTGGTTCACGCCAGCAGTCGAATGGCGGATTCGAACCCACGACCTTTTTGAATTCGCGGTCCACGCCCTGCTATTTGGCTACTGTCGCTTATTTTTTATTTTATTTTTTATTATATATTATTTTATTATAAGTTAAAGCTACTAAAAGGAAATTTCCAGTTGAGGGTGAAAGAGAATGTACCTTTTGTAATTTGGCAACACAACAAAGAAGTGCTGTTTATGACAAACGCATTTCATCCTAAGCTCTGTCGAACCATAGTGACGAGGACAAAAAAAAGGTGGATCCAAATTAGATGTTCGGTACCCCCTTGTCACAGAAGAATACACCAAAAGGATGGGAGGAGTGAATCGGTTTGATTGACTAAAAAGTACCTATACAGTTGTGACGACGAAGTAAAAAATAGTGGCTTCGAATTTTATATTTCTTACTCGATGCCAGCATTACTAACGCCCTTATTTTGAGCCAAAGCTGTAAACTTAGGCTTAATCATTTTTAATTTCGGGTTGCTTTAGCCAGAGGACTGATAAGTGGTTTCACGAGTCGTAAAAGGCGCTCAACGATGGCGAACTACGTTGTCTGGAAAAACTCGCACGGGCTGAAGCTCGTCAAAAAGCCGTCGGTAATGTTGCTGATGAAATACGTTCTAATGTTGGGGCGCACATGCCTTGTCCACTACCAACATATAAACGTTGCCGGATTTGCAAAACTCAAACAAATGACAAGAAGTTAAAAAATTATGTGAGAAAAGTGCCAAGTGCATCTTTGTGTAGTGCCTTGTTTTTACGCCAATCGTAAGCAATGATGTTTTTTTTTAATTTTAATAAAGCCTTTTTATAATATACTTATTTTTAGTTATTGATTGTCAATGTTTATAATTTTAAACCACATTTTACAAAACATTAACACATTTTTTAGCAAACAAGCAAAGGTATACCATTAGCAGGGGGAAAGAATTTGTGTGTCCGTTGACACAACAAGAGCTACAAGCTTTTATAGGCATATTGATAATCGTGGGATATCACATCCTGCATTCTATAGACCTATATTGGTCCTCTGACCCGGGTTTCAGCGTCAATGAGGTGGGTGATGTGATGCCCTTAAAAAGGTTAAAAAATATTGCGTTGTCTGCATTTTAACGATAATGAAAAACGGTCACAAAGAAATACACCTGATTACGACAAATTGCATAAAGTTCGACCTTTACTAAACCTCATAAATGAAAGTTGCCAAAATAATGCCGTCGATCCCACGTCCCAAACCATAAACGAGTCAATGATATTGTTCAAGGGCCGTTCATCGTTGAAGCAGTACATGCCTTTGAAACCAATCAAGCGTGGATACAAAGTTTGGTGTCGGTGTGATAGCCAAAACGGATATTTGCATGAGATTGACATGTACACCGGCAAGACCTAAAATACGGTTGAAGAAGGCTAGGGCAAAAGTTATAAAGAAATTAATACAGAAACTTATAGCAAAAGGTATGCAGAATACTCACATAACCTTTGATAAAATTTTTTGTGACTTCAAAATTTTAGCCTATTTGTTTGACAACGGTATACACGCAACTGGCACGGTGCGAAAACAAAGAGCGAAAGAAGATTTTCCTTTTTTCTTTTTTTTTTTAATAAAGAAGAATATTAAAAATGCTGTAAACATTACTAATATTCTCCTTAACCACTCGTGGTAAGATTAAGTTGCTTTTGTTACGAGTGGTTCACGCCAGCAGTCGAATGGCGGATTCGAACCCACGACCTTTTTGAAATCGCGGTCCACGCCCTGCTATTTGGCTACTGTCGCTTATTTTTTTTTTTTTATTTTTTATTATATATTATTTTATTATAAGTTAAAGCTACTAAAAGGACATTTCCAGCTGAGGGTGAAAGAGAATGTACCTTTTGTAATTTGGCAACACAACAAAGAAGTGCTGTTTATGACAAACGCATTTCATCCTAAGCTCTGTCGAACCATAGTGACGAGGACAAAAAAAAGGTGGATCCAAATTAGATGTTCGGTGCCCCCTTGTCACAGAAGAATACACCAAAAGGATGGGAGGAGTGAATCGGTTTGATTGACTAAAAAGTACCTATACAGTTGTGACGACGAAGTAAAAAATAGTGGCTTAGAATTTTATATTTCTTACTCGATGCCAGCATTACTAACGCCCTTATTTTGAGCCAAAGCTGTAAACTAAGGCTAAGTCATTTTGAATTCCGCGTTGCTTTAGCCAGAGGACTGATAAGTGGTTTCACGAGTCGTAAAAGGCGCTCAACGATGGCGAACTACGTTGTCTGGAAAAACTCGCTCGGGCTGAAGCTCGTCAAAAAGCCGTCGGTAATGTTGCCGATAAAATACGTTCTAATGTTGGGGCGCATATGCCTTGTCCACTACCAACATATAAACGTTGCCGGATTTGCAAAACTAAAACAAATGACAAGAAGTCAAAAATTATGTGAGAAAAATGCCAAGTGCCTCTTTGTGTAGTGCCTTGTTTTTACGCCAATCATAAGCAATGATGTTTTTTTTAATTTTAATAAAGCCTTTTTATAATATACTTATTTTTAGTTATTGATTGTCAATGTTTATAATTTTAAACCACATTTTACAAAACATTAACACATTTTTTAGCAAACAAGCACAGGTATACCATTAGCAGGGGGAAAGAATTTGTGTGTCCGTTGACACAAGAGCTACAAGCTTTTATAGGCATATTGATAATCGTGGGATATCACATCCTGCCTTCTATAGACCTATATTGGTCCTCTGACCCGGGTTTCAGCGTCAATGAGGTGGGTGATGTGATGCCCTTAAAAAGGATCAAAAAATATTGCGTTGTCTGCATTTTAACGATAATGAAAAACGGTCAAAAAGAAAGACACCTGATTACGACAAATTGCATAAAGTTCGACCTTTACTAAACCTCATAAATGAAAGTTGCCAAAATAATGCCGTCGATCCCACGTCCCAAACCATAGACGAGTCAATGCTATTGTTCAAGGGCCGTTCATCGTTGAAGCAGTACATGCCTTTGAAACCAATCAAGCGTGGATACAAAGTTTGGTGTCGGTGTGATAGCCAAAACGGATATTTGCATGAGATTGACATGTACACCGGCAAGACCTAAAATACGGTTGAAGAAGGCTAGGGCAAAAGTTATAAAGAAATTAATACAGAAACTTATAGCAAAAGGTATGCAAAATACTCACATAACCTTTGATAAAATTTTTTGTGACTTCAAAAT
Organism: Parnassius smintheus behrii; assembly: GCA_036936625.1. Classification (NCBI taxonomy): domain Eukaryota; kingdom Metazoa; phylum Arthropoda; class Insecta; order Lepidoptera; family Papilionidae; genus Parnassius; species Parnassius smintheus. The sequence goes on along the minus strand of JAUPFT010000029.1, from coordinate 23,883,234 downwards.
TTTAGCCTATTTGTTTGACAACGGTATATACGCAACTGGCACGGTGCGAAAACAAAGAGCGAAAGAAGATTTTCCTTTTTTCTTTTTTTTAATAAAGAAGAATATTAAAAATGCTATAAACATTACTAATATTCTCCTTAACCACTCGTGGTAAGATTAAGTTGCTTTTGTTACGAGTGGTTCACGCCAGCAGTCGAATGGCGGATTCGAACCCACGACCTTTTTGAAATCGCGGTCCACGCCCTGCTATTTGGCTACTGTCGCTTATTTTTTATTTTATTTTTTATTATATATTATTTTATTATAAGTTAAAGCTACTAAAAGGACATTTCCAGCTGAGGGTGAAAGAGAATGTACCTTTTGTAATTTGGCAACACAACAAAGAAGTGCTGTTTATGACAAACGCATTTCATCCTAAGCTTTTTCGAACCATAGTGACGAGGACAAAAAAAAGGTGGATCCAAATTAGATGTTCGGTGCCCCCTTGTCACAGAAGAATACACCAAAAGGATGGGAGGAGTGAATCGGTTTGATTGACTAAAAAGTACCTATACAGTTGTGACGACGAAGTAAAAAATAGTGGCTTAGAATTTTATATTTCTTACTCGATGCCAGCATTACAAACGCCCTTATTTTGAGCCAAAGCTGTAAACTAAGGCTTAGTCATTTTGAATTCCGCGTTGCTTTAGCCAGAGGACTGATAAGTGGTTTCACGAGTCGTAAAAGGCGCTCAACGATGGCGAACTACGTTGTCTGGAAAAACTCGCACGGGCTGAAGCTCGTCAAAAAGCCGTCGGTAATGTTGCTGATGAAATACGTTCTAATGTTGGGGCGCATATGCCTTGTCCACTACCAACATATAAACGTTGCCGGATTTGCAAAACTCAAACAAATGACAAGAAGTTAAAAAATTATGTGAGAAAAGTGCCAAGTGCATCTTTGTGTAGTGCCTTGTTTTTACGCCAATCATAAGCAATGATGTTTTTTTTTTAATTTTAATAAAGCCCTTTTATAATATACTTATTTTAAGATATTTATTGTCAATTTTATAATTTTTTACCACATTTTACAAAAAACTAACACATTTTTTAGCAAAAAAGCAAAGGTATACCATTAGCAGGGGGAAAGAATTTGTGTGTCCGTTGACACAAGAGCTACAAGCTTTTATAGGCATATTGATAATCGTGGGATATCACATCCTGCCTTCTATAGACCTATATTGGTCCTCTGACCCGGGTTTCAGCGTCAATGAGGTGGGTGATGTGATGCCCTTAAAAAGGTTCAAAAAATATTGCGTTGTCTGCATTTTAACGATAATGAAAAACGGTCACAAAGAAATACACCTGATTACGACAAATTGCATAAAGTTCGACCTTTACTAAACCTCATAAATGAAAGTTGCCAAAATAATGCCGTCGATCCCACGTCCCAAACCATAGACGAGTCAATGATATTGTTCAAGGGCCGTTCATCGTTGAAGCAGTACATGCCTTTGAAACCAATCAAGCGTGGATACAAAGTTTGATGTCGGTGTGATAGCCAAAACGGATATTTGCATGAGATTGACATGTACACCGGCAAGACCTAAAATACGGTTGAAGAAGGCTAGGGCAAAAGTTATAAAGAAATTAATACAGAAACTTATAGCAAAAGGTATGCAGAATACTCACATAACCTTTGATAAAATTTTTTGTGACTTCAAAATTTTAGCCTATTTGTTTGACAACGGTATATACGCAACTGGCACGGTGCGAAAACAAAGAGCGAAAGAAGATTTTCCTTTTTTCTTTTTTTTAATAAAGAAGAACATTAAAAATGCTGTAAACATTACTAATATTCTCCTTAACCACTCGTGGTAAGATTAAGTTGCTTTTGTTACGAGTGGTTCACGCCAGCAGTCGAATGGCGGATTCAAACCCACGACCTTTTTGAATTCGCGGTCCACGCCCTGCTATTTGGCTACTGTCGCTTATTTTTTATTTTATTTTTTATTATATATTATTTTATTATAAGTTAAAGCTACTAAAAGGAAATTTCTAGTTGAGGGTGAAAGAGAATGACCTTTTGTAATTTGGCAACACAACAAAGAAGTGCTGTTTATGACAAACGCATTTCATCCCAAGCTCTGTCGAACCATAGTGACGAGGACAAAAAAAAGGTGGATCCAAATTAGATGTTCGGTACCCCCTTGTCACAGAAGAATACACCAAAAGGATGGGAGGAGTGAATCGGTTTGATTGACTAAAAAGTACCTATACAGTTGTGACGACGAAGTAAAAAATAGTGGCTTTGAATTTTATATTTCTTACTCGATGCCAGCATTACTAACGCCCTTATTTTGAGCCAAAGCTGTAAACTTAGGCTTAATCATTTTTAATTTCGGGTTGCTTTAGCCAGAGGACTGATAAGTGGTTTCACGAGTCGTAAAAGGCGCTCAACGATGGCGAACTACGTTGTCTGGAAAAACTCGCACGGGCTGAAGCTCGTCAAAAAGCCGTCGGTAATGTTGCTGATGAAATACGTTCTAATGTTGGGGCGCACATGCCTTGTCCACTACCAACATATAAACGTTGCCGGATTTGCAAAACTCAAACAAATGACAAGAAGTTAAAAAATTATGTGAGAAAAGTGCCAAGTGCATCTTTGTGTAGTGCCTTGTTTTTACGCCAATCGTAAGCAATGATGTTTTTTTTTTAATTTTAATAAAGCCTTTTTATAATATACTTATTTTTAGTTATTGATTGTCAATGTTTATAATTTTAAACCACATTTTACAAAACATTAACACATTTTTTAGCAAACAAGCAAAGGTATACCATTAGCAGGGGGAAAGAATTTGTGTGTCCGTTGACACAACAAGAGCTACAAGCTTTTATAGGCATATTGATAATCGTGGGATATCACATCCTGCATTCTATAGACCTATATTGGTCCTCTGACCCGGGTTTCAGCGTCAATGAGGTGGGTGATGTGATGCCCTTAAAAAGGTTCAAAAAATATTGCGTTGTCTGCATTCTAACGATAATGAAAAACGGTCACAAAGAAATACACCTAATTACGACAAATTGCATAAAGTTCGACCTTTACTAAACCTCATAAATGAAAGTTGCCAAAATAATGCCGTCGATCCCACGTCCCAAACCATAGACGAGTCAATGATATTGTTCAAGGGCCGTTCATCGTTGAAGCAGTACATGCCTTTGAAACCAATCAAGCGTGGATACAAAGTTTGGTGTCGGTGTGATAGCCAAAACGGATATTTGCATGAGATTGACATGTACACCGGCAAGACCTAAAATACGGTTGAAGAAGGCTAGGGCAAAAGTTATAAAGAAATTAATACAGAAACTTATAGCAAAAGGTATGCAAAATACTCACATAACCTTTGATAAAATTTTTTGTGACTTCAAAATTTTAGCCTATTTGTTTGACAACGGTATATACGCAACTGGCACGGTGCGAAAACAAAGAGCGAAAGAAGATTTTCCTTTTTTCTTTTTTTTAATAAAGAAGAATATTAAAAATGCTATAAACATTACTAATATTCTCCTTAACCACTCGTGGTAAGATTAAGTTGCTTTTGTTACGAGTGGTTCACGCCAGCAGTCGAATGGCGGATTCGAACCCACGACCTTTTTGAAATCGCGGTCCACGCCCTGCTATTTGGCTACTGTCGCTTATTTTTTTTTTTTTATTTTTTATTATATATTATTTTATTATAAGTTAAAGCTACTAAAAGGACATTTCCAGCTGAGGGTGAAAGAGAATGTACCTTTTGTAATTTGGCAACACAACAAAGAAGTGCTGTTTATGACAAACGCATTTCATCCTAAGCTCTGTCGAACCATAGTGACGAGGACAAAAAAAAGGTGGATCCAAATTAGATGTTCGGTGCCCCCTTGTCACAGAAGAATACACCAAAAGGATGGGAGGAGTGAATCGGTTTGATTGACTAAAAAGTACCTATACAGTTGTGACGACGAAGTAAAAAATAGTGGCTTAGAATTTTATATTTCTTACTCGATGCCAGCATTACTAACGCCCTTATTTTGAGCCAAAGCTGTAAACTAAGGCTAAGTCATTTTGAATTCCGCGTTGCTTTAGCCAGAGGACTGATAAGTGGTTTCACGAGTCGTAAAAGGCGCTCAACGATGGCGAACTACGTTGTCTGGAAAAACTCGCTCGGGCTGAAGCTCGTCAAAAAGCCGTCGGTAATGTTGCCGATAAAATACGTTCTAATGTTGGGGCGCATATGCCTTGTCCACTACCAACATATAAACGTTGCCGGATTTGCAAAACTAAAACAAATGACAAGAAGTCAAAAATTATGTGAGAAAAATGCCAAGTGCCTCTTTGTGTAGTGCCTTGTTTTTACGCCAATCATAAGCAATGATGTTTTTTTTAATTTTAATAAAGCCTTTTTATAATATACTTATTTTTAGTTATTGATTGTCAATGTTTATAATTTTAAACCACATTTTACAAAACATTAACACATTTTTTAGCAAACAAGCACAGGTATACCATTAGCAGGGGGAAAGAATTTGTGTGTCCGTTGACACAAGAGCTACAAGCTTTTATAGGCATATTGATAATCGTGGGATATCACATCCTGCCTTCTATAGACCTATATTGGTCCTCTGACCCGGGTTTCAGCGTCAATGAGGTGGGTGATGTGATGCCCTTAAAAAGGATCAAAAAATATTGCGTTGTCTGCATTTTAACGATAATGAAAAACGGTCAAAAAGAAATACACCTGATTACGACAAATTGCATAAAGTTCGACCTTTACTAAACCTCATAAATGAAAGTTGCCAAAATAATGCCGTCGATCCCACGTCCCAAACCATAGACGAGTCAATGATATTGTTCAAGGGCCGTTCATCGTTGAAGCAGTACATGCCTTTGAAACCAATCAAGCGTGGATACAAAGTTTGGTGTCGGTGTGATAGCCAAAACGGATATTTGCATGAGATTGACATGTACACCGGCAAGACCTAAAATACGGTTGAAGAAGGCTAGGGCAAAAGTTATAAAGAAATTAATACAGAAACTTATAGCAAAAGGTATGCAAAATACTCACATAACCTTTGATAAAATTTTTTGTGACTTCAAAATTTTAGCCTATTTGTTTGACAACGGTATATACGCAACTGGCACGGTGCGAAAACAAAGAGCGAAAGAAGATTTTCCTTTTTTCTTTTTTTTAATAAAGAAGAATATTAAAAATGCTATAAACATTACTAATATTCTCCTTAACCACTCGTGGTAAGATTAAGTTGCTTTTGTTACGAGTGGTTCACGCCAGCAGTCGAATGGCGGATTCGAACCCACGACCTTTCTGAATTCGCGGTCTACGCCCTGCTATTTGGCTACTGTCGCTTATTTTTTATTTTATTTTTTATTATATATTATTTTATTATAAGTTAAAGCTACTAAAAGGAAATTTCCAGTTGAGGGTGAAAGAGAATGACCTTTTGTAATTTGGCAACACAACAAAGAAGTGCTGTTTATGACAAACGCATTTCATCCTAAGCTATGTCGAACCATAGTGACGAGGACAAAAAAAAGGTGGATCCAAATTAGATGTTCGGTGCCCCCTTGTCACAGAAGAATACACCAAAAGGATGGGAGGAGTGAATCGGTTTGATTGACTAAAAAGTACCTATACAGTTGTGACGACGAAGTAAAAAATAGTGGCTTAGAATTTTATATTTCTTACTCGATGCCAGCATTACAAACGCCCTTATTTTGAGCCAAAGCTGTAAACTAAGGCTTAGTCATTTTGAATTCCGCGTTGCTTTAGCCAGAGGACTGATAAGTGGTTTCACGAGTCGTAAAAGGCGCTCAACGATGGCGAACTACGTTGTCTGGAAAAACTCGCACGGGCTGAAGCTCGTCAAAAAGCCGTCGGTAATGTTGCTGATGAAATACGTTCTAATGTTGGGGCGCATATGCCTTGTCCACTACCAACATATAAACGTTGCCGGATTTGCAAAACTCAAACAAATGACAAGAAGTTAAAAAATTATGTGAGAAAAGTGCCAAGTGCATCTTTGTGTAGTGCCTTGTTTTTACGCCAATCATAAGCAATGATGTTTTTTTTTTAATTTTAATAAAGCCCTTTTATAATATACTTATTTTTAGATATTTATTGTCAATTTTATAATTTTTTACCACATTTTACAAAAAACTAACACATTTTTTAGCAAAAAAGCAAAGGTATACCATTAGCAGGGGGAAAGAATTTGTGTGTCCGTTGACACAAGAGCTACAAGCTTTTATAGGCATATTGATAATCGTGGGATATCACATCCTGCCTTCTATAGACCTATATTGGTCCTCTGACCCGGGTTTCAGCGTCAATGAGGTGGGTGATGTGATGCCCTTAAAAAGGTTCAAAAAATATTGCGTTGTCTGCATTTTAACGATAATGAAAAACGGTCACAAAGAAATACACCTGATTACGACAAATTGCATAAAGTTCGACCTTTACTAAACCTCATAAATGAAAGTTGCCAAAATAATGCCGTCGATCCCACGTCCCAAACCATAGACGAGTCAATGATATTGTTCAAGGGCCGTTCATCGTTGAATCAGTACATGCCTTTGAAACCAATCAAGCGTGGATACAAAGTTTGATGTCGGTGTGATAGCCAAAACGGATATTTGCATGAGATTGACATGTACACCGGCAAGACCTAAAATACGGTTGAAGAAGGCTAGGGCAAAAGTTATAAAGAAATTAATACAGAAACTTATAGCAAAAGGTATGCAGAATACTCACATAACCTTTGATAAAATTTTTTGTGACTTCAAAATTTTAGCCTATTTGTTTGACAACGGTATATACGCAACTGGCACGGTGCGAAAACAAAGAGCGAAAGAAGATTTTCCTTTTTTCTTTTTTTTAATAAAGAAGAACATTAAAAATGCTGTAAACATTACTAATATTCTCCTTAACCACTCGTGGTAAGATTAAGTTGCTTTTGTTACGAGTGGTTCACGCCAGCAGTCGAATGGCGGATTCGAACCCACGACCTTTTTGAATTCGCGGTCCACGCCCTGCTATTTGGCTACTGTCGCTTATTTTTTATTTTATTTTTTATTATATATTATTTTATTATAAGTTAAAGCTACTAAAAGGAAATTTCCAGTTGAGGGTGAAAGAGAATGTACCTTTTGTAATTTGGCAACACAACAAAGAAGTGCTGTTTATGACAAACGCATTTCATCCTAAGCTCTGTCGAACCATAGTGACTAGGACAAAAAAAAGGTGGATCCAAATTAGATGTTCGGTACCCCCTTGTCACAGAAGAATACACCAAAAGGATGGGAGGAGTGAATCGGTTTGATTGACTAAAAAGTACCTATACAGTTGTGACGACGAAGTAAAAAATAGTGGCTTCGAATTTTATATTTCTTACTCGATGCCAGCATTACTAACGCCCTTATTTTGAGCCAAAGCTGTAAACTTAGGCTTAATCATTTTTAATTTCGGGTTGCTTTAGCCAGAGGACTGATAAGTGGTTTCACGAGTCGTAAAAGGCGCTCAACGATGGCGAACTACGTTGTCTGGAAAAACTCGCACGGGCTGAAGCTCGTCAAAAAGCCGTCGGTAATGTTGCTGATGAAATACGTTCTAATGTTGGGGCGCACATGCCTTGTCCACTACCAACATATAAACGTTGCCGGATTTGCAAAACTCAAACAAATGACAAGAAGTTAAAAAATTATGTGAGAAAAGTGCCAAGTGCATCTTTGTGTAGTGCCTTGTTTTTACGCCAATCGTAAGCAATGATGTTTTTTTTTAATTTTAATAAAGCCTTTTTATAATATACTTATTTTTAGTTATTGATTGTCAATGTTTATAATTTTAAACCACATTTTACAAAACATTAACACATTTTTTAGCAAACAAGCAAAGGTATACCATTAGCAGGGGGAAAGAATTTGTGTGTCCGTTGACACAACAAGAGCTACAAGCTTTTATAGGCATATTGATAATCGTGGGATATCACATCCTGTATTCTATAGACCTATATTGGTCCTCTGACCCGGGTTTCAGCGTCAATGAGGTGGGTGATGTGATGCCCTTAAAAAGGTTAAAAAATATTGCGTTGTCTGCATTTTAACGATAATTAAAAACGGTCACAAAGAAATACACCTGATTACGACAAATTGCATAAAGTTCGACCTTTACTAAACCTCATAAATGAAAGTTGCCAAAATAATGCCGTCGATCCCACGTCCCAAACCATAAACGAGTCAATGATATTGTTCAAGGGCCGTTCATCGTTGAAGCAGTACATGCCTTTGAAACCAATCAAGCGTGGATACAAAGTTTGGTGTCGGTGTGATAGCCAAAACGGATATTTGCATGAGATTGACATGTACACCGGCAAGACCTAAAATACGGTTGAAGAAGGCTAGGGCAAAAGTTATAAAGAAATTAATACAGAAACTTATAGCAAAAGGTATGCAGAATACTCACATAACCTTTGATAAAATTTTTTGTGACTTCAAAATTTTAGCCTATTTGTTTGACAACGGTATACACGCAACTGGCACGGTGCGAAAACAAAGAGCGAAAGAAGATTTTCCTTTTTTCTTTTTTTTTTTAATAAAGAAGAATATTAAAAATGCTGTAAACATTACTAATATTCTCCTTAACCACTCGTGGTAAGATTAAGTTGCTTTTGTTACGAGTGGTTCACGCCAGCAGTCGAATGGCGGATTCGAACCCACGACCTTTTTGAATTCGCGGTCCACGCCCTGCTATTTGGCTACTGTCGCTTATTTTTTATTTTATTTTTTATTATATATTATTTTATTATAAGTTAAAGCTACTAAAAGGAAATTTCCAGTTGAGGGTGAAAGAGAATGTACCTTTTGTAATTTGGCAACACAACAAAGAAGTGCTGTTTATGACAAACGCATTTCATCCTAAGCTCTGTCGAACCATAGTGACGAGGACAAAAAAAAGGTGGATCCAAATTAGATGTTCGGTGCCCCCTTGTCACAGAAGAATACACCAAAAGGATGGGAGGAGTGAATCGGTTTGATTGACTAAAAAGTACCTATACAGTTGTGACGACGAAGTAAAAAATAGTGGCTTAGAATTTTATATTTCTTACTCGATGCCAGCATTACTAACGCCCTTATTTTGAGCCAAAGCTGTAAACTAAGGCTAAGTCATTTTGAATTCCGCGTTGCTTTAGCCAGAGGACTGATAAGTGGTTTCACGAGTCGTAAAAGGCGCTCAACGATGGCGAACTACGTTGTCTGGAAAAACTCGCTCGGGCTGAAGCTCGTCAAAAAGCCGTCGGTAATGTTGCCGATAAAATACGTTCTAATGTTGGGGCGCATATGCCTTGTCCACTACCAACATATAAACGTTGCCGGATTTGCAAAACTAAAACAAATGACAAGAAGTCAAAAATTATGTGAGAAAAATGCCAAGTGCCTCTTTGTGTAGTGCCTTGTTTTTACGCCAATCATAAGCAATGATGTTTTTTTTAATTTTAATAAAGCCTTTTTATAATATACTTATTTTTAGTTATTGATTGTCAATGTTTATAATTTTAAACCACATTTTACAAAACATTAACACATTTTTTAGCAAACAAGCACAGGTATACCATTAGCAGGGGGAAAGAATTTGTGTGTCCGTTGACACAAGAGCTACAAGCTTTTATAGGCATATTGATAATCGTGGGATATCACATCCTGCCTTCTATAGACCTATATTGGTCCTCTGACCCGGGTTTCAGCGTCAATGAGGTGGGTGATGTGATGCCCTTAAAAAGGATCAAAAAATATTGCGTTGTCTGCATTTTAACGATAATGAAAAACGGTCAAAAAGAAATACACCTGATTACGACAAATTGCATAAAGTTCGACCTTTACTAAACCTCATAAATGAAAGTTGCCAAAATAATGCCGTCGATCCCACGTCCCAAACCATAGACGAGTCAATGATATTGTTCAAGGGCCGTTCATCGTTGAAGCAGTACATGCCTTTGAAACCAATCAAGCGTGGATACAAAGTTTGGTGTCGGTGTGATAGCCAAAACGGATATTTGCATGAGATTGACATGTACACCGGCAAGACCTAAAATACGGTTGAAGAAGGCTAGGGCAAAAGTTATAAAGAAATTAATACAGAAACTTATAGCAAAAGGTATGCAAAATACTCACATAACCTTTGATAAAATTTTTTGTGACTTCAAAATTTTAGCCTATTTGTTTGACAACGGTATATACGCAACTGGCACGGTGCGAAAACAAAGAGCGAAAGAAGATTTTCCTTTTTTCTTTTTTTTAATAAAGAAGAATATTAAAAATGCTATAAACATTACTAATATTCTCCTTAACCACTCGTGGTAAGATTAAGTTGCTTTTGTTACGAGTGGTTCACGCCAGCAGTCGAATGGCGGATTCGAACCCACGACCTTTCTGAATTCGCGGTCTACGCCCTGCTATTTGGCTACTGTCGCTTATTTTTTATTTTATTTTTTATTATATATTATTTTATTATAAGTTAAAGCTACTAAAAGGAAATTTCCAGTTGAGGGTGAAAGAGAATGACCTTTTGTAATTTGGCAACACAACAAAGAAGTGCTGTTTATGACAAACGCATTTCATCCTAAGCTATGTCGAACCATAGTGACGAGGACAAAAAAGAGGTGGATCCAAATTAGATGTTCGGTACCCCCTTGTCACAGAAGAATACACCAAAAGGATGGGAGGAGTGAATCGGTTTGATTGACTAAAAAGTACCTACACAGTTGTGACGACGAAGTAAAAAATAGTGGCTTAGAATTTTATATTTCTTACTCGATGCCAGCATTACTAACGCCCTTATTTTGAGCCAAAGCTGTAAACTAGGGCTTAGTCATTTTGAATTCCGCGTTGCTTTAGCCAGAGGACTGATAAGTGGTTTCACGAGTCGTAAAAGGCGCTCAACGATGGCGAACTACGTTGTCTGGAAAAACTCGCACGGGCTGAAGCTCGTCAAAAAGCCGTCGGTAATGTTGCTGATGAAATACGTTCTAATGTTGGGGCGCATATGCCTTGTCCACTACCAACATATAAACGTTGCCGGATTTGCAAAACTCAAACAAATGACAAGAAGTCAAAAATTATGTGAGAAAAGTGCCAAGTGCATCTTTGTGTAGTGCCTTGTTTTTACGCCAATCATAAGCAATGATTTTTTTTTTTAATTTTAATAAAGCCCTTTTATAATATACTTATTTTTAGTTATTGATTGTCAATTTTATAATTTTTTACCACATTTTACAAAAAACTAACACATTTTTAGCAAACAAGCAAAGGTATACCATTAGCAGGGGGAAAGAATTTGTGTGTCCGTTGACACAAGAGCTACAAGCTTTTATAGGCATATTGATAATCGTGGGATATCACATCCTGCCTTTTATAGACCTATATTGGTCCTCTGACCCGGGTTTCAGCGTCAATGAGGTGGGTGATGTGATGCCCTTAAAAAGGTTCAAAAAATATTGCGTTGTCTGCATTTTAACGATAATGAAAAACGGTCACAAAGAAATACACCTGATTACGACAAATTGCATAAAGTTCGACCTTTACTAAACCTCATAAATGAAAGTTGCCAAAATAATGCCGTCGATCCCACGTCCCAAACCATAGACGAGTCAATGATATTGTTCAAGGGCCGTTCATCGTTGAAGCAGTACATGCCTTTGAAACCAATCAAGCGTGGATACAAAGTTTGGTGTCGGTGTGATAGCCAAAACGGATATTTGCATGAGATTGACATGTACACCGGCAAGACCTAAAATACGGTTGAAGAAGGCTAGGGCAAAAGTTATAAAGAAATTAATACAGAAACTTATAGCAAAAGGTATGCAAAATACTCACATAACCTTTGATAAAATTTTTTGTGACTTCAAAATTTTAGCCTATTTGTTTGACAACGGTATATACGCAACTGGCACGGTGCGAAAACAAAGAGCGAAAGAAGATTTTCCTTTTTTCTTTTTTTTAATAAAGAAGAATATTAAAAATGCTATAAACATTACTAATATTCTCCTTAACCACTCGTGGTAAGATTAAGTTGCTTTTGTTACGAGTGGTTCACGCCAGCAGTCGAATGGCGGATTCGAACCCACGACCTTTTTGAAATCGCGGTCCACGCCCTGCTATTTGGCTACTGTCGCTTATTTTTTATTTTATTTTTTATTATATATTATTTTATTATAAGTTAAAGCTACTAAAAGGACATTTCCAGCTGAGGGTGAAAGAGAATGTACCTTTTGTAATTTGGCAACACAACAAAGAAGTGCTGTTTATGACAAACGCATTTCATCCTAAGCTCTTTCGAACCATAGTGACGAGGACAAAAAAAAGGTGGATCCAAATTAGATGTTCGGTGCCCCCTTGTCACAGAAGAATACACCAAAAGGATGGGAGGAGTGAATCGGTTTGATTGACTAAAAAGTACCTATACAGTTGTGACGACGAAGTAAAAAATAGTGGCTTAGAATTTTATATTTCTTACTCGATGCCAGCATTACAAACGCCCTTATTTTGAGCCAAAGCTGTAAACTAAGGCTTAGTCATTTTGAATTCCGCGTTGCTTTAGCCAGAGGACTGATAAGTGGTTTCACGAGTCGTAAAAGGCGCTCAACGATGGCGAACTACGTTGTCTGGAAAAACTCGCACGGGCTGAAGCTCGTCAAAAAGCCGTCGGTAATGTTGCTGATGAAATACGTTCTAATGTTGGGGCGCATATGCCTTGTCCACTACCAACATATAAACGTTGCCGGATTTGCAAAACTCAAACAAATGACAAGAAGTTAAAAAATTATGTGAGAAAAGTGCCAAGTGCATCTTTGTGTAGTGCCTTGTTTTTACGCCAATCATAAGCAATGATGTTTTTTTTTTAATTTTAATAAAGCCCTTTTATAATATACTTATTTTTAGATATTGATTGTCAATTTTATAATTTTTTACCACATTTTACAAAAAACTAACACATTTTTTAGCAAAAAAGCAAAGGTATACCATTAGCAGGGGGAAAGAATTTGTGTGTCCGTTGACACTAGAGCTACAAGCTTTTATAGGCATATTGATAATCGTGGGATATCACATCCTGCCTTCTATAGACCTATATTGGTCCTCTGACCCGGGTTTCAGCGTCAATGAGGTGGGTGATGTGATGCCCTTAAAAAGGTTCAAAAAATATTGCGTTGTCTGCATTTTAACGATAATGAAAAACGGTCACAAAGAAATACACCTGATTACGACAAATTGCATAAAGTTCGACCTTTACTAAACCTCATAAATGAAAGTTGCCAAAATAATGCCGTCGATCCCACGTCCCAAACCATAGACGAGTCAATGATATTGTTCAAGGGCCGTTCATCGTTGAAGCAGTACATGCCTTTGAAACCAATCAAGCGTGGATACAAAGTTTGGTGTCGGTGTGATAGCCAAAACGGATATTTGCATGAGATTGACATGTACACCGGCAAGACCTAAAATACGGTTGAAGAAGGCTAGGGCAAAAGTTATAAAGAAATTAATACAGAAACTTATAGCAAAAGGTATGCAGAATACTCACATAACCTTTGATAAAATTTTTTGTGACTTCAAAATTTTAGCCTATTTGTTTGACAACGGTATATACGCAACTGGCACGGTGCGAAAACAAAGAGCGAAAGAAGATTTTCCTTTTTTCTTTTTTTTAATAAAGAAGAATATTAAAAATGCTGTAAACATTACTAATATTCTCCTTAACCACTCGTGGTAGGATTAAGTTGCTTTTGTTACGAGTGGTTCACGCCAGCAGTCGAATGGCGGATTCGAACCCACGACCTTTTCGAATTCGCGGTCCACGCCCTGCTATTTGGCTACTGTCGCTTATTTTTTATTTTATTTTTTATTATATATTATTTTATTATAAGTTAAAGCTACTAAAAGGAAATTTCCAGTTGAGGGTGAAAGAGAATGTACCTTTTGTAATTTGGCAACACAACAAAGAAGTGCTGTTTATGACAAACGCATTTCATCCTAAGCTCTGTCGAACCATAGTGACTAGGACAAAAAAAAGGTGGATCCAAATTAGATGTTCGGTACCCCCTTGTCACAGAAGAATACACCAAAAGGATGGGAGGAGTGAATCGGTTTGATTGACTAAAAAGTACCTATACAGTTGTGACGACGAAGTAAAAAATAGTGGCTTCGAATTTTATATTTCTTACTCGATGCCAGCATTACTAACGCCCTTATTTTGAGCCAAAGCTGTAAACTTAGGCTTAATCATTTTTAATTTCGGGTTGCTTTAGCCAGAGGACTGATAAGTGGTTTCACGAGTCGTAAAAGGCGCTCAACGATGGCGAACTACGTTGTCTGGAAAAACTCGCACGGGCTGAAGCTCGTCAAAAAGCCGTCGGTAATGTTGCTGATGAAATACGTTCTAATGTTGGGGCGCACATGCCTTGTCCACTACCAACATATAAACGTTGCCGGATTTGCAAAACTCAAACAAATGACAAGAAGTTAAAAAATTATGTGAGAAAAGTGCCAAGTGCATCTTTGTGTAGTGCCTTGTTTTTACGCCAATCGTAAGCAATGATGTTTTTTTTTTAATTTTAATAAAGCCTTTTTATAATATACTTATTTTTAGTTATTGATTGTCAATGTTTATAATTTTAAACCACATTTTACAAAACATTAACACATTTTTTAGCAAACAAGCAAAGGTATACCATTAGCAGGGGGAAAGGATTTGTGTGTCCGTTGACACAACAAGAGCTACAACCTTTTATAGGCATATTGATAATCGTGGGATATCACATCCTGCATTCTATAGACCTATATTGGTCCTCTGACCCGGGTTTCAGCGTCAATGAGGTGGGTGATGTGATGCCCTTAAAAAGGTTAAAAAATATTGCGTTGTCTGCATTTTAACCATAATGAAAAACGGTCACAAAGAAATACACCTGATTACGACAAATTGCATAAAGTTCGACCTTTACTAAACCTCATAAATGAAAGTTGCCAAAATAATGCCGTCGATCCCACGTCCCAAACCATAAACGAGTCAATGATATTGTTCAAGGGCCGTTCATCGTTGAAGCAGTACATGCCTTTGAAACCAATCAAGCGTGGATACAAAGTTTGGTGTCGGTGTGATAGCCAAAACGGATATTTGAAAAAATTTGAAACGGATATTTGAAACTCTCAGAAATGAAGGGAGGCCTGTGCCCAGCAGTGGGACGTATATAGGCTGTATTTTTAGTTTACTTTTTACGCTTATGCTAACGTTTAACTTTCAACAAAGCGTAATAAAGCTACTAAATTCACTCGAAATAGTTTAATATATATCAACTTAGGTAGTTAACGATAGTGATCTCTGCAGCAGCACTCGTGTGACGTGGTGCCCGTCTCTGCAGCATCACTCGTGTGGCGTGGTGCCGGTCTCTGCAGCAGCACTCGTGTGACGTGGTGCCGGTCTCTGCAGCAGCACTCGTGTGACGTGCTGCCGGTCTCTGCAGCAGCACTCGTGTGACGAGGTGTTGGTCTCTGCAGCATCACTCGTGTGGCGTGGTGCCGGTCTCTGCAGCAGCACTCGTGTGACGTGGTGCCGGTCTCTGCAGCAGCACTCGTGTGACGTGCTGCCGGTCTCTGCAGCAGCACTCGTGTGACGAGGTGCTGGTATCTGCAGCATCACTCGTGTGGCGTGGTGCCGGTCTCTGCAGCAACACTCGTGTGACGTAGTGCCGGTCTCTGCAGCAGCACTCGTGTGGCGTGGTGCCGGTCTCTGCAGCATCACACAACACCAATCTGAAACCATGGTCAAAATGCTTACATTATTTGAAATGTTCAGTCTATATATCAAATGGTCCTTTTTATTAGTCAGTGGAGTGTGTATAATAGATATATGTGTTTTATATTTCAATGACAGACTTTGTAATTTTAATGGCCACTAGTTTTAAATAATATAACTTAAATTAAAAAGTTTAAAAAACCCCTGTAAAAAAGAGCTGATAATCTTCAAACAACTGAAGAGTTATTCTTAATACACCTTTTAAACAAAAAAACAAAATCGGTCCATCCATCCAGATATGATGCCACAGACAGGCACACAGATACACACATATTATATATTGACTGTCTCGTTGGTCTAGTGGTTGTAGTAGTGCGATTGCTAATCATGAGCTCCTGGGTTCGAATCCCGCATCGGGCCAATAAATCAATTATTGAGTTTTTCCGTCAAGAAATTCTCAGTAGCTGCCCGGAGTAAGGAAGTTGGCGGTGTATCACCCCCGTGCCTCGGAAAGCACGTAAAGCCGTTGGTCCTGCACCTGATCTCTCTCCCGGTCGTGTCGGTTTACCGTCCCATCGTATTACGAAAGTGAGGGAATGCCATTTAATATTAGAAATATTTGAAATGTCCAGAGGGGCGTTGGGAGCACCGCAAAGTCGCAAATGCGAGACATCTGTAGGTACGGTGCTGAAGATGTCTTCATGTGCATACATCGACAAAATCACTGATTTATTTTACGTACGTGCGTGTAATATGTGAACATCCTACAAGCGATAGGTTTTATGCAACAATGCCTGTTACGGATCGCCGTAACGCCGTTCGAAAAATGAATAAAACGCGTTGGTCTTGCTTATATAGGAGGCAGGCGGCGGTGAGGAGGAACTTGTACTTTTTTCTTCTTGTAGTGCCTTTTCAGTGGCTGGAGAGCGACTGCCGACCCTACCGACCGGCCCGTCTTTTATATGATTTGGCCGCTGCTGGCCAGCGGACCCTTGCTTCACCCCCGCGCCTTTCTTTATTTCTTAAAACTCTTATTTATTAACAAACATATTTAACTATATAATATTCTTACATCCATTTCTTATACTATTATGTACACAATAATTATCTTACACTCTAAAAGGTTTTAAACCTTATTATTTACAATTTTTAAGCTGAGAACCCTGCCCCGCACCTCAGCACTATAAATACAAAACGTCGTGGCGCCCTACGCGTAGCTTCATTTGCTCCGCGGCCGCGTCACGATAACATGCTCTGTTGATGTTACAATTATCTTTTTTACTAGAAAAGTAATTTATATGAATGGTAATATGTAAGAAAGGTAATATACAATAAAGATGATATGCAACAAAGGTAAATTAACTATAAGAGTACAATTTACATTTTAAAATCTATGCTAACTCTCGTTATTTATTCGATGCCTTTATTGGGGGAGTTATTGCATAGTTACAACATGATTCTTTTTTATTATCGAATATAAGTGATACATGTTTAACAAAAATAAATACAATAATCAAGACTACGGCTGTTTTTCTGTGTTGTTGTATGCACCCTCGCTAGTTGTCGAACCTCGCCGGTCGCGACCCCCGTGGCTCCGCCCACCGCCCCTGACTTGCTCAACCAGTGCTGGTTGTACTAAGCAGGTATCTCGTCGTTTTGCGTCGTGCATATTCTCCCGCCGTCGCCACGCTACGATCCCTCTGGTAGCACGACGATCTTCTTTGTTGGTCTGCGTAGTACATGCCCACTGCTAGTGGTTACGTCCACTACTCGTACCTCTCCGTCGACGCCAGGATGTACGTTACTTATTTTTCCCCTGGGCCAGATGTTGCGCGGTAGATTGGAGTCACAAATGATGACCAGGTCTCCAATCTTCGGCGATGCGCCTATGCTGCTGGGCTCCCGCCGGTGTTGGAGTAGGGGCAGGTATTCCTTCACCCATCTTCGCCAAAACACGTCGGCTAGGGCTTGAGCTCGTTTCCACTGCTGGCGGGCCGTCACGTCGCTCTCGCTGAAGTGTCCCGGTGCAGGTACGTGTGAGTTGGGACCGATGAGGATGTGATTCGGCGTGATGGCTTCCGGGTCTCCTGGGTCAACTGAGACGTGTGTAAGAGGTCTTGAATTGACCGTGTTTTTGAACTCGGCGAGCAGGGTCACCAGTGTCTCGTCACTGGGATAGCGTTCGTTGAGGGTGACGCGTAGGGCTTCTTTCACGGAGCGAACCATTCGCTCCCAGGCGCCGCCCATGAATGGTGCTGATGGTGGTATGTACTTCCACACAATTTGTCGACATGTGGTTTCGTTCTCGAGGGCTGCGAGTGCTGCTTCGGCCAGCTCCTTGTCTGCTGCCTTGAAACACGTAGCGTTGTCACTCCAGATTTCTTTTGGGCATCCTCTTCTGCTCATGAAACGCCTAAGCGCTGACACAGCTGAGTCAGCGTTTAACGAGTGGGCCACCTCTATATGTATTGCTCGTGACGTCATGCAGGTAAATAACGCGCCATAGCGTTTTTCACGATGTCGTCCCACTGTGACTTCTATTGGCCCGAAGTAGTCCAGTCCGGTGTATGTGAACGAACGTGCGTGATGAGCGAGGCGTGCGGACGGCAGGTTTCCTGTAGACGGTAATGCAGGCTTGGCTTTTCTTAGACGGCACGGTAGGCAGCCTTTAATGACAGTTTTTACTACTGGACGTATTTTTCTTACGTACAATCTCTGTCTTAATTCGTTCACGACTGTTTTCACGCCTCCGTGATGCAACCTCTCGTGTACGTGTGCTATGTACAGACGAGTGTATACGTGCTTCCCGTCTAGTATGGGAGGGTCGTACGTGTCCTCCTCTACTTCTGATGTTGCTTTTATTCGACCTCTGAGGCGTAGGGTCCCCTCTTCGTCGACGTATGTGCTCAGGTGTCCTAGTTTGTCGTCGCCTCCTGGAACACTTCCGTTGGTCATCCTCTTGAGCTCCTTCATGAAGCTCTTCCGCCGACTAGCTTGCACCCACAGTCGTTCGGCTCTTATGTGATAAGCGGCTGGTATTCCTACAAGCGATGAGACAGTGGGTGTTGCCCTTTTCTCCATGGTGGGGGTGTTGCGTCGGTTTGTTCTTTGCCAGCCAGGGTCTGCACATGTCGATGAATAGAAGGACTCTCGCTGTCGCCTTTATGAGGCGAATCCATTTTGAAAATCTTTCTATTTGCGGCAGATGTGTTGTTGGCGAGTCTTCATTTTTAACTGTGATGTTACATATTTCTCGTTCTTCCCTGGTGTTGTATTGTGTCGTTTTCTCTTCCTGCGGCCATTCAGGAAGAGAAAACGACCGGTGGACGTTGTAGAAACGGGGGCCCTCGGAACCACCGGTGCGACTCGTCGAACCTTTCTGGCGTGGTTCGGGTCGCGTCGTCTGCCACGTTTTCTTTGGACGGTAGCCAACGCCATTCGTTCTTTTTGGTCGTATCTTCTATTTCCGCCGGGCGATGAGCGACGAAAGCTTTGTACGCGCGGGGCTCCGACCTTATCCACACTAGTGCAGTACGGGAGTCGCACCAGTATGTCTTGCCCGCTATATCGTCATCGTGCTCACTAATCACGGTCTGCGCAAGACGAGCTCCCAGTAGTGCCGCTTGTAACTCGAGCCGTGGTATGGAGACTGGTTTTAGTGGTGTCACGCGGCTCTTAGCGGCGGCCAATGATATGTTAATGCTGCCGTCTGCTCGCTCCGTTCTCCAATACACGGCGGCTGCGTAGGCCTCCCCGCTTGCGTCGAAGAATGTGTGTAGTTGCCGCGTCGACACTGGGTTGTAATCGTAGCATCACGGTATTCTCAGTTGTTCTAGGGCGTGAAGTGAAGTAATCCAATCTTCCCATTTTTCTTTTAACTCTATTGGCAGAGGGTCGTCCCATTCCGCCTTGTAACGCCATGTGTCTTGGAATATTCTCTTCACTGGGGTAGTCACTGGTGATATTAACCCCAACGGGTCAAATAATGCCATTATTATGCTCAGCGCTTCACGTTTAGTTGGCAAGCGTTGTTTTTCTTTTACGTCGATCGGCATCTTCATATTGTTTGTATTAAATCCAATATGATCGCTTTGTACATGCCAGAGCAGGCCGAGCGTCTTCTCAGTTTCTTTTCCGCCCAGGCGCGCGTCGTGTTGTTTATGCTCTGTCGTTATTTCTTCTATTGTTTTTTCTTCGTTCGATGTCCACCCGCTGAGTACGAATCCCGCTTGTTTGTGGACGTGATCGACTGCTTTTACAGTTTGCTGAGCTTCCGTGATAGAGTGGAAGCTCTGCAAGTAGTCGTCCATATAGTGATTTCTTTTTATGGCGACCGCAGCTTCTGGGTATGCCTCTGAATGTTCTTCAGCATTTTTATTTTTGATGTATAATGCTGTGCATGGTGATGATGTCGCTCCAAAGATGATCGATGACATCCTATATTCCTCCGGTTGGCCCTCCCACCGCTTGCCTCTCCACAAGAAACGTAAAACGTCTCTATCTTCTTTGCGCACTTTGATCTGCATAAACATTTCTTTTATGTCGGTGCTCACTGCATACGGATACTGTCGGAACCTCATGATTACTCCGGGCAATGATTGTAATAAGTCCGGCCCTAAGTGAAGCATATCGTTGAGACATATTCCTGCTGTCTTCGCTGCGGCGTCGTGCACCAATCTCGGCGGCTTGCTAGGCTTCGCAGGGTTGATGACTGGGAAGTGTGGTAGATACCATGTCTTTCCTTGTGGCGGTGGCATGGGCGCGCGCTCTGCGTAACCCGAGTTGAAGAGGTTCTGTATGCGTTCTTCGTACTGTAGCTTGAGATTGCTGTCTCGGTCGAGCCTCTTCTCTAAAGTGTGCAGACGTCTTTCCGCGTCTTTGTAATTATTTGGTATTTGGAAATCCTTTTCTTCCCACAGCAACTCTGTCTCGAATCTGCCGTCCGCCGACCTCCTGCTGGTCTCCCTCAATATTTGCATAGCTCGCTGCTCGGGATCTTCTTTAGGTCTCCTTGGCTCGATGCACAGTGATTCTAATTTGAAATAATTCTTTATTTCTTCTTCTATTGGCTGTGCCTCTTCCCTTTGATATAGTCTGCCGCAGAAGGTGACCGTCGACGTCAATGAGCTATGACAGCCATGCAGAACCCAGCCCAGGTTGGTGAATGAGGCGACTGGTTGATCTCGACGACCGACGCGCAGTTTTCTAGACACTATGAGATGCCAGTTATCTTGCCCGATTAGTATTTTCGGTGAGGCGCGTTCGTAGGTGATATCCTCTTTGATATCCAGCAGATGTTGGCAATTCTCCAAGTGATTTTCATTCACGGATTCTGGCGCGAAATCCAACCGCTCTACCGTACGCGCTGCTTCTATGTTGTGTTCCTCTTGCGCGTGCTTTCCTCTTATTTTAAGGCTGACGATCTTGCTCTTCTCATGTTTCACCTCCGAGCCAACCCCTTGTATCCACATTGCGTGGGCTGGACCGTCGGCGCCGATGACGTCAGCGATTGAGGCATCGACTAAGGTGACCGTGCTTCCTTCATCCAATAATGCGTATGTTTCGACGCAGCTTAGCGGCCCCTTTATTGTTACGGGCGCAATCTTTAGGTAAGCGCGGCGGTGTTTGTACGGTCGCGTCGTTGTGATGACCTCCTTTGCCAATGTTGCGGTTTCCATAGCGGGTTATTTTTCAGTTTCTGCCTTTCTGTCGTGATGCAGCAATTTATGGTGTTTCATCATGCATCCGCCTTTTCCGCACGGTGGAGCTTTACACAGCAATCGGCGATGTTTGCCTCGTAGACAGCGGTAGCAGATATTATACTTCTTTGCTACTTCCCATCTGTCATTTGTGGACAGAGCGGCGTATGACTTGCAATCGGGCAGTTTGTGTTCTTGTTTATACTGAGGGCAGCGTTCTTCATATTGTTTCTTGCTTGTGGCGAAGGCACGTTCTATTTTTCTCGGCCTTCGCTCTCTCGGTTCGTTGTCCTCAGTGATAAATTCCGGCAAGGCATACGCGCTGCATTTATCCGCTTCTTCGTTTAAGAAGATTGATATTTTCTTAAGCTCTGTGATATCCTCTTTCTTCCTGGCTGCATAGTCATACCATTTGCTTCTCAATATGGGCGTGAGTTTGTCTGTGATAACTCGCGTCATCTCCGGACTATGCAGATAGTGTGCTTTCTTGAGTGCTTCCACGGTGCCCACTACGTTTGCTATGCGATTGGCGAATATGCATATCTCCCTGGGATTGTCCGTGACTGTGTTAAGTAGCTTCAGCTTCTCTATTTCTAAGTGCATTAATGCTTCTGGTCGTCCGAATCTCCTTTCCAAAGCTTCTATTATTATTCTGGGGTCTGATTGGCTTATAAGTAGGCAGCTTGCGGCCTCTTTTGCTATCCCTTTTAAGCTTCGGCGTATTCTCGCTATGTTTTCGTTCATCGTGAAGTACTTTGAAGATTCTTCGTACGTTGTTTTGAAGCTGAGCCATTCTTTGCTGCTACCATTGAATGTGGGCAGCTCTTGCAAATATTTCGGCGGCTCCCTTGCGCTTCGTACTGCTTGTGATAAAGCAGCGGCTAAGGTAGCGACGTCGATTTGTTGCTGCGCCTGTCCATAGTCTTCTTTCTGCGGCGCGGTATGTTGTGGAACGTATTGCGGTGCATACTGTTGAAGTACGGGTGGTGCGATCTTCGGTGCTGGTTGCAACGCGAAGTACGACGTGGGTTGCGGTGCGGGCTGCGGCGCGGGTTGTGTTGCAAACTGCGGAGCGGGTTGAGGGGCGAAGTGCGACGTGGGTTGTGGTGCAGGTTGCGGAGCGGGTTGCGGCGCGGGTTGCGATGTAGGTTTTTCTTGCAACCATGTACTAATACGCACTGATGCTATGTCGTCTTCTATTTCTTCCTCTTCGTCCTCGGTTGATCCGACTTCTGCTTGTAGTCGCTGCACGTGTATTTCCTGCAATTCCGTTCTTGCTTGCAATCGGGCCTGCTCGAGATTGAGTTCGGCCAACCGCTCTTTCGCCTCTAACTCCGCGAGAAGTCTCTTGCGTGAGACTACGGAGCGGCGCGACCTAGTCTCGCCCGGCTTTAATGTGCGCTGCGATCTTTGATCACTCTCTTGCTGGGTTTCTTCCGTTGCAGTCGTTTTATCGGTTGCAGAGGTAGCGGTTGTATCGCTGACCGTTGTGGTTTCGCTAGTGGTGTTTGATGAGCCACTAGCGGCTGAGTCGCCCCCGGAGGCCTGTTCCGTGGCCCCCTGGGTTATCTGTTCATCCTTGCGACGCTTCGATGATTCACATGAAGAGCACGAAGCCTTTTGGACTAATTGCGAAAAAAATTTTGAACATAAAACTATGTTTAAGGAACTGGTGTTATGTGGTAAATAGAATCATAAAAAGATTGGAGGCTGACAGATTAAAATTAGATAAGCAATTGCTGCAAATGCAAGATAAAGCATATTATAAAAATATTCAAAAGTATAAAATAAGCACTTGAATAAAGGAAATAGAGTAGTTTTATTAAATTTATATTTGTACTATAAATTTAGTTTTGAGAGTGTAATAATTGATTAATAGCCGTGACGTGGAAGTAAATAGGTTATCATTGGCATACTTTTGCCTAAGGAATTAAAAAGTAACGATAACTCTCAACTATCATGTCCATTATGGTTGTTCTAAGATTCCTGTCTGATGTGTATAGTATCCAGAGATTGAGGTCTTTAAGGTTATCTCGAAGGATGTCTAAGAAGGGTGACATATTCGATAGTTCACGAACTGAACGAAATCACGAACGAAATCAACCGTTTGTTTTACATATTGGGCAACAAGACGCAGTTGCTATTTATAAGGCATCCCAATTTTCTTGGGTGTCGAAAATGTGTTCCAACTATCTCACTCCTACAGAAGATATGATTAAACTGCACAACGGGGGCTAATCATCTACTGCTCACCAGGTGTCGCAAGCTCGCATTGAGCTGAAGATTTTTGTCACACAATGTCATTTAATTTAGGAGATAGTTTTAAATAAAAGTTTATTAATTTTTAAAGTATTATGATAATATACAAAACAATGATCACAGTGGTTTGGGCTATTTATAATTATTAATCTAATTCATATAAAATATAACTGATAGTACAAAATGAAACATTACCCTTTACATTTTTTGAACAAATTAACTTCCTTGCTACAAAAACTGTCAAATATTACACTTACGCAGTAGTATAATAATTCTATGATTTCACGTCATTTTAATATGGCGCCGCCCTCGAGCCAGAAAAAGTCGTGGATTCGTCATTTCCATAATAAGACTTAAGGCCGAATACGAAGAGAACTGGCGTAATGTATTTCTCTTGACTAGAACTTTGACCTGAAGTAATTCTAAGCTTTAAAACATTTTTGTAGGTTTGTTCGGGTCCTTCACAAGGTCACCGTCATTAAAATTTTAAAATAAATGAATATACCAACAAATAAAAAAATGTTAAGAAATGATATATAAAATTATTGTTCTTCCAAAACTGTGAATTTTAATTTAGGAAAAATTCATTTACGTAAAAATGTTTGTATTGTGATTCCGAAGGTACCTGCTATCTTTATTTTCGATACAAAATATTATTTATTAACATAATTCGTTTTAATTAAAAACACCTAATAATAATATCGTATATTGCCAGATAAAAGTTTGCTGTAATAAATTACCAGGCGCTTCGACGTGTGACGTAAGGTAACAGCAGTCGATGTCTCTGTGACGAAAATCGTTAATTTAGTGTTTTATACGCGTTTAAGTGTCTATAAATGTAAATATGGGTAGGAAAAAAAATAAATATTACCTAAGTGGTAAAGCAAAGAGAGTTTATCGCATGAACGCTGCTCGAATGTTGTATTTTGAGGTTAATACTTATATTTTTGTAAGGTAATTTTTTGTTTGAGGCTGCCTAATAGGTTGCATTTTTACTCATTTACATTAGCCAAACTGATCATTTATACTTTTCTAGTTTCAAGTGAGAAACACTAAAAATGTAAAATATCAAGACCCAGTCGGAAAAGAATGTACAGAGTAGTGCAAGCACAGAGACCGCAAATAATGTCAGTCAATGTATTGTCCGAAAGCATGGGGTAAAAGTACATAATTAAGAAAAACCGAAATACTTCGGATGTGAAGTGATTGACCAGTCGGAGTAGTCTTGTGAGAATTTACATACACAGTACCTATCACCACTATGGGACAATCACCGACTTTTTAGTTTTTTTTTCTTTATTATTTATGCAATTTGCATTACGGCATCTTGTAAGACTCACAAGAACAAACATTTTCAGTTATATGAGGTTCTTTACGTACGATGCACCAATTAAGAAAAAAAATCGTTATCAATTCAATAACTTTTCGAACCATATTTTATAACGAATAAAGTATATAATTTATAATCTATAGAAACTAATATTATAAATAAGAAAAGTTTATTTAAGAAGTAAGCAATGCTCTCTGTGTTGTTCATTATTCTGCATCTGAGCTAGTTCAGTCAAATATAATCAAAGCCCGTACGGCTTTGATTATATTTGACTTATAGATAGGTGATTGTAGGTGACTTTGATTATAGGTATTATACATGTCTATATAAACAAAGCGTAGGTACTCGCGGCGCGTGGTTTGCTGCGAAACGAGCAAGGTCATTCGCGTCGTATTCGGCCTTAAGCACCACAGACTTTACGCTCAATCTGATACTTCCACACCTGTTACTAGTTATTCTAGCACATCATTAAGAAATGATGATGGTAATTATGGAGGCATTTTAGAACGGGTTCTTTTATTGGCTAATGAATTAAAATTTTGTTATTCTACTTCGTTGACTGACCTCTTTAGTTGTAAGTCTACTTACAACTAAAGAGGTCAGTCAACGATATTTCTTTTCAATTTGTGAAATGTTAATTACGATTAATGGGTCCGTGTGGCAGTGGCTGGGTTGTAGCACTGGAGGCCGCGAATAAGTATTTGTATGACCTACAAATATTTGTTCCTGGTCCGGATGAAATAAACAGACAAAATATTTTTTTATTTCACAAAATACTAGCGTAAAATAGCAGCGTAATACTGCTGTGTTTCGTATTGTGAATGTAGAGAACCGGAGAACCTTTTTTACAGGAAAGGACGCGTTCCATGTTAGCCCTCACGGGTGACAACGCATTTGCATTTTGATTCGTAATCGGGGATAGATGTAGATATCTATGGGCCACAGTAATCACTTACTATCAGGTGGACTGTGGGCTCGTTTATCACCCTTGTTCTATAAAACATTATAAACCTATCGTCTACATTTACAAGAAACTGCTTCAAACTTTATCCTGTTAAAATTAAAAAAATGGTTAAGGTAGGTCTATTTTTAAAAATAGCCTTTATAGGCTACTTGACATTACAATAGGCCATTTTAGGCTAATTTACACAAAAAAAAAATTAGACGAACCAAGACAATAATGATTTCTTATATTTACGCGAACACTACACATTGAAATAATACTAGTTTTACGGAATTTATCGCGTATATTTAACTTTTTAAATACCCGACGTTTCGAGAGCTTTACAGCACCCATAGTCACGGGAAGGACTGAGATGTTCAGCGTCCAGATGTCATAGTTAACCGCGGTTACCATAAATTTAAATTTAACTTTTGTTCCGATCTACACAGTATGAACTTATGGTATCATGAAGTCTTGCAGTTGTATGCTTGGGTTGGGATTTAATTTTATTCGAATTAGAATCGTTGTTCTTTAGCGAGGATTTGTGGTCTATCAAATCTGATGTAGTGACGGGGGCGATCCTGTACATGTTCACAGACTGCATGTTCTGCTATATGTTCTTTGACGCGGGTTTTAATTGATCTTTTAGTTTGTCCTATGTAGGAGAGACCACATTCACAATCAAGCCTGTACACTCCTGCATTACACTTTACTGATGGTAAAAACTGACCAATCTTCTTCGGCGGCTTGAAGTATGTTTTGATGGAAGCGCGCTTCAAGATGTAGCCTATCTTGTCAGTGACTCCTCTAACATATGGCAGTACAGCAGGTACACGCTCGACTGTGGCCGGCTTCACTCGTTCTCTGTGACGTAGGCGCGGGACCCGAAGCTTGTTGTCATGCAAAACTTGCTTGACGTGTTGGAGCTCGGCAGCCAGGTGTTTACTGTCACAGATCCCTCGTGCCCTCTGAAACAAAGATTTACCCACGGTAGCTAACTGTGAAGGATGGTGGTGAGAATCACCGTTTAAATATCTATCTGTATGGGTCTTTTTTTTATACACAGTATGGCTCAAGGTGTTATCAGGATGCCGAATTACTAAAACATCTAGAAAAGCTAAGGAATTGTTTGCCTCAAACTCTATTGTGAACTGAATTTTAGAATTTACAGAGTTAAGATGGTCTAAAAATGCAGTTACTTTATCTAAAGGTAGAATTGTGAAAGTGTCGTCTACGTACCGCTCGTAGAATCTTGGATTTATGGGAGAAGTAAGCAGGGCTTTCTCCTCAAAGTCTTCCATGAATATGTCGGCAACAATGGGAGATACAGGGGAGCCCATCGCCACACCATCTACTTGCTTGTAGAACTCCTCCTTCCACAATAGGTAGCCAGATGTAAGGCAATGTCTGAGTAATACTGCATATTCTACGGGCACGTTGTTTTCTTCCAGCCTTCTAGTTACAATTAAGATGCAGTCTTCAACAGGTAAGCATGTAAACAATGACTGCACATCAAAACTGACCATAGTTTCATTGTCTGCCAGACGTAGGTCTTTAATCTCGCTGACAAAATGGTAGGAATCCTTTATGTGTGCTCTTGTATGTCCCCTAAGCGGTGAGAATATTTTCGCTAAGTGTTGAAATAATCTGTAAGTTGGTGAATCGATTTGGCTCACTATGGGGCGTAATGGAGCAATGGAGGCTTGTGTATTTTTGGTAACCCATACAACTTTGGTGATTTGGAAGTTAAATATACGCGATAAATTCCGTAAAAACTAGTATTATTTCAATGTGTAGTGTTCGCGTAAATATAAGAAATCATTATGCATAAATATGTGTTTGACCCGCGGTGTTTTACATACGCGGTGTTCATCATTACAGCCCTTCACAAGTCCACTGCTGAACATAGGCCTCCCCCAAGTAATGCCACAAAGCACGGTCCTGAGCCACCTGCATCCATCGACTTCCTGCATATCTTACCAGGTCGTCACTCCATCTAGTGGGGTTCGCCCTACACTACGCCTACCGGTACGAGGCTGCCACTCGAGAACCTTTCTTCCCCATCGGTTATCGGTTCTTCGAGCTATATGGCCGGCCCATTACCACTTCAGCTTACTAATCCGTTGGGCTATGTCGGTCACTCTGCCTTACGGCCAGCAGTGAAGAACCACGTCTCAGATCCGTACGTCATCACTGGAAACACGCACTGGTTGTACAATCCAGTTTTTAGAGATTGAGGTATACCTGACGAGAAGATATGTCGTAATTTCCCGAACGCTGCCCAGTGCCATACGCGGTGTTACACACTTAAAATTGCTAAGGTCAGTCCTATTTTTAAATCCGGAAGTAAGACTTACCCAAGTAACTACAGACCAATCTCTATCTTGCCTGTTGTATCAAAGATATTTGAACGAGTCCTTTATAACCGCCTAAGTTAACACTTAATAAAAAAGAAGTTTTTAATTGACCAACAATATGGCTTTCGTTCCAAATCGAGCACTCTCACAGCTGCAGTAGACTTAATCACAAAAATTAAAACTCAAATCGATCAAAGGAATTTCGCTTAGGGGATTTTTATTGACATAAAAAAAGCATTTGACACAGTAAGCCATCATAAATTACTGAAGAAACTAAACAACATAGGCGTTACAGGCGGGGCCCTCGAAATGTTCACATCATTTTTACATAATAGGCGACAAGCTGTTTAAATGGATAACTTTACTAGCTCGATTATAAACTTATCCTACGGCTGTCCTCAAGGCTCAGTTATAATTCCATTACCGTTTTTAATTTATACAAATAATATAAACAACAAAGGGCTGACAGGGCACCTAACATTATATGCCGACGACACATGTCTCTTCTATTTCAATAAATCTATTCACAACATTATAACCTATGCTCAAAAAGATCTAGACTTACTCAGAGAATGGTTAAAATATAACCTGCCAACAATTAATATGTCTAAAACATCTTTCGTGATTTTTTCTACAAAGAATAAACATTTAGCAGAAACCTTTAGCAATATAATAAAACGTTCAACTCAGGGAACATATCTAGGTGTATTGGTAGATGATAAACTCACTTAGAGAATGCATATTGATCACGTCAAATCAAAACTGACGTCATTACTCAGTGCATTACGTAAAGTCGCAAACTGTATTCCGGAAAAGGTACGTACAATTATATACAACATAATAACATAACATGACATAAACACTCACGCCTGTCACTCAGAGGGGTAGGCAGAGACTACGGACTTCCATTTGGCACGATCCTGACATACCTCTTTCGCCTCCTTTACATCCATATATCTACGCATACATGCTCGTCGGTTAAGGGTACTTCTAACGTGGCCCATTTTCAAAATATCGCCAATTTGGTCGATAAACTTTTTTCTAGGGCGTCCCTTCCCGACTCGGCCGTTCACATCTGCCATATAAATTTGCTTTGTCACTCTTTCCTCATTCATTCTTTCTACGTGACCAAACCACCGAAGCATTCCTTTCTTAATCCTGGTCACAACATCATCTTGCATACCACATTTATCTCTTATCACGCAATTTCTCACCCTGTCATTCAGATTCAACCCTAACATATTCCTTAAAGACCGCATTTCTACAGCATTTATTCTACTTTTGTGCTTCTTCTGCCACACCCAGCCTTCACTACCATACGTTAAAGTAGGGACTAACACAGCATTATGAATTACCATACGTGCCTGTTTTAACACATTCTGGTTCTTCATAATAGAGTGCAGTGCCCCATTCACTCTATTCCCTGCATTTACTCGTCGTTTTATATCCCTATCATATCCCACCCATCAACCAACCAACCCATGATTAACTCGCCCATTCTTAACCCACATTCTTCATCTTTCAAAGTTTGCAAACACCGGTCCATAAATAGGTTGAACAGCCAAGGGGAAGCTACACAGCCCTGTCTGACACCTTTTTGGATGCCAAACCAGTCCGAGTAGACCCCATTGACCCTGACACAAGCACTAGAGTCCCTATAAAGAGACCTTAATGCCTGTATCAAACCAGCGCCCAACCCATATGAGTT
Organism: Parnassius smintheus behrii; assembly: GCA_036936625.1. Classification (NCBI taxonomy): domain Eukaryota; kingdom Metazoa; phylum Arthropoda; class Insecta; order Lepidoptera; family Papilionidae; genus Parnassius; species Parnassius smintheus. The sequence continues at coordinate 23,853,124 of JAUPFT010000029.1, read as the reverse complement.
CAGTGTTTGCCATAACGCATTCCTGTCCACTCTGTCATAAGCCTTTTCCAAGTCCATGAACGCACAAAAAACTTTCTGGTTTTTGGCCAAAAACTTCTCCGCAATCATGTGCATGGAAAACACTTGATCTGTACACCCCATTCCCTTTCTAAAACCCGCTTGCACATCCCAAATTTTTCCATCAGTTATATACAACTCTTTAGTTAAATCACATATCGAATATCTAATTGAGATATGGGGATCAGACACTAAATCAAATCTAAATCCACTTCAAAGGACACAAAATAAAATTATCAAAACATTATCCCAGTATCATTATTTAACTCCAACAAAAGTACTATACGAAAAAACTTACATACTAACCCCTACACAACTATACATTTATTGCACTTGCACTCTAATAAAAAATATTACCACTAATTCTATTCAATCAAACATACAATTACATTAAAAAAAAACAACACACAACTTAAGAAGTAAAAATAAACTACAATTAATAACTGCACGAACTTACTATGGCAATAAACCCTGTTGCTTGAGGGAGCACAGCTGTTATATAAATTACCAGATGACATAAAAGTTGCAATAACATGAAATTGTTTAAAAGTAAACTTAGGAAATACGTACGTACAGTGTAATCTTTTTTGAATACGTGGTATCTCATATGTATAAGTAAATAAGCTTAAACTATAACACTTCCAGCACTAGTGGTAGATGTGATAATATTACTTTAGTATAATAATTACTTTGTATTTCATTATAAGTGACCCATTGTATGTTCTTATAAGAAATAAATTTCTTTAAACCGAAAAATTCAATTAAAAAGTAGCAAACTTCGTCTAAGACAAGTTTAGCTTAATATGTTCTAAATGATTTAAGTGGATGATCCCCTTTGCACCCATCTATCAAATGCCCTGTATAATTAACATATTAAAATAATTATAGTATATTTATGAAAGTTTCTCACAGCATTTTTAATAGAAGCGGATTCATAAAGTTTACAGCTCACTACCGCAGGAATGAAAGTAGGCTCTTTTCTTGAGTGTCTCTTAATCGGTCCAGAAAAATCCGCTGTCGACAGTAACTTCCACAATGTGAACCTCACGGCTGTGAATTACTGATATATATATATATATATATATATATATATATATATATATATATATATATATATATATTACCTAAGGAATTAAAAGGTTAGTCTAATTTTGAATGTTGTTTATAAGTTAAATGTTGAAACAATAAAAAACAAAACCTTAAATGCTACAGACAGGTAAGAGTAGATTTTGTAAATCTTTGTCAGCATTTTTTTACATTAGTGTTTCGGGTGAATGGCACCCAACGTTCAGTGATACAAAGAGAAAAATTATAAAGTGTAACAGTGAGACTTTATGGACAACGTTACACTCTGTAGCAGAAATTTAAAACAGAAACTTTGATATATCTATTGCCTATACACGAGCAAACCCTAGTGTGAGGTAGGGGTTTTAGAAACTTGACTCTTCTGTTACTATCCATTTATGTGGATTACTAATAATTATTTTATTTTATTAAAAATTAACTGCCATTAACTTTGATCAAGCCTTTTGAAATAACACATTTTACAACAGATGCCATTATCAACAGATTCCACACAATTTAAAAATATTTCCATCGTCTTATTTTCTAAATCCTACTTTATGTACACATATATCAAATTTATGCAGTTGGGATCGCTTACCATCCTGATTATTGCTTTAACTATCGTTTAGTAAGGTGTTTAGAATAAAATGCCTAAAAAATGGCCAAACGCATTAACCGTTCCTTTTTAGTAATTCTGTTTTCCCTTCTATTGCTTTTGGTTTACAATACTTTTTTTTAAATATTACCTAATATCAGACAGTTCGCTATTCCATTGTGGTAAGTTACTTAATGCAACTAACTACTAACTATGCAGAAAATAAACAATGCAGAACTCGAGTAACCGGGTTCGATCCCCGCCGGCACCAATGAAATTGTTAATTGCAATTTTAAGTGCTGATTTCACCACGTGCTCGGCGGTGAAAGAAAACATCGTGAGGAAACCTGCACGTCTGAGGAATAAGAAAAAAAACATTTCGAAGACATGTGAAGTTCGCCAACACGTTTTGGGGCGGCGTGGCGGACACTTCTTTGCCCTAAAACACCCTCTCAAAAATGAGGGGAGGCCTGGGCCCAGCGGTGGGACGTATATAGGCTATAACTTTACTAACTTTTACAGGTACTTGAACAGGTATTTCGAAATTCGTTCACCGTTTTACCGATCACAACGAAACGTAGTTGCAATCGTTCCTGGCTTAACGCTTCTGCGAGGAAATTCTTCCAGAATTTGAGCCTGTTTCGGAGCCTCTTGAGTGTAGTTATCTGAAAATAATATAGAAGAATGTATATTTAACTATATTTGTTTTACGCGTTAGCTTGAAATTGACTATATACAATGTCAAATATATAATATCTATATTATAGCATTTATAACAATAATAGTCGATTGAATACACATTAGGCTAAGATAAAAATAAGGGTTTTGTACTAATTGCAGCGGGTTTAATTGTTATGAACGCATTAAGTACCAAATTTTGGGATATTTGACAAAAATCATAATTTACACGATAACTGGAAATTCTAAGATCTAAGTTGATCTGTCACCCCTCAAGACTTCTCATTGACCTGCATACCAGTAACAGTCAATTTTTCTAATAAATCAATAAAATCTCATCAGCGCCTAAAGCGTAATTATAGCTACAAACATGAATGAAGTGAAAAGAGAAATTACAATCCAACTGATGGCTTTATACGTAGTGAAGCCATGCTGTAGTTATATTAGTAGTACAGTTGTAGCACGAATGGGTCTGCTCGACCGGGGAAGGACCACGGTCTCACAGGATACCAGCGTAAAATAGTAGTTTAATGCTGCTGTGTTTCGTACGGTGAGTGTAGAGAACCGAATACCCATGACAACGCATTTGCATTTTTATTCGTAATCGAGGATAGATGTAGGTGTCTATGGGCCACAGCAACCACTTACCATCAGGCGGACTGTGTGCTCGTTTGTCTACCTATCCTATAAAAATGGCTGCAGCCAACTTTAAACCAAGAAGGTCACAGATGAGTCACCTCTGAGGCCTACTGAATGCCTCCCAGCCTGAAATCATACTGGCTGTGTAATGTGTATACTCTGCAAGCCGGATCACAGCAGTCAAAATCCTATTGACGATTTTCTACAAACAATATCTTCAAATTTGTCAACGAGTTACAGATTAAAAACTATTTCTTATCTGCCTTTGTCTATCAACAGGCCTTTCCATTGATATGAACAGGTTATGTAATATGTATATTTTATATAATTTATTTTGGTATAACAAATTAACTTCTTGTTATACTTATTTAAATGGGTTAAAATGTGACGACTGTGATTCCTGGAAACACATGCAGTGTTCACTGCAAAAAGGTAAGAGGTATTACCTAAACTCCCGGCTGTATCATGTTGAAAGAATCATGCCCACTTTCCACACATTCATTGACCTGTCACTTGATTTCTTTAAAAGGTCGCGTCTACCTACAACTACTGTTTTATAAAAACAATTATTGTTTGTAATAACATAATAACTTATCATCTTTTAGTTTAGAGGCCAGGGAAAAATGCTATTAAGTAAATAAAATTTTGAGGTTATAACAGCTGTCAGATAAAGTCTGTACGCTTATTTTTTCTTTCCACACCATAGTATAAAACCATTAAAATCGTATCTAATCATAAATTAATAAGTTATAAAAAGAAATAGGTTATTTTGAATACTAACAAAACAAAGGACGAATGAACAAGTTTTTCGTAAAACATGATTTTAATATATTTTGGCATAGCTTTTAGGCGTTTGAGCCATTGTAAAACTCGTTGCGTCTCCAAATGTCTATTAAGAATGGTAAACAAAGTAACATTACTTTTTTCCCTGGCTTAATATGAAAATTAAATTATATACGAAATAAGAAAAAATATGCAATTTTATAAGATATTTTACATCACTAGACACATTAGAAAATTTTCAGGTCAATAATGGACATGATTCTTTATTTCTGTACTTAAAATAGCCAAAACTTAATAAAAACACATTATTTAAAGATTACCTATAAAAGCTAACACTAAGGCATTCGCAGAGTATTGAGGAAACAGGGGCGACCGTCTTCTCCAACCGAGAGCGTTCGACTCCCCATCTGACGATATCATGAAGTTATACGGCATACACGATGTGTTTGTCGCCTGTAAAAATAATTACAAATTGAATTAGTTAGTGTTTATATCACTGCTAGTAGTCTTAAAAGAAACGCCCTCATCAATCACCTAATTTATCCAAAGTGGAGAGAATTTGCCGTAATCCCTGCGCTTGGAAGTTAGATTGTCGATCGCAATACCAGACGATGCTGCTTCTCTCGACGCTGCTTACCCACGCAGGTCTAAGAATCTTATTATAACGCCATCTACAGGTGGCCACAAGAATATGTTGTCATGCATTTACCAAGTTAGGAACTTATGTCTTTTACTATGCTTTTTTCCAAAATGTCCTCACTTGAACTCACTAATCGGTCAGCCCATTGAGTTTCATTAAAATCTATTTAGGCGTCTAAGATTGATTGTGTTATGAACACCCAAAAATATTCACAAACTTTCACATGTATAATTACACATTATAAGACTCTTATTTTAAAGCTTATAAATACGAGTGGCAGCTTCATACCGGTATGCGAAATTTTTAGGGCACTTTTCACTAGATGGAGTCACGACCTGGTAAGACATAATTGATGCAGCTTTCTGAGCCGTGTTTCGTGGCGATCCTTGGGAGAGGACTATGTCCAGCAGTGGACTTTCGAAGGGTTGTACGGATAATGAAGCACTGAATATGCTATACAGATTAACTGTTCCACGAAGCCCGGAGAAAAATTAAAACACACAGGAGGAAACATGGAGGTCAATCGTATGATGAGTGTAGAGAACCGGAGACCCTTCTTATGGAAACGAGATCATCTCAGTCTTCAGGGGTGACAACGCATCTGCATTTTGATTCTTCATTGAAGATAAATGTAGATGTCTATGGGCCACGGCAACCACTTAAAATCAGGTGGAGTGCCGTCTGATTATAGTGTTCAATTTATAATCAGACGGCAAATTGATATAAAGTGATTCTAAATATTTTTGATTCTAATATAAATTATTATTAAATATTCTGTATCAGCTCTTAAGTTAACTGTATCCACACGATCGCTAGCAACAGAGTTTAGCCTATTTAAAACCTACTATCTACCTATGAAAGACACGCTAAGTTCTTATAAGATTTTAAAACATATGACTTATAAAGACGAGTAAGAATAATATCAACATCTACAGATTTTAACAAAAATCGCAATGGATAAGCAAAGCAATCAAGTCGCAGAAATTTAATTGCCTTACAAATTACAAGTTTTTTTTTTTATTTATTTATTGTCCATAATTTTGTTACATTATCCAGTACAATACTAGCATATAAACCTCTAGGGGTTTATCTACGCTAGAGAGTCGTCTTATATAAACAAAGATGTATTAATATTAAATCACGTTATTCTAACAGAAGTACCTACTACAATAAGTATGGTTGATTTAACAAATATGATTTCAGTTTACTTTTAAACGGTTTGGATTTACCGTAAGTTTCTTGTAATTTTATTGAAAATTCATTAATAAAAGTAGGTACAAGATGGGCGAACTTTCTTGCTCCATAGAAATTTTTAGTTTTCGGAAGTACATACATGTTGGATTTATAAGCTATATTTCGTAGACTCACAGGTCGTTTTTTAACAAGTAGATATTCCGAATTATTAACTTCCGTCAGTATATTAAATTTAACTTTATCGAAAACATTTATGACTTTGCAATATTTAAAAAGCCCCTGGTCATTATCTATGTACTTATTTTTAATATGATTAGGCACTATCCATCGAAGCATTTTGCGTTGTAATGTGTAAATTTCCTGTATGTACGTTACATAAGTTCTACCATAACTACTAAGTCCATAACTAATGACGGAATCTCTAGAGCCATATCAAGTAATCTAAGTATTGCAGCACATACACACATGATCTTTATGCGCTCTCCAGCAGAATCGTTCATCAATAATCAGACCTGTGATTTTTGACATTTTCATGGAGACATTCATTGCTGTGGGAAATGATAATCGGTGTGGTAGCAACTTTGTTGTGAGATGAGTGTATGTGAACAAGTTTTGTTTTTTGAGCGTTAACTACTAGGCCGACATCATGTGCCCACTTACATAGCATGTCGTAACTTTCCTGCATTTCAGTTTGTGCTACATCCATACTACGATCGGCAATGACGATACAAGTGTCGTCGGCAAATTGATGTGGAGCCCTTAGTTATTGCATTTACCATATCGTTAACAAATAGCAAGTACTCAGTCGAACCCAGTATCGAACCTTGTGCTGTGCCGCGTTCAGTCGCAAACATATCACCTGTCTGGTTATATATTTTGACAGTGGTATAACGATTTTGGTGATAACTCTTAAGAAGTTCTGAGAACGGTCCTTGAATACCGCAGCGTTATAGCTTATTATATAATGTGTTAAAATTTAATAAATCGAACGCTTTACTAAAATCAATAAGTAATACTAAAATATGCATTTTATTATCTAAATAATTATTATAATTATTTATTTCATCAGTAAATTGCCGTAATAGTTGCGTTGTGCTTTTATTTTTTGAAAACCGAACTGTTTTGAATTTATTATATTGGATTTAATAAGGTAATTGTTTAATTCATTGCTCAAATAACGTTCAATTATTTTATTTAGGCAGGAGAGAATAGTTATAGGACGATAATTGTTAAAGTCATTATGTTTGCCTTTTTTGTAGATTGGTCGGATTACACCTATTTTTAGTAGGTCCGGATAAATAGACGTTTTTAGACATTGATGAATTAAGTATGTAATAAGAGGCACCATTGATTTCGAAATGTATTTTATATCACAAACGCGTATACCAACAAACCCGGGGCTTTTCTTATCATTCATTGTTTTAATAATTTTGGTAACATCAGCATCCGTAGCTTTTTTATTTTTACGGTTCTATCTGGATTAATTTCATAGGAACAGGGATCTAAGAGTGGCTTATTACAGTTTAAGCATATTTTTTTAACATTTATATCAAATTCTAAGCCAAATTTATTTGCTAATGTTTAAGGATCAATATTAAATGTTTTTTGTAATATATCATTAATACAACGTATTATTTTACCAGTTCAATTATTTATTAATTGCCAATGTTTTATTGGATTTCTAAAATTTTCGCAAATTTCTTTTTTAGTATTTTGATTTCGTAAAAATTGAGCATAATTATTCGTTTTATTTCTATATTTATTGTAATTTAATCTTTTTAATGAATTATTGTCATCTTTCCGCCAGATTTTAAATAATTCATCGCGTTTTTTACACATATATACTAGTTTCCTATTAGACCACTCACAACAATTGCGCTTACTAATAACTACAGTTTTTGTATACTTGCATTTATCGTATGCGCAATTCATTTGCGTCCATATGTAATTAACAATGTCGTTTGGATCGGAGTAACTCAACGGCAACTTCCAATCTATTAAATCGAGTTCACTACGAAGTTGTTTATTATCCAACTTAGTAGTGAGCTGCGGCGCGTTCTGAGCCCGTGAGTCACAGTTCGGATCCGCTCCGAGTCCGAGAATCGCACAGCCTATTATTTTATGGTCAGCTGGCGCGATGTTCACGCCGGCCGTATACACCTCTTTCTTGCATACAGTTCTAAACATGATTTTGTTATTCGGCTCCCGTATTTTTCTATTCTTGTGTATTGCGTTATACCACGGTCAAATCCTAATTCACAAAGTGTGTTAAGATAACTAGTGCTAATGGGATTTGTCTTCTTTGTATTTAAGTTCATGTCACCCATAATTATACAGCAAATTTTAGGTGAATGTTTACCAACAATATTAGCTAACTCATCAATAAAACGGACTTTGTTTGTGTCAGGTGGTCTATATACAGCATATAGGCCTACAGTGCCATTTTTGAAGTTTATTTGGCCATTCATACAATCGCATTCCTTAATTGATATTTGAAGTCTGCTAAAATGCAGGGATGAGTACAAGTATTTTGATAAACTAGATTCAACAAATGAATTAATTTAAGTGTAAGTGTAATGATTAAAAAACGAATGAGTATTTTTACAAAAGACTAGCGATCTGCCCCGGCTTCGCACGGGTGATATCTGGATTCTACAACAGTGCCACCTACCGGGTCCAACTATGCATATGACCTTCGCGGTGCAAGCAATATGTTGATAAAGTTTTATATTACTAGCGACCTGCCCCGGCTTCGCACGGGTGATATCTGGATTCTACAACAGCGCCACCTACCGGGTCCAACTATGCATATAACTTTCGCGGTGCAAGCAATATGTTGATAAAGTTTTATATTACTAGCGACCTGCCCCGGCTTCGCACGGGTGATATCTGGATTCTACAACAGTGCCACCTACCCGGTCCAACTATGCATATAACCTTCGCGGTGCAAGCAATATGTTGATAAAGTTTTATATTACTAGCGACCCGCCCCGGCTTCGCACGGGTGATATCTGGATTCTACAACAGCGCCACCTACCGGGTCCAACTATGCATATAACCTTCGCGGTGAGAGCAATATGTTGATAAAGTTTTATATTACTAGCGACCTGCCCCGGCTTCGCAAGGGTGATATCAGGATTCTACAACAGTGCCACCTACCCGGTCCAACTATGCATATAACCTTCGCGGTGCAAGCAATATGTTGATAAAGTTTTATATTACTAGCGACCTGCCCCGGCTTCGCACGGGTGATATCTGGATTCTACAACAGCGCCACCTACCGGGTCCAACTATGGAGAAATACATTAATTTTCGCCAGTTCTCTTCGTATTCGGCCTTAATAAATTTATTTATGTCGGAGCAATACACAGTTACTGTATAGTTGTAAATTCTGTTAGTTATATTTTTGAATACGAGCATATTCGTGTCAAATTATTACCTATTAACTCGTACCTACATCGCATTATGCTACATAATTATTCCAAGCTCCGTAAAGATTATAATTAGTTGTATCATAAATACAAGAACCTATTAGCGGAAAATATGGCGTATACGCTATGAGGCTCGTATAAAGAATTAATCATCAATGAATTGTTGAGTTTAATTGACGATAAAAAATTATCAATATCTACCAAAAATTGTCTGAAAACTGTTCCCCGGTTGTCACATTTCTTCAGAATTTTCAAGAAAATTGCTTTTTCATTCCCAGTGTTGACCGTAAAGTTAGGGAAAGTATAGAAAATATACAGTCCACATATTGGTGTCTAGACCGGGGCCTAGCGTGGACCCGTAATCTCAGGCATCATCAACTACCTTTTAAGAAGAGGCGTGTGTGTGTTTCTGAAGTAGGCGTTATCGAAGGGTGCGTCCACTGAGGTGTCTCGAACTCAACGTAGTGTTACTTACTTAGATCGACGAGTAAAGAACTGGAAGACTCGCTGGATTGCTATTGTGATACCCAGCACGAAGGGCTATTGATTCAGAACCAACACACCACCCTCTTTAATGGTCCTTCGCAACCGAATTGAAGAAATATTATATGAGTCAGGATCCCCTTTAATGGTCCTTCGCAGCCAAATGAAGACCAGCCGAATTGAGACCAGCGATTGAGAACCAGCGTTTAAGAGGATTGTTCAATGACCCTTCATTTGCATCTATAAGAAGCAGCTGTGAAAAGATATCCGTCTTGAATTTCGTGTCAAGAGGAAGACGCCCGAGCACCATATTGCTTCTGGTGTTTCGGAAGAAGACGCCTGAGCTCCTTTCATTGTTGGTGCATCAGATGTAGAAGGACGCCTGTGCACCATTTCTATTTCTGGCGTTTCAGAAGGGGCCCGAACATCTTTGTCCATTGTGACGTTTCGGAGCTTGAAGAAAGAAGGCCCGACACCGTTTTAAGTGTTGATGGTTGGAGCCGAGTCCCAAGCCAACGTAAAGGGTCTGCTGGAACAACGCTGGAGAACATATTGTTGCTGCCGGGAGATAGAAGAACCGGGATTGCTGCCGGGAGATAGAGAACCAGGGTTGCTGCCAGGAGTGCTCTGTGAAAGCACTCGTTGCTGCCGGGAGTACAAGATCTGTGGTTGCAGCCGGGAAAGAGGGCGCCTAGGCAAGGAGTCACCGGCGATAGACACCAACATACCAAGCACCGACACCTAACGGTGTTAAAGTCGGGGCTTGTGCTTAACGCCTTTCGAGGCGGTGCAAACTAACGAGCGAGTCTGCCTTTGAACAGCTCAACTGCACCGTTACGTCGTGCGTGTAGCAGGGCCTGTGAGTAGGCACGCCGAGGGGTCGGACTTTCCTCCCGTACCCTGAGCAACCTGTGAATCGTACGTCCACTGACGGGCAGTACCTACCTTTCCTTTCCTGCACAAACACCATCCTTGGGCAGTTCACCGCGGTTGGCTCCGTTCCAAGATTGTTAGGGAACGTTAGGGAGTGTTAGAAAGTGTAAGGATATTGTGATAGGGAGGTAGGATTTAGGACATGCTAACAGTTTCTATGCGTGCGTGCGCTACGAAGAAGGCACAGGAACAAGATGATAGGTTCGAGGGCACCAGGACTAGAATAGGGGTGTCAATAAAGGCCAAAGAAGCAGAATCATCAGGAGCAACCACAGCCACGACATCGGGTGGGGCTACCACAGAAACATCCACCAATACGTGGGATACAAGTAAGTCTGCAACAGCTGTGAGCAGCAGAACAGAGGTAACCGGTACGCGATCTAACGTCACGCAGAAGTGTATCGTGACAAGAAGTGAAGTGATTGACTTGAAGCCGAAAGTGACGGTCAAGAAGGGACCAAGGAAGCGGCATCAAAAAGGACAGCGACAGCCGACCAACCAGGGATTGGATCATATAACGGCAGTAGGACATCACGATCGGCCCGGCTGAGAGCAGAAATAGAAGCACAGATTAAGTTCGAACGCTCAGAGCTTGAACGACCTGAAGCTGCTGCAGTGCTAGCCAAGTCACAGTTTGAGCTAGCACGTCTCAATCGGGAAGAGGAGATCGACTCGAGAGAGGTTGATGAGGAGCATAGTGCTCAAATGGAACCATTCGTAAGGAATTGGGGTCAACACTCAATTATGAGTGCATCAGTTGGCGAAGTGCAGCCAGACGTGGCTGATAAGGAAGCGTCTAAGGAATCACGCCACTTAGAAGCGGGAATTGGACGCATTTTCATTCGCAATTGACAAAACCACACACGAGTGAAGTGTTAGTGTCGACCGACGCAATTGTGAATGCGATCAAAATGGCGGGAAAAGATAAGACTTCAGACTCGTATTCTCCATGAACTACCGGTCTTCGATGGAGACGCAAGTGAATGGATTGTATTCAAGATGGTTTTCGAAGACACGCGTGAGTACTTTTCTGGAGTGCAAAACATGGCACGCCTTAGGAAGGCCTTAAGAGGAGCCGCCAAGGAAGCAGTAAGGTCGTTATTATTTACGGTATATGAATCCGATGAAATAATAAGTTCATTAGAAAGGAGGTTCGGTAGGGTTGAGATGCTCATTCTATCCGAAATTGAAAATGTAAACAAAATGCCAAAAATAGCGGAGAATGGCAGGAACATCGGCACCTTTATGTACGGCAAAGGTATGAACATGGTTGCATCTATACGTGCACACACAGTCATAGTTAGCCCGGCTATTTATAAGATAGAATAATTTAGAAGATTTATATGCAAGTGATGGGACAGGTATAGGTACCTATTTTTCCTACTACTATGTCAGTGGAGAGTAAAATTTCTACTGAATTCATTGCGGTTTGATGATGCTACTACGCGACAAGCTCGTCGTACTCTAGATAAAGCTGCGCCAATAAGAGAAGTTTTAGATATGTCTACACAAAACTGTCTTTTGCCATATTCAGTGGGAGAGAACGTTGTAATCGATGAGATGATGGTTGGCTTTCGAGGAAAATGTCCTTTCCGACAGTACATGAAATCAAAACCCGACAAATACGGAATTAAACTTTATCCACTAGTAGATGCCGCTACGTTTTAGGTCCTAAATATTGAACTTTATGCTGGCAAGCAGCCTGAAGGCCTATATCAGTTGAATAATGCTGCGACAGACGTCGTGAAGAGGCTAATTACACCAATTTCTGGCACTGGCAGAAACCTTACAATCGACAATTGGTATACCAGTGTGCCGCTGATGAACGATTTGGCCAAGGATTATGAGATTTCTGTTGGGGGTACCATGCGTTAAAACAAGAAAGAAATACCTCCTTGCTTTATAAATAAAAACCAACCTGAATATTAAAATATTCAAGACAATTTGGATTTTCAGATACAGCTACACCCGTATCTTACGTGACTAAAAAGAAAAGATCTGTAGTTCTCATATCATCACTTCATTGTGCTGTAGAAATTGATGAAAGTGCAAATGAAAAGCGCAAACCCAGCATCGTTACTTTTTACAATAAAACAAAGGGGGGTGTCGATGAAGTCGATAAAAAAGTTAAAATGTATTCAGTTTCAAGAAAGAATAATAGATGGCCATTGACACTCTTCTTTCGTCTTCTGGATATTGCAGGAATAAATAGTATGGTGATATTGAGAGTAAATAATGTGACTCTACGGAAAAGGCGAATGTATTTACGGGCATTAGGCACTGAATTAACAAAAGAGTACGTCCAAAGAAGATCAACGATGTTAGGCCTTCCAAGAAAACTAAAAAGAAACATAAGGAAGCAATATGGAGGATAGTGCTGCTGATACAGAAGCAGGCAGTTCTGGCACATGCAGAGGAACGTAGTGTAAATTATGTATGAAAAATATTTGCAGAAATTATACAACATTTATTTGCAATCCATGTTATATGGACGAAGAAACTGATTCTGATGAAAACTAAACCTAAGTTAATTAATTTTTATTCTTATTTTGTACTTTTTATTATTAGACTAGGTATATAAACTAGTCTGAGATATGTAAAAGGGTTTTGTGTTCCTAATTTTTGTTTTCATTCAAAGAATGTTTGAGTTATGTTAATTAATTTATTAATTGTTTCTTTTTCATAATTTTAATTACTTTTTTGACAAATCAGACTTTAAAGACAATGATAATATATTATCTGAGTACAAATAAATAAATAAATATTGAATAATAAGTGCTTTATTTCTCTTATTCATCCCATAGGTCTTTTCGGTTACGCACGCCCGCACCCGTTACAAATGACCGCGCGCCCGCTTGAAGGATATGGACCCAAAAAAGGAAAAAAATTATGTGTGTTTCGGACGGCAGGGACACGTCCAGTGCCCGCAGTCGCCCTGGGACAATCTCCCACTTTATGACGTACGTTCCTTGCCTAGTGCTGGTGACGCACGTCCCACGCACCCTGAACGCGTATGTATAGTACGACCCTACTAGGACCCCGAGAGAGATAGAAGATCAGCCGAGAGGAGGCAACTAAAACACCTTTTTCCTAGGTAGCTTCTTGTTCCTTAGGTTTCGGCTTCCTTTTTCCTTATTGTTGTAGCCTTCACAGAGTACCTTTGTATAAACTGAAATAGAGACCAATCTTCGACCTATAAATGGCAATGCATAACTAGCGCCTCTCGTATCCATAGTTAGCAACTTTATCGTAATATCTATAAATATAAGCTTATATATACATATGCCGTATATATAGCACCTACGTATATATGCTTGTTCTCATCACAGCTATTAATACTTAAAATCAAAATAAATAAAACTAACATTATATTTACAGGATTTATTAAAAAACAGCACACAAATACAATAATAGTTATGACAATAATAAATATCAGTACATTTATTCAACTTAAATATAGAAATTAATGAACAGCCTGAAACAAAGATAAGAACTAAATTTAAAAAATTAAATATTGTCAATCTGCACTCAACTTCTTATATTATAATACGTATTTAAAATGCGTCAAGAATAAAATTGAGATCGTTTGGAATTGAAATAAATTTGAAACCAATCATACAACATATCTCATTTTATATATATATATATATATATATATATATATATATATATATATATATATATAAAATGAGATATGGGCCGAATATTCGTTTCATATTCGGTATTCGGCAGCTTTACCGAATATTCGTACTCGGCCGAATATGCGGCTAAATCACCGAATATTCGTTTAAGTGGTACTAAAAGTTTAAGTAATGTCATGTCTTTCATAATTTTACTGTTGAAAGTATATTTTATTTATGGGTTAAATCAACTTGAAATGATATGTTTTCGAGGTACTTTAGATTTATTTCCAATTATAGCAAATAGAAAGCTTGATAAACTGTTTTTGGAATCAAACAAAGAAACTCTAAATTACATTAGTACATTTCACTTTACTTTGGTCGTCAGTTTTTCTATATAATCCTGCGCGCTTTATGGTAACAAGTTTCGATATAAATTGGTTAGTTACAGAGGTGATCCCGTTGAATAATGTTCGGCCGAATATTCGGTTCGGTAAAAGTTTTACCGAACTTTCAGCCGAATATTCGTATTCGGTGACAACCATATTCGGCCTATATCAAATTAAACTCAAATCCAATCTTGAATATTTGTTTTTCTTAATCTTTTAAGATTAAATTGAAATGATAGTAAAATTGAGGTCCTTTGGAATTGCGGCGATTTATAATTTTTGAAATGAATTTTAAACTAATTGCCAATCAAGTAAGCAATTCTGCATATTGTTCCATTAAAATCGAATCGAATATTGACAAAAAAAATTCAAGCAATAATATTTATATAATAATAAATATTTGAAAACAAATATTAAAGCAGTATGTTAGCAATAAAGACGTCTTAAACTCACATAATATAATAATTTATATCAAATAATTTAAAGCTCAAAATAAATTATGCTTCTTTGTATTATTTCTAACACCTTTTTGAATAAAATATGTAATACAAAAAATTATGTGCTGTATTGTACCCTGTAGTGTAATAAGTCATGACGGCGTAAGAGAATTTACTACTCAATGTCGTCCCGTGGGTGTCGTAAGAAGCGACAGAGATAAACTAAAACATGAGCTATGCGTAGCAGCCTCTTCGGAAAAAATACGCTGCCGTTGCCAACCCACCTGATATACTGTGGCAAATATTCCCATAGTATCACGCATAGAATACCATAATACATACATAATAGAACGGGGGAGTGGGCGGAGCCCGTGTAGCCACTAAAATGTCACTAATACCTCAATTCACGTATAAATAACAACACGATATGTGTTTTGACGTTTAGAATGGTTTTCAAATTTTGCATGCAAATTATTTAGAGAATGCCCAATTGCACCCTATTTACAAATAAATATGTAAGTTTAACACGTGTGTGTTAAACGATTTTTTAATGAGATTCACTCTGTCAACACAGCGAATCGTGTTTGTCGACGCCCTTCCTCGTACAAAATAAAGTTGGCAGCCATTCTATTGTGTATTATAGTATTCTATGGTATCACCAATCTTTAGCAATAGACTTTGCGTTTAAAAATAAATTATTTGATGAATATTGTAATAATGCATTCTATAGACTCATAGAGTATATCTAACCTATTCAATAACGACGTATCTGATAATTATAAAAATACATTTGTATAAAAAAAAATAAGATTCATTAATCTTATTTTTATAATTTGGTGGTTCGATTGAAGCGTATTTATTAATACATATCATTGATAAATCAGTTTAGAACGCAATTGTAACAGTAATTAAATATTATTAACTCATTTTGGTAGCAACAAGAGTAATTATTTCTTTCTTTTAAAAAGTTTACTTCTTAACCTTTGGGCTTTAATTCGGAAATAGTTCTCATCATCATCTACTTCTTTTCTCCCCGCTAATATTCTATTAATATTTTTAAAACTATTAAAAATCAGACAACGCATCACAATATTTATCAAATAATCAACTAATTTATTTTTATGCACATTACATTTCATAAAATCAAAATCAATTAAAGTATATAATATGCTTGTTTTCATAATTTCTTTTAACAGATCATTTTCAAAATTGTCCTTTGAAATATGATTGATTATATCCCGCATATCTGAAATTGATTAAATCAAATCATTGCAAGGAATACAAAGCCACCTGCATATTCTCTGTATTTTACGTATTCTATTTCATCTTCAGAAAATAGGTCATATTTAGTTTTTTTATTCTTAGAAAAAGGGCTTTGTCACTGAAGCGATTATGACACCCTGGTACAACAAAATTTTTAAATAGGATAAATACTAACAAATAAACTTATTAATTATTTAATCTCTTATTTACTAACACAAAGTTTTTGGCATCATCTGATAACGGGTCTGAAAAAATACTATTATTGGGCGCGTTTGGCAGAAAAAAGCGCTAGCAAGCGCTTGTAAGCAAAATGGCGATCGTAAGCGGTAAGCGCTGTCAAATCGTAAGTGGCTATTTTCCTCTAGGACACGAAGTTAGTTTTAACCGGGGAACCTAACCTAATTTAAATATATGTTTGTAAAGTATTCATATTAAAAACTTAATAATCATGAATTTTTAATAACATGTATATGTTTATTCATGTCATTATATTACTTAAAACTAATAATGCACAAAACAACTCATAAACTCTACTTCAAAACAAACAAATTAAATAAGCAAAATGGCGGATTGTTTTAGCGCTACTGAAGTTAGCAAACGTGTCCTGGCCGAAAACTGTTTAGTTTCGCCATTTTGCTTACAAGCGCTTGCTTGCGCTTTTTTCTGCCAAACGCACCCATTGTCTACCAAATCTAAGAAATACATTTTGACGGCTGTCAGACTTATTGCACCAAGTATGCCAACCAAAAAATGGAAACGTACAAAATTCGATTCTTTAAAAAAATCGATAACTATTATTTAGAGTTGGTAATCATTTACAGTTTGGTTTGAATAATACCAGAATAAATAAAATTATATACGCATAATTTAAAACACAAGATTGATCAGTTTCTTCTTATTTGTTGTTACTGCTTATTTCTAGAGGCACATTTATAAAAATTTAAGATTGAAACTAGACTAAAAATAAATTTATTCAATCACTTTCAATACAACTAGTTGAGCTATCGTTGTTTAGATTATTATTTGATTTTCGAAAATGCAGTCAAAATTAATGTCTCTTTCAAAGTCATCCATAATCAATTTTTTTTTTTGTTTTTTATAAGTACCACCTTTGTCCAATCATTTTGCGATATGGACACATGCTTCTACGAATATATAAGAAATAGTCCAAGGTTAAAGCTGAGCAACAAAATAAGAAGACAAAAACACAAAATTATGCATAGTAAGCTCCCGAAATGGCGGAAGATTGAAATTACGTAGTAGTTTTTTCAGCACGGCCTTGTATATGAATTTTTTTGCTTACACAAATTTGCGTTCACAAATTTAAAAAAAACTTGTTTGGTCATGATTGATGAATTTTAAAATAAAATTAAGTTGAACAAATCATACATTACAAAAATAACGATTCCATTATTTGAATATTTTTACCGATAATCTGAATATTTTTGCCGATTATTCACATAACAATGAATTTTAATGATCCAAACACTACGGTAAGGTGCATAGCGACATACCATTGAAACGACGTCAAGTAAAAAAAGGTGATACTGGATATTTTTTTAGTATCTTGCTTTGTTTGAAAGATGGGAATTTAAATTAGTGATAAAAACTATACACAAGGTAAAGAAATATACATAACTTCATAATTCTTCGGATTTACGGAAAAGGTTATTTTAAATGTCGTGAGTACGCTTGAGCAAAGTTATTGCGAAATGATTAATGGGAAACGTCAAAAAGTATTTCTTAGATTTGGTTGACTATAATACTGCTAATCAATGACAAATGTAAAATACAATTTTTTCTTTCTATGGAGTTCTGGGCACATTCTATCAAAATGTGATAAGCATCATCGTTAACATTGCAAGTTGAACAGTTTGGTGAGGTAGTTTTTCGCTTCAAGTATAAAAATTTATTGCATGGAATGTGCCCAGATCTGAGTCTTAATGCTATTACAGTATCGGGTCTACACAATATTCCGTTATCTATCCAGGTTGAGCGCATTGGGTACGGCTGGATCGTACGGTACCATATACCCCTTTCTTCTGCTCTTTCGTCAATATATTTCTTCCAAAGGTCATAACAATATTTTATTTTAATAAAGGTATATAATTTTGAAATGAACGGGGAAATATTAATAAAATAGCCGAAATAGGTTGTTTGGCAAAAATATCAGCTTTTTCATTACCCTCTAAGCCAATGTGCGAAGGTATCCATTGTAAATATACTATTCTGGAGTCAGTCTGTAACTTAACTAGAAGCTTTAAAATCGAATATGCTACTGGTAAGCCTCGAAAAACCGAAGTACACCGAGCAAGGTGTTGAAGCGCACTCCTTGAGTCTGTTAAAATAATATTGCATATTTACAGTTAACACAATGTTTATATTTAGTTTCATTGTAATTGGCGTGAGGTTTATTTCTAAAATTTTTGTGAAATCAAATGTGCTTGTTAACGATGCCTATAAGTTTTCAGTAACAATGAGTGTGCACAGCATTACAATAACCTAGCTCGCAGTTTTCACCATGAGTGTGGACACTACTTAAATTATTAATCAAAAGGGTAGCAAAAGCTGACTCATATTGGTCACAAGTTGGATTAATATTACGGCATCCATGGCGTTTAACCGATCTAAAGAAATTTTCCAATAGGTCCTGATTTAGATGACGCAACCAAACTGATGTAATGCCAAAATCAATTTCAATTTTTTTTAATAAAACTTCCATCCCTTCTAGTGTCCACACCCAATTGTTTACAGTTGGAATAAATTCTACCAGTGGAAGATAAACATCATAGACGCAAAAACTTTTTTGGCATCCATACATGTTTTGTGATGTATGGAGTGAGCTGTTGCAGGTCCAAGTAGAGTTTTGGCATCTTTTCTTTTAAAACTGCCATTAACTGAGTCGAAAATATTATCCATAAAAGCAGCAGATCAGCATCTTCGTACTCTTCTCGAAGGATACTCTATGTCTTTTTCTTGTCTGCCAATGCTCCTCCTTAAAATCAGAAATTAAAAAAAATTATCAACCAGTTTTGTTTAATATAGAAAAAAAAAAGAAACAATTATTGCAACACCCCACAAACATCATTAAGTATTTATTAGTGGTTGCGAATTGACTTTCCTGAATCTAATAATTTTAAATTTATTGACCAATAATTTAATGCAAATTTTGGTACCCAAGAGAAGGCGGTGAGCTGAAGTTAGGGAAATTTGGGGTAGGGCATCGGAACCATAGGGGCCAGCAGCTGGCTGACTTTATGGAGAAAGAGGGACTCTTTATGATGAACTCTTTCTTCCAGAAGCGGCCCCACAGGAAGTGGACCTGGTCGAGCCCCGACGGTTCGACAAAAAATGAGATTGACTTCATTATGACGACCAGACGCCAACTGTTCAGTGATGTCTGAGTGATCGCAAGGGTGAAAACCGGCAGCGATCACCGATTGGTTAGAGGCACACTGAACCTAAACGTTAAGTTGGAGAGGTCTCGTCTAATGAAGTCAACGCTCCGTCCCTCTCGTGCTCTAATCCAAAATGCAGAGACTTTTCAGCTCGAGTTACGTAACCGCTTTCAGTGCCTAGAAGATTGCAATGCAGTGGACGATGGACGAATGACAAGCTCGTGGAAACTGTCCATGCGGTCGGAGCTAAGTTCTGCAAGACCCGCCGCAGAAGAACACAAAAACTCTCCGATCACACTCTTAATCTCATGGCTGTTAGACGGGAGATGAGGCTGCAATTAAAAGCAAAAAAATTCAACAGATTTGACAGCATACAGGCAACTGAACAGACAGATCTCCAAATGCATGCGGCGAGACTTACGCAACTTTAATACTGCTCGTATTAAAGAAGCGATCGAGCGGAACCAGGGCTCCAAAGTCTTTGCCAGAGATCTGTCTGCCAGAAAGAGCCAACTGTCAAAGCTGAAGACTGAGTGTGGCAGCATCATTTCCGGGACACCTGAGATTTTGAGTGAGATTGAGAGGTTCTATGGGCAGCTGTACACATCATCGTTGGAGCCACACGCAAGTGTGAGTAACGATTCAAGAGCAAGTCTTACCCGACACTATTCCGATGATATACCGGACGTCAGTCTGTACGAGATTAGAATGGCTCTCCAGCACCTTAAAAACGGCAAGTCCTCGGGCGAGGATGGAATTACAGCGGAGCTTCTGAAAGCGGGTGGAACACCGGTACTTGAAGTCCTTCAGAAGCTCTTCAATTCCGTCCTCCATGGTGGCACTACTCCGGAGGCGTGGAACAGAAGTGCGGAAGTCCTGTTCTTTAAGAAAGGCGACAACGCTCTCTTGAAGAACTACAGACCGATTTCCCTTCTGAGCCGCGTCTAAGTGCTGTTTTCGAGAGTCATTACGAATCGTCTCGCACGCAGACTCGACGACTTCCAGCCTCCCGAACAAGCCGGTCTCCGAAAAGGCTTCAGTACCATAGACCACATACATACCCTGCGGCAGATTGTACAGAAGATCGAAGAGTACAATCTGCCACTTCACCTGGCGTATGTGGACTATGAGAAAGCCTTTGATTCCGTCGAATTTTGGGCGGTGCTACAGCCCTTCAGCGGTGCCAAGTTGATTGTCGGTATATCGAAGTGCTGAACTCTTTGTACAGTAGGGCTACGATGGCTATCCGAGTACAGAACCAGAGTTCGAAACCTATCCAACTGCAGAGAGTGTAAGACAGGGTGACGTTATATCGCCGAAACTCTTCACCGCTGCTTTGGAAGACGTTTTCAAGCTACTGGACTGGAAAGGATACGGTATTAACATCAATGGCGAGTACATCACTCACCTTCGATTTGCCGACGATATAGTCCTTATGGCAGAATCGCTGGAGGACCTTAGCACTATGCTCAATGATGAACATGGACAAAACAAAGATCACGTTTAATGTCCATGTCACACCTATGCCGGTTGTTGTTGGGAGCACTATGCTCGAAGTTGTTGACGAGTACGTTTACCTGGGACAAATAGTCCGACTAGGTAAGTCCAACTTCGATCGAGAGGTCAATCGACGGATTCAACTCGGCTGGGCAGCGTTCGGGAAATTAAGACACATCTTCTCGTCAGGTATACCTCAATCTTAGAAAACTAAAGTTTACAACCAGTGCGTGTTGCCAGTGATGACTTACGGATCAGAGACGTGGTCCTTCACTGCTGGCCGTATGAGAACGACTCAGATATGAGGATAACTCATATCTGAGTCGTTCTCATACGATAAGAGATAGACTCAGAAATGAGGATATCCGCAGTAAAACCAGAGTGACCGACATAGCCCAACGGATTAGTAAGCTGAAGTGGCAATGGGCCGGCCATATAGCTCGAAGAACCGATAACCGATGGGGAAGAAAGGTTCTCGAGTGGCAGCCTCGTACCGGTAGGCGTAGTGTAGGGCGACCCCCCACTAGATGGAGTGACGACCTGGTAAGACATGCAGGAAGTCGATGGATGCAGGTGGCTCAGGACCGTGCTTTGTGGCATTACTTGGGGGAGGCCTATGTTCAGCAGTGGACTTGTGAAGGGCTGTAATGATGATGATCATGATGATGTTTTAGACTTTAGATGTAAATTTAATCCTGGTGACAACTGACAACTGCTCCCATGCCGGTCAGTCGTAACAGTGTATTGTATTATATTATTTACTGATATTTATTGCCTTAATACCGTTTTGTTTAGTAAATATATGAAAAAAGTTTATAAAATATTTAAAAATCAGGAGTGAATTGTGTGTGTGTGTATGTTTTAAGTGAGTAAGTTATATAACATTTAAATATTTTTAATTTTGACTATTAAGTTTTTTTGTGCTTAGACTTTTTAATTGATTAGACGAGAACTGGATAGATTTTCAAGATTTCGCGTAAACCCAGTGAGGTATGGATTAATTTTGACAAAAAAGAAAACGCTCTTGGAGTTGCAGTGTGTAAATACTGCAGTCAAAACATATCGTATATATCAACAACGGGTAAATTAGGAGCTCATTTAAAACGATCTCACGCTTCAATTTATTTAGCGTAGTTAGATTTGCGTTTGTCGTTTTGTTAACTTATAAAACGAAATCTAAGTACGCAAACCAATTGGCGTGGCTAAGCGATACTGAAATCGGATTTTTAAAAACTGATTTTGAAATCGATTTGGAAATCTGAAATCGGATATATATCGGTTTGCGTTCAAATCCAAAAACGCCCATGCCTAATTCTATCAGTCAACTATTAAGCTAAACAGAGGAACATATAAGAGGTGCTGGAGCAATAATCAAAATAGAAAGGGCTTTTTTATAGAATAGGGTGACAAACAAGCACACAGTCCACCTGATGTGATGTCCACCTGAGTGGTTGCTGTGGCCCATAGACATCCACATCTATCCTCGATTACAAATAAGAATGCAGACGCGTTTTCACCCGTGAGGACTAAGATAGAATGCCTCGTTTCCAGTAAAAAGGGTCTCCGGTTCTCTACACTCACCATACAAAACAGTAGCATTAAGCTACTATTTTACGCTGGTATTCTGTGAGAGCGTGGTCCTTCCCCGGTTGAGCCGATCCATTCGTGCTACAACTATACTACTGATATAACTGCAGCATGGCTCTACCACGTAAAAAAGGGCTGATAAAATACTAACAATGATATTATCATTACTAATATTGCCCTTAACCACCAGCTTAAAATGCTTGTGCTAGGAACGGTTCACGAGAGTAGTCGAATGGCGGATTCGATTTCACGACCTTTTGAGTTCGCGGCCCGTACCCTGCCATTAGGCTAACGTAATGATACCAATGATTTCAAAAGGAAAGATTCTTCATACAAGAAAAAGTAGCGCATCTGCCATAATACAAACGTCATAACACGACGTAACCAGGGTCGGATTTCGTAGTATAAATTATCCTATTTATACCATTATTTCATAATGTGCAGTATGCAGTATCTTAATAACACTAGGCAAATTGTAATTCGTCATCGCACATGTGTAAACATTGTTTATAAGTCTTATCCTATCCATTTTTACCAGAAGCTTGATGGCGGCAGCAGCTTCTCTCAGTTTGTGTGTTGAAATGAAAACAGAATTTTAAAATACTTTCTATGTCAGAACAAATATGAAATATATATCATATTATCAAATATTAAATATAAATAGTTATCATCTCTCAATCATAATAAAACATACCTAAAAACATTTCAGCCCTTTTCTTTATAACTACAGGATTAGTTGATATCACAGGATCTTGCATTGGAGTAACTGGATCTGAAACATTAGTTAATTTTCTTTCAGCAACATGCTTCACTTCTATAATTATTCCTTTGCTACTTTATATTATTGTATCCTTTTTGGGTGCCAGATTTAGTGGAGATGACCATGGACTCTTTGAAGGCCTTGCTGTTCCATTTTTGAGCATAGCTTCAAATTCTGCCTTCGCTATTTTCAATTTGTCAGGAGCCAATCGCCTTGGTGCACAAGAAACTGGAGGTCCTGAAGTTGTCCTAATATAATCAAGAGTATTATGAGTAGGAAGTATGTGCGTGCCTAAAGGGCGAGTTATATCAAAAGATTGTGATACTTAGATTCACCGGAAATCGTTTTTACCGACGATATGCCGTTTGACGAAAGAGCTGATGTGGCAGAAGCTGATAAATTTGTACTGCTATCGATGAGACGTCGATTCCGGCAGTCAAAAATTATGTGGTAGAATGATAAAAAATCAACACCTATTATGGCCTTATTTACATCAGCGACTACAAATCGCCAGCTGAGATCGCGCCGAAGACCTAAGTCTAAATTAAAGTGTACGAACCCATACGTAGATATCGGCGTTCCGTTGGCAGCAAAAAGTTCGTACGTCGTTTGCGGTCGTCTCTGCTTTGTTGCGGCGCGGGGAAAAACGCAGATGTCGCTACCTGTGTCGACTAAGAATTGCTCTTTTGTTCGTTGATCCGAAACAAACAGACGACCGGATAAACTAAGGCAATCGTCTGTCGCCATTAACGACTGCCTTGGGAGTTTCCCTGTTTATAGTCGCATGGATTAAAGCATATTTTTGCTTTGTCGCCGTACTTGTGGCGATAGAAACAAATGGGAAATTTTTTATAATTGGATTGAGATCGACGAGACCTACTGTTTTTACGTTGGCTGCGACTGTAACGGTTCCTTGAACGGGATCTACTCCTGCTGTCCTTAACTGCTTGCACCTGATGAGTGAGTTCAGCTATTTGTTGAGTCATTTTGTCTAGCACAGCAACCGATATTGCGTTTGTTGACACGACTTGTGGCACAGTAGGTACGAGGTCGTGAACTTTAACTGCCAAGTCTGCAAGTGCTTGCAGCGTTGAGTCTGGTTGTGACGCTATGACAGTCTGTAAGTTATTTGGTAACCTACTAGCCCAAATTGTTCTAATAAAATCATCAGGAACATTAGGACCTGCTAAGTGTTGCAAATACCTCATAAGTTGTGAGGGGCGGCGATCACCAAGCACCTCGTGCATCAGTAGTTGCTTTACTTCCTTTTCTCTTGATTCTGACAATCTTTTAATCAGTTCGGTCTTTAATTTCTCGTATTTGCCCTTTTCTGGCGGTGAGACGATAATGTTCTTCACTTCAGCTGCGTAGCGATGGTCCAGTTGTGAAACGACATAAAAGTATTTGGCGTCATCATCTTTTATTCCAGAGAGTGCAAAATTGCCTTCTATTTAGGCAAACCATACGCTTGGTTCTTCTGGCCAAAACGGGGGCAGACGTACTCCGACGCGACAAATGTCGGAAGGTGTAAATGACTCCACCCCGTATGCGCTACTTTCTCCTGCTTTATTAGTGTCGTTGGTTTTTGCCATTGTTATGAATGAGCCTTTGATGAACTATTTTATTTAGTGTCCAAACTTCCGGCCTCACCTGTGTAGTGAAATTGGTGGATAACATTATACGTTTCTGTTAATAAAACACATTATTTAAAGATTACCTATAAAAGCTAACACTAAGGCATCCGCAGAGTATTGAGGAAACAGGGGCGACCGTCTTCTCCAACCGAGAGCGTTCGACTCCCCATCTGACGATATCATGAAGGTATACGGCATACACGATGTGTTTGTCGCCTGTAAAAATAATTACAAATTGAATTAGTTAGTGTTTATGTCACTGCTAGTAGTCTTAAAAGAAACACGTAATTTATCCAAAGTGGAGAGAATTTGCCGTAATCCCTGCGCTTGGAAGTTAGATTGTCGATCGCAATACCAGACGATGCTGCTTCTCTCGACGCTGCTTACCCACGCAGGTCTAAGAATCTTATTATAACGCCATCTACAGGTGGCCACAAGAACATGTTGTCATGCATTTCCCAAGTTAGGAACTTATGTCTTTTACGATGCTTTTTTCCAAAATTTCAACCTCACTTGAACTCACTAATCGGTAAGCCTATTGAGTTTCATTAAAATCTATTTAGGCGTTTAAGATTGATTGTGTAATGAACACCCAAAAATATTCACAAACTTTCACTGTCAAGAGGATAGCCAGTACAAGTAATTCCAATTAAAAGTAATGTTGTAGTAAGTAATAAAATAATAATTATTCACGGATTCGAAGAATACCTCTGTTCTGAAAGAAATCATCAAGACACTATTTTTTCCAAAGTATAATAATACGATAAATACAGGTTGTACAATGGGAAAATAATACGATAAATACAGGTTGTACAAACACATTATAAGACTCTTATTTTAAAGCTTATAAATACGAGTGGCAGCTTCATACCGGTATGCGAAATTTTTAGGGCACTTTTCACTAGATGGAGTCACGCCCTGGTAAGACATAATTGATGCAGCTTTCTGAGCCGTGTTTCGTGGCGATCCTTGGGAGAGGACTATGTCCAGCAGTGAACTTTCGAAGGGTTGTACGGATAATGAAGCACTGAATATGCTATACAGATTAACTGTTCCACGAAGCCCGGAGAAAAATTAAAACACACAGGAGGAAACATGGAGGTCAATCGTATGATGAGTGTAGAGAACCGGAGACCCTTCTTATGGAAACGAGATCATCTCAGTCTTCAGGGGTGACAACGCATCTGCATTTTGATTCTTCATTGAAGATAAATGTAGATGTCTATGGGCCACGGCAACCACTTAAAATCAGGTGGAGTGCCGTCTGATTATAGTGTTCAATTTATAATCAGACGGCAAATTGATATAAAGTGATTCTAAATATTTTTGATTCTAATATAAATTATTATTAAATATTCTGTATCAGCTCTTAAGTTAACTGTAATTTATGACATCCACACGATCGCTAGCAACAGAGTTTAGCCTATTTAAAACCTACTATCTACCTATGAAAGACACGCTAAGTTCTTATAAGATTTTAAAACATATGATTTATAAAGACGAGTAAGAATAATATCAACATCTACAGATTTTGACAAAAATCGCAATGGATAAGCAAAGCAATCAAGTCGCAGAAATTTAATAGCCATACAAATTACAAGTATTTTGATAAACTAGATTCAACAAGTGAATTAATTTAAGCGTAATGATTAAAAAAACGAATGAGTATTTTTACAAAAGACTAGCGATCGGCCCCGGCTTCGCACGGGTGATATCTGGATTCTACAACAGTGCCACCTACCAGGTCCAACTATGCATATAACCTTCGCGGTGCAAGCAATATGTTGATAAAGTTTTTTATTACTAGCGACCTGCCCCGGCTTCGCACGGGTGATATCTGGATTCTACAACAGCGCCACCTACCGGGTCCAACTATGCATATAACCTTCGCGGTAAGAGCAATGTGTTGATAAAGTTTTATATTACTAGCGACCTGCCCCGGCTTCGCACGGGTGATATCTGGATTCTACAACAGCGCCACCTACCAGGTCCAACTATGCATATAACCTTCGCGGTGCAAGCAATATGTTGATAAAGTTTTATATTACTAGCGACCTGCCCCGGCTTCGCACGGGTGATATCTGGATTCTACAACAGCGCCACCTACCGGGTCCAACTATGCATATAACCTTCGCGGTGAGAGCAATGTGTTGATAAAGTTTTATATTACTAGCGACCTGCCCCGGCTTCGCACGGGTGATATCTGGATTCTACAACAGTGCCACCTACCCGGTCCAACTATGCATATAACCTTCGCGGTGCAAGCAATATGTTGATAAAGTTTTATATTACTAGCGACCTGCCCCGGCTTCGCACGGGTGATATCTGGATTCTACAACAGCGCCACCTACCGGGTCCAACTATGCATATAACCTTCGCGGAAGTGCAAGCAATATGTTGATAAAGTTTTATATTACTAGCGACCTGCCCCGGCCTCGCACGGGTGATATCTGGATTCTACAACAGCGCCACCTACCGGGTCCAACTATGCATATAACCTTCGCGGTGCAAGCAATATGTTGATAAAGTTTTATATTACTAGCGACCTGCCCCGGCCTCGCACGGGTGATATCTGGATTCTACAACAGCGCCACCTACCGGGTCCAACTATGCATATAACCTTCGCGGTGCAAGCAATATGTTGATAAAGTTTTATATTACTAGCGACCTGCCCCGGCTTCGCACAGGTGATATCTGGATTCTACAACAGCGCCACCTACCGAGTCCAACTATGCATATAACCTTCGCGGAAGTGCAAGCAAGATGTTGATAAAGTTTTATATTACTAGCGACCTGCCCCGGCTTCGCACGGGTGATATCTGGATTCTACAACAGCGCCACCTACCGGGTCCAACTATGCATATAACCTTCGCGGAAGTGCAAGCAAGATGTTGATAAAGTTTTATCGCAATCTGATGAACGGTATGGCAACGCACGAAATACAAACCAACATTATTATATATCAGATTACGTTAACTATTAGATTACTATTACTAGGTTACTATTAGATTATCCGCTTTTTAGGTACAGCAATAATATAGTGATATAACATTGTAGTGGCGGTGCAAGAATATTTACTAACTCACATCGTCCCGAGGGTGCCGTAAGTGGCGATAGAGGGAAAATGAACCAAGATATGGGCATTTATGGAGATAACAATTCCGAATCGTTAAATAAAACTGCGGTTGCGAACCCGCATGCAGAGCGTGGCAACTGTGGTAAAGTTCCCCCGTGAGGCAATCTATGGACATAAACAATAATAGTAATGTCCTCCAGACCGAATGTCGGCCACGGCGGCCTGCCTCAACGGAGACTAGCCATCGGCGCAGGGCAGGATTATAGTGCCCAAGTGAATGCGCAAGCGCAGGTGCACTCTCTATTCCCTCACTCGCATAATCCGATGGGACGGTAAACCGACACGACTGGAGAGAGATCGAGCGCAGGACCAACGCCTTCCGAGGCACGTGGGTGAGACACCGCCAACTTCCTGACTCCGGGCAACTACTGAGAATTTCTTGATGGAAACACTCAATAATTAATTTTTTGGCCCGACCCGGGATTCGAACCCAGGACCCCATGATCAGCACGCGCACTACTACAACCACTAGACCAACGAGGCAGACATAAATAACTAACATATTATATAATATAAGAGATGGAATAATATGGAAAGACGTATTAGGTATTAATTATGCATAGACCAACTTTTAGTTTGTAAATATAATTGTCATTAAAGATAATTAGCGTATGTGGTATGGTGTACGTATGAAGATGATGCAGTTATAATACTGTGGGATAATTTTCAGGATTCTATAATAAGTTATTTCAGATAACTTTAGGCAGATTTGCTATTCTATTATGTTCCTCAGCTATCTTACAAACGTGGTTAGAAAATGAATGGGAATGACATATCCGAACGTTATGTCACGTCACTGTCACGTAGTTTACCGTTGATTCCATTTACTGTTATAGTTTCATAAAGCGATAATGATCGTACAATGTTATCTTGACTAACCCTGTAGGAATAATTTCGCCATGGGTAACGGTGAAAGAGAATCGCATCACCCGTCTACTGCGTGCGTTTCCGATTTTGTCAAATTATAACGTCGCTGGTGTAAATATTTTGCAACAAAACATTGAACCAGTAAATAATATAACAATACAACAAATTACACACAACGTCAGGAACATATTTTCTAGCTATAGCCGTGTATTTCGGTATTTTGATATTTTCGAATAGACTAACAAGAGAGGCAAGGTGAATATTAAGATTCGCTGAAAGCAAAAAACGCTCAGCACTCTGTCGTAAAATAAATTGCGCAGTTAGTGTATTATATCAAGCATATTGTTAAATAATAACGTTATATATATTATGTATTTTGATACATATCGTACCAACAGAAATTAACAAAGAAAGTTATTAAAAAAATTAAATAGATGTTATGTTGTAGTGATTACAAAACCCAATAAGAAGAAATCCCTTGTCATTTCTTGTCAATATAATAGAAACAAAACAGAGCTAACTGTCAAATACTCTTCCAAAGTAGCGAGAACGAGCGACGAGCGATGCACAATGCGCGTGGCGGCACGGCCAGGTTCCACAGGTCTCGGAAAAGGAGAAGACCTGCATCTAGATGGGCAGACGACATCACTCGAGTCGCAGGCAAAAACGGCAGAAGCCAAATACTCTGAGGAGGCCTGCACCCTCACTACTTGAGGGGTTCATGCGTGGTGTTTTTTATCTTAAATCTTTATTCTATTTTGAATCTATAATTTTCTTTTCTTATTTTTATTTTCATTTTATTTCTATTTCTTTAATTATATTAAAAAAAAAATTATATGTATATTAAAAATGAAGGAAGTACTAAACATTAAATGTAGTTAGCATTTAATATTTTATTTAATATATAATTAAAGCCAGACCAGAAATATGTAATGAAAATTTAAAAAAATAAAACTTAACTTCTGAGATAATAACAAAAGCATGTCTACAGTCCTTTTTTAACTTATCATATTGTTATTATCAAAATATATTATTACAAGCAAATGTTATGTGCAATGCATGAAATAAAAATACTTTTTATTTTATTGTATAGGTTAAGGTTATACGTTCTAGAGTGAGCTGTTTATGGGCCGATAGCAACGATTACGACAAGATGTATGCGTGAAGACGGTATAGAAGGAGTCTAAGACGAAGCCCAATTATTATGTTTCATGTTTTATTCAATAGCGCTTTTTTATTCCACTGTTGGGAGTAGACTTTAACTTGTAACGCTGGAGTTGTATTATAGCTACTAAACGACTAGTTCGGAACTGAGGAAGAACCACGTTCTCACAGAATACCAACATATTGCTACTATGTTTCGTATGGTGAGTGTAGGAAACTGAATACCCATTTCCCTGACCACGAAGCATTCCATATTAGTCCTCAGAGGTGACAACGCACCTGCATATTAATTCTCAATTGCAACACTTTGTTTGTAAATTTACAACGGCCTTTACTTGTAAATACGTCAAAGGACTGGACAGCAGGGGGTCTCACAAGCGGTTAAGATATCCGGACGCCAATTAGTCAAAACAATACAAATGTGTCTCCTATATGCTCCCTGGATAATAATATTATAGCAATTTTTTAACGATACAATCCACAACTGCTATATCCTATGTTTTGTTTCTTATATAAATTAAATATTATTTATATATATTCACAAAATACCAGCGTGAAATAATAGTAGTAGTAGTAGCTTAATGCTGCTGTGTTTCGTATGGTGAGTGTAGAGAACCGGAGACCCATTTTACTGAAAACGAGACATTCCATCTTAGTCCTCACGGGTGACAACGCATCTGCATTTTGATTTGTAATCGAGGATAGATGTAGACGTCTATGGGCCGCAGCAAGCACTTACCATGAGGTGGACTGTGTGCTCGTTTGGCACCCTATCTTATAAAAAAATAGCAATATTTGAGGCCAGACGATCAAAACTGAATGATAAATAAAAGTGCTGAAAGACCTGAAATTCCTTCTACTAGTATTCTTATTGATCGATTGATCTATCAAACATCACTTTGGCGGGGTGACGCCAACTGTTAAAAAAATAAGAGTGTGACAAACAAGCACACAATCTGCCGCAACTAAACTAGTTGGGGTAGATACTGGAAACGCGGTTACGCGGCATTCCATCTTAGTCCTCTCGGGTGATAACACATCTGCATTTTTATCAAACTTACTAGAGAGATAGATTGTGTGCTCATGACAGAATTAGTAATTTTTTGTTGATTTATTGACGTGGCGTGACCGTAAGCGATAATGAAAGGCCATCGGGTCGTTTGGCGGCAGATTATCACCCCAGTGCTGAGGGTATGTTTATGAACGGAAAGAGTGTTGTGTGTTTCTGTGTTGTCCCAGGTTGGTCAGAGACTAAGAAGTCCTATGTTTATGTTGTGGAACTAAAATAAAGGTAAAAATAATAATGTTCCCTTGAACGAATTTCGGGCACGTTCGGTCGGCGCTTTACATCCTCTCCGAGACAAGGGGGTGACAAAGTTACCAATTTCCTGAACTTGGTATGCTACGGACTGCTTCTTGTCAGTCAATGGAGGAGAATAAAGAAATGATTTATTGGTATATCCACTTAAATCGTTGGTTGTATGCGCGCGCGCGCGTGTGTATGTGTGTGTAGGAGAGGGGACAAACCAGCATACGGTTCACCCGATGTTAGGTGACTACCGCCGTCCATGAACACCTGCAACATCAGGAGAATTGCAGGTGCGTTGAGGTCGTATCGGTCCGGAAAAATCACCTATACCACAGAGGTCATATGCGGAAGAAAACTCCTAGTGAAACGTACAGTGGTGGACCGCCAAGCATCCAGATGGTGTGGATGGTATAGGAAGGTCTGCCGCGTAGTGCGTTCATGAAATTTGGCGGCTGGGATTAATCCTAACAATTCCAGAGCACTCCCCGTGGTAGATGCGAAAGAAAATGCAAAGAGATGTAACATCTCTTCTTCGCTAGTGAATCGAGCCGATCGGAAAGCACTCGGTCGTCGAAGATTCGAGCCGCTCTGCGCTGGATGACGGAGCTGGCTCTGGGGAGGCCCAGCCCAGAGGTGGGAACAGTATTCCATGTGAGGGCGAACCTGCGCCTTGTAAAGTTGCAGGCGGTGTGCCGGCATGAAATACTGTCCCCCTCTGCTGAGCACGCCAAACTTCTTAGAGGACAATTTGGCCTTCCCCTCTAAGTGACCACGAAACTGCACACTATTCGATATGTCGACGCCGAGGACTCCGATGCTAGCTGAGGCAGCAATGGGATTGCTTTGAAACTGAGTAGATACAACACAAAAGGGGTTATTTTTAGCGGAAACACGCAAACTTTTGTCTTCTGGGGATTGACGCACTAAGCTTTTTAGAGGCCAATTTGGCCTTCTCTTTCAAGTGACCACGAAACTGCTCGTCAGTCGATATGTCGACGCCGAGAATTCCGATACTGGCTGAGTGTTGCCTCAGCCAGTATCGGAATTCTCGGCGTCTCGGCGGCGGCAGGGGTGTGTCTTGAAATTGAGGAGATAAGACAAAGGGCTTCTTTTTAGCGGTTAACGCGCAAACTTGTGTCTTCTCAGGGTTAAACCGGACTAGATTTAGTCACCCCCAATCCGAGACTTTGTTCGGCAAAGACTCGACTTCAAAAATAAGTTTGTCCCGGTTCCCGGAGACGTTTTCCCGAGAAATATTAGCACGGCCGGTATACAGAGCATCACCAGTGCTGTCACCCGCATAGCAATGAATGTTATGCCCCATTTACATTCAGCCCTGTTGGGCAGGGAAGTGAGCAGGGCAGTGAGCAGAGCAGTATGTAAACAGGCTACTCGCGCTGACACTGCCGCTGCCGTTGCCACTGCCCGAAATGTCGGTTTTCGTGCGGAAGTCAAAGGACGGGCAGCGCGAGCGGCAGTGAGTGTTCACATTCAGCTCCATCGCTCACTTCGCGCCAAGCGCCTGGATGAACGGACGTGCGTGCCGTCTTGTTATTAAATAAGTACAATCTACCAAAATGCCTTTCGAGTGGAATAATGAAAATACAATAAAGTTTTTAGAACTGGTGGAATCAGAAAAAACTATGGGATTTCCACGATAGAAACCACAATTCATCATCTTCTACGAATACGAACTTTCTTTTTGAGATAACATAGTACCTATGTACATAATTAATTATAAATTCGTCAAATTTATTATTTTAATATAAAATTTAGTTTAAGGAATTAATGAACATTGACATTTTATTTCTAAAAACGATTAGTAACTCATATTGATTATTTATTTATTAAAATGTAAAATAAGTTAAATGGTAATATTTGCATAATAGCCTGAGATTTTTAAATTATAATTTTATTGTAATTAAAATTCTGAATTAATTTATACTGTAGTGTAATTATTAAAATAATAATAGTACTTAAGCTATTATTATTTTAATCTCATATAATATTTAATATTATTTATGTAACAATAATGTAATAATTCAATTAATAATTTATGAACAATTTATTGTATAAGAATTCAAATAGAGTGGATCTGTATAAGTATTTCATTAATACATAATATTTTAATTCAAAAAGAATGTTTGCACCTAACTTTTAAGCGATGCAATAATTTTAAAATATAACATTGGGTTTGTGTAATTAGCTGTATTTCATATAATTTTTGCACGCCAATTATGGCAAAACATGTCAGTGCCACGTCATTGATCATCTTATGTACCATGTTTTTAAGCTAATAAATTTTTTATCTATCTTCTTTTGAACTTGATATCTTTTTAAATTATTAACATAATTTTGTATTACAAGAAGACACAGCGCGGACGCTGTAATTATTTCGACGTCTGCCATAGTCGAAAGCCGAAAGCGATGTGAGTGGTAGGGCAGAGTGTGAATACACACTTCCCGCGATCCTGCTACGGCAGTATTTAGCGAAGTATTGCCGGCAGCGCGAGGAGCAGCGGCAGGGGCTGAATGTAAATGAGGCTTTACAGGTTTGCAACATATCATTAGGATATGCAGAAGAAACAGCGTTGGTGATATCCCGCAGCCTTGTGGAATTGCAGCAATAAAAGGCTTATAATGGGAGCATGCACCGTCTACAACGACCTTGATACTCCGATCTGCAAGAAAGCTGGTGATCCAATTGCACAATTTCTCGGGAAGCCCAGGGAGCTTCGAAAGAAAGGCTTTGTGCCAAACACGATCGAAGGCTTTCGCAATGTCCAAACTAACGGCCAATGACTAGGACTCTACTGCCTTCGCCCATCGATGAATCAGGTAAACCAGATCACCAGCTGATCAACCCCGACGAAAACCGTATTGGCGGTCACTAATCAGCTGGCGATCCTCAAGGTACCACATGAGCTGGCAGTTTGTAATGGATTCCATTATTTTGGAGAAGAATTGATTCTTAATCAAAGAATGTGTAAGATTGGTGTCTATGGGTCACAACATCCAGTTACCATCAGGTGGACTATATCCTTGTTTGTCATCCTTATTCTATTAAAAAACGTGAAATCACTTTGAATCTTATAACTAAATTTACCTGTATTGCATTCAGCAGCTTAGCGCAGTCCGATGTGCCGTAACACTGCCTCGTGTCCGTCTCGACGACTATCACCCGACTTGCCTTTGTTGAAGGTTTCTGGGCAAATGGCTGGATCTGGTGGTGATCTTATCGCATTGGAAACGGCTCATCATAAGCACCGGCGGCTCGACTGGCGGTAGAACGTTCTCTGTAAAATACGTCACATGTCTTGTAAGAATTTTGATGTTTTCCAGGCTGGTATTGACCGTATTGTCCTTGCATGTTAATATTTATTTTTATTTATTTATTTAAGTACACCAACGATTGTTGCAACAATGCAGAAACAGTAAGCACACATCAACTTAGAAATATTAAATTAGAGAGAAAATAGAAATACGTTGTTCGTCTAAACGGAGTGGATAGTAGGAAAGGAAAAGTAAAATTTGGTGTACCGGCTGGCTCTGTGTTTGGCCCGATCTGATATATAATGCACGTCAACAGCATGATAAATGTTATCAAGAATTGTAGAATATACATGTATGCTGACGATACCTGCCTCGTGTATAGTGGAATAAATAGTAGCCAAATGCAGTTAAAAGTGCAGCAGGATTTAAACAATTTAATAAAGTGGTCCCACGACAATGGTATTATCATAAACTTGAATAAAACCAAATTTCTAGAAAAACAGTAGATATAGCTCTTATGGGTCACACGATGGCCCGCACACTGACCAGTCGAGCTCTCTGTGCCGCTGCGAAAAGCTACAATGTGTAACAAATTATAATAATTTAGAGTTGTTTATAGATAATAGTTTCTCATGGGACTTGCATGTTGAATTAGTATGTAACAGGCTTAGATCAGTATTAGGTAAACTGAATCATATAAAATATGTTGTGAACCGAGGAATCATGTATATTATGCTGTATTATGCCCTAGCAGACGCAACGATCGGATATGGCTTAGGTGCATATGGACTCACATTCCCAATATATCTTAACAAAATAAAGACTATGCAGATAAGATTCTTAAGGATATTAGTTGATCCTAAAACGAAAAATGCTCTAGATAAAAATTATGAAATGTTACTTAAAATTTGCAAAATGATTCCCATAGACAGACATGAAAGTAAAATCCATCATCATATTAGAACAGCATGGTATGGTAACATTTAAGAAACCTAGGACATATATAATGTCGAAGCGCCAAATTACTCAAAGGAGGAAATATCTCATACCTAGGGCTGAAAATTACTTTGGACGGCGTACAAGGCAATGGATAATTCTTTTAT
This sequence comes from Parnassius smintheus behrii, assembly GCA_036936625.1. Lineage (NCBI taxonomy): Eukaryota > Metazoa > Arthropoda > Insecta > Lepidoptera > Papilionidae > Parnassius > Parnassius smintheus. The sequence goes on along the minus strand of JAUPFT010000029.1, from coordinate 23,817,189 downwards.
TATTTAAAACTTTGTGTAATGAGGTAGCGGATATATACGACGAAAGCGTAACTAAGTCGCAGCTCAAATCCATCTTGAGGAAACACTATCCGTCGTTGTGTCCATAGTGGTGAATGTTTCTTTAATTAATTTTGTGTTAATTTAAGTATTTATAAGTACCAGATATTGTTATTAAGGAGTGTGAAACGATAAACTGTTGCGTTGCCGACAAACTGGCTTACAGTGTGGCACCATTTAAAATGTAAATAATGTGCACTCTTTATAGGAATAAAAAAGATACTAATTGCACAATCAATTAAAGATATACATCGCATGCTTCAAGTTACGTATCTTTATTTTGGAACAATGCAAATTTGTTAAAAAAATCCAAGCTCCTCCACAAAACAACATGACATCGTATCTAGGAATCTTAGACAGAGACACAAACTAAAATCTCATTCTTCCAGCCCATTTGCCATGTCTATAAAAAGTAATACAGTCTAAAAAAGTATATAATAAATTACCCGAATATATAAAAAAAATATTAAAGACGAAAAACCATTCGTAAAAAATTAAAGCAACTACTTATAAACAAGTGTTACTATGGTACTTCTGAATTTTTAGAAGATAAAAATATAATATAGATATGTAAATAATGAAATGCCATCCTACTAAATAAATAACAATAAAAAATTTCAATAAAATTTAAAATGTTTCAAATAATTTAACAAGAATTCGACTGTGCTAATTATACTAACTATAATAATACCTTAAGAGTCAAAATCAATTCAGTAATAAATAATAACAATTATAATAACCGTATTTCAAATTTAATGTGTGTATGTTTAAATAATATAATGTTAATATTAAATACAAAACAACTAACATGATACACCAATGACTTACACCTAGTTACGAGGGGGGCACTGAAATTTTCAGGAATCAAGAAAGTGACACAACATTACTATTTAAAAATGTATTTATTGCTTTTCGAAGTATTCTCCGCGAAATTTGACACATTTTTCCATACGATGGAACCATTCCATTCGGAAGTTGGGGTCTCCAAAATGGCCGTTTTGTAGGCGTCCACAGCTTCTTCAGGTGATGAAAATCTCTGTCTACGCAATTTATTTTTTATTTTAGGGGGAAAGTATAGAAATCATTAGGGCTTAGGTCAGGGCTGTACGGCGAATGGTCTAATAATTCTATGTTTTCTGCTCTAAAAACTCTTTTGTTCTGTGTGCGGTGTGAGAACTCGCATTGTCGTGGTGGAGGATGATGCGGCGGTTGCAGTTCTCTTTACGGAGTTCAGAAACGACCAGTGGCAAACAAATACTAGCATACCAACCTGCATTAACCGTTCTTTGTCCTTCAAGAGGAATAGTCGTAACATGGCCGGTTTTGGAGACAAACGTGGCCACCATTTTTTTTGCAACACTCCGTGAACGAACAATTTTTGAAATAATACTAGTTTTAACGGAATTTATCGCGTATATTTAACTTTTTTACCCGACGTTTCGAGAGCTTTACAGCACCCATGGTCACGGGAAGGACTGAGATGTTCAACGTCCAGCTGTCATAGTTAACCGCGGTTACCATAGATTAAAATTTTAACTTTTGTTCCGATCTACACAGTATGAGCTTATGGTATCATGGAGTCTTGCAGTTGTATGCTTGGGTTGGGATTTAATTTTATTTATTATAGGATCCCAAGCAGATGGTAGCACCCAGCCATCTTCTCTATTGAAATTAGGATGTTTTTTGATTTCAATAGCCTCGCGAATCATCCTTGGAAGGAATCGGTGTTCTTTAGCGAGGATTTGTGGTCTATCAAATCTGATGTAGTGACGAGGGCGATCTTGTACATGTTCACAGACTGCAGACTTCCCGGAGCGTCGATTCTTCACATCAGCTATATGTTCTTTGATGAGGGTTTTAATTGATCTTTTAGTTTGTCCTATGTAGGAGAGACCACATTCACAATCAAGCTTGTACACTCCTGCATCTTGCAGAGGGACGTTACACTTGACTGATGGTAAAAACTGACCAATCTTCTTCGGCGGCTTGAAGTATGTTTTGATGGAAGCGCGCTTCAAGATGTAGCCAATCTTGTCAGTGACTCCTCTAACATATGGCAGTACAGCAGGTACACGCTCGACTGTGGCCGGCTTCACTCGTTCTCTGTGACGTAGGCGTGGGACCCGAAGCTTGTTGTCATGCAAAACTTGCTTGACATGTTGGAGCTCGGCAGCCAGGTGTTTACTGTCACAGATCCCTCGTGCTCTCTGAAACAAAGATTTACCCACGGTAGCTAACTGTGAACAATTTTTGTTGGCTTTAACTCATTTTCGAACACCCAAACTCGTAACTGGTTTTTTGTTTCGGGTTCGTACGCGTATATCCAGGATTCGTCACCTGTTGTATACAGCATTTGAGGATCCTGCGTGGAATCTTTCGAGAGTTCTGACGCACCAAGTAACGCGAGCCGCTTTTTGCTCTTCACAGAGCGAATGCTGTATCCATCGGGGTAACAACTTTTTTACACCTAATTGTTCATGCAAGATTATTTGTATTTAACTCATGCCAATGTCTAAAGTTGCCTGAATTTCGTGGTATGTCATATGTCGATCTTCTTCAATCAGCTTACGCACAGCAACAACGTTTTTTTGGGTGACTGCAGTTTTTGGACAACCTTGACGGGGATCATCACTGAGCTTGACACGACCACGTTGAAATTCAGCAAACCAGCGATAAATTGTGGTTTTGGATGGGGCTTCATCACCAAATGCAGAAATCATCCGGTCAACACACTGTTTTTGTGTTAAACCACTTCGAAAGTCATAATAAATCATCGCTCTTGAATTTTCTCGAGTCAATTTCATTTTCTCAACGACTAAACCAGTTTGACAAAACCTTGTGACAAGACCGAGAATCTTTTTTAAAATAAATAAATGGTATTCGATTTTTAAAGGAGTTTTCAATTAAAAAGATTTTAATATGAGAGGAACAGTGGAAATATTCCATTGTTCCATATTCCAATGTATCGTTTACTGTGGCCCTAAACTTGGCTAGAGACATAAAACATGAACATATATTGACCCACCGCACTTATGATATAAATGGGAAATCCTGGAGACCAGTGAATTGGCTCCCAGAACTGTTTTGCGAAACGGACGAGAGAGAGAGGTTCAATTGGCTCACGAGGAATTCGTGACGGAATTTTAAAATTGAATTTCATTAGGAGTGCAGAACAACGCAACTGATATCTTATTATAATTAAAAAGAAGGATAGGTGAAGTAGATCCCTACGGTTGTCCAATCCAAGGGAATCGATCGCATTGATTCCCCTTTTATAATTGCCTACTTAGGATTTGTTAACAGGAACAAGGTATGCTACGATAAGGCCGACATATCCTTGTATGATAAAAGTCTTTTAAATAAAGATAGATAATAAAAAAATTGATATTAAATTGAACATATATATCTCACCTGATCTAACAAATATGTGCCTATTACAATTCCCGCGAAGAGAACTAGAAAGAGTAGGGTGACGACCACGGTGGTCTGTTATCTTTGTTCTTCTTGTACTGGTCTTCTTGGAAAACGCTGCAGGAGCGGCGTCGCCTCGGAAGTTCTGGGTTCATCTTCGGCGCGGTGGGAGTAGGTACGTGACTCGTGATCTGTAAAAGTCAATTATTGTGTTACATAGAATATGAAGTTAATATTTTACTCTAGCTGTATTTAATTAAAATAATTTTTAACGTTAATTAAAACCGTACAACTGAGCCATATTATTATCATTCAGGTTCTATGAATCTCATGGTATATATTCATATATGGTAAATATTTATGCATAGAAAACTTTATAAATTTGATCAAATATGGGTCATGAAATATATTTACCAGCTTACGTATCCCTAAAATTTATAAGTAATTTAAGCGATCAAATATATATTATAAAAAAGATAAGACATAAAACTTTCACCGCCATGTGTTAACTGGAAATTATGTCATTAAAAATAAAAGGCAAAACGTTAGTTACAATAAATAGATTGCAGATGAATCTCGCCCACATCAACACTACACTAGGGCAATATCAGTTTCTATCAGGTATTTGTTTGCTACGGGTCGTTTCTGAACTCCGTAAAGAGAACTGCAACCGCCGCATCATCCTCCTCCACGACAATGCGAGTTCTCACACCGCACACAGAACAAAAGAGTTTTTAGAGCAAGAAAACATAGAATTATTAGATTTTTTTTATTCGATTCTTCATTGAAGATAAATGTAGATGTCTATGGGCCACCGCAACCACTTAAAATCAGGTGGAGTGCCGTCTGATTATAATGTTCAATTTATAATCAGACGGCAAATTGATATAAAGTTACTTACTTACTTACTTACTTATCGTCACGCACAATCCCTAACGGGGTAGCCAGAGAGAACAGATCGCCAAGTGTCACGATCCTTACATACCTCTTTCGCTTCTTTCAGGTTCATTAACTTCTTCATACATGCACGTCTAGGTATCCGAGTACTCTTGACCCTCCCCTCTTCGAGCAATTTGCTCACATGGTCTTCGAAAGTTAGTCTCGGTCTACCTCGACACCTTTTAATATTTACTTTCGCTCTATATATTTTCTTCACCATTCGGTCTTCACTCATTCGTTCAACGTGCCCAAACCATTGGAGTACGCCCCTATCAATTTTTGTGATAAGGTCATCTTTCAATCCTGCCATATTGCGAATCTCTTCGTTTCGCTTTCGGTCGGCTATGGTAACGCCACACATTTTACGAAGAGATCGCATCTCCACTGCATTCAACTTGCTTTTATGCTTCTTCTGGCATACCCAGGTTTCGCTGCCATATAACAAAGTCGGTACCAACACTGCGTTATGTATTGCAAGGCGTGCACTCTTCACCACGCCTTGCCTTTTGACTAATGCATTCAGGGCACCATTGACTTTGTTTCCGGCAGCGACACGCCTATCCACATCTAAATCACATCTTCCATCCCGGCTGAAAGCACTCCCCAAGTATACAATTTCATTTACCTGTTCTAGACATGACATGACATGATATAAAGTGATTCTAAATATTTTTGATTCTAATATAAATTATTATTAAAAATTTTTGTATTTGTTCTTCTGTATCAGCTCTTAAGTTAACTGTAATTTATGACATCCACACGATCGCTAGCAACAGAGTTTAGCCTATTTAAAACCTACTACCTACCTATGAAAGACACGCTAAGTTCTTATAAGATTTTAAAACATATGATTTATAAAGACGGGTAAGAATAATATTAACATCTACAGATTTTAACAAAAATCGCAATGGATAAGCAAAGCAATTAAGTCGCAGAAATTTAATTGCCTTACAAATTACAAGTATTTTGATAAACTAGATTCAACAAATGAATTAATTTAAGTGTAAGCGTAATGATTAAAAAAACGAATGAGTATTTTTACAAAAGACTAGCGACCTGCCCCGGCTTCGCACGGGTGATATCTGGATTCTACAACAAAGCCACCTACCCGGTCCAACTATGCATATAACCTTCGCGGTGCAAGCAATATGTTGATAAAGTTTTATATTACTAGCGACCTGCCCCGGCTTCGCACGGGTGATATCTGGATTCTACAACAAAACCACCTACCCGGTCCAACTATGCATATAACCTTCGCGGTGCAAGCATAAAGTTTTATATTACTAGCGACCTGCCCCGGCTTCGCACGGGTGATATCTGGATTCTGCAACAGTGCCACCTACCCGGTCCAACTATGCATATAACCTTCGCGGTGCAAGCAAAATGTTGATAAAGTTTTATATTACTAGCGACCTGTCCCGGCTTCGCACGGGTGATATCTGGATTCTACAACAGTGCCACCTACCCGGTCCAACTATGCATATAACCTTCGCGGTGCAAGCAATATGTTGATAAAGTTTTATATTACTAGCGACCTGCCCCGGCTTCGCACGGGTGATATCTGGATTCTGCAACAGTGCCACCTACCCGGTCCAACTATGCATATAACCTTCGCGGTGCAAGCAATATGTTGATAAAATTTTATATTACTAGCGCCCTGCCCCGGCTTCGCACGGGTGATATCTGGATTCTACAACAGTGCCACCTACCCGGTCCAACTATGCATATAACCTTCGCGGTGCAAGCAATATGTTGATAAAGTTTTATATTTTTAGAGTTGCGGAGACGGCTTCTCTAGCTTTTCCTTGGATTGCTATTCTAAGGCGTGCTAGGTTCTAATTGTTACTGAAAGAAGCGGCCGTTCGCCGAGTTCGAGGTGCTTCGGTGAAACGCTGTCACGTGATTTTTCCGATAGCCTTAGTATGACTGACGCTAGTTCCTGGATGTCACTTTTCTTTTCTTCTGCCTCTATTGGTTTGTGGTTCTTATTAGGCATATCTTCGGTTTGGATGAACTAGCATTCGACTTCTCGAGTTCGTTCGAACAGTTCTTCTCCGGCACCATCTCCTTCTTCTGACTCCGCGGTGAGAAGTTCTAATTCCGCTTGAGCAACTATTGACCGAGCTTCTGCCAATTCTAGTTCCCTTAACGCCATTGTCATTTTTGCTTGCGCTTCTGCTCTCTTCTTATGCGACGAGCGAACGGAAAGCGTGTCTGGATCGCGGGTCGTCTTCTTAGGGTGAGGCTGCTGCAGTCTTCATTGCGACACTTCTTTCTTGAATCTGCGGCGTTGGATGACTTTCTTCTTCGTGAGGAACTGACGCTTCGATGGTGCGGGTCGGGGGGGTGGTATGGGTTACGTCCCCCGATGTTGATTCTTTTCCGGCAATGTTCTTATTATGAAGTACGGGTTGTCTGTGTACGCTGCTGGGTGATGTTCTTGTAAGCGTCGATCGATCTGAAGTCGACGCGTTAGTAGCCGTCGTGTTTGTAGAATCACTCGGCATGTTCATGCTCCAATCCGTCGTACTGGTACCCGTAGTAGCGTTACTTTCACTCGTAGTCTTCGACTGCACTGATTTTGATCTTGTATTTGAAGGCATCTTCCTAGTTTTCCTTAAACCCGATCCGGCTTCTCGAAGCACCAATGTAGATGCTCGTGTGTGAGGATGTTAAATAATAAAGCGGGTTTGCTGGCGGGATGTTAACTGGAGAGCATACAGTAGCAGTTAGATGAGCAATAAATAACACTTCTTGAGAGTTTCTTCTTATTTTATTTTCTTGATTCCTTATTGTTACATTGCCGGATTTATAATGTTATACCACGAAAAACGCCCCTTTTTTATAGGCAGCTGTGACCAATCAGAATTGAGAAAATTCGCACGAATTTGCACATGACCAATCAGAGCACAGAACAACCTTTTCTAAGAGAAATTTACAATTTTTATTAATAAGTGTGGTAAAACATACCTTACAACATTTTTACTTATTTGTGACAATAGATATGACTTATTTCTATTATTTCGAATATAAAACATTCATAAAGCCTTTAATTTATACTTATAAAAAATAAAAATAGTTTCGCGGTCGCCTCACGGTTTAGTTCCGGAGTAGCTAAGCGTTTTTTCGCTCAACATACAAGTAAGGATCTCCTAGGTGTGCGTTGCTTGCAGTTATCAGTGGCTGCAAATAACCGCCGTAACGACAAACTCCGCCGAACGTTGAGTCCCGTGATTCCGTGAGGCGTCGAGGTCACCGGCCCCTAGGTGATTCTTGGCACTTTATGCGCTCCGAGCATCCTGTGCCTAGTCGCGCTATAAAGTGCCACCATAGCACTTCCCCCAACCCTTTTGTTGTAAAAGGGGTAGGCAGTGCCCCAAGTGTGGATAGTCTCCGTCATACTAGTACCACCATCCGCGTCGCGCACCAACTTCTGTTGCCGATCGGCTGGAATATAGACAGGGCCTTAATTAGATTACCGCTGACGCTGACTGTTAGGTTAATATGTCAGGGAACGATAAGGGGGAACCTCCTCCGAGATCACGGAAACCACCGGACCGACCAGGCGTACTGGATAGACCCATCGCCTACCGCGATATTTTTAACCCGGAGAGGATGAGAGTTGTCTCATCCTACTCCCAAATACCGACCCGGAAACCTTCGTCGCCGGGTAAGGAGTCCGCACCTAGGGTTGCACTCTCGCCCATCGTACCTGAGTGTACGACTGGGCGTGAACCGCTGCCCTCTCAGCTGCAGCGGCCCACGAAGACGCCACGAAGGCACACACCACCTGAGACCGAAGCCTCCCTCTATGAGAAGAGGCAGCGTGTTGGACACTCAGAACCTTCATCAGCATCATCTGATGACGAAGAGCCCCCTATAGCGACTAGGAAGAAGGTCCACACCTCACCTCCTAAGTCGCCATCACCACCGCAACAGCCACCATCCATCTCATCGGACCGACGTAGTCACGACTCGGCCCAGTTCGAGCAAGGAGGTGAGGAGTCCTACAGCTGGGGCTCGACATCATATGCAACCCTAGCTGCATCAGCCGGAAGGTCATCCCCGGTACAAACTACCAACCCTTCCGGGTTAGCTCATGACGATGGACAGCGGCCGTCAACGAGCTATGCCCACATGGCTGCAGCCCCTGCAGTACCACGACCGCAATCGGCGGAGCAACCTCAGAAAACTGAGAAGGAAAAGGAGAAGATGAGATATCCGCCGATTGTCGCAGAATGCCTCCCGGACTGGACCAGGCATTTTAAGGTCCTTAACGAGAAGTTGGGCCACCCACCTAATGCCCGTCCGTTCGGGAAAGTAGTCAGGTTCACTCCACAGAGCCCGGATGAGTTCCGTACCATACAGAGGTACATGGTAGAACTCTCCGAAAAAAGATAAAACCATGTCGTGGTATTGTTACACACCGGCAGAGGAGAAGCCCACCAAAGTGGGCATCCGTGGCCTGCCTGTGGGCACCGACGCAAAAATGATTGAGGAGGCTATTCGGGCAAAAGGCTTCCCCATCAACTATGTGAAGGCCATACCACCACGTAGGGGCAGACCGGGCTGCCTCTACTATGCACAGCTGGAGCATCTGAGCCTGGAACGGCTACAGCAGCTATACCAACTCGACGAGCTCCTCTATATGAGAGGAGTCGTCATCGAAGCCTGGCAGAGGAAGACCGGATCGGCACAATGCCACCGTTGCCAGGCTTTCGGACATGCATCGGCAAATTGTTTCAGGCCAGTGAAATGCGTTCGCTGTGCCGGTGAACATATAGCCAGCCTTTACCCAAGGGGTAGAGAGGAGGAGCCAAAGTGCGCAAACTGCGCCAAGAACCATACGGCCAACGATCGCCGCTGCCCGGTCCTGAGGAGGATTGCCAGGAAGCAGGGGATCGTTTTACCTGGGCTACTCCCGGAGAACCCAAAGAGAATCCCCCAGAGTCGCCCAAAGGCCGTCACCATACAGGAGGACGGGTGGGCTACCATTACCAGAGGGAAGGGCAGGCAACCAGCCCCCCCCCCCCCCCCACCTCCCCTGTAGTACCAATAGAAACGGTTGGTCCCACAGACCAAAGGGCAACCACCGGGGCGACTCTCCGACCTCCTGCCAACGACGCCACTGAGAGGCAACCCTCCCAGAGGAAGAGGCGGAGGAAGGGAAGGAGCAGGAGAACGGAGCAGCCTCCTCCTCAGGCTGTGACCACCTCTACCCCTACGACCACAGGACCAATAGCCTCGCAGGCGCAGGCTGCTGTAAGAACACCAGCACCATCCACGGCACGTACAGCACCAGAAAGGGCCCTGCCAGAAAGCAGAGCTCGCTCAACACACAGAGCGCGCTCAACGCAAAGAAAGACCACAACTAATGCCCCGAGACCAGTGCCTTCACAGCGTAGTACAGAACGCAGACCACCAGCGTCCGGCTTCGAGACGGCTGATGCCATCCATAGATTGGTAGGCATAGCCATCGAAGTCGGTACACAAGTCCTGGCCGACATAAAGGCCGGGACTGACCCCGTTACCGCTGTCATGAAGGCACTGGCATCGCTACTGGCAAGTCACTACGGAGGATAGCAACCTGCGTCTGCTTTACTGGAACCCGGACGGGATTCGCCAAAGGATCCATGAACTCCGCACTGTCACCCAGCAACAGGACATCCAGGTGATCTTGCTGGGTGAAACGAAATTAAGACCAACAACGCGTCTAAAGCTGCCTAATTACCACATTTATAGGAGGGACGAGGTCGATCCTCAAGGGGTCGCTTATAGAGGGACAGCGATCCTGGTGAGGAGAGACATAGTCCACCAGGAGCTGGACCTACCAGACTTCCAGACGATGCGTTCAATCGGCATAAAAATGGAGGCGGCGGGCGAGGAACTAGGGATCTTTGCAGCACACCGCCCGCCAGGGACTCCATTTCACTCCTCAGACATCCGGACGGTAATGGAAGGTACGGCACCCACCATCATCGCCGGGGACCTGAACGCCAAACACCCGGCGTGGGGGTCCAGAGTGATCACCCCGCCGGGTCGTGAACTCTATAAAGATGCTGAAAACAATGATTATGACGTTCTAGGTCCCGAGGAACCGACGCACATTCCTAGCGACCCTAGGAGGCGTCCGGATGTATTAGACATCGTGCTCACTAGGAACGTCAACTACCCAGTAGTGGTAGAAGTGCTGTACGACTTGAACACCCAGCACCTCCCGATTCTGATAACCCTTGGCACTAAGGCAGTGACTTCACCGTCGAGCCGTCAAGACCAAGATCGACTGGAGGCTCTACCACCAACACCTGCAGGAGAGACCTCCAGTCCATATACCGATCAACTCAGCGGACGACGTAGAGGCCGCTGCAACTAGAATATCCACGAGCATCAAGGAGGCCCTCAACGCGGCCTCTACGATCGTCCCTCTCTCGGGAAGGAAAGAGGAGCTGCCGCTAAAGATACGCGTGCAGCTAAACCATAAAAGAGCGCTGAGGAAGCTCTGGGCGCGTACTCGCTGCCCTAGAGTAAAGAGAAGACTTAACACCTTGTCAGACGAACTGTCGGTTGCAATACAGGCCCACAGAGGGGAGGCCTGGGAGCGGCGCATATGGAAGGCTGACGAACAGCACGCGTCGCTCTATACATTGAACCGGCAGTTAACGAAAACTCGACCACCTGTTTGCCCGCTGACCAACAACGCGGGCATTCAACGTTACGATGCCAAGGGCAGAGCGGATATCCTAGCTGAGCACTTCGAGGAGCAGTTTATGCCGAACCCAGCAAGTGCGGAGTTCCTGGAATCCCATACACGGAAGGAGAGCCGCGTGCAGGAGCTCCTGTCGTCGCCCGCGCCACCGCTTGCAGGAGAGTGGTTCATCTCCCCCGCCGAATTGCGGAGGACAGTAACCCGCCTGCAACCGAGGAAGACGCCGGGGCACGACGGGATTACTAACGCTGCACTACGACAGCTGCCCAATAGAGTCCTTGTAGAGATAGGTCGGCTCTACAACGGAATATTGCGGACATCCCACTTCCCGGAGGACTGGAAGAAAGGCAAAGTCATCGTCTTGCCGAAACCCGGGAAGGACAGGCGTAGAGCTGCCAACTACAGGCCGATCACGCTGCTACCGCATATAGCTAAACTGGGCGAAAGATTATTGTTAAGACGTCTCCGCCCGTGCATCCAACTTCGGGCGGAGCAACATGGATTCAGGAGGGGTCACTCAACAGCAACACAGCTGACCAGAGTGCTGCACCTGCTTGCGGCCGAACACAACCGTGGCCGCATATCGTTGGGCGTCTTTCTCGATATCGAGAAGGCGTTCGACCGGGTGTAGCACACAGGATTACTCTACAAGTTAGACGTACAAACAAGTATCCCTCCTGCTATATTGCGGCTAGTGGCGTCTTTCCTGGAAGGCAGGAAGTTCTACGTCTGCGTAGAGGACGCCGAGTCCGCAATAAAGACCATATCAGCTGGTGTGCCACAGGGCAGCTGTCTATCTCCAGCCCTGTACGCGGCGTACACTAATGACATACCTACCCTGGCAGGACACTTGCAAGAATGGGAGGACGACGTCGAACTAGCGCTGTTTGCGGATGACAGCGCATACTTCACGTCGTCCAGAAGAGCCCACATAGCAGCTGCCAGGATGCAACATCTGCTGGACCTGCTGCCACCATGGTTGGATGAGTGGAGGATGGCCGTCAATGTTAGCAAGACGACCGCTCTACTCACTCGCCGCTATAGAAATCTACCACCACCGCTAACCCTCGGAGGCCAGGAGATCGCATATGAGAAGGCCGTGACCTTGGATGTCGGATTGACAGGATGTTGCGTATGACTGCGCACGTCGACTCTGCTATACGCAAAGCTCGATGTGCGCGGGCAATGCTCCGCCCTGTCCTGACATCCAAGTTACCGACAAAGTCGAAGTTAACCATCTATAAAACCTACATAAGACCCCTGCTAACATACGCTGCTCCGGCCTGGTATGCACTCCTGAACGATCGTCAGAAGCGGCGACTTCAGGCCCAGCAGAGTTTGTCATTACGAACTATAGTCGGTGCGGGTCGCTACGTCCGTAATGACGTCATAGCGGCCAACCTTAAGATGGAGAGCCTGCATGAATTCGTGGTCCGGCTGGCGCGCGGTATGTTTGACCGTGCCGACAACGGGCCACATGAACACCTCAACGGCTCCGCGCCGTTGCATGCAAGGCCGCCGGACGGGCGACCTCATCCAAGAGAACTCCTCCCTATATAGATTAGGGAGTTGAATAAATTCCACAATGCCGCAGAAAGGCCAACTTTGACATAATAATTGTGTTTTTAAACACAATTATTTAGACAACCACCTTTTATTATAATTTAACCGACCGCGACAATAGTCGTTATAACAACGCCTTCAACATCAAGGCGCCCAGGACCGGCACACTGTAGTGTGCCGTGAGGAACATCCGGGTAAAGGGGTATACCCCGAGGCCCGAGACCTGCACGGCATTATGCCTGCAGAAGACAACAACAACGACATACAAGTAGCGCCGCCAGGCGGCAGGAATGCACAACGCTTATCACGATTATGCTTAAAACATTATGCTTAAAACTTTTCGCAGAACATATTTAAATTTTTATTAAATTAAAATCTATTTCTATAATAAGTAATTAGATTACATTAGAGATTGTTTGACATATTATTGTGTTAAATTACTATAAGAGAGAGAGAATTAGACAAATCATTAAATTTACTCTTAAATGTTAATGTCTCTAATGCAACTCTTTAAAATCGTAATAAGAGAAGGTTCTAATCAGTTACTAGTCTCGTATCTTATTTTTAAACACTCTGATTAAACCTAAATAAGCTGTTAGATTTACATTTTCTTTATATAGTTTTTAAAACTAGAATATGAAGCTAATATAAGATATTATTTCACTTTCTTGGTATTAATGCTATTAGTTTTCGTACTTAGTTCAAATCACAGATAAGGAACAATTAAGATTAAATGTTTAAATTCACTTTTTACCTCCAACACTTAGTTTTATATCACAAATAAGAAACAATTAAGATTAATTGTTTTTAGATTCACTTGTTGTCGCTAACATTACTAGCGACCTGCCCCGGCTTCGCACGGGTGATATCTGGATTCTACAACAGCGCCACCTACCGGGTCCAACTATGCATATAACCTTCGCGGTGCAAGCAATATGTTGATAAAGTTTTATATTACTAGCGACCTGCCCCGGCTTCGCACGGGTGATATCTTGATTCTACAACAGCGCCACCTACCGGGTCCAACTATGCATAAAACCTTCGCGGTGCAAGCAATATGTTGATAAAGTTTTATATTACTAGCGACCTGCTCCGGCTTCGCACGGGTGATATCTGGATTCTACAACAGCGCCACCTACCGGGTCCAACTATGCATAAAACCTTCGCGGTGCAAGCAATATGTTGATAAAGTTTTATATTACTAGCGACCTGCCCCGGCTTCGCACGGGTGATATCTGGATTCTACAACAAAGCCACCTACCCGGTCCAACTATGCATATAACCTTCGCGGTGCAAGCAATATGTTGATAAAGTTTTATATTACTAGCGACCTGCCCCGGCTTCGCACGGGTGATATCTGGATTCTACAACAAAACCACCTACCCGGTCCAACTATGCATATAACCTTCGCGGTGAAAGCAATATGTTGATAAAGTTTTATATTACTAACGACCTGCCCCGGCTTCGCACGGGTGATATCTGGATTCTACAACAGCGCCACCTACCGGGTCCAACTATGCATATAACCTTCGCGGTGCAAGCAATATGTTGATAAAGTTTTATATTACTAGCGACCTGCCCCGGCTTCGCACGGGTGATATCTGGATTCTACAACAGCGCCACCTACCGGGTCCAACTATGCATAAAACCTTCGCGGTGCAAGCAATATGTTGATAAAGTTTTATATTACTAGCGACCTGCTCCGGCTTCGCACGGGTGATATCTGGATTCTACAACAGCGCCACCTACCGGGTCCAACTATGCATATAACCTTCGCGGTGAGAGCAATATGTTGATAAAGTTTTATATTACTAGCGACCTGCCCCGGCCTCGCTCGGGTGATATCTGGATTCTACAACAGCGCCACCTACCGGGTCCTACTATGCATATAACCTTCGCGGAAGTGCAAGCAATATGTTGATAGCCGGATCCGCACCGGACGATGCAAAGCGCTCCGATCGCGCGCGGCATGGAGCGCGCTCCACGGAGCGTGGAGTGTAGACGTACCGCGCGCGATCCATGTGCGCGGCGGAGAGCGCGCGCTCCTATTTTCTAGCTATAGCCGTGTATTTCGGTATTTTTATATTTTCGAATAAGAATGCAAGAGAGGCAAGGTGAATATTAAGATTTGCTGAAAGAAAAAAACGCTCAGCACTCTGTTGTAAAATAAATTGCGCAGTTAGTGTATTATATTAAGCATATTGTTAAATAATAACGTTATATATATTATGTATTTTGATACATATCGTACCAACAGAAATTAACAAAGAAAGTTATTAAAAAATTAAATAGATGTTATGTTGTAGTGATTACAAAACCCAATAAGAAGAAATCCCTTGTCATTTCTTGTCAATATAATAGAAACAAAACAGAGCTAACTGTCAAATACTCTTCCAAAGTAGCGAGAACGAGCGACGAGCGATGCACAATGCGCGTGGCGGCACGGCCAGGTTCCACAGGTCTCGGAAAAGGAGAAGACCTGCATCTAGATGGGCAGACGACATCACTGCACGTCGTAGGCTGTCCTTCCACCCGTTACTGAGGTGGTCTGTCCTGAGCATCCTCACGGATACCACTTCCTTACCTTGCCTACTACAATGGTTACCATCTTCAGGACAAGGTCTTCTTGACAATGCATCTGCGTTGCCAGGAGATTTCTCGCTGCGATGTTCGATCTCAAAGTCGTATTCCTGCTGCTGCTGGGCGGTGCTGTTAGCCGCACTTCCTTTCTGAGACCGTTCACCTTCCCTTCCTAGGGTGTGCTTAGGGCAGCTGGACCGAAGATGGCCCCTTTCCCCACCGCCATAGCACCTAGGGCTGTATCCTTTATTGTGGTCGCGAACCGTAACTGCTGTAACCTCCCTAGCGTGAGGTGAACGATGATCCTGTCGCCACCAGGCAGTGCCGTTAGCTGCACTACCTTCTCGAGATCGACCAACTCTCCTTCCCACGGTTCGCTTAGGGCAGCTGGATCGAAGATGGCCCTTTTCCCCACAGCCATAGCACCTAGGGCTGTATCCCTTGTTGCGGTCGCGAACTATAGCTGCTGCAACCTCCCTGACGCGATGGGAACGGTGATCCTGCCGCACGGCTTCCACTTCCAGTGCATGGGCCAAGGCGTCCTTAAGCGTCTCGTGGTGCCCGAGCCTCACAGCAGCTCTGACTTCCAGGTCGCGGATGCCGTCTATGAATGTCTGCACCAGGTTCCCTTCAATGAGCGCAGGTACAGACCGGTATGCTTTTCGCACCAGCTTCTCCACTTCTAGAGCCCACTGCTGCAGGTTTTCGTTGATGCGCTGCACACGATCTTTAAGCTGCGCACGAAAGACGTGTTCCAGGTGAGCGTCGCCATACCTCGCCTCCAATGCCTCAAGGAGTTGCTCATAAGTCACTTCCTCACCGAGAGCTTCCAGAACTGTTAAGGCCTGGTCGCGCAGGCCTAGTGTGAGAGCAGTCATGGCCTGACTTTTATTCCAGCCGTTCGCTTTCATAACAGCCTCGAACTGGATTTTGTAGGCTGACCAGGAAGAAGTCCCGTCGAACGGTGGCACCTTGAACCCACGTAGCGAAGGTGCTGAAGCTACTACGGGAGCTGTAGTTCCATCCCCAAGTTTGAGTTCATCCAGCGTTTTCTTAACTTGGTTGATTTGGGTCTCAGCTTCCGACAGGCGGTTATCATGTTGAGCAACCTTATCCTTCACCTCCCTTATCTCTTTCCCGAAGGTAGCGTGAAGGTCCTTCATGAGAAGCATCTGCTCTTCCAACCGACGGGCCTGTTCATCCTGTCCACCCCGCAGCTGCTCTTCCAACCGACGGACCTGTTCCTCCTGTCGGCGAGCCTGTTCCTCCTGTCGGCGAGCCTGTTCCTTCTGTCGGCGAGCCTGTTCCTCCTGCTGCTCTTTCAACAGACGGGCCTGTTCCTCTCGTCCGCGCTGCAGCTGCTCCTGTAGCATGGCCATCAGAGCACCTAAGTCAGGTGCCACAGACGTAGAAGCTGCTGACGGACCGGCTTCCGTGGCCGGCGGCTGGCCCTCAGACATCTGCGGCGTTGCACCACCAAATCTCCTCTGGTCCGTCTCCTGCTGGCGTTGACTTCGGGTACGGACACCCTCCGTTTCCTCCTTAGCTAAAATCGGCATTATTTTATCCCACTTCTGACACCAATTGTTACGAGCTTGAGGTTCGTGACAATAAAAATTGCCGATAAAATTACCTAAATTAACACTTTAATTTACTTTACACAAATTAAAGTTAAAACACTAATAATTAAACACACTAATCCACTTAATTCCACTCCGAAGCTTCGCTTGTGTCGCCGAGTTAAACTCTGTCTCGATCGCATCTTGCGCCATCTATTTATTCAAATCAGCAAAACATCCGGAATGTTCAAGTAAACACGCGTAAGGTACCGAGAGCTCGAGTATAGATTTTCTAGAAACTTAGTTCCTCGGGTGGCGCTGTTGGTCGAGAGATCGGCGATGTCATTCTCTGCAAAGCTCCCCCCCGCTCTCGCTCCTGATACTAGATGGCGCTGATTTGAGCGCGGCGTAACAATATGTATATTAAAAATGAAGGAAGTACTAAACATTAAATGTAGTTAGCATTTAATATTTTATTTAATATATAATTAAAGCCAGATCAGAAATATGTAATGAAAATTTTAAAAAATAAAACTTAACTTCTGAGATAATAACAAAAGCATGTCTACAGTCCTTTTTTAACTTATTATATTGTTATTATCAAAATATATTATTACAAGCAAATGTTATGTGCAATGCATGAAATAAAAATACTTTTTTATTTTATTGTATAGGTTAAGGTTATACGTTCTAGAGTGAGCTGTTTATGGGCCGATAGCAACGATTACGACAAGATGTATGATGATGATGAATGATGATGAAGACGGTATAGAAGGAGTCTAAGAGGAAGCCCAATTATTATCTTTCATGTTTTATTCAATAGCGCTTTTTTATTCCACTGTTGGGAGTAGACTTTAACTTGTAACGCTGGAGTTGTATTATAGCTACTAAACGACTAGTTCGGAACTGAGGAAGAACCACGTTCTAACAGAATACCACATATTGCTACTATGTTTCGTATGGTGAGTGTAGGAAACTGAAGACCCATTTCCCTGACCACGAAGCATTCCATATTAGTCCTCAGAGGTGACAACGCACCTGCGTATTAATTCTCAATTGCAACACTTTGTTTGTAAATTTACAACGGCCTTTACTTGTAAATACGTCAAAGGACTGGACAGCAGGCGGTCTCACAAGCGGTTAAGATATCCGGACGCCATTTAGTCAAAACAATACAAATGTGTCTCCTATATTCTCCCTGGATAATAATATTATAGCAATTTTTTAACGATACAATCAACATCCACCACTGCTATATCCTATGTTTTGTTTCTTATATAAATTAAATATTATTTATATATATTCACA
Source organism: Parnassius smintheus behrii (assembly GCA_036936625.1). Taxonomy (NCBI): domain Eukaryota; kingdom Metazoa; phylum Arthropoda; class Insecta; order Lepidoptera; family Papilionidae; genus Parnassius; species Parnassius smintheus. Next base: position 23,799,066 of record JAUPFT010000029.1, on the reverse strand, counting down.
AAATACCAGCGTGAAATAATAGTAGTAGTAGTAGCTTAATGCTGCTGTGTTTCGTATGGTGAGTGTAGACAACCGGTGACCCCTTTTACTGAAAACGAGGCATTCCATCTTAGTCCTCACGGGTGACAACGCATCTGCATTTTGATTTGTAATCGAGGATAGATGTAGACGTCTATGGGCCGCAGCAAGCACTTACCATCAGGTGGACTTTGTGCTCGTTTGGCACCCTATCTTATAAAAAAATAGCAATATTTGAGGCCAGACGATCAAAACTGAATGATTAATGAAAGTGCTGGAAGACCTGAAATTCCTTCTACTAATATTCTTATTGATCGATTGATCTAACAAACATCACTTTGGCGGGGTGACGCCAACTGTTAAAAAAATAAGAGTGTGACAAACAAGCACACAATCTGCCGCAACTAAACTAGTTGGGGTAGATACTGGAAACGCGGTTACGCGGCATTCCATCTTAGTCCTCTCGGGTGATAACACATCTGCATTTTTATCAAACTTACAAGAGAGATAGATTGTGTGCTCATGACAGAATTAGTAATTTTTTGTTGATTTATTGACGTGGCGTGACCGTGAGCGATAATGAAAGGCCATCGGGTCGTTTGGCGGCAGATTATCACCCCAGTGTTGAGGGTATGTTTATGAACGGGAAGAGTGTTGTGTGTTTCTGTGTTGTCCCAGGTTGGTCAGAGACTAAGAAGTCCTATGTTTATGTTGTGGAGCTAAAATAAAGGTAAAAATAATAATGTTCCCTTGAACGAATTTCGGGCACGTTCGGTCGGCGCTTTACATACTCTCCGAGACAATGGGGGTGAAAAAGCTACCAATTTCCTGAACCCAGTATGCTACGGACTGCTTCTTGTCAGTCAATGGAGGAGAATAACGAAACGCTCTATTGGTATATCCGCTTAAATCGTTGGTTGTATGCGCGCGCGCGTGTGTGTATGTGTGTGTAGGAGAGGGGACAAACGAGCATACGGTTCAGCCGATGTTAGGTGACTACCGCCGTCCATGAACACCTGCAACACCAGGGGAATTGCAGGTGCGTTGCCGGCCTATAATAATAACCTATACCACAGAGAGGTCGTATGCGGAAGAAAACTCCCAGTGAAACGTACAGTGGTGGACCGCCAAGCATCCAGATGGTGTGGATGGTATAGGAAGGTCTGCCGCGTAGTGCGTTCATGAAATTTGGCGGCTGGGATTAATTCTAACAATTCCTGAGCACTCCCCGTGGTAGATGCGAAAGAAAATGCAAAGAGATGTAACATCTCTTCGTAGCGCTAGTGAATCGAGCCGATCGGAAAGCACTCGGTCGTCGAAGATTCGAGCCGCTCTGCGCTGGATGCGTTCAAGTGGACGGAGCTGGCTCTGGGGAGGCCCAGCCCAGAGATGGGAACAGTATTTTATGTGATGGCGAACCTGCGCCTTGTAAAGTTGCAGGCGGTGTGCCAGCATGAAATACTGTCCCCCTCTGCTGAGCACGCCAAACTTCTTAGAGGCCAATTTGGCCTTCTCTTCCAAGTGACCACGCACAAACTTGTGTCTTCTCAGGGTTAAACCGGACTAGATTTAGTCACCCCCAATCCGAGACTTTGTTCGGCAAAGACTCGACTTCAAAAATAAGTTTGTCCCGGTACCCGGTAAGAAACAGCTTTGGTGATAGCCCGCAGTCATGTGGAATTGCAGCAATAATAGGCTTATAATGGGAGCATGCACCGTCTACAACGACCTTGATACTCCGATCTGCAAGAAAGCTGGTGATCCAATTGCACAATTTCTCGGGAAGCCCAGGGAGCTTCGAAAGAAAGGCTTTGTGCCAAACACGATCGAAGGCTTTCGCAATGTTCAAACTAACGGCCAATGACTAGGACTCTACCGCCTTCGCCCATCGATGAATCAGGTAAACCAGATCACCAGCTGATCAACCCCGACGAAAACCGTATTGGCGGTCACTAATCAGCTGGCGATCCTCAAGGTACCACATGAGCTGGCAGTTTGTAATGGATTCCATTATTTTGGAGAAGAAGGAGGTGATGGCGATAGGCATGTAGTTTGACGGATCTGCGCAATCGCCTTTTTTAGGGTTCGGGTGGATGAAAGCCGTCTTCCACGATTTTGGGTATACGCCTAGGGAGTATCGTATGGTGAGTGCAGAGAACCGGAGACCCTTTTACTGGAAACGAGGCGTTCCATCTTTGTCCTCAGGGGTGACAACGCATCTGCATCTTGATTCTTAATCAAAGAATGTGTAAGATTGGTGTCTATGGGTCACAACATCCAGTTACCATCAGGTGGACTATATCCTTGTTTGTCATCCTTATTCTATTAAAAAACGTGAAATCACTTTGAATCTTATAACTAAATTTACCTGTATTGCATTCAGCAGCTTAGCGCAGTCCGATGTGCCGTAACACTGCCTCGTGTCCGTCTCGACGACTATCACCCGACTTGCCTTTGTTGAAGGTTTCTGGGCAAATGTCTGGATCTGGTGGTGATCTTATCGCATTGGAAACGGCTCATCATAAGCACCGGCGGCTCGACTGGCGGTAGAACGTTCTCTGTAAAATACGTCACATGTCTTGTAAGAATTTTGATGTTTTCCAGGCTGGTATTGACCGTATTGTCCTTGCATGTTAATATTTATTTTTATTTATTTATTTAAGTACACCATCGATTGTTGCAACAATGCAGAAACAGGAAGCACACATCAACTTAGAAATATTAAATTAGAGTGAAAATAGAAATACGTTGTTCGTGTAAACGGAGTGGATAGTAGGAAAGGAAAAGTAAAATTTGGTGTACCGGCTGGCTCTGTGTTTGGCCCGATCTGATATATAATGCACGTCAACAGCATGATAAATGTTATCAAGAATTGTAGAATATACATGTATGCTGACGATACCTGCCTCGTGTATAGTGGAATAAATAGTAGCCAAATGCAGTTAAAAGTGCAGCAGGATTTAAACAATTTAATAAAGTGGTCCCACGACAATGGTATTATCATAAACTTGAATAAAACCAAATTTCTAGAAAAACAGTAGATATAGCTCTTATGGGTCACACGATGGCCCGCACACTGACCAGTCGAGCTCTCTGTGCCGCTGCGAAAAGCTACAATGTGTAACAAATTATAATAATTTAGAGTTGTTTATAGATAATAGTTTCTCATGGGACTTGCATGTTGAATTAGTATGTAACAGGCTTAGATCAGTATTAGGTAAACTGAATCATATAAAATATGTTGTGAACCGAGGAATCATGTATATTATGCTGTATTATGCCCTAGCAGACGCAACGATCGGATATGGCTTAGGTGCATATGGACTCACATTCCCAATATATCTTAACAAAATAAAGACTATGCAGATAAGATTCTTAAGGATATTAGTTGATCCTAAAACGAAAAATGCTCTAGATAAAAATTATGAAATGTTACTTAAAATTTGCAAAATGATTCCCATAGACAGACATGAAAGTAAAATCCATCATCATATTAGAACAGCATGGTATGGTAACATTTAAGAAACCTAGGACATATATAATGTCGAAGCGCCAAATTACTCAAAGGAGGAAATATCTCATACCTAGGGCTGAAAATTACTTTGGACGGCGTACAAGGCAATGGATAATTCTTTTATTATTTAAAACTTTGTGTAATGAGGTAGCGGATATATACGACGAAAGCGTAACTAAGTCGCAGCTCAAATCCATCTTGAGGAAACACTATCCGTCGTTGTGTCCATAGTGGTGAATGTTTCTTTAATTAATTTTGTGTTAATTTAAGTATTTATAAGTACCAGATATTGTTATTAAGGAGTGTGAAACGATAAACTGTTGCGTTGCCGACAAACTGGCTTACAGTGTGGCAACATTTAAAATGTAAATAATGTGCACTCTTTATAGGAATAAAAAAGATACTAATTGCACAAGCAATTAAAGATATACATCGCATGCTTCAAGTTACGTATCTTTATTTTGGAACAATGCAAATTTGTTAAAAAAAATCCAAGCTCCTATACAAAACATCATGACATCATATCTAGGAATCTTAGACAGAGACACAAACTAGTGCTACCAACTTCAAAACTAAAATCTCATTCTTCCAGCCCATTTGCCATGTCTATAAAAAGTAATACAGTCTAAAAAAGTATATAATAAATTACCCGAATATATAAAAAAAATATTAAAGACGAAAAACCATTCGTAAAAAATTAAAGCAACTACTTATAAACAAGTGTTACTATGGTACTTCTGAATTTTTAGAAGATAAAAATATAATATATATATGTAAATAATGAAATGCCATCCTACTAAATAAATAACAATAAAAAATTTCAATAAAATTTAAAATGTTTCAAATAATTTAACAAGAATTCGACTGTGCTAATTATACTAACTATAATAATACCTTAAGAGTCAAAATCAATTCAGTAATAAATAATAACAATTATAATAACCGTATTTCAAATTTAATGTGTGTATGTTTAAATAATATAATGTTAATATTAAATAATTATTTAACAATAATAATACACTACAACTAACAATAAATAAATGTTCCTCCTTCATATTACTGTGCCCATCAGGGTCTATAGAGATATCATAAAACTATGTAACACCTTTTGTAAACTGTGGAATGCAATAAAGTTATTGAGTATAGAGTACTAAAAAGTTACATAGTAGTTACATAAAATACAAAAACTTATGATAGAACAAAGTAATATAATGTGTTTTGATACACCAATGACTTACACCTAGTTACGAGGGGGGCACTGAAATTTTCAGGAATCAAGAAAGTGACACAACATTACTATTTAAAAATGTATTTATTGCTTTTCGAAGTATTCTCCGCGAAATTTGACACATTTTTCCATAAGATGGAACCATTCCATTCGGAAGTTGGGGTCTCCAAAATGGCCATTTTGTAGGCGTCCACGGCTTCTTCAGGTGATGTAAATCTCTACGCAATTTATTCTTTATTTTAGGGAAAGTATAGAAATCATTAGGGCTTGGGTTGGGGCTGTACGGCGAATGGTCTAATAATTCTATGTTTTCTGCTCTAAAAACTCTTTTGTTCTGTGTGTCTCGGTGTGAGAACTCGCATTGTCGTGGTGGAGGATGATGCGGCGGTTGCAGTTCTCTTACGGAGTTCAGAAACGACCAGTGGCAAACAAATACTAGCATACCAATCTGCATTAACCGTTCTTTGTCCCTCAAGAGGAATAGTCGTAACATGGCCGGTTTTGGAGACAAACGTGGTCACCATTTTTTTTGCAACACTCCGTGAACGAACAATTTTTGTTGGCTTTAACTCATTTTCGAACACCCAAACTCGTAACTGGTTTTTTGTTTCAGGTTCGTACGCGTATATCCAGGATTCGTCACCTGTTCTATACAGCATTTGAGGATCCTGCGTGGAATCTTTCGAGAGTTCTGACGCACCAAGTAACGCGAGCCGCTTTTTGCTCTTCACAGAGCAAATGCGGTATCCATCGGGGAAACAACTTTTTTACACCTAATTGTTCATGCAAGATTATTTGTATTTAACTCATGCCAATGTCTAAAGTTGACTGAATTTCGTGGTATGTCACATGTCGATCTTCCTCAATCAGCTTACGCACAGCATCAACGTTTTTTTGGGTGACTGCAGTTTTTGGACAACCTTGACGGGGATCATCACTGAGCTTGACACGTCCACGTTGAAATTCAGCAAACCAGCGATAAATTGTGGTTTTGGATGGGGCTTCATCACCAAATGCAGAAATCATCCGGTCAACACACTGTTTTTGTGTTAAACCACTTCGAAAGTCATAATAAATCATCGCACTTGAATTTTCTCGAGTCAATTCCATTTTCTCAACGACTAAACCAGTTTGACAAAACCTTGTGACAAGACCGAGAATCTTTTTAAAATAAATAAATGGTATTCGATTTTTAAAACCAAGGAGTTTTCAATTAAAAAGATTTTAATATGAGAGGAACAGTGGAAATATTCCATTCCCGATACTTTTAGTGCAGCCCTTGTACTTAAATAATGTATCGTTTACTGTGGCCTTAAACTTGGCTAGAGACATAAAACATGAACATCTATTGACCCACCGCACTTATTATATAAATGGGAAATCCTGGAGACCAGTGAATTGGCTCCCAGAACTGTTTTGCGAAACGGACGAGAGAGAGAGGTTCAATGGGCTCACGAGGAATTCGTGACGGAATTTTAAAATTGAATTTCATTAGGAGTGCAGAACAATGCAACTGATATCTTATAATTAAAAAGAAGGATAGGTGAAGTAGATCCCTACGGTTGTCCAATCCAAGGGAATCAATCACATTGATTCTATTATTTATAATTGCCTACTTAGGATTTGTTAACAGGAACAAGGTGTGCTACGATAAGGCTGACATATCCTTGTAGGCTAAAAGTCTTTTAAATAAAGATAGATAATAAAAAAATTGATATTAAATTAAACATATATATCTCACCTGATCTGTTTTGGATAACCAACAAATATATGCCTATTACAATTCCCGCGAAAAAAACGAGAAAGAGTAGGGTGACGACCACGGTGGTCTGGTATCTTTGTTCTTCTTGTACTGGTCTTCTTGGAAAACACTGCAGGAGCGGCGTCGCCTCGGAAGTTCTGGGTTCATCTTCGGCGCGGTGGGAGTAGGTACGTGACTCGTGATCTGTAAAAGTCAATTATTGTGTAACGTAGAATATGAAGTTAATATTTTACTCTGGCTGTATTTAATTAAAATAATTTTTAACGTTAATTAAAACCGTACAACTGAGCCATATTATTATCAGTACCCGGTTGAACGAGCTTTGCTCGGTATTTTTGCTCGGTTTTTTTTTATTCGTGTGTTTTGGAAATTATATTTAGATACAAATTACATACTGATGAAATACGAATAGTATTTTTTGATCTTAGCGACATAATAGAAAAAACTAAACTGGTTATTTGAATAAAAATCATGAGTGCAATTAGTTTAATTTAAATTTTCGTGTTTTTAAAAAATACTAAGAAAAGGGCCCGAAAAAATAGATTTTCTCAAAAAAGAAAGGAACTTGAAAAAAAAATTAAAAAAAGTCGGTCGGTCAGTCTGGGCTCGAACCATGGTATTACAATTTTGTGACCGCCCAATATACCAATTAAGCTATTTGGAATCATTAATAAACTGTCAAAATTTACCTTCTTATTCTAACGATATTGTAGCAGTTTTTTAATCCCTAAAAACACGGACAAAAAGACATTTTCTAAAAATAAATCCTAGCTAGATCGATTTATTGCCCCCGAAACTCCCTGCACACAAAATTTTATGAAAATCGTTGGAGCCGTTTCCGAGATTCCGGTTATACCAGGCGGTCCCATAATGAACTGGCCTGATATAGTTCAACGCGACATGTCGCTACATGTTGTGTTGCATTAAATAGTATGTTTATCGTGCACTTAATATAAGAAACACGCATCGACATGAAATGCTTAGTCTTAGTTTAACAGGCATTTTAATAACGAGAGTCGCGTATTTTTTCAAAATGTCGAAAACTGAGTATCGAAGTGTCATAAAGTTTCTGTTTAAAGAATCCCCTGCCCAAATAAAAGTACGATGGGATGGCGTGTATAAGGAGTCTGCCCCCTCCTATAGCACGCTATTAGTAATAAACGCTAATTAAGCACAATTATCAAGTTTATCACGCAATATTGATGGACAGACAATCATATAAAATAAATTGTTAACTTAACAAATATCAAATATTTATTAAGATTAGGTTTCATAGACGACAGAAAACAGACAGTCTCATATCTAGTTTGCGCGTTACACATTACCTGCAAGTAATGTATGCATGTTGTCTCGAGTGACAAGGAAAAGCACCTCAAGGATCCATACTAAGACCCTTCTAAATAACCTATATACTCATGACCTAGATGAACTGTCTGTGCAACATACTTCAATAGACTGATGATCTGGCTTTCTAAGTTATTGACTATTCTGTACTCAACTATATTATAAGGGTGACAAGCAGGCACACAATCCATTTAAAGTAAGTGGATGTGGTAACACATAGACATCTACACCTATCCTCAATCACCAATCAAAAGAAACGTTGTCACCTGTGAGGACTAAGATGCAATGCCTCGTTTCCAGTAAAAAAAGGTTTCCGGTTCTCGACACTCACCATGCGAAACACTTATTCTGGGTCTGGATATTTGTCTTTGTGAAAGTTATGTATGTAAAATGCCTTCACGATATAGTAGAAAAACCTAATTCGGAGGTAAAGTTTTTAAATAAAAAAACTTTTCCTCATTATATGAAACAGCACCATTGTTTTGCTGTTTCATGTTCATATTCTGTGAGAGTGAAGTATATGGTGAGTGTGGTTACTAAAAAACATTTTTTAACAAAAATTTATATGATAGGTGCAGCCTGCAAAGTAACAAAGGACCATCATCACATACAATATAAAGATATTCGTGAATGAGATACTTTATTTTTATTTTTTTATCGGATAAGGTACACAAACAGACAGCAGTTATATAAAGGTCTAAAATTAAAAGTATATTTGTGCTGATCTAAACTACAATCCAAAAAGTGTACACAGCATAATAATATAACTGCAGTATAATATTAGTCTTAGCAAAAATAAAACAGATAAGAAATACATTAAATGTTAAGAGAAACACATAAATTTCTTTTAAATCTAATCAGGCTACTATTAAATATATCTATATGTACGTTACTATGTTTAATCTCGTAATCATGGCACATTTTTTCAACAGGGTTGAAAAAGGAAGTGTTATTCTTGTGTATGTCTAACCTGAAAATTCTTTGAACACATTGTCGTATACCGGAATTGAAGTTAATCAGCCTCAGTAAATCTGGGCTCTATATGAAATTGCACAATCTTGTGCAAGGAAACTTGGTCGGCAAATTGTCTCCTCAAAGATAATCGCTGGACATTAAAAAACTTTAGACGAGAGTTGTATGATGGTAGACAATGCAAGTGACCACATCTACTGCAAACACTGCGAAGGAAACAACTCTGCACCCTCTTGATACTGTCAGAATGTACCTTATAAAAGTATACACCAGAACGAACTAAAGTATAAAATAATCAAAATGATGTGAGAGCTTTGGAGAAATTTTTTGTTACACGAATTATAAACCCTAAGGTTTTGAAACTTTTTTGGGTTATGAACTCATAATGTGGACGAAACGAAAATTTTGAATCAAAATATACGCCCAAATCCTTAAAAATCTCCTTGCACGTCAGAGGCTGACTACTGAAATTGTATTTAAAATGCAGGTAATTGTGTTTAGTAGTGAAAGTGATAACTAATACTTTGCAAAGATATGGCAATACTTCACACCAGGACAGTTGCTTACACCATAAAGAGTATTAGATTGTGCATGGAGTGGCATAGCTAGCTTGTACCATGTCTTTTTAAGGTCCCCACATAGATAGAGCAACAATCACACATCAAGACATGGACATAATGGGATACAATTAGATGAATTACAACTAAATTGCAGTGACTGCAGATTTCACATTAGTGAACATTATATGTATAAGAGGATGAGTACTTACATAACAGTGTAAAGCACTTCAGTGTAAAAGTGTATATCATCATTACAAGTCCTCTACTGAACATAAGCCGACCAAGGAATGCCACAAAACACTGTCCTGAGCGACCTGCATCCGTCAACTTCTCCCATTTCTTACCAGGTCATCACTCCATCTACTGGGGTTCTGCGGATACTGTGCTTGCTGACGGTACACATTATTTGTCCATAGGAACTGTAATTATTAACATTTATCAAATTTGCATAGCTACTTCATTGATTTTGAATATTAATATAGCATGACAGATGTGTAATTAAGGATATTGTAGGTTGATAAATTATTGAACATTGACTGAAAATGAGGGTCGGCTTTAGTAATCTGCTGCACGATTTAAGTGATAATTTTAGCTTTAGTTGACAGGTAATGATGCTATTGATTACCATCTAGCTGCTTTTTATGCCGGAAATCTTTAGTTTTCGAGATATCGTTAATTTTAGTTTTGAGGTTATGTCCATTTAAAAATGATACGAAAACGTAATAACAACATAATTATTTGATCATTTTAGCTTTAGTTGATAGGCAATGACGCTATTAATTATCATCTAGCTGTTTTTTATGCCGGAATCTTTAGTTTTCGAGATATCGTTAATTTTAGTTTTGAGGTTATGTCCATTTAAAAATTATACGAAAACGAAATAACAATATAATTATTACAAAGAGATAACAATATATGGGCAAAATAAAAATGTGGGCTCCTTCATGTGCAATAAAGGAAATTGCAGAGCCCGATCCAGGGTAGCTCCTAGCACCTAGTTTGAAAATATTAAAATGTCATTGCCACGGGTATTCTATCTGATGTACTGTTATGCGCATCGCTGGAGCTATGAAGATGCAATCCACGAAGACCCTGAAAAAGATATGGAGGGAGGCTGCTTATCTATGGGGACTGTCTGCGATTGGTACAATTACTGCCGGGAGACAGTCGTCATTTACCAAATAGAGCAACAAGAGGCCATCGGCAAGATTGGTGGCCCAGGAAAAGTAGTCCAAATTGGCGAATCAAAATTTGGAAAATGGAAATATAATAAAGGTAATTTGATTTTCTTATATTACAGACTGAAACAATATATTTATTTAAAGTTTACTTTTAAACTCAAAATATCTTTTAATTAATACATTTGAATACCTTTTAAAGCCAAACTATCTGGAAGAAACCACTTTCAGAGTGGTAAGACAGCCTGTTGTACATATTCTACTATAAAATTTTGTACTTTTGTATTTGTTTTTTTTTTGTAATTTTGTACTGTTGGATTTTTGTGTACAAAATAGAGTAAATAAATAAATGAATATCTTGAATATTTACTAACTCTAAATTGTTTATTATTGTTTATAGGAAGGCAGATTGAGGGCTACTGGATCCTCGGCCTCGTTGAGGATGGAAGTGAGGATTTAAGAATAGAGGTGTGCCCTGAAAACATCAGGTCAGCGAACGTACTAGTGCCCCTAATTAAAAAACATGTGGTTGAGGGCACCACAGTCCATACCGACTTCTGGAGGGCTTATGATTGTTTGGGGGAACATGGGTACATTCACAAGAAGGTGAACCATTCCGATCTCGATAACCCATTTGTTGCCCCTGATGGCACTCATACACTCAAAGAATCGAATCGCAATGGCGGGTGGTTAAAAGATTTTTCAGTGAATACAATTATAACCACCCGGAAAACTTTTCAGATATTATTATAGAATATTTGTGGAGAAGGTCAGTGCAAAGAAAGAAAAAGGATCCTTTTATGGAACTAATTAAAGTAATCAACCATGTATATAAATAAATGTTTTTATAATATTATATTTGGTTGTTTCTTTTGATCAAACCCTAGTGCCAGAAAGTATAAATCATAAAACCGAATCTGTCAACCCCAAGTTCCACGTGGTCTTTCCGCTCTTACCCCTAGAGTGTATATGAAAATCCGGAAGCGCGGAGGGAATGCAGCCCTCGCCCGCTGTAACTAAGCGCAGGCACCGTACAAGCCGTAGCGGCTGAGGCTGGTCGCCGAAGGCGACCAAACAGCCAAAGCTGCGCAGGTGAGCTAGATGCCTGTGCTTAGTTACGCAAGGGCGAAAGGGCTGCACTTCCCGCAGCGCTGGAGCAGAAGCAGAGTCAAAATAGTGTTAATTCCCACCGTTTTTTCCCACCCTGAATACTCCCACATTCCCACCGGGACCCGAGTGTGAGTTTTTCGTCGCCGGACGCCCTTTTTTTATTAAACGAAAGCGAATTTTCCTTAAATGTAACAAAACTTTAAAAATTCATAAAAAAAGGGGGGGGGGTTCTGGCACTTTCTCCTTTCAGGGGGAGGTTCCGCCCCCTCTCCCCCCCTCCCCCACCCACTCGGAGACCATATATTCATGCAGCAGGTTACTAAAGAAAACCCGAAAATGATTATATGTTTAGATATAACATGCGTTATATTATGATGTATTGGACTCATGCCTACTATTGAACCATTGTAAGTTAGCGCTTGATTACTATTCCACTTAATTATATCTAATGATGCGGACAAGGATGGTAAAGAGCGCTGACTTAGCTTAACAAAGTCCTACTATACATCATAGGTATATCTTAACCGTTAATATTAAACACAATATTACACATAGGAAATATATATAATATAATATGTAAATAAAACAAATGTCTGACAAATAACACAAAGGTTGCTGCAATTTGTAAGCAAACTTTTCTTACCAATCGGTGATATTAGAGGTTGCATTCTTAGATGGGCTGTCGAAAGGAGCAGCCAACTAACGAATTTCTTGACACATACACATATTACTTACTATATAAATTTTATGATAACAATAAAAACTTAATGGTAATATTAGCAGGCTCATAAACAGGTAAACAGGCGCACAGAATACATTTACCCAACAGGCCAACAGGCGCGCTACTGAAAAAACAAACAATGACATTGGGTGCGTTTGGCAGAAAAAAGCGCTAGCAAGCGCTTATAAGCGCTGAAATAGTTTTCGGCCAGGACACGATTGCTACTTCAGTAGCGCTGACATAATCCGCCATTTTGCTTATTTAATTTGTTTGTTTTGAAGTAGAGTTTATAAGTTGTATTGTGCAATATTAGTTTTAAGTAATATAATGACATGAATAAACATACACATGTTATTAAAAATTCATGATTGGTAAGTTTTTAATATGAATACTTTACAAATATATATTTAAATTAGGTTAGGTTCCCCGGTTAAAACTAACATCATGTCCTGGAGGAAAATAGCTACTTACGATTTGACAGCGCTTACCGCTTACGTTCGCCATTTTGCTTACAAGCGCTTGCTAGCGCTTTTTTCTGCCAAACGCACCCATTGACAACCACAGACTATTAAATTTGACTAGAAACAACATAGAGATAAGAAACAACCATTGAATCTTTTTTTAACAGGCTTTACAGCTCTGGGTACTAGCCCTTCATTTCTTTCAGAATCTTCATTTTATATATTTTTTCTTTACAATATGCTGATGAGTCACATTGCGAAGTTTTTGGGATATTTTGACGACAACTCAACCCAACGGACTGTTGATGACGACAGCCACTCAAGTTCATAAGGCGCCCAAGCGATCAAATTAACTTGAGGTTTATATCAACATCAAAACACTTGTTTCGTCGTTTTTTCTAATATTTCAAACGCGCAGACATTTAATTCACAAAATTATATCACTTTTACGAATTAAAATCCACTTCAAACCATTACTCAAGCGACAAAACAGAAGCGACAGTCCGTCGTCGGCCAAGTTCCCGCCACAAATCCCGACAACCATTGACTTAAAAGTACATCATAGACGCATAAAAAATATAATATGGACCTGGCATACCTACAGGAAATACGTGTATACCTACACTTTACAGAGAGGATAAAATGGCGGTTAATAGGGCAGCCCATATTAATATTTCTATAAACATAACATCGATAAAATATTGTTAGAATGTTTTCATATAGCCACGGACACACATCATACTATATGTGGATAAAACACACCGTGTTTACTAACTTATTTATGCCTTTTATCTAATAATAATAATAATAATAATAATTATATATAAATAATTATATATATAATATGGATAAGAAGGGGTATCTTCCAGGGCGATTGTCTGAGTCCAATCTGGTTTTGCCTCTCCCTGAACCCTCTCAGTACTTTACTAGAGAGCTCCGGGAGGGGATTTCAGCTTCGGGAAGGAGGTACAAAAGTGACCCACCTTTTCTATATGGATGACCTCAAGTTATTCGCCTCCAGTCGCTCCCATCTTATGGAATTGCTAAACATCACTTGTGAATTTAGCAATTCTATTGGAATGGAGATGGGAACGGATAAGTGTGCGGTCCTCCATGTTGAAAGGGGAAGGGTTGCTAACTCTGAGGGCATAGACTTATCTATGCTCGTCAACTTAAGGACCCTCTTCGAGGCTGAAACATACCAATACCCGGGTATGTCACAGAACATCGACATCGATGAGGCTGGTATGAAACAGTCAGTTTGCGACGTGTTTTATGCACGCTGGACCAAAGTGCTTAACAGCCTTTTGTCCGGTGTGAATAAGACACACGCATTTAACGGTTGGGTCATGCCTGCCCTCATGTATACCTTTAGCATACTCAGGTGGACCCGGACTGAACTTAACGCCCTGGATAGAAAAGTCCGCACTATCATGACGTCCCATAGGATGCATCATCCGAGATCGTCGGTAATGAGGCTGTACTTGCCGCGAAAGCATGGTGGGCGTGGTTTTCTGAGCGCGTTCACCACGCATAATCGTGAAGTGTGCAGCCTCCGTGATTACTTCCTGGCGAGATCGGATGATCCATTCTGTAATGACGTCATTTTTAGTGATAAAGGGCTTACCCCTCTAACCTTAGCCAACTAGCAATGGCAGGACCCAGCAGTGCTTAGCATTTCCGACCGGGAGACCGTATGGAAGGAAAAGGAGCTCCACGGGAGGTACTACAGAGCTCTACATGAGCCCTTCGTAGATACAGTCGCCTCCCTCAAATGGCTACGTTTCGGTGACCTCTTCGGGGAAACCGAGGGTTTTGTCTGTCGGAGATACATCCTAAAGGATGGCACTGTCGACATCAGTTGAGCTTGTCGCCATCCCAGGGAGTCACTTAGGCATGTCATCTCCGGTTGTTCGGCGCTTTCTAACTCTGAGTACTTGAACAGGCACAACCTAGTAGTCAGAATTCTACACCAGGAGCTCGCTCTGAAATACGGTCTCGTGGACCGAAAATTGCAGTATTACAAGTACTTGCCGGAAGCCGTGCTCGAAAATGACCGCGCCAGGCTCTACTGGGACCGGGCAATCATCACAGACAGGAATATTCTTGCGAATAAGCCTGATATTGTGCTGATGGACCGGGCACAGTCAAGGATATTTTTGGTTGACATTACCATTGCGTATGACGAGAACCTCGTGAAAGCCGAAACAGACAAGCAATCAAAATATCTGAACCTGGCTCACGAGGTGACCGACATGTGGGGTGGTCTGCCGACCGAAATTATTCCTGTAGTCGTGTCTGCAAACGGGTTAATCCCAGCCAGCCTCTCGCGCCATCTGAGGCGACTGGGACTCCGTGACGGACCGCTCCGGGCTCAAATGCAGAAGGCGGTGCTCCTCAATACCGCCCGCATCGTCCGCCGGTTTCTTTCCCTTTCCTCCTAACCCTCGGCCGTTTGGTCTCCCCTGCCGAGGGCTTCCATCTGGTTGGGCTTTTATTTATTTATGTATTATTTATTTATTTATTTTAATATATTAAATGTATATTTAAGTATATTTATTTTTCCCTTTATATATTTATCCAGCCCAACCAGATGTGATTACTCTATTAATAATCCAAAAATAATAATAATAACGAGCTCTTCGTAGATACAGTCGCCTCCCTCAACTGGCTACGTTTCGGTCACCTCTTCGGGGAAACCGAGGGTTTTGTCTGTGCAATACGTACGGTATATAATAATAACAATAATAGTCTGGCGTAGGGAAGTGACGACCCCATCGCCCGCCGACGTAACAGTTAAGTGACAACAATGCTGCGTCGGTGCAGTCAGTCAGTGCCTTGCCAAGAGGTGTGAGTGCCGTGCCTCGGCAGTACTCGGGGTGCAAAGGCCCGTTTGTGCTTACGGCCGTACAATGATACAATGAAACGGTGCCGGGCCTGAGCATCTCCCGTTAATTGGCGCCCAAAAATGGATGATGAATTTTAATAGAAAGCGTATAGGGCCGCTGCCTGGGGGTCGCCGGGCCGCGTCTGAAGCTGGACGCAGCGGCATGTGGGCCGCCAGCCGAGCGCGAGTAGCTGCCAGATCACCTAGGAGCCCCCCGCATCCATCATCCCCACAAGATGGCTTGATGTCGACAGGGACCTATCGGACTTGGCAAGCGGCATCCGCCGCTGGCGGAGTGCGCCGCATGCGTTGGACAAAAAATATGAACGCAAACGCATTGCGGGCGTACTATAGGGCGAAAGGGGAAGAAAATGGAGGGATAGCGTATCGGGCTCGGATGCATTGCTTTTTTGCTGAGCTGGAGCCGTCTATTCCCGTCACGAAACAAAACCTGGCGGACCGAGTTCGGTATATCATGCGCTCGAAAATATTTGATTATGCCGAGCTTGAACGACTACGACGTGAGGCCATTCCCTCATCGAATGAACTGGCTATGGCTAGGGATGCGGCTCCTCAGGCGACAGACCGGCATCCACGCGCGGAAGCCGCCATGGATCTTCCAGTTGTGGTTGATTCGGACGATGATGAAATGGTCTCCTACGAACTAGAGCAAATGAGGATTATATTGGAAGAGGTGATTTCGGAAACGCGCAGCATGCCTCTCGAAAATCGACCGTGACTTCCCCGCATACCCCTAAGCAAGCGAAATCGGCCTATCGTGAGGGCTCTTAACCCAATGCTGGTAACCTATTTGGAAGCTAGCCGGGACCTTCGCGAGACGGACTCAGTCCTTTTTGGCGCCGCAGTGGCAGTTTGCCTTATTATTGGTGCCAATTTTTCCATGGCTGGACGCGCTACTAAACAAAGTAGCGCCACCCCAGCCTGGAGAAGAATTGAGGACCGTATTGCAAAGACAAGGGCCCTTAACGGCAGACTGAAGAGTAATAATAGACCGATGGTTGTGCGCACCGTTAGAATGGCGTTTGCTGGGACAAATATCAGTTTGTTCCAACCGGATATCTCGCAGAAACTAACGGAGCGCATAGACGACCTGGAGCAAAAGATCGCTGCTTGGGGGAAGTGGATTCGACGATTTACCGAGAGGTCAAGGCGGTTCAACCAGAATCGTCTCTTCCAGATTGATCAGAAGAGGCTCTATAAATCATTGGAATGACCAGAGGTATGTGGAGCGGGCCGAGGACCGGATCTGGCTAACACTGTCGCATTTTGGCGTGGCCTGTGGGCAGAGCCCGTAAACTACAGCGAGGGCCCTTGGATGAAAGTTGTGGCGAGCCAGAGTGCGAGTGTTACGCCTATGGACCCCGTCACCATAACGCCGGAAGACGTGACTGAGGCGGTCCGTAGGGCCCCGAACTGGAAAAGTCCGGGGCTCGATGGGCTGCATCATTACTGGCTGAAGGGGTTCGTAGTGTGTCACGCTGTGCTCACCCGACCGTTTCAAGAGGCTCTCGATCAGAAGTCGCTCCCGAGCCTCTTCACTACTGGGATCACTCATTGGTTCCTAAAGATCAGGATACCGCAGACCCGTGCAAATACCGGCCCATTACGTATCTACCCACCATATGTAAGACACTGACATCCATTTTGAGCGCGACAATCATTCGTCATCTGGAGCTAAATCAGGTGATGTCACGCGCTCAAAATGGATGTCGGGCGGTGGTCGTGGAACCAAGGAACCACTCCTTATTGACGCGGTCATTGACAAAGTGGTGAAACGCAACCGTCAGAACTTCTCCGCCGCCTGGATAGACTACAGAAAGGCATTCGACTCGGTGCCCCATACCCCAAGATAGACTGTACAGTTAGAGACTTCCTCGAGCAGTGTATGGGGCAGTGTAGTACGATCCTTTGTCATCTGGGCGAGCGGATGATGGCTGCTGAGAACCACATAAGGATAAGAAGGGGTATCTTCCAGAGCGATTTTCTGAGTCCAATCCGGTTCTGCCTCTCTCTGAACCCTCTCAGTACCTTACTGGAGGGCTCCGGGAGTGGATTTCAGCTACGGGAAGGAAGGACAAAAGTGACCCACCTTTTCTATATGGATGACCTCAAGTTATTCGCCTCCAGTCGCTCCCATCTTATGGAATTGTTAAACATCACTTGTGAATTTAGCAATTCCATTGGAATGGAGCTGGGGACGGATAAGTGTGCGGTTCTCCATGTTGAAAGGGGAAGGGTTGCTAACTCTGAGGGCAAAGACTTATCTATGTCCGTCAATTTAAGGACCCTTTCCGAGGCTGAAACATACCGATACCTGGGTATGTCACAGAACATCGGTATCGATGAGCAGAGATGGGCTTAAACGTTAAAAAATAATAACACTGCTAAATGCTAATGCTAGAAATAATTAACAGTTTAAATTAGCTGTTATTTTTAGCAACTGTTAAATTTAGTCACAGACAGATTTTTAACACATATTAATTAATTCTCACTTCCTTCATACTTTTCACAGGCTTAGGACTGTCAACTTTTTCTGTTGGCGTATTTATAATGAGAATCAATTTATTTACAACGATTTCTTTTTTTCATATCTGCTTTTTTAGTATTCGTAATTTTTATATAACTATCTTTTTTTCTTGTTTTTTTTTTTTATCTTTTTTTTTTTCTTATATCTACTTATCACTTAGTAACATAACATATCTTAAAATTTTATATATTTTTTATTTCCATTTAAAAATGACAATTGTTTGACTTTTCGGACTCCAAGGCGAGTTCTTCGTTGTGAAATTATGTAACCAGTTCGCGAAAAAAGTCTTTCGCAAGAAACAGAAGTACAAAGTACATTACATTTGTTTCGAAGCAACTTAGCCAAATGTGGAAAAACTCCTTGGTTCTGCTTCCACCAGCTCAACGGTAAATTATTGCGACTAATCACTTTTTCATTCAAATATTTGTCTATTTCTATTGTTGCTCGTGCAGTTGGTGACACAATTGATTGCGGTACAGCCTCCCTAGCATCCCAGTCGTAAAATATTGAGGTGGGATCAAGCGAACTTTTGCTAACTTCAATATTTTCACATGGTCCTTCTCGATTTATTTCTTGAGCGACAAGTTTGATCATGTTCTCCCTCAAAGTTGCTTGCTTTGAAGATGAAAAGGGCCGTAACTTAAAGCGGGGATCCAAAAAAGTAGCTACCTCAATCGTGTTATTATTTTCTATATTTTCGAAACGACTATGAGTTAAATCTAACAAAGCTCGAACAAAATCATATGTTATTGGCGGATAGTGATAACCGGAAGAATCCGAGCTTAAAATATCGCTGAGACTCTCTTTATGCCTTTTATGATTATTAATAGTTGACTGGCCGTCAAATACTTTTCACCACTCAGATAATTTGATGCTTCTTCAAAACATTTCAGAGCTTTACAAGTTTCGTTGCAAAGTAACCAGTCTTCCGGCATTAAATTTGGTAAGCTTGTAACATCCAAAATGGCAATGGATGACTTGAGGGCATCTTTAATTTCTACGATCCTTTCGAGCATGTAGAATTTGGAATTCCACCTTGTCGGGACTTCTTGAAGCAGTCGTTTTGGCTGTGTTGCTCCATTTTGCTTTTGAAACTCATCAAGTTTTTGAGTGGCTTTAGTGCTTCGTTTGAAATAAGCGACGACGAGCTTCACACGTTCAATCACAGACTTGATGGGTACAGATTTTTCCGTCGCTTCTTGCACTATCAAATTTATTGTGTGTGCTGCACATCCGAAATGTTTCCACCCTAGCTCCTGTGATATGGCTTTTTTGATGTAAGCCGCGTTATCAGAAACAGCTAAATTGATTTTAGCTGAAATACCCCAAGAATCGGTAATACTTTTTAACTGAGATGCTGTATTTTCACTATTGGAAGGACCGGAAATTACTTCACAGTCCAAAATAATCGATTCCAAATCAAAATTTTTATTTATAAAATGCCCAGTAACAGCCATAAAACTCAAATCATTTCTCGCCGAAGTCCAATTGTCAGTCGTAATGCAGATTGTTTCGACTTCTTTATTTATTACTTCTTGCACCTCTGTTCTACACTGTTCGTACATTGTTGGTAAAAGTGTATTTGATAGATATTTTCGAGATGGAAGCGTGTATGACGAATTTAAAGCATTTGAGTATTGGATAAAGCCAACGTCTTCTACTATTGAAAATGGTTGAAAGTCAAGTATGAAAAGCTGCATTAAATAATAATTGAGTCGTTGTTTCTCTTTTAAAGTCATTTTTTTTACTGCATAAGTTGATACACTTGGTTGAATTTTTCTCTGCTTTGCTGGTGGTGGCAAAAACTCATCATTAGTACCCGAAGAACTTGAAGTACTGGGGGCATTTTCAGTAATAGGAACAGTCTGTTGAGAACTAACGGAACACTCAGACTCAGATAATGTACAAGCACTTTGTTGTTGTGCCTGTTGGATATTAATAATAGGATGCTTGAACTTCATGTGAGATTTTAAATTTGAAACTGAGCTCTTGTATGAAATAGTTTTTTTACACAAATTACACGTAGGTACCAATTTTTTTTACGGTATCGCTATCCGTAAAAAAGTTCCATATTTCACTTTTTTTTGGCGTTGTATATCCATTTTAGTTGTTTTCTTCCAATTTGTAAGTATTCTGTTTCAAACGCAAACAACACTACACAAACAGTCAAACAATTGGAATTTTCACTCACAACACTAACTACCTACCTACTACCTAGATAACAAACTCGTGTAAACCTTCGTAACGAAAATCAGTCTTTATTTAACACTAGTTAAATATTATAATAAATTATTTCCAAATTTAGCAGTTAGCACTTAGCAGTTGATTAAATGATCTCGCTCGACCTTAACATTCTAACTGTGACTGAACACTAAATACAAAATTAGTAGTTGCTAAATAAATCGCTATGTTGAAAACAATTCAATAGAGACGGAAACGGAACACGTGCGTCGTGTGTCCTTTTTTTACGATAGTACCTACTTTTATTAGTTTGTGTTTTCTTTGTTGTTGCCGTCGCGTCTGTCTGCGGTCTGCAGTAGTGGGATAAAGCGAGACAAATATATATCCGGCGTCCGTGTTTGGTGCGGATGGGAGCACTATCCATGTCCAGCCAGCAAGACCATTATTGTTTTGTTGTGAGTTGTGACTGCTAAATTTAACAGCAATCTCAGAACTTATTTAACAGGTGTGGACACTAAAAAAATTTAACAGTGTTAATTTAGCAGCTTATTAATTTTAGACCCATCTGTATCGATGAGGCTGCTAAGAAACGGTCAGTTTGCGACGTGTTTTATGCACGCTTGACCAAAGTGCTTAACAGCCTTTTGTCCGGTGCGAATAAGACACACGCATATAACGGTTGGGTCATGCCTGTCCTCATGTATACCTTTGGCATACTCAGGTGGACTCCTACTGAACTTAACGCCCTGATAGAAAAGTCCGCACTCCCATGACGTCCCATAGGATGCATCATCCGAGATCGTCGGTAATGAGGCTGTACTTACCGTGAAAGCATGGTGGGCGTGGTTTTCGGAGCGCGCTCACCATGCATAATCGCGAAGTGTGCAGCCTCCGTGATTACTTCCTGGCGAGATCGGATGATCCATTCTGTAATGACGTCATTTTTAGTGATAAAGGGCTTACCCCTCTATCCTTAGCCAACGAGCAATGGCAGGATCCAGCAGTGCTTAGCATTTCCGAGCGGGAGACCGTATGGAAAGAAAAGGAGCTCCACGGGAGGTACTACAGGGCTCTACATGAGCCCTTTGTAGATACAGTCGCTACTGGCTACGTTTCGGTCACCTCTTCAGGGAAACCGAAGATTTTGTCTATGCGATACAGGATTAGGTTATTAAGACCAAATACCCACCATGCACCAAAAGTAAAAAGAACGCAATACAAAACACAATCGAAGTTCGATGTCAGTTTGAAAAGCAGAAACAGTCCATTAAACGAAAGCCGGGTAATCAAATAAAAACAGATCGAAAACACTTGAAGAACGTGGTCTACGTGCACGAAACGACAACAGACGACCGTTTTAGCGTCACAAAATGGCGGCCCATAACGCCATTTGGGGTTACTATTTTCAACCTAAATATAAAAATGCTAATTTCTTTCGCGCGTTCGGTTTGGTCGTAGTTTTATTTTTATATTTAATAAAAGTTATCTTATAGTTCATTATTTTCAAATACTTAAAAAGAAAAATAAAACGTATTATTTTATAAAGTATAACTGTATAAGAACAGATTACGATACTGTAATTGCCTGTTATTGTTAGCACAGCACTACAAATATAAAGCGCTGACATAACCTTGTAATAGCGCAGTATAGATTTAGAAAAATATTTACCAAGTATTGTTTACCAAGTTATTTGACACTCGGTTTGGCACAAAATTATAACATTCATTGATTATTGATATAATAATGTTGTTTTAATGCTCATCAATTGTCAAAATGGTAAACAACCAGCATAAATATTTTTATCGTAACTGCAACACCATTACAAAGTTACGTCATCAGTTCAATCGCGACGTGTCAGGAACGTATTCTCTGAACGGCCGAACTATAGTAATATAACATAATAAATAAACAGAAACAAGTATTATATTGAAATTTATAATGAATTTTATCCCTTCGTTGCGCGAATTTTTACTTCAAAAAGAATAAAATATTTTCGGATTTGAAATAGCTTAAACATTACCAGAAAAATATTTGAAAAAATCACATTATTATATATTATGATATTTTTACAAAAAACATATCGTTGTTTTAAAACAACATTGCGCATTATCCAAGTGTTTTGCAGTATGTAGAGTGTATAGTGAAATATATGTTTTATTTTAACTAATTTATTTGAATATAAAAATTAATTATTATGGTATTTATAGAAACATTTTTTTTTGTGTCACACAAAGAAACACCACATTTTTGACAAAATTTGAAGGTGTATCCACCATATTTTGGAAATTTGCACCGTTGCTGTTTGTCTACCCATACGGACCAATGGGAAACTTGGTCTAATCTCACATCCTTTGCAGGTATTGGTTACGTAGCTCCCTTACGCCTTTTTTCTTCAATTTCATTTTGCAATGAATTGCTTGGCCGTCCCCGTTTGGTACCGTTAGTCTGCAACCCCATGCGACATAAAGTTTCACCCAATTCCATCCTATATCTGGACAAATTTAACACTTTTGTGTCCTTTTTATGGACTTTTTTTTATAAATAAGCCAAGAGTTTATTACTGTCACGTCTAACAAATGATAAAAGAGGCGCATAGTCCACTTACGACTTATCATTTTTATATTATAACGTCCAATGTAAGAATCTAGATCAACCCCTCCCATGTGTGCGTTGTACTCTTTGATCACTTTTGGGTAAGAGATCGGAACTCGTTCCTTTTTCACTTTATCATAACGTGTCATAGTTGTAGCTGGTTCAGCACCAACGTAGGTGGAAAGGATATTCACAGGTTTATTGTCTTTCCATACTACAGCGCTGACATCAACACCATCCACATTCGCCACATTTTCTTCGTAATATCCTCTTGGGATTCTTTTTTTCATGATAGCCTTTTTGTCTGGTAGCTTACAATTGCGTAGACGTTTGACACGCACTGTCCCCAATGAATAAATGCCTTCCTTAGCTAAGAAAGTCACAAGCGGTAGAGAGGTATAAAAATTATCAAAGTAGACTATATGGTTTGCTTTGCGAGGTATCATGCGAGCTAGACGTACCACAGTATTCCCTGACTCTCCTAAATTAGGCTCATTAGCTGCCACTGTAGTTTGACTGCCACTCCCTGTGTAAATTTCAAATTTATGAGCGTAGCCATAAAGGCTGCAAAGCAGGTAAAGTTTGAAGCCCCATTTGTGCGGCTTATTGGGCAAATATTGCTTTATATGGTGGCTCATTTTCGTGGCGCACAACTGTTCATCAATCGACAAACGTTACTCGATTGGTACAGTAGCAAACCTATTATTTAGTGTATCAACAAGCGGTCTGATAAGATAGATTCGGTCATGGTCAGGATGACCTTTTGGAAAACATTTCTCTTAATCGTTGAAATGTATTACTTATTTTCTCAAATCACTTCTGAGACATCGTCGTTTTTATAAGCTCATATCCATACTTGTCATGCCAGTAAAGTCTAATATTAGGAAAACGAATTACAGAAGAAACAATTAAAATTCCAAGAAACTTATTCAATTCATTCTCGTCTATGTTGACTGGGTTAGAAACTTGCTTCTGCGTGGCATACAAGTTACTTTGCTCGACTGTATGTTTTATCAAATCTGGCGTGAATAAATAGGTAAAAAAATCTAAAGGAGTCTCCCTTTGTGTAAGTTCTTCTGGCAATTGAGTATTGCCCTGAAATTTTAGATCCTCTTCTCTAGTAATGAGATTTCGTTGTCGCCAAACTATAGGTCTTGTATGGCGATGTGAAGATGGACTTTGAATGTTCTCACCTATGTGACGCTCTTCGCAATCTGAACGCTTGGTAATAGGTGTCTTCCTCGTCACTTTCCGATTCAGAGCCGTCGAGACCATCTTCAGAATAGTCTAAATTTTCTAGATAGTTCCGTATATCCTCGTCATTCAAGCGGGGCATACTAAAATAAAAACATAAAAAATCCATTAACAACCATACATTACATTTAATAAAAAGTGCGCAATGTTGTTTGTAAACAACATAAATAAAATGCTCAATAATAAATAATAAATAAATAAATATCACTTTATTGCCACTTTTTAAAAAAAACATGTATACATATAAACTAAATAATTAATCTTAATTGAATTTAGGCAAATGGAGGTGACTCAGCTTTTGTTTACATGGATCTAGATCCCATGAAGCGCTGGTTTTCAGGCACTCCTTCTTCCTTGAGATGTTACACGGGTGTTATGAGAATTTCGAGTTCCCCAATCACCTCTTTCATTTACTCATCTATCTGGTTGTGACATTTCATAATTATTAATTAATAATTCTTGCATTCGTGCGTGCGTGTGTGTTTGTGTGTGTGTGTGTGTGTATGTGTGTGTGTGTGTGTGTGTGTGTGTGTGTGTGTGTGTGTGTGTGTGTGTTTTTGCCGCTTCAGCAATGCTGATTTATATTTAGCTTTGAAGCTATCCGTACTCATTTTATTTCTCACAGGAGGGGGCAAATCGTTCCATATCCTTGCTGCAACAAATTTGAAACATCCTCTGTACCGCGTTGTTTTATGTTTTGGCATACTTAACATGTTTAACGAGTTCGTACGAAGGTTTCTATGTGAAATGTCTTTGATCCATAGGAGTTTCTCAAATAGGTACTCAGGCTTTTTTTTAATTAATAATTGCTTTTAAAATAATAAAACTAAAAAAATCACTAAATAATAACAAAATCGAGGTTATAATCAATAGAATAAATAAAAATTTCAACATTTACTTGCACAAATAAAATTGTTTTACGATGACACAAATCTACTTGGCGGGCTTCAACTTTTTGCCGCGCGAAGTGATAGATCCAGAAAAATAAGTTAACTTTTTTTCAAATATCGAGGTTGCCAGTATAATTTTTAAATTTATACTAATTATAAAATTACTTCACATTGAAATTAAAAAAATACATGTAAGGTATGCTGTTCCTGAATGTCAAAAACTAATGTGGTTTTAATACAACACTGCGCAATTAAGGGTTATGGAAAATAAATATACCACAAATTCAAGGTTAGGTTATTTTTAGCGTCACCGCTTCACGCGAGTAGAGCTAGCGGTGTTAATTACTTTAGCTGGGGACTGAGAGATTTACCTGGTTACCTAAGCCAAATTGCAGGACGTGGATATGAAACTGAAAGAAATTCTGAAAGGTGGGACATCACTTCATCACATCACAGACACAAACGTATATCGTGATGACAGCACTGGAAATCAAAGGCCTTACGTACCTAAAATCACCGTGTAGCGGTAGTTAAGAATATCCACTATCCCATATCTTCCCGTGGGTATCGTAAAATGTCGTAAAATGAAAGAGGCAGGAGGTGGGCAGCAGTATCTTCCTGATAACAGCAACTGTACAACAACAAAAAATGTAGTTGCCAACCCGCTTGCCAAGCGTGGCAGCTATGGCAATATACCCCACATGAACAATTAGACAAATAGACAGCCCCCAGTCCCCGGTGGCGCCGCTATTCCTGGCTACGGTGGCGACCATGGTAACGGCGGGGCAGGGGGTGCTAAGAATCTCCGGTGGAAGTTCGGTTGCCACCTACGACGACTCGAACTGGCAACATCGACATATATCGACCCCCACTAGATGAAGTGACGACCTGGTAAGACATGTAGGATGCGTCTGGGATATCATCGGAGTAGTATCGGATAAGACTTGCTCTTGGATCGTTACTCACACTTACGTGTGGCTCCAACATTGATATATACAGCTGCCCGTAGAACCTCTCAATCTCACTCAGAATCTCAGGTGTCCCGGAAACGATGCTGCCACACTCAGTCTTCAGCTTTGACAGTTGACTCTTTCTGGCAGACGGATCTCTGGCAAAGACTTTGGAGCCCTGGTTCCGCTCAATCGCTTCTTCAATACGAGCTATATTGAAGTTGCGTAAGTCCCACCACATGTATTTGGAGATCTGTCTGTTCAGTTGCATGTATGCTGTCAAATCTGCTGACGACTGCAGCCTCATCTTCCGTCTAACAGCAATGATATTAAGAGTGTGATCGGAGAGTTTTTGTATTTTTCTGCGGCAGGTTTTGCAGAACTTAGCTCCGACCGCATGGACAGTTTCCACGAGCTTGTCATTAATATCGTCTAATGCATTGCAATCTTCTTGGCACTGAAAACGGTTTTGTTTTGTAGGTTTTGTAAGTTTTGCGTTGAAGTCTCCCATTAACACCGTATAGTGAGTTTTGGAAGAATGCATGGCTCTAGAAATATCCTACTACATTTCCTTCACCTTACTCATCGGGATGTTCCGACGTTGGTGCGTAAACCCGTATGACCTTCACCAAATACCGTTTAGTGATTCTGAATATAAAGTGCGCATCTCTCGTCGACACACTCCTAATCTTTACAACGTTGTTAACGAGAGACTTGTGGACAATGAATCCAACACCTCCTTGGGACAGATGGTCGCTCTGCCAGTGATAGAACAAGTTGCCGGGTTCGAGAATCACCGCGTCCTCCTCCTCTCTTCTGACCTCGGATAAGCCTATAATATTCCAGTGCAACTTGTCTATCTCTTCTTCCACCTCCAAGATGTTTTCAACAGTTCTCAAGGTGCGTGAGCATACCTTGCCAGGTCGCGTCGTCGTAGGTGGCAACCGAACCTCCACCGGAGATTGTTAGTACCCCCTGCCCCGCCGTTACCATGGTTGCTACCGTGGCCAGGAATAGTGGGGCCGCCGGGGACTGGGGGCCGTCTATTTTTGTAATTGGTAGCTTGGTCGGCTGTCAAGTGCTTGTGTCCCGTATTAAAAATTATTTTAAATATAAAACAGCATTTTTAAATAAGTAAACAAGTATTACACAATTTTAGTAGTGTTATAAGATACATTAGTAGAATGAAGTGAAAACAGTGGTCGTTGGTTGTTACAGTGCAAAATAGTGATCAGCTGTTCGTAACACGATCAGCTGTTTGTCATTAAACCGTATTGCAAATTGCTGCTGTAAACATTTAAGTTATTTAACAAACCTTAAATAGTTAAATGTATACAAGGTAAATTATATAGTAAATCCCTAATTATTAAACATTCTTATAATTATACATTACAAATTACATAATTAATACAAACGTCGTACAGCGACATCTATTGGTCTAACTTTCATCTAAATAAAGTATTTGTCAATAAAAATGGCAAATAAGTGCGGCGCCTGTGGTCGTTTTGCTTCTACAATTGACTCGATAAAGTGCTCAAGTTGCACTCATTTATTTCATCGCAAATGAGCTAGTATTCCTATTGACGGCCGAATATCAAATAAATGATAATGCAGCGGTTGTAAGGCAAAAAATGTATGTGCGAGTGCGGTGAACACAATTGCTACGCCCAGTTCGTGTAGCTCGGGTGGCACGGACACAGAGTTCGGCGATGCACAGCTTGGATCCGACGATGGAGGGCACTGTGAAAGTAATGTCGACTTAGCAAACGAGCTAAAATTAATACGCGAGCAGTTGACTACTATTGCCCGCGAAATGGTATCTTTTCGCCAGGAAATCACTAACATTAATTCTAATGTTAGTGAAATAAGTAACAGGGTTAGCGACGTCGAGAAAATAATCACATGTCTTGAGCAGCAGGCAACGGACTTGCCGAGTCAACCCGGAGGGTCCAAGGTCGAAGATAGCATAGCGGAGTTAAAGTGTCGACTTAACGAGCGTGATCAAGAATTACTTTTAAACGATCTGGAAATAGCTGGTGTAATAGAACAGAAGGGCGAAAACCCCGTGCACCTCGTCACTATGCTTGCGGCTAAAATTGGCACTGAATTGGATGAGCGCGATGTTGTAAGTGCAAGGCGTATACGCATGCGCCGCGAGGAAATACCAGGCAGCGGTGACAAGCGGAGGCCGCGTCCGTTAGTTGTCCGTCTCGCTCGTCGAGTGATTCGAGACAAACTAATTCACGAAGCGCGCGTTCGGCGGGGGGCGGATACTGCCGGTTTGAACTTAGGTGGCGAGCCACGCCGATTTTATGTTAATGAGCGGCTCACCTCAATCAATAGGCAATTATTTTATAAAGCACGGGAAGAAGGGCGCCGCAAAGGCTGGAGATATGTGTGGACGCGGGAAGGATGCATTTTTGCGCGTCGTGATTCTGGCTCACCCCGTTATAGAATTCGAACAGAAACAGATATAAACAAAATTTTTGGGGATTGAATAGTTTGAAGCGAATTTTAATCTTGTTCTTTACGTTACTTCTTGCACGATGTCAATTTGGCTGTCGTCTGGATTATAATTATTTCTCAATGATTGTTTCCCCTACGCATCTACGTAGCTGCTATTACGAGAACATTTTATTTTTATTTTTATTTAGACTACATTTTATTTCCATTTTATTATTAGGTTACATTTTATTTTTGTTAAGTTGCTTTGCATAGGTTTATGGAGTATGGAGTAAATTTTTTGTCTGTTATTTTGTAGTTACACTTTTAATATTATCACGTTTATTCTTTGTCTTTTGTTATATTGAATATTATGACAGGTTTAATGTTTGCTTTCTAACGTGTAGCAGCATAACGGGAAATGGCGACGGGATATTGTCGGATAATATATTCGGAAATCAATTATGTTTATTTATAACTTATAACTGTGGCCCATACATAGAAATGTATTTGACAGTACATAAGCAGTGGTATCATAGTCTCCTTTATTATGGTTTTGTTTGGGTTATTATTAATTTTATAACGTTTTCTTATTATTATAAATTCTTTGAAAATGACTAAATTAAATAAGTTAAAAATTGGCTTCTTGAACCCCGGGTCTCTTGGTACTAGGCACGACGAATTCCTAGCTGCTATGGCGCATCACTCTGTAGACATAATGGCTATCAATAAAACATGGCTTCGGACAGGGGAGGAAGGCCGGGCGCCTTCTGTTCCAGGGTATCGACTGCTTCACGTACCCCGACCTCCCGAAGTTCGTGCGCGTGGCGGCGGTGTGGGTTTTTATTTGAGACGGGGCTTGTCGTCAAAGATTATTCAACATCCTATTTGTCCCGCGGTGGAGCAGATGTGGTTAAATATTAAAATTAACGGCAAGTCCCTTGTCTTTGGTACTGCTTATCGTCCCCCATGGCTGAGCGTGACATTATTTCTGGACGCGCTGAGCGAGTCCTTAGGTTCTTTTGTAGGCTACGATCAAACAGTACTGCTTGAGGATTTTAATATCGACATTTTAAATAAAAATTGTGTTAGTACCAAAATGCTTTTGGACTTCCTAACATGCAATAACCTCGTGCAATATGTTGAGGAACCAACACACTTTACTGAATATAGTGAGACACTGTTAGATGTTATATGTTCAGATGCAGCGGTGTCATATATAAGTGTGGACTATATTAGTGACCTCAGTAGTCATGCCTTTATTGTATGTGAACTCGACATTCCCAAGCCTAAGTTTCAGCCTGAAAGCGTCACGTATAGACCTTTAAGGGATATGAACATAAACGTTTTCAACCAAGATTTAAAACAAATTAACTGGCACTGTGCATCGTCAGATAACATAAACGATATGATTGATTCTTTTAACAAAAATTTATTAAATATCTTTAATTCTCACGCCCCTCCTAAAACTGTCTATATAAAAAAATATTATTCATGGATAACGCATAACATAAGATGTATGATGAGGACACGCAACGAGGCTCAAGTGAGAGCCCGGAAAACAAAACTTACTCCACATAAGGATTATTATAGGGAACTAAAATCAATAGTTAATAAAGCGATAGTTTCAGAAAAGATTGCCTACTTCAAATTTTATATTAATTCAAAACTAAATCAACCTAAAATAATGTGGAAGCACATTAAACGCCAAGTTCAAATAAAAAGTAAGGATACTTCTTTGCCATCCCATTTCAGTGACCCTGATGCTTTAAACAATCATTTTCTTAATATTCCTGGTAAAAATGACGTCTCATTGTCTCTTCTCACTTTCTTTGAATTTAATGGCACTAATGATAACTCTTTTAATTTTAAAGAAGCCTCGGTTGATGAGGTGGTTAAAGTTATAAACTCTTTGCAGTCTAATACAGTGGGGTGCGATGGCATTTCTCTTGATATGTTAAAGTTATTACCTAAAGATGTTATTACTGAAATAACATACATAATTAATAAATCTTTTGCGACAAACACCTATCCGGATCTCTGGCAAAAAGCCATCGTTAAACCTATACCAAAAACTAGTAACCCTGTTTGTATGTCGGATCTCAGGCCAATTAGTATTCTACCGTGCCTTTCTAAAATAATAGAAAAGCTTGCATGTAATCAGCTAACAAAGTACCTTGAAGCAAATAACATCCTTCCTGAGCTGCAGTCTGGCTTTAGAAAGAAGCACAGCACTACCACAGCGCTTATAGAGGTCGTGGATGATATACTGACTGCACAAGCCAGTGGTGAGGGTACTATTTTAACATTACTTGATTTCTCGCGCGCCTTTGAAACCCTCAATATCCCATTACTTCTTTCAAAATTATATTTTTATGGTTTAAGCAGAAACACAACCCAATGGTTTGCCAGTTACTTCAAAAATAGGTCACAGCAAGTTGAAATACAATTAAATGGAAAAGGTAAAGCTATTTCTGGGGAGCGCCCTGTGAACCGAGGAGTGCCGCAAGGATCCATTTTAGGTCCCTTACTTTTTATAATATATAGTGCAGACATTATTAAAAATATAGAGTATTGTAAGTACCACATGTACGCTGACGACTTACAGATATATATATATATATATCGTTTAAGCCTTGTGATGTTCAAGTAGCAGTGACAAAATTGAATTTGGATATGGGTCGGATATCTATGTGGTCAGAGCGTAACGCATTGGTTCTCAATCCAAAAAAGTCGCAGTACCTTATTCTAGGATCGCCAAATCAAATAAAAAAGATCACACTAAGCCACCCTGCCATTATTGTAAACAACGAACCTATTGTGAGAGTCACTGAAGTCAGAAATTTGGGGGTAATAATGGACGACAAACTTCGTTTTGAGAAACATGTAATGGATATTGCACGTAACTGCTTTTATAGTTTGAAAGTACTTTACCGTATTCGCGAGTACCTAAGTGTCACCTTACGTATACAACTCTGCGAGTCTATCGTGCTTTCAAAATTCAATTACGCGGATTCTCTCATAGGCCCACGACTATTATCTCGAACACAGCAAATAATACAGCGGGTACAGAACGCCTGTGCACGCTTTTGTTTCAATGTCCCACCACGTGCACATGTAACCCCTTTCATTAATAACGCTAATATTTTAAAAATGGACTGTCGCAGGCGACTACACTTTGTCTCACTTTTGTTTGGAGTTATTAAAAATAAAGAACCTTTATATTTATATAATAAGTTGATTTGGTCTAAAGATCAAAATAAGCAGTATGATACCAGATCATCCAATTACAAGTTAGTATATCCTTTCTACCGGTCGGCCGCTTTCAGAGGTAGTTTTAAATATAATGCCACTAAATGTTGGAATAACCTCCCGCCTCCACTGCGTGACCTGAAAACAATTAGTGGGTTTAAAATCAAATACAGGTTACACTTACTTTCGGAACAAAAAAATACCGATCTATAAAATAAACTGGTAGGAGGTTAAGTTCTTTCAACACGTCAGTAATCTCAGTCCCATAA
Source organism: Parnassius smintheus behrii (assembly GCA_036936625.1). Lineage (NCBI taxonomy): Eukaryota > Metazoa > Arthropoda > Insecta > Lepidoptera > Papilionidae > Parnassius > Parnassius smintheus. Next base: position 23,766,933 of record JAUPFT010000029.1, on the reverse strand, counting down.
ATTATGTAGATATTTTAAATTTTCACTTTATATAATATATAAAACTATTTTATTTAAATATTTATATAATAAATTTACTTTTTCTGACAATCATTTTCTTACCTTTATTCTTTAGCCAACGTTTATTCCGCATTCTTAATAAATAAAATTGATATATTTAGAAGGAAAACGTTAATTCTATTTTGTACTTACCTTCATTAGACTAATGATATCCAGTATTTATGTGAATTAATATTTAAAAACATATATTTTTTTTTATATATTCCGCATCGCATTATAGCATGTGCATTGAGGCAGCCGTCCGAGTTACGTCGGAGTGCGGGCCGGACTGAAAACCAGTGTCGGGATCAGAGCAATTCGTGTTTCTGTATCTCGATTTTTACTGAGTCCTGTCCATTTCACGGTCTTATGCTGCTACACAGACTCATTTTATATTATTTTTACATTTTTTGTTAATTTAGGGAAATATTGTTTTATTTTCTGTTTAATTCCAATTTCTTGCTTTGTTTTGTATCTATTGTGATTAGACCGTGAATAAATGTTTTTTCTTTCTTCTTTCTTTCTTAATTGTTCATGGTATTAGGAGTATATTGCCATCCCCCCCGATCGGGTTCCCGCCTTGTCGTGGCGGGGGGGCTTAGTAGCCGTGGCTTGGTCTCCCGCGGTGAACAAAGAGGAACCCAAATGGCTGGTCCGAGGTGGAGGGCCGGCCCGAGATGGCCACTCCGAGTGGGCTTGGAAAGCCCGCTTCGGATGTGTGTTGGTGGACTGCGGTGAGAGGTGTGTCCTCCCCACCTACCGCTGCAGCCGAGGTGGGGTCGCGGAGGAAGAGGAGTGTTGGTATGGCGATGCGCCACTCGCCCTATCCTCCGCGACTCAAACGGGGCCACACCGTTGATGCGGTGGTGGTGGGGCTGCGGGGGGAGAGGATCGTCGGTATTGCAAAGCGCCGCTTTCCCTACCCTCCGCAGCCGAATCTTGGTTGGCGGCGGAGCCATAGACCAGATCCGCCGCTGGGGTCGGGAAGGCTAGTACTTCTAAGTGCTCGTTTTTCCTGGCCCCATGGCCTTCTTGCAATGGACGCGGGGGCGTCCGTTGCGCAGATGAAATTGGAGGCCGAGAAGGAAGGCGCCCCATGTGTTCTGGTGCGCCTTACCTGTGAAGGAGAACGGGGAGGAATATTCCTCTCCCGAGGAGGTGCTGCCATGGGGCGGCAGGCGCTGGTGGGACTGCGGATGTGTGCGAAAGCGTTCCCGTGGCCCTGCAAATAAGCGACAAAGGTGGAACAACATGGGGTTTTAGTCGGTGTGAGTCCGACATAACCCGTCCTTGCCCCCGCGAGGCGGGTATGCGTAGGCATTTCCCCGTATAAAAAAAGAAAAAAAGGGGTATATTGCCATAGTTGCCACGGTTGGCGAGCGGCAACCGTAGATTTTTTGTTGTACAGTTTATGTTATCAGGAAGATGATGTTGCCCATCTCCTGCCTGTTTCCCTCTGTCACCTTTTACGACACCCACGGGAAGATATGAGGTAGTGCATATTCTTAACTGCCGCTACACGGCGATTTCAGGTACGTAAGGCCTTTGATTTCCAGTGCTGTCATTACGATATAGGTGCGATATAGGTACCTAAACTAAACGAAGTGATGTTCCACCTTTCAGAACTTCTTTCAGTTTTGCATCTACGTCCTATAATTTGGCTTAGGTAACCAGGTTAACAGGATGAGCTAGTTCTTCGACTCTAGAAAGCGTATCAACTACTGTGTTATCTTTTTCAGAGATATGTTCGATGCCGGTGGTGAATTGCAATATGAAATCAAGATAACGATACTGACGGGGTGAGCTTTTATTATTTTTGATGTGAAATGCATAGCAGATTGGTTGGTGGTCAGTGAAAACAGTAAATTGTCTTGCTTCAAGCATTTGCATAAAGTATTTCACTGACTTGTATATTGCGAGAAGCTCCCTGTCGTAAAGCGAGTATTTTTGCTACGCTGAGTTCAGTTTCCTGGAGAAAAATGCAAGTGGTTGCCATGATCCATTCTTTACTTTCTGCAAGGCAGCACCGATTGCTTTATCTGAGGCATCGGTTACCAAACCTAATCTGGCGTTCAGATCTATGTGTGCCAAGAATGCTGCTTGACAGAGGATATTATTGCACTGCACTTATTTGTTTTGGAATATTTATATAGGCTGAGTTTTTACCATGGGAATTTTGCTGATTTGAATTTACGTTAATAGCCTGTGAAGAATAACACTCTGACAAATAACATATTATATTATATATCAATAACATGCATGATTATATTATCTGCAAAGCAATATAAATCATCAATTATCGTGTATAGTATATAAAACAATCAGTCTTCGAGAAAATAATATGACCTAATTATACCTATTTATAGTTTTATTTTATCCTACATGCTCCTTTAAAGTAAATTCGAGAGGTAATTTTAAAGTAAATTACGTATTAAATAAATTATAGGTTTCTGAGGCTTGAGCGAAAATTACTCGAATGTGACTTAAAGAAAGCAAATAATTTAAATTACAATATACAAAGGATTGAAATTCCCGTCAAAATATTCACATGGGTGCCTGCTGTGGCACTAGTATCCTCCTCATCCTTTTATTCTGGAGGTTTAATTGTTAAAATAATAAAAATGAGAGAGCGGATTGCTCTTTTGCTTACGCAATTAATCTTATCAGGAATAAGATAGCGTACTGCACTACACGTTCAGTATAGATCAAATACAGATCAACCAGTCATAATATGTCCCCGCTACAATCACACAATGATGTAACATGAAGGACATAATTATATAATAACAGCAAAATATGCAAGCAAACAGCAACAATACTAATGTAACACAGGCCAGCTTCTCAGTAACACGATCTTCCTTGCCAACACTATTAGAATAGCAAACGGGCACAATAACGATAGTGATACTCGTAGAATCACCGACTGCTTACTCTTAGTCGCATGCGCGATATTTTATGCCGCTAGAACGAGTTAGATGGTATAGTTTTACCTTCATTTGTTTGTATTTTCTATTATTTTTTACGTCATTCCCAATAATACCCTATATACCGGAGAAACAAAACATTACAGCGTAGGACAGTTATTATACAGTCCGTTTCATGAAAGAATTCCCGCGGAAAATGTGGCAATTAAAATTTTATGTATGGATGATATCAAACTTTGCAAAGACTGTGGAGCCGCGGCTAAGGGACTTATTTCGTGAAACGGACTCTACTCTTTGCATTACAGTCATAGTAGGGATGCGCAAGTGAAAAAATGTGTCGATGCTTATTGTATCGATATTTTTAATCAGTATCGACATATATCGCGTGATAAATATCCATATATCAGGGACACGGCCTTAAATAATATTATTGAATGGGTAGGCGACGAGAAAAAAATAAACGACAACAGCACTTGAATGCTTTTTTAGCTAATTTTTTTTTACTTTATATTTATTCGATTAATACAACATTTTGAAATATATCGAAATTGATATAAATTCGATACTCAAAAATTAATATCGAATTATCGCGGTTTACAAATATCGACGATATATATCGATATTTTTATGAGATAATATCGATATTTCGATATATTTTACCCAAGCCTAATTCACAGAGTACTTTGTAACTTTGTATAAACCATAGATAAATAAATACGTAGAAGCACAAAACAAAACATTGCGAATTTTGATACCGGTGCACCATATATTTTCTGTATATATTACTCTACTCTATGCGGCGCACGCGGTATTATGGTTTAATATCTTTATAAATTCGTTAGGTTAGGACCCAAGAGTATTAATAGTAAGTGCAGGAGGTTTATTAGTGTGTTAATTTTTTACTTACTAATTTTCTGCTATTTTAATAAATCTGCTGAGATAGTGTGTACTGCAACGTGATCAGAAAAAAATGGCGAACCTGGAAGACGAATGGCAAGAGGACGACACGGTAGTACCGGTTAATAGGACTCAAAGTTCCAATTCGCAATCTTACCATCGTAGGTCGTACGGGGCACCCAGTAGTTATCCGCGCGATAAAACGAATTGGAGACGGAGAGAATACGGCAATAATCGTAATCCTCCTCAAGATAACGATAATAAAAAAGTTCTCTCAGTTCCTACTCAGAAAGTTGGGCGCATTATTGGAAAGGGAGGATCGAAAATACGCGAACTTAAACTTGAATCTAATGCAGACATTAAAGTTGGGGACTCAAGTGGTATCGAAACAGATATCACTCTAAGTGGCTCAGATCAGGCAATCACCACTGCTCAGGATATGATAGAGAAACTTATAGAAGATTACAATCCAAACACAGAAAAGGGAAACAATTACGGCAGTGCAAATAGTGGCACTGAATCTGGGCAATTTTTTAAAGTTAACAATGAAGGAGTGCAAGTGGTTGATTGGGATAAACTTAATGCATTTCATGACAAAGTACAAAAAGAAAGATGGGATAATTTACCTCCAATTATAAAAGATTTTTATGAAGAAGACCCTAAAGTACACAATATGTCTAAGGCCGAAGTTTCTGATTGGAGGCGCACAAACCATGACGTGCAAGTGAAAAGAACTTTTGAAGATAGACCAGATTTAAGACCAATCCCCAATCCTGTGTTAACATTTGAGCAAGCATTCAAAAAATATCCGGAAATTTTAGCTGAAATATATAAACAAGGATTTAAGCAACCATCACCAATACAAAGTCAAGCATGGCCTATTCTCTTAAGAGGAGATGATTTAATAGGGATTGCTCAAACAGGTACAGGGAAAACTCTAGCTTTCTTATTGCCTGCTTTGATCCATATTGAGGGCCAAACCATTCCAAGAGAGGAGAGAGAAGGGCCATCGGTTCTTATTTTAGCACCTACACGTGAACTTGCTATTCAAATACATAAAGAAGTATCCAAGTACCAATATAAGGATATTAAATCTGTTTGTATTTATGGTGGTGGTGATCGTAAAGAACAAATAAAGGTAGTAGCTAAAGGTGTTGATATTGTCATAGCTACTCCTGGTAGATTAAATGATTTAGTTTTAGCTAGACATTTAAATATAATAAACTTCTCTTATATAGTTTTGGATGAAGCAGATAGAATGTTGGATATGGGATTTGAACCTCAAATACGTAAATCATTATTTGATGTAAGACCAGATCGGCAAACAGTGATGACTTCAGCAACATGGCCACCAGGTGTACGTCGCCTAGCTGAATCTTACATGAAGGATCCCATTCAAGTCAATGTGGGCTCATTAGATCTTGCTGCTGTACATACAGTCACACAAAAATTAATGTTTGTAGAGGAGGAAGAAAAAGAAAATTACCTTTTGTCTTTTCTTTTCAATATGAATGATAATGACAAAGTAATTATATTTTGTGGCAAGAAAGCCATAGCCACACATATTACTACTGAATTGTGTTTAAAGGGAATAGAATGTCAGTCCCTGCATGGAGATAGGGAACAAAGTGACCGGGAAGCAGCTTTAAATGAAATGGTTGATGGTACAGTCAATATTTTAGTCGCGACTGATGTTGCTTCAAGAGGTATTGATATACAAGATTTAACTCATGTTGTTAACTTTGATTTTCCACGTCATATTGAGGAATATGTTCATAGAGTAGGTAGAACAGGAAGAGCAGGAAAAACGGGAATAGCTTTGTCATTCATTACTAAAAATGATTGGGCACATGCTGGTGATCTTATTAAGATTCTTGAAGAAGCTAATCAAGAAGTGCCCAGTGAATTAGAGGCCATGGCGAAAAGGTTTGAAGCTATGAAATTACGAAGGGGAGACAGAGATAGAGGTGGAGGAAGTTATAGTAGAGGAGGAAGCGGTAGTAGGGGCAGAAGATATTAGTTTGTCTTGATAACATTAGTACTATAGCTATCCCTGTGGCTGTATCTTATGCTCGAATATTTTATTGCTATTTCTTTTTGTGTAACAAGCACTGAGGCAATTCAATTTTTAATAACTACCCATGCAAATAAACAATGAAATTATAAATGATGGCTAATTGATCTTATACTGTCAGCATACACCATTCCAAAAGCAATAACAGCACTAACAATGTTATACTGCTAAGGAATTACATTATTGTCGGATAGATATCAGTGTTCATTGCAAAACGCAGATTGCAATTGTGTCTCACTCTCTGCCAAGCCCCAAACTAAGTATCTAGGCATCTATATTGACGAAAAACTTAGTTGGTATGAGCATGTTAACGCGTTGCAATAGGATCAGAAGGTTAATTTATATATTTAATAATCTTCGCCACTCTTCAAATGTGGATACCTTGAAAACACGTGCCTATGCCAATCCATTTTAATGTACTGCATACCAGTTTGGGGTGGTACCCATAAAACTACAATGCTACACCTTGAGAGGGCACAAAGAGCAGTGCTCAAGGTTATGATGAACAAACATAGGATGCACCCTACTGTTGACCTCTACAAAGAGTGTAATGTTCTAACAGTGAGGCAATTGTTTGTTCTTCGCACAATGCTTCGGAAACATTCCCAACTTCCTCTAGACTCTAATATCCTTAAGCGACGTATAAGTATCCCTGTGTGTCCAGTACCTTTATGTAGAACAGCTTTCGCAGGACGTCAGTATAATTCAATCAGTTGTCGTTTATACAATAAGATTAATAAGTCGTTAAATATATACAAAAACAACAAACATGAATTAAAATCTAAAATATCAATTTGGTTAAAGTCTCTCACATACGAAGATACGGAAAATCTCGTCAAGAAATAGGCACCACACATATACAATAAACATACATAAATTATTATTATGTATGTCAAAATCATTACCTCATAATCACTCAACTCACACACACACACACACACACACACACACACACACACATACACTCGCATGCACACACGCACGTTTTTTTTTTCTTGTGTATTTCATATTTGTAAAATGTAAAATATATATATATATATTGTAAACTTGATAGTAAACTGTTATCTTTATCAGTTAAAATTATTGAATACTGCTCTGTACTTAAATCCTTGTACTATGTTTTGGGAGAAGACCCTGACATTTAAGATACAGGCTTTGCTTAGTTTAGATGTCAGTAGCTTCATATTAATTGTAGAAGTACTTAACTGTAAGCTTAATTTTGTTATACTGTTGTTATTGAGTGTACTTTAACTTAAAGATGCAATAAAGAATATTATATTATTATTATTATTATCTGTACTGTTTGCACTATACTGCTTAGAAATAACAATATATAAATTTTTTGTTCTCATCTGAATCTAAATGTACCAAGCAGGTCATTGCAAGTGTTAGTTTAATATGATAATTGTAAACTTGTTTATTGGGCTCAGACTGTGAGTCATATGACTGACAAAAATTATGATGAAATCAAGTCTGTTTTTAATTTTACTACTTTATGCTGTTACTTTTTTTCATAAAACATTATTGGTGCAAAAAATTACCTAAATGTGTGAAATAGCAGAAAATATAAAAACGGTTTTCTAGAAATATTTCCAGTGTTTAGTTAATTGACCCATCAACTCTTCTCATGTATTACAATTATTGTTACTGAGTCCCTAAAACATGCTAAAAGTTGATGGCTAGAGGTTGCTTAGGTCTGTGCTTGCTTTGAAGCATTCCTTGTGTTCAGCAATGGAGTTTTATGATAACAAAGATGATGAACATGATTAGTGGTCTGAAGTTGCCTATTAACATATTGGTATCTGTGATACTTTCTGTTAACTTTTATTCATTTTATTAGGATGCGAAACACTTATTAAAGTTGTAAAAATAAAAACTAAAGATTTATACTGACTTTTATTGCATTAATTTTTTATAATTTTTAAATTTAAGCCAGCAACTTAATTTGCACTTTGTCAAGCAGTCGGTGAATATATTTCACTTATACATTTAAACCATAGCAGGAAAGAGATACAATTGTATTACATACTTTATGATATTTATACAATGTGAGAAAATTTTATAAAGTACAAAGTGATTTTTTAACAATTTAGTGCAAGTTACATATGTAGGTTTAGATTTTCTGTCTCTCATATCACACTAAGTGAAATAAACAGTTGTTAATTTTTTAAATTCCCAAGGCATGGTTCAATGGTTAATAAAATAATTACTATCCCCACATTCCTTTTGTAATAGAAAGATCCATAGTAAGAAATAAAACTGAAACAACAAAATAAATAATTTCATTATAATTACTAAATAATCTATACACAATGAACAGATGGATAAAATTTTATATTCAGAATAAATACAGTTTAGACAATCTCTAATCGTTTCATCTCCTTTAGTAGTTCACTTCCCATCTTGGCTGGAGATCGGGTTACAATTACATTTGCTTTTTGAAGAGCTTTTATTTTGTCCATAGCGCCACCTTTGCCTCCAGAGATAATAGCACCTGCGTGCCCCATACGTCTTCCAGGTGGAGCAGTGAGACCCGCAATGAATGAGACAACTGGCTTTGCTTTTTGTCCCTGTAATAAATAAATTAAAAAAAATTTAATGAACCTTCCAAGCAAGTGGTTACAGTTATTTATTTTTAAGTTTGTTGATGGAAATTATATCCATCAACAAACTAATAAATAAATAACTGTAACCACTCAACTAAAATGTTTTGTATAAATGACAATGAAAATACATTGATGAATCACTAAGATCAATTAAAATAATGTATTTATAAATCAATGTAAAACCGATTCAAAATACCACACTGAAATAGATGATAACATAAACATATGATAAAACATGATAACAAAAAGTAGTCTTAAGTAAAACCTCTTAAGGTTGTCCCCATCCTTTACCTTGCTCTGTTAGAAAAAAGAAGCTATTAATTAAAATATAATATGTAATGCACATAAATATCAAGAAAAACTTCAGTTAACTCACAGTGTTATTTTGCGTAAGATATTCTGATGCCAACTCCTCTGCATTACCTCCGATTTCTCCAATTAATATAATACCTTTTGTTTGAGGATCGCCAAGGAACACTTCCAAGCAATCAATGAAGTCTGTTCCATTAAAAGGATCACCACCAATACCCACACAAAGGGTTTGGCCGAGACCAGCCTAAAATGTAGTAAAAAAATCATTAAAATTTCAGTAATACAAGAACCAATCGTATCAATAAATATTAAACTTAAATAAGTTTTGCATAATTTTTCCTTAGTTGTCCGAATACCTTTATAAGAGGCATCATCCCTATTGTTTGTGTTGCAATACTGGTATTGGTCGTTACTTGTATGTCATGTAGCTTTTTTTTAAATTAGTCTCAAAGAGATCACAGAGCACCTGATGCATGTGGCTACTACAGACTATGAAATAAATGAAACATAAAGAAGCCCACAGACAGTCACCTGTGAGGCTAAGACGGAATATGTCAGCCTTTGATTATACTAACTCTACACCCTACAGATCTTAACATAGCCGTGCACACACTACTGTCTAGCGACAGAACAAGCTAAGATGACCCAGAAAAATAAACAGAAAAGGAGTCCTAATGCTAATAATATTTTAAGATCTAGGACTAATTGAAACAACACAAAGTATGCCACACTTCAACCGTCATAACTTTATAATATGTTATGTTATGACACATTTTTAAGTAAACCCAACATCAGATACACATGAAAGTAAAAACTTAGGAATACCTGAACTTGGTTCATTCTTTTCCTTTATAAAATATTACTAATGTTTCAGTAAGAAACATTAACCTTTATATTTTCGTAACAATTGAACGTCCCCTCCATATTTCATCTCATATATAGTAGCGCTACTCTGGTGGCAGAAAAAGTTGTAAAAGCTCTCATTGTAGTGTACGATATTATGTGGAAATTATTTGATACCTACCTAATTATTAATTTAGTTGTGTCAATGTTATGTATTTGATGAAATACCTGTGCTATTGAGCTAAATATTTTTTTTTTAGTATAATAAAGGCACAAATTCCACTTGATGCTAAGTGGCTGTTGTGGCTCATAGCATCTACATCTATACACAGTTAAGCTTTTTTTATCACCCCTGAGAACTTAGACGGAATGATGAACTGTAACTGAAAGTCTAGAGGATGTTATTATTCCATGAAGAGGTCAGCAATATCACTTTCTGGCAATGTAGAAGAATGATTGACAAATCATGGGGTATGTCACCCAAGATCATACTATGGTTGTACCAGAATGGTGAAAATCACCTGTCAAGTTACAGCAATGTGTGATGGGTCTAAAACTAATACTGGAACAGGATCTGGACCTTTTTCAGAAGATTTCAACATTTGTATACTATAGCCACTAGGTAACCACAGTAGTTCTTTTGGTAGAATGTATGGATGTATTTCAGACGGCGACACATCTAAATGAGTTATTTAGCCTTGTCCTGCCAATACAACTTGAGAAACCACAACACTAGATAGCAGCAAGTATATTACAGAACATGGTTCTTCTAATAAGCATCTGTTTAACATAGATGGTAAAGACATTCCCCTGTAGAGGATTTGAACAGAAGAAGAAACAATGGCTCATTTGTTGTTGGTATGTCTGAAGGTCGCCAGATACAGCCTAAGGTTGTAATTAACATTAAGGGATTGCTGAACTTGTTTAAAACTATAACGAAAATTTATTATCATATTATTATGGTTAAAGTGTTAGTGAAAAAGTTTTATATTAGTTAGTTTTATTTGTGAGGAGAATAGATGCAGAATGAAGAAAATAAAAACATGATTTTGTTGGCTATATAATATAATATACAATAGATAACAATAACTTAACACATTGTTCATTATTTTAAAGAGGTAAGTTCTACTATTAGAGTAAAATCACCAGATTGCATCGTATCGGGTCAGCTACATCAAATTTTTGTTAAATTCGAAACTAGAATAATCAATCGATGTATAGATGAAGGTCTAGGTGAAATTATACGCTAATGAATATGACATTGCACAAATCTAAAGTAGTACAACAGATTATAGACGATAACATTATTTGACGAACGTTTAATTTCTTACTGGACATACATACATAAACACTCACGCCTGTCACCCAGAGGGGTAGGCAGAGCCTACGGACTTCCATCTGGCACGATCCTGACATATCTCTTTCGCCTCCTTTACATCCATATATCTACGCATACATGCTCGTCGGTTAAGGGTACTTCTAACGTGGCCCATTTTTAAAATATCGCCAATTTGGTCGATAAACTTTTTTCTAGGGCGTCCCTTCCCGACTCGGCCGTTCACATCTGCCATATAAATTTGCTTTGTCACTCTTTCCTCATTCATTCTTTCTACGTGACCAAACCACCGAAGCATTCCTTTCTTAATCCTGGTCATAACATCATCTTGCATACCACATTTATCTTTTATCACGCAATTTCTCACCCTGTCATTCAGATTCAACCCTAGCATATTCCTTAAAGACCGCATTTCTACAGCATTTATTCTACTTTCGTGCTTCTTCTGCCACACCCAGCTTTCACTACCATACGTTAAAGTAGGGACTAACACAGCATTATGAATTACCGTACGTGCCTGTTTTGACACATTCTGGTTCTTCATAATAGAGTGCAGTGCCCCATTCACTCTATTCCCTGCATTTACTCGTCGTTCTATATCCCTATCATATCTACCATCCCTGCTAAATACACATCCCAAATACACAAACTCATCCACTTGCTCAATTAACTCTCCTTCTATTCTTATTTCACATACCGTTTTGCTTTCTTCTCTTTCAAAAACCATCACTTTCGTCTTACATGCGTTCACTTTCATTCCCCTTTCTTTTAATTCCCAGTTCATTAATGTAACCATCATTCGCAACTCAGCCGCCGATGACGCAAATATGACTTGATCATCGGCATACAAAAGGCATTTGACGGTTAACTCGCCCATTCTTAACCCACATTCTTCATCTTTCAAAGTTTGCAAACACCGGTCCATAAATAGGTTGAACAGCCAAGGGGAAGCTACACAGCCCTGTCTGACACCTTTTTGGATGCCAAACCAGTCCGAGTAGACCCCATTGACCCTGACACAAGCACTAGAGTCCCTATAAAGAGACCTTAATGCCTGTATCAAACCAGCGCTCAACCCATATGAGTTCAGTGTTTGCCATAACACATTCCTGTCCACTCTGTCATAAGCCTTTTCCAAGTCCATGAACGCACAAAAAACTTTCTGGTTTTTGGCCAAAAACTTCTCCGCAATCATGCGCATGGAAAAGACTTGATCTGTACACCCCTTTCCCTTTCTAAAACCCGCTTGCACATCCCAAATTTTTCCATCAGTTTCTTTCATAACTCTTTCAATTAACATCTTAGCATACAGTTTACCCACAATACTAAGCAAGCTGATACCGCGGTAGTTTTTGCAGTCCTGCTGTGACCCTTTTCCTTTATATATACACCAGTAATCCGGTACCCGTTTTAATTCCCAACATAAATTAAACAAGCCTACCACCTACCACCACCCCCTCTCCAGCCCTCAGCATCTCGAGTGATACTCTATCATATCCAGCTGCCTTACCTGCTTTCATGCTTTTCATTGCTTTCATTATTTCATCTACACTTATCTCCATACCCCTTTCCACTTCTTTCGTAATTTCTAGTTCATTCGATTCAGACGACTCTTCACTCATAAACACGCTTTCAAAGTATTCCTTCCATCTGTTTCCATTCGAAACTTCATCATTTAGAATACATCCATTCTCGTCTCTTATAGCATTTATTATAGGCTGTTTTGTATTTCCCCTGGCAGTTCTTACGAGTTTCCAGAACATTTTTATGTTAGCCTGGAAATTATTAGATATCCTTCTATCATTCTTATCCGTTCTTTCTTTCTTTTTCCTTTCAACAACTTCTTTTACTCTCTTATTTAGACGTCTAAATTCAGCCTTTTTTCTTTCAATCTCATCATTCATACCAGAAGAATTACCAGCTTTGGTTGCTAGTAAATCTAACCATGCTTTCTTCTTTGATTCAACTTCCACCCGTACCTCATCATCCCACCACAACGTGTTACTTTTCCTTTCATTTGTTCTCTTACTTACACCACATACTTCGGTGGCGGTATCCACTGGAATAAAGTAAAATAGCAAATAATATATATCGATAAGGTTATCATGGCTAAAAAATTTCACCAATGTTTTTTTTTTTCAAGAATATGTACAAAATCATGTGGGAAATAGGTGACGATAAATAAAACAAAGCGAAACTTAGAGACAACTCTTTTCTCACCTTTTAACCAAGAATAGAATGGAAGAATTCTACCCGAAATGGCCATTGTATAACTTTAAAAGGGAGATTCAATTGATCTATTCTAACGCTAATGACACTGACAATCTCCCATCCATAAGTCCATTACGTAATGGACTCAAAGTAATACATACCGTAGACAGAGAATCCTACTGTCTACGGTACATACCCATCTAGTAGATGGAAGAGGATGGAAATCTATGCTCAAAGTACAAGTAGGAATCATAAAATGAGAATAAAATTCTTGCAGTTGAACTCTTTACGCATATGACATTTTACATAGTGCAAAATAAGATAGCATCTGTATTGTATTATTGGCAGTGTTGCCAATGTAAAAAATCTAGCTCCCGTTGTAGAGAACCGCAGAGTAGTACTCTTATCAGTTTGTGGTAATTACATACATACCTATACATATAGAGAACCTACAATCAATACCATGAAGGTTAGAGAACAGGAGAACGATCACCGTAGAAAATAGTGTCACAGAAATATGGACACCATAAGCGAGGCGCTGCGATCGTTAAGTTCGGTCAATAAAAGTCATTTTCAGTCTATTTTGCCGATCAGATGCTAAACCACTTAAACATCCACACACAATAAAATGTTTCTCCATTTTTTAATGTTTTTTTTTTGTCAAAAATTACAAAATTACGAAGCATGAAAATTTTCTCATTAAAAATGAAATGAAAATTTGTACGTTATTCAGCTAACTTCATCTACTTGTACTCATAAACAGCTAACTTCGCAGTCTCTACTCACCGACATCAGCGCTGCTATAAATTCACAATTTTCAAGGACAGGCGGGCTTTGCTTTAGTACTTATAGTTCATAAAATATAGCTTGATCTCTGCGACAGCTGTCAGTAAAATCACGCCTATGAAGTCCTGAATTTCTTAGTAGTACAGACAGTACCTATCAATGTCATACTTTATGGGCATGCCGACCTAATTAGTGCAATCGCCGATACGATCGCCGTAGAAAATAGTGTCTCAGAAATATGGACACCACAAAAGAGGCACTGCGATCGCAAAACAGAAACGTACGTAAAAAGTAAATCAAATAGAATTTTTTTTAAATTCTTTTTGAATTATGAATTTCGCAAAGTAAATACAGATAAAATGTACATGTACAAAAAATCTATATAAGGAATATGTGTCTGAGGTATATTAGTATAAAAAAAATCAAATATCAAAAAGCATATGTAAATACTTTCTACTTTTCTGTTTTAATAAATAGTTTATAAAATTCCGAAGTCTTGTGTTAGCATATATGGCATATACAAATGCCACACCTATTTTTTTATAAATCATCGAATGAGATTGGAGTCAACCAAAGACATTTAAGTAGTCGTAGACAGAGAAACCTATAGACAAATTGACGCCTTCTTTCGCACTCGCACACGAAAAAGATAGATTTATGCATACGTCTTGCATAGAAATGAGATAGAGCGTTGTGATTGTTTGTCCCTTTCTCCGTGCCGGTTTTTTTGTTTAGCAAACTCTACAGTTTGCTAAACAACTTTAACAGCGTAGCGACTTAAGGAGTTTACAAGTTGGTTTAAGTGAGAAAAAAGTGTTTTGTGAGCTTAAGATTGGTGAATCTTGTTCAGAACAGTTCTTAGAACTATTAAAATTTTTATCTAAATGTGTTTAAAAGTCATAAAGATTATTGTATAACCTAAAAATTCGTTATCGTCCTTTCTCACTCGAGGCCACGCCGATCATTAGTCTATAGGTTTATCTGTCTACGGGTAAAAGCGTAATTCATTAGTTTGTGGATAAAATAAAAATTGGCGTTATTGATAAAAAATACAGAATGCCGATTTATCTACAATATTTAAGGAGGTGAAACAGTCAACGATACAGTACCCATATTAACAAAGATGAGTAGCACATACCAACTATACTAAGTAGCTTACTTTATGTGGAGAAAGAGTGGGAAAATGTTTGTTTACGCATGCTGGTGAGATTTTCTGTGTTGCTTTTGAGCATGCTGAGGATACTTGCTGTGATTTTACACACCGATTCATTGTCTAGTGGTTTTTAAAGACGAAGCCTTATAGATCCTGGCTTACACTGAGGGGAGGGCTATAGGTTTGTTACATTAAAAACAATTTACACTGTTAAAGATATAAGATGCAAGAAGTTGTAGATTAAGCCTGAGTTAGGAAATAAGGTAAAAACTTAAAGTGACGGTTTTTTATTGATGTGGGTCTATAAGTATTGCATCTCATTAAATTGACATAATAACATAAAATTTACAAACTGCTTACAAACATATCATGTTATTAAAATCATTTGCTTACAGAGTTCTATGATTATACCGGCATTATAATTATGGTCTTTGTATAAGCACGTATCTGGTAATTTTAGGTTTCCGTCAGTTAATACCGCAGTGTATGAAAAGTGGATACGGTTTGTCCAAATAGAGCGCAAAGAAGAAAATTGGTTTCTATCTGCTATATCAAAATTATGCTCAAAGCACTTTAGAAGCAAAGATATGTACTACGAAAAGACTGGTCGTACAATTTATAAAAAAAAAGGATCATTTCCTTGTTTTGCAAGTGAAGTAAGTTGTATGTTATTTATAGCGGTACAGCCAATCAAAGCTGAACGTTTGCCTATTAGTCTTAACCACAGATTTTATTTAATCTTTTCTTGACATCACCTTTTTATAATTTTTTTTTATAGAAGAGGGGGCAAACGAGCATGCGGCTCACCTGATGTTAAGTGACTACCGCTGCCCATGATCAACCGCAACACCAGGGGAATTCCAGGTGGGTTGCCGGCCCTTCAGAAAGGAGTAAGCTCTTTTCTTGAAAGTCCCCAGGTCGTATCGGTCCGGAAAATCGCCGGTGGTAAACTATTCCACAGAGAGGTTGTACGCGGAAGAAAACTCCTTTTGAAACGTACAAGCATCCAGATGGTGTGGATGGTATCGGGACTTTTGCCGCGTAGTGCGTTCACGAAATTTGGCGGCTGGGATTAATCCGAACAATCGATCAGAGCACTCCCCATGGTATATGCGAAAGAAAATGCAAAGAGTTGCAACATCTTTTCGCAGCGCCAGTGAATCGAGCCGATCGGAAAGCACTCGGTCGTCGACGATTCGTGCCGCTCTGCACTGGATGCGGTCAAGTGGAAGGAGCTGATATTGTGGAGCCCCAGCCCAGAGATGGGAACAGTATTCCATGTAATTAATCTATAAAATATAATCTAATTTCAGAATAATGAAACAAATGTGGAGGCTACCAGAGTTACACCAATCAGTGTTGTTGTATCAGACTCTGAGTCAATATTTGATAGTCCGAGGAAAATTGCATTGAAGTTGCAAGTTCGCAATTTACAAAAACAAAATATACGGCATAAGGCTATAATTAAAAAACTAGGCCAACAAAATAAATGTATCAAACGGAAAATATTGAACTTAAAAGATTATTTAAATTTTTAGAAAAGAAGTTTGATATTAAAATAAATATGGTTAATTCTTTAAATGCTACAGTTGAAAGGCAAGCCGTCTATGATAGACTCAGTAAGCAATCGACGAAGGCAGGAGTATCTTGTCGTAAATTTAATCCTTCTTTTCATAAATTTGCTCTAACTCTCCATTATTGCTCTCCAGCTGCTTACAAGTATGCTAGAAAATGTATTTTTGTAAAAGAAACGAATTCAAAAATATAGAGGTGAATTCTTACTTCATTTGGTGTATCACGATGTGCTATGATATGCTATTATTATAGCACCTAATGGACCGAGCGACGTCATCCATTGTTAGTTATTGGAAATTAAGTATTTTATTTCATGACATTTAGTGTGTGTGGCAATGTGTGTGTGCGTAGTGTGCGTGTGAAGTGGCGTAAAAAGTCTATATGATTTTATGTGCGATAGAAGCCATAATAATTACATCTATACAATAAAACAATCATGCACATTCCCTACTATTATATCGTAATGCATTTCAAACTTAGTAACCTTCAACAACATTATCGATACTTTGATGTCGAAACGGGAACATTAAACTCAAAAAAAAAAACCGATACTAAAACCGATTATTTATTATCTATATTATATATTTACCTTATATTTATTAGCGTCACCTAATGGGGAATAGCTGAAATGTTTTCCGTATAAATAATCAGCGTAGTGTTGCCATATTTCGCTAGAGGGTATCACACACGCACGAGCTCACAGTTTTTGTATCCAAACATTCCTAATGGCCGCTCTATGGTATATATATATATATATATATATATATATATATATATATATATATATATATATATTTAAATCTCTTTGGAATCAACCAAGCTCCGCTTGTCTGCTCGAGGGCGCTAGACTCTTTACGATTCTAAAAATTCAACCAAATTTGAACGTGATGGAGTATGGCAAACTTTAGTTCCTTTTTTCGCCACCGCACCTATTGCGTATTTATATTGAAATTTTGAAAATGTTGCACTTTATCCTCATTTTGATGTACTAGAACTGTGAATGATGAACATGTTACATGTTACATATTATTAGTAAAATATTAAAGACAGAACGGTTGTCATGGTGATTAGCTGTCACAAGTGTTTGATAAATTTTTTCCAAAAAATTTAATTTTTCAGCGTTTTATTCGTGTGAATTGCTATTTTTTTATTCTTCTTTTAAACTAATTTCTGTACCATGGAAGAGGGTAATGAGGAAGACAATGGTAACTTTGGGAATAGTGACCAAAGTGATTGTAAAGGTGTAAGCGATTGTGAACATGAATGTGAAAATTCCAAATTTCTAGAGAAAAATAAGTTGGTAACCCAACATAAAATTAGGTCAGCGGAAAAAAGAAAAAAATCGGAGAACAGTGGAGAAGATAACAGTGAAGAGAGTTTGACAACAGTTACAAGGAGAAAACCAAAATGTCGTATTAGGAGTGATTTAACAAAAAGTGCTGACAATAATCAACTCATTGACGCATTGTCAACGCGGTTAGAAATGCAACGCTTAGAAGAATATTATGAAGTTTGTATTACATCTTTACAATGCCTTCCTAAACAAATAGGTTTGGCCAAACTACTTAAGTCAGAAAATATTATTAACATTATGAAAATTCGGTATAAAAGCCCGTATAAGGTTTTGGTTCAATTCCAAAAGTTAGAAGATGCTTATCAGCTAATAAACTGTAAAAAGATTTTAGATTTGGGTTATCATTGTCGTATTGTGAATGAGACACACTTATCTTTTGGAGTTATAAAAGGAATTGATATAGGAATTGAAGAACAAGAAATTTTAGAAAATTTGTCGTCATCATGCGAAATTTCGTCTGTAAAAAGACTCAAGCGCTTAGATATAAATGGTAAGTGGACAGACAGCGAAACATTTCGTTTGACATTCAAAAGTGAACAACCGCCCTCATATGTGTATGGATATGGATGCAGATTCAAGGTCGAAATCTATCACTTTCTAGTCACGCAATGTTCTGGATGCTGGAGTTTTGGACATTACATAAAATTTTGCCCGAATAAAAAGATTTTATGTACTAAGTGTGGAGACAGACATACAAATTGCGAAACTATTGAATACAAATGTGTAAACTGTAAAGGCCCACATATGGCACTTGATAAAGCATGCCCTATTTTTATTAAGGAAAAGAGTATTCGTAACATTATGAGTCAACAACATTTTAGCTACAGAAAAGCACTGGATATTTACTTAAAACAGACAAAACAAACTATGGATAGCCCAACATCTATGAATAAAGTTCAAAAGGCTGATAAAGTACCAAGTGCTGATTATACGAAATCATATAGAGATATACTTCTAACAAATAACTACATAAATCAAAACTTATCAGATAGCGAAAGTGGAGAAGAGGATACCAGTAAAGAACAAGCAACTTACAAAAACATTAAAAATAAACATATTAAAAAAGTTCCTAATTATAACGTTAAACATTCAAAGCAAAAAAAGTCCATTGTTGCAACCGAGTCAGCTACATTAAATAATGAAGAAGTGACAAGAATGGAAACTGACGCATGTACAGAAAAACAAGAGGAGAAACAAAAGATATCTAAGATATGGGTAATTATTAAAAGGGTAAAAGAAATTCTGTTCTCTGAAAGCAAAGTAGAAGAAAAGATTATCGATATTGTTAAGTTAGTAACTGGAGAGTTGAAAATAATCTTTATGAATCTTATAATGGAAAAAGAAATATTAAATAAACTTTTAAATGTAGTTAATGGATAACACATCAAAGGATTTTACGCTGTCTATACTCCAGTGGAATGCACAAAGTATTAAGCCCAAAATAGTTAATTTTGAATCCCTGTTGATACAAGAAAAAATACATATAGCAATCGTGAGTGAAACGTGGTTGGCTGAGAGCTCGCCTCTAGGAATAAGTGAATATAACATTTTTAGGAAAGATAGATGCGACTCATATGGTGGTGTGGCTATAATGACACATAAATCAATTAAGGCGCATCAATATTCAACAAGTACAAACAATACTGGTTTAGAAGTAGTTTATGTCAAAATCTTCAATTGTAAGTATCTTGAAAATGTTTTATCTATTTACTGCCCATCTTCTGTTAGAACATCTTCAACTGACTGGAGTAACATATTCGCCCTTTGCCCACGCAAATGTGTCATTGGAGGAGATTTTAATGCGCATCACACCAACTGGTCTAATAAAATTGACACCAGAGGGGCACAATTATTAGACAGTTCCTTGGATTTCGGTTTCATATCAACAAATAACGGAGAAGCTACCAGAATTAAACTTGTAAATGGTTGTCTTCAAAAATCTTCACCTGATATAACATTTGTGTCTTCCGATATTGCTATATACTTTAATTGGCATATAACTAACGAAAATCTTGGTAGTGATCATTTGATTATTAAATATTACATTAAATTCAAAGACGTCCTACGTTATGTTCGAAAAAGAAAATTCTCATCAGCTGATTGGTCCTCTTATAAAAGAGATCTTGAAGCTTCATTTCAAAACCCCGTTTGGACAGGTGATGATGTACAAAGTATGTATAACCACTTTGAAAAAGAGATTAATAAAGCAGTAAATGAACATATTCCTATAACTAAAATCAGTATTGACCCAGAAAAACATTTTAAACCGAAAGTGTATTGGAACCCATCTTTATCAAAAATAGTTGCGCAACGCAGGCTAGCCTTAAAAATTTTTAGAAGAAATCCAACTCCTTTAAACCTTACTAAGTTACAAGAAAAAGTGGCAGAAAGCCGAAAAATGATTAGAGAAGCTAAATTTAATAATTGAAAAAAATTCTGCAATAGTTTTGATGAAACTACAAATACATCTGTTTTATGGAATAAAATGCGTTGGGTAAAGGGACTTAAGTCTAACAAATGCTATCCTATCTATTAAATAATCTTGCTCCGGTTTCGGTACTGCCTAGAATTCCTGAATTTTCATCAGTAAATGAACAATTGGAAGTTAAATTCACTATTCAGGAGTTTGAAAATTGCTTAAAGAAGAAAGATACATCCCCCGGATTCGATGACATTTCTTATTCTATGATTTACAATTTACCTGATGTTACCAAACAGTATTTATTATATTTATTTAACATAATCTTATCAACGGGATACATACCCATGCAATGGCGAAATATTAAAATTATTCCTATACCTAAGCTAGGCAATAAGGATAAATTAAGGCCTATATCGCTAATGTCCTGTATTTGTAAGATATTTCATGCTCTTATAACGAAAAGATTAGAATGGTACATAGAGCACAACAAGATATTATCCCCTTTCACCAGTGGGTTTCACAGATCTCAATCGTGCTTGGATTGTTTAGTATGCTCAGTAACACATATTCAGCTAGGTTTTTCAAAAAATATTCCTACTGTCGCCTGCTTTATTGACATAGAGAACGCTTATAATAATGTCCCAATTGATAAATTAGTTAATGTTCTTGACAGACTTCGGGTTGGTTCAAAATTTTGTAAATATATTTGGTCTTTTTTAACCGAAAGATATCTTGTTATAGAAGGGGATTCACATGAAGGGGAATTGAAAAGATGGGCCAGTAAGGGTTTGACGCAGGGTGATCCTCTATCTCCCTTGTTATTTAACATTATTACACATGATATATATAGACAAATACAAAATGTATCTATCGCTCAATATGCAGATGATTTTGTAATCTATTCGAGTTCAAAAAATCTTAAAGACTGTGAGTATAACATTCAGAATGCTTTAAACTTTACAATTACTTCGCTTAATAAAATTGGCTTAGATATTTCTATCGCCAAGACTAAGCTTATGATTTTGAGTAGAGGTTTTAGACGTGAGGAAATTAAATTAGAACTATATGGAAAGAGAATTGTTGAGACAGACAACATACGATATTTAGGTATTTGGTTGGACCGGTCATTAAGATGGTCTAAACACATTAACGAAATTAGCCAAAAGATATTAAAATTTGTAAATATATTAAAAGTATTAACAGGGCATGGTTGGGGTATCCATCCGCAGCATTTACGTAGGTTATACTTATCACTTATAAGAAGCAGAATTGATTTCGGCTGTTTTTTATATGATATGAGTGCTAATAGAAACATTTGTAAATTAGATAAAATCCAAAATCAAGCACTGCGTATTATAGGAGGTTTTATCAAAAGTACACCAATACACGTTATGGAAAGTGAATTAAATATAACGCCTCTATATATTAGAAGAAAATTTTTAGCATATAAATATTGTCTGAAAGGTATGTCTAGAACTAATAATGCTACTATTAAACTATTAACAGAACTCAGCTTATTCTATCAAGACAGGTACTGGCAAAATAAAAAGAAACCACTTCTAGCAATTACATTAGAACAAGTTAATAATAATAATGTGTATTCTTCGGATCCACTAGCTATGTTCTCTTTAAATACTTGGGTATCAAGTATAAATGTTAAAAACGTAATTAAACAGGACTTAAATTGTATCAAGGGTGCTAAAAGATGTCAGGAGATAAATACTTTAAAGTCGAATGTAATAAATTAATTAAATGTTAATTATTTCGGATGGCATAAAATTTTCTGTGATAGATCCAAAGACAAATATGGTGTAGGTGCCGCTTATTGACTCATTGCTGGGTAATAAAAGTAAAATTAAAATTCCTAATAATTTTACGATAATGTCAGCTGAATTAATTGCTATTAATGATGCCCTATTACATGCTGGTACAACAAATTTTCAAAAAACAGTCATTCTAACTGATAGCAAGAGTGCTCTTGAACATATTGCTCGATGCGTCTCTGGTCTCAGAGGTGTATCGATAGCATATTCGATATTAAATGAAATATTGAAACTTCAATGTAAAAACCTTGAGTTAGTATTGCAGTGGGTACTGTCTCACATCGGTTTACAGGGCAATGAGGAGGCTGATAAGCTGGCGAAATTGGCAATCACCCAAGGAAAGGAATATAATATTTATCCTGATTATTCAGAAATTTTAATTAAATATAAAGAGAAATGTTATACAATTTGGAAAGAATATTTTGATAAAAGGTCGCAAGAAAAAGGGATTTGGTACAAAACCATCCAGAGTCAACCTCTGAAAGTGCCTTGGTTTAATCAATGTCTGTTGAATAGAAAATATATTGTATTAGCAATGCGACTTCGTTCCGGACACATTCCGTGTAACAAGTTTGCTTTCATGATGAAGAAGAAACAATCTCCAAATTGTGATACATGCAAAACAATAGAAGATGTACAACACTTGCTCGCGCAATGTTCCAAAAATCATTATGAAAGGAAACTATTAGTTGCCAAAACTGGTATTAAAATTTGTAACCTAGGGGAATATCAAAGCATTTTGTCTGAACCATTATCTGATGCTGCTCAAATTGTATATAACTTAGTTAATTTTTTGTTTAAATAATTTAAGAAATTGTAGTTTGTTATTTAGTTATTAGGTACAATGGGACTGACATGTTAAAATAATCTAACTCCCTAAATTTAAAAAAAGAATAAAAAAAAATATACTCCTCCATAGGCTAGGTAGGCTGTGCACAACAGTAAGTGTTATAATGATTTCTTATATTTACGCGAACATTGCACATGATTAAAACTACTTTTACGGATTTTATCGCGTTTATTTTTACTTTTTATTTTTAATTCCCGACGTTTCGGGCGCTTTCCAGCACCCATGGTCACGGGGGACTGAGATGACTGACGTCCCGATGTCATTGTTAAACCCGGAGTACCTTCAGCTTTTTTAAGAAGGTACTCCGGGTTTAACAATGACATCGGGACGTCAGTCATCTCAGTCCCCCGTGACCATGGGTGCTGGAAAGCGCCCGAAACGTCGGGAATTAAAAATAAAAAGTAAAAATAAACGCGATAAAATCCGTAAAAGTAGTTTTAATCAAGTAAGTGTTATGTTATGACCGATGTGATACTCCATAAAGTTCTTGCTTACAGCTGGCTGCCAGCTTGACACTAAACCCGTAGAACAGTGCTTTTAGTTGTTGTTTACCCTCCACCATTCGGGTGCTCTGTGGAGCTCACTTCACAATTATACTTACTTGTTCCTTGCTGGAAGTACTTGGAACTTCTACAAAACTTAGGTGCCTTGATGTAGAAGGTTGCATTGTATTTTCAATTTGTTTTAATGGTGTTCTTGTCGTTGATTGTCCTGCTGTAATAGTTTCTTCTATACCCTGAAATTAACAATAAACATGTATAATTTTAGTTTATCTACATAAACAATTTGGAATTTAGTTATATTATGATTATGAGTAAGTACATAGCACTTCTATTTGTTGTAAAAATATAAAATATAATATTTACTTGTTCATGGGATGCTGATTCAGATAGACATTTAACTTCTACAAGACTGCGGTGTGTTGATGTAGAAGGTTGTATATTTTGTCTATTATTATCCTATAATAAAAAAAAACATATTTATATTCAAATCATTCTGAAATGTCAATGATCAACATTAAATTAATTTAAATAATATTTATATGTGATGCCCCATTAGTCTAGTAGCACAAGTACAAACTGTACACTGGGTTTGATTCCCTTCTTGAGCAAAAAATATGTGTCATATTCAACACAACTTGGGTTTGTGATCACCAACACCAACCCACATTTGGCAGTGGTGGTTTTTATGCCAGATACCCATTATTGCAACAGTGACTTGAATGTTGATAGTTGGTTGGTTTGATACTTCTATTTTTAATTTCTTTGGTTAGGTCAAGTTTAAATAATTCATAAAAAAACATTATTATACCTTATCAAAATTAATTTCTCTAGCCCTTAATAGTTCTTCTACTTCAGAAGATTCAGGAACAGCAAATTTGTTCAGTTTTTGCCTTTCACTGTCATAGAACTGAGAGGACTCAAAGTGTCTTCCACATAATACCTTGTTTTGAATATGTAGTGTTTTTAAAGAATCTAGAGGACCAGTCCATATTTGGCCAACAATACTTGGCCCAAGCACGAGCCCTGAAAAAAAAAACAAAGAAAAATCAGACAAAGAAAAATAATGTATGGGTGGATTGTTGCAAGTTTTTAAAACAAGAGAGGGAGAGTAGATCTTCTATTACTAACTGACAAACCAACTAGGTGTGCAAAGATACATAGAAATATGCCAATATAGCATAACAATAATTAAATTATGATTAGTTTAAACAAGTGTAATCTAGCTGAGAAGTCTATATATTTCCTTCCACCAATATAATGCTGCTCTGCCCAAGCCACCCCAACTATTTCATGTATTAGATCACAGCCTTGGCATGCTGGTTCAGTCGCTCTAATTGAAACGATGATATTGATGCTGACTAAGGCTCGCCCTAAGTCACCATCCACTGTTATTCCTAAACGCTCTATTATAAAGTATTCCTCAATAAAAACGTATATTTGTGGAATTTTGAATTTTCTCAAATGAAAATAATTGATTATTGATGGAACCGGAATCGGGAGAGCCCGATCAATAATCAATGTCTGTTATGTTCCCATAAAGCGACGCTCCGATCGAGTACTTGTTTTTAACAATAATTAAACCTCTAGTTTGATCCCAAGTAGAACACTCAATAGAAAGCCTCCTATATGTTTTAGGGCAATCCAACATTTATAATATTGGTGTACATTATAACCTCCTACACGCTAGCTACGTACTAGAACTCTTAGAATCCCGCTAATTAACAAAATAAAATACATTCTGCTGAATACTCACTTTGTAATATTTTCATAATTATTTAAAATTCCTAGTTTTGGGAACCAGGTCACCGACATATCGTCAGCGCGTGTTTTACCACACTTGGCACATTTTCTGTAGTTGTTTCTGTTGTTTAACTTGTTCATATTGTCCTATCGTGAACTATTAACTAAAAACGTCCTTTCGTACACAAAATCACTCAAATTATGCGGTTGATGATATTGCCCAATACGATTAAATGTGGAGACTGGATCACAGACCTCTCGGCTAGAGAGTACTATATTCCTTGTCACAGACTGACTAGGGAACAAAACTGGATCAACTCAACACTCTTTCTTCCGTAATCCTGAGCTCAACACAAATATCTGTAAATCGCGGCTAGAGAGTACTATATTCCTTGATCTGTAATGGCGGCGGGGGGTGCACGCGCACGGCACAGACAATGAATGTCAAGGAATATAGTACTCTCTAACGAGAGATGAATGTTGCCAGTCGGTGTATAATATTATACCGACCGAATACTGTATTTTGATAGGGTATCGAGTAGCACACGCACACATAGGTATGATATGAAAGTGTGCAAGAGTAAAAAACTAGTCCTTGAGACAATAGACCCTGCATTTTCTCAACAACTAAACAAGTTTGACAAAACCTTGTGACAAGACCGAGAATCTTTTTTTAATGTAATGAAATTTTTTAATGTAAAATAAAATGTTTTTAGTTAATGGTATTCGAATTTTAAAACCAAGAAGTTTTTAATTAAAAAGATTTTAATGTGACAGGAACAGTGGAAATATTCCATTCCCGATACTTTCAGTGCAGCCCTTGTACTTAAATAATGTGTCGTTTACTGTGGCCTTAAACTTAGCTAGAGACATAAAACATGAACATCTATTGACCCACCGCACTTATCATATAAATGGGAAATCCTTGAGACCAGTGAATTGGCTCCCAGAACTGTCTTGCGAAACGGACGAGAGAGAGAGGTTCAATGGGCTTACAAGGAATTCGTGACGGAACTTTAAAATTGAATTTCATTAGGGGTACAGAACAACGCAACTGATATCTTATTATAATTAAAAAGAAGGATAGGTGAAGTAGATCCCTACGGTTGTCCAATCCAAGGGAATTAATCGCATTGATTCCCCTTTTATAATTGCCTACTTAGGATTTGTTAACAGGAACAAGGTGTGCTACGATAAGGCTGACATATCCTTGAAGGCTAAAAGTGTTTTAAATAAAGATAGATAATAAAAAAAATTGATATTAAATTAAACATATATATCTCACCTGATCTGTTAAACAACAGATCAGGTGAGATATATATGTTTAATTTAATATCACACTGTGTACAAATATATGCCTATTACAATTCCCGCGAAAAAAACTAGAAAGAGTAGGGTGACGACCACGGTGGTCTGGTATCTTTGTTCTTCTTGTACTGGTCTTCTTGGAAAACACTGCAGGAGCGGCGTCGCCTCGGAAGTTCTGGGTTCATCTTCGGCGCGGTGGGAGTAGGTACGTGACTCGTGATCTGTAAAAGTCAATTATTGTGTTACATAGAATATGAAGTTAATATTTTACTCTGGCTGTATTTAATTAAAATAATTTTTAACGTTAATTAAAACCATACAACTGAGCCATCCCATGGTATATATTCATATATGGTAAATATTTATGCATAGAAAACTTTTTAAATTTGATCAAATATGGGTCATGAAATATATTTACCAGCTTACGTATCCCCAAAATTTAAAAGTAATTTAAGCGATCAAATATATATTATAAAAAAGATAAGGCATAAAACTTTCACCGCCATGTGTTAACTGGAAATTATTTCATTAAAAATAAAAGGCAAAACGTTAGTTACAATAAATAGACTGTAGATGAATCTCGCAGACATCAACACTACACTAAGGCAATATCAGTTTCTAACAGCGAGTTTTGCACCGTGACAACATTAACCAGCCTGGTGCGTTCGTATCAATCGCGTAATACACTGATTTAAAGTTTTTATTATGCGATCATGTTCCAATTTTAACAGACATATTTAATGTCACCACACGCCATTATATTTTGCATACTGTAACTTACCTGCTTGATATGCCAATTTTAATTCAACATTTAGGTGCCCAATTTGTTACCTACCATAGCTTATAATAAATTATTGGTTTTAGTTTATCAATCTACAATGTGAGTGAAATAATTCCTCTAGTAGACGAAGACCAGTTAAGTGCGAGTGGGACTGACTCTATTAAGGTTCCTTACTTGTACTAGATACATAATATACTATATACATATACCTAGCACATGCACGGTAGGTAGCGGTTTAAACATATTCATTACTCAACATCATCTCGCGACTCGTGTTGGACGCACGAATTTCATATTTGGTATGCCTCGTTTTCAGAAAAAGGTTCAAGATATACCCTTCTTATGAAACACAGCAGCATAAAGCTGCAATTTTCCGCTGATATATTAAATTTACAGTCTATATACGTCCCACTCCTGAACACAGGCCTCCGCTCATTTCTGAGAGGGTGTTAGGGCACGGAATTGTCCGCCGCGCTGCCCCAATGCGTGTTGGCGAACTTCACATGTCTTCCAAATATTGTTTTTATTTTTCAGACATTCAGGTTTCCTCACGATGTTTTTCTTCACCGCCAAGCACGTGGTAAACTAGAACTTAAAATTGCAATTTACAATTTCAATGGTGCTGGCGGGAATCGAACGCGGTTTGCTCTCGTATTTACAGCGAAAGCTGACCATCTAAACTATCATGACTCTGATATATAATAAACAGATATTATATGTAATAATCAAAATATCTTTGAAAAACAACGTAGAGAAAATTTACCGGAAAAATAAATGTAATCAAATTGACAATTGGCAAGAAAACATTACTTTTACAATTATGCTGAAAAATGTATTAGCATAGACAGTAAACAGTGTTTATTAAATTACTAATTAAAAAGGGTTTAGTACAACACATTACATAAAATATTCCGAATTTTGGTTCTAAGAAGTATATAATTTCCGAGCTAGACACCGAATTAACCCGTGAAAGAAAAAAAAATTAGTTGTTTTGGCCACAGTTTACAAACTGTCAATCGATGTTTTTGCAGTATTAGTTGTTTAAAAATAGTACATGGTGCGCTTTTTATGTTCGTGATGGTACATAATATTATACATAATATATAATAGCTTTCAATAAATGAATATTGTTCTTAAACAAATTTTAAAACAGCATAATTTACTTCTTTAAAAACCAACTAAACATTCAAAATTTTAAGTACCAGTAAATATTTTAGTACGGTATTTAATTCTTTTCATTATGATTTTTTTACTAGCAGTACAAAAATATAAGAAAGAGAGGGAAGTTGCAGGAAACTCAATACTATTTCATTCTGTCTAATGCTGACCGCGTGGATTCCTAGGCTACAAAAGCTTACTTAAAAGGTTAAATATCAACTTAAGAAAACCAATTTCTAATAACTAAAAGTAATATTTAAAATTTATAATAAATTAATTAAAATTTTTAATAAAGTAAAAATTATTAATAAAATAACTTCAAATTCCAAAGTCCATGATATAGTGTAGGGAAAAATAAAGAAATTTCACAAGCTAACTACCTATATATAATAAAATTTTTTTAATCAAATACAGCCTAGTGTGATATAAACGCTAATTAAGCACAATTATCAAGTTTATCACGCAATATTGATGGACAGACAATCGAATAAAATAAATTGTTAAATTAACAAATATCAAATATTTATTAAGATTAGGTTACATAGACGACAGACAACAGACAGGCTCATATCTAGTTTGCGCGTCACACATTATTACCTGCATGTAATTTATGCATGTTGTCTCGAGTGACAAGGAAAAGCACCTCAAGGATTCATACTAAGACCCTTCTAAATAACCTATATACTCATGACCTAGATGAACTGTCTGTGCAACATACTTTAAGACTGATGATCTGACTTTCTAAGTTATTGACTATTCTGTACTCAACTAGATTATAAGGGTGACAAGCAACCACACAATCTATTTTAAGTAAGTGGATGTGGTAATACATAGACAACTACACCTATCCTCAATCACTAATCAAAATGCAGAAACGTTGTCACCTGTGAGGACTAAGATGCAATGCCTCGTTTCCAGTAAAAAAAGGTATCCGGTTCTCAACACTCGCCATGCGAAACACTTATTCTGGGTCTGGATGTTTGTCTTTGTGAAAGTTATGTACGTAAAATGCCCTCACGATACAGTAGAAAAACCTAATTCGGAGGTAAAGTTTTTAAATAAAAAAAACTTTTTCCTCATTATATGAAACAGCATCAATGTTTTGTTGTTTCGTGCTCATATTTTGTGAGAGTGAAGTATATGGTGAGTGTGGTTACTAAAAAAACATTTTTTAACAAAAATTTATATGATAGGTACAGCCTGCAAAGTAACAGAGGACCATCATCACATACAATATAAAGGAGATTAGTGAATGAGATACTTTATTTTTATTTTTTTATTGGATAAGGTACACAAACAGACAGTAGTTATATAAAGGTCAAAAATTAAAAGTATATTTGTGTTGATCTAAACTACAATCCAAAAAGTGTACACAGCATAATAATATAACTGCAGTATAATATTAGTCTTAGCAAAAATAAAACAGATAAGAAATACATTAAATGTTAAGAGAAACACATAAATTTCTTTTAAATCTAACCAGGCTACTATTAAATATATCTATATGTACGTTACTATGTTTAATCTTGTAATCATGGCACATTTTTTCAACAGGGTTAAAAAAGGAAGTGTTATACTTGTGTATGTCTAACCTGAAAATTCTTTGAACACATTGTCGTATACCGGAATTGAAGTTAATCAGCCTCAGTAAATCTGGGTTCTATATGAAATTGCACAATCTTGTGCAAGAAAACTTGGTCGGCAAATTGTCTCCTCAAAGATAATCGCTGGACATTAAAAAACTTTAGACGAGAGTTGTATGATGGTAGACAATGCATGTGACCACATCTACTGCAAACACTGAGGCTGACTACTGATATTGTATTTAAAACGCAGGTAATTGTGTTTAGTAGTGAAAGTGATAAGTTTCACTACTAAACACTTTGCAAAGATATGGCGATACTTCACACCAGGACAGTTGCTTATACCATAAAGAGTATTTGATTGTGCATGGAGTGGCATAGCTAGCTTGTACCATGTCTTTTTAAGGCCCCACTTAGATAGAGCAACAATCACACATCAAGACATGGACATAATGGGATACAATTAGATGAATTACAACTAAATTTCAGTGACTGCAGATTTCACATTAGTGAATATTATATGTATAAGAGGATGAGTACTTACATAAAAGTGTAAAGCACTTCAGTGTAAAAGTGTATATCATCATTACAAGTCCTCTACTGAACATAAGCCAACCAAGGAATGCCACAAAACACTGTCCTGAGCGACCTGCATCCGTCAACTTCTCCCATTTCTTACCAGGTCATCACTCCATCTACTGGGGTTCTGCGGTTACTGTGCTTGCTGACAGTATACATTATTTGTCCATAGGAACTGTAATTATTAACATTTATCAAATTTGCATAGCTACTTCATTGATTTTGAATATTAATATAGCGTGACATAGATGTGTATGGTGATTGCTGGCTGTGTGATATAGAATATTGTAGGTTGATAAATTATTGAACATTGACTGAAAATGATTATATGTTTAGATATAACATGTGTTATATTATGATGTATTGGACTCATGCCTACTATTGAACCATTGTAAGTCAGCGCTTGATTACTATTCCACTTAATTATATCTAATGATGCGGACAAGGATGGTAGAGCGCTGACTTAGCTTAACAAAGTCCTACTATACATCATAGGTATATCTTAACCGTTAATATTAAACACAATATTACACATAGGAAATAGATATATATAATATAATATGTAAATAAAACAAATGTCTGACAAATAACACAAAGGTTGCTGCAATTTGTAAGCAAACTTTTCTTACCAATCGGTGATATTAGAGGTTGCATTCTTAGATGGGCTGTCGAAAGGAGCAGCCAACTAACGAATTTCTTGACACATACACATATTACTTACTATATAAATTTTATAATAACAATAAAAACTTAATGGTAGTATTAGCAGGCTCTCAGGTAAACAGGCGCAACTGAAAAAACAAACAATGACATTGACAACCACAGACTATTAAATTTGACTAGAAACAACATAGAGATAAGAAACAACCATTGACTCTTTTTTTAACTGGCTTTACAGCTCTGGGTACTAGCCCTTCATTTCTTTCAGAATCTTCATTTTATATATTTTTTCTTTACAATATGCTGATGAGTCACATTGCGAAGTTTTTGGGATATTTTGACGACAACTCAACCCAACGGACTGTTGATGACGACAGCCACTCAAGTTCATAAGGCGCCCAAGCGATCAAATTAACTTGAAGTTTATATCAACATCAAAACACTTGTTTCGTCGTTTTCTCTAATATTTCAAACGCGCAGACGTTTAATTCACAAAATTATATCACTTTTATGAATTAAAATCCACTTCAAAGCATTACTCAAGCGACAAAAGAGAAGAGACAGTCCGTCGTCGGCCAAGTTCCCGCCACAAATCCCGACAACCATTGACTTAAAAGTATATCATAGGCGCATAAAAAATATAATATGGACCTGGCATACCTACAAGAAATACGTGTATACCTACACTTTACAGAGAGGATAAAATGGCGGTTAATAGGGCAGCCCATATCAATATTTCTATAAATATAACATCGATAAAATATTGTTAGAATGTTTTCATATAGCCATGGACACACGGCATACTATATGTGGGTAAAACACACCATGTTTAATCTTATCCATATTATATATAATAATTATATATAATATGGATAAGAAGGGGTATCTTCCAGGGCGATTGTCTGAGTCCAATCTGGTTTTGCCTCTCCCTGAACCCTCTCAGTACTTTACTAGAGGGCTCCGGGAGGGGATTTCAGCTTCGGAAAGGAGGTACAAAAGTGACCCACCTTTTCTATATGGATGACCTCAAGTTATTCGTTTCCAGTCGCTCCCATCTTATGGAATTGCTAAACATCACTTGTGAATTTAGCAATTCTATTGGAATGGAGCTGGGAACGGATAAGTGTGCGGTCCTCCATGTTGAAAGGGGAAGGGTTGCTAACTATGCCCGTACTTAAGGACCCTTTCCGAGGCTGAAACATACCGATACCTGGGTATGTCACAGAACATCGGTATCGATGAGGCCGGTATGAAACAGTCAGTTTGCGACGTGTTTTATGCACGCTGGACCAAAGTGCTTAACAGCCTTTTGTCCGGTGTGAATAAGACACACGCATATAACGATTGGGTCATGCCTGTCCTCATGTATACCTTTAGCATACTCAGGTGGACCCGGACTGAACTTAACGCCCTGGATAGAAAAGTCCGCACTATCATGACGTCCCATAGGATGCATCATCCGAGATCGTCGGTAATGAGGCTGTACTTGCCGCGAAAGCATGGTGGGCGTGGTTTTCTGAGCGCGTTCACCATGCATAATCGCGAAGTGTGCAGCCTCCGTAATTACTTCCTGGCGAGATCGGATGATCCATTCTATAACGTCATTTCTTCATGGATAAGTGTGCGGTTCTCCATGTTGAAAGGGGAAGGGTTGCTAACTCTGAGGGCAAAGACTTATCTATATCCGTCAATTTAAGGACCCTTTCCGAGGCTGAAACATTCCGATACCTGGGTATGTCACAGAACATCGGTATCGATGAGGCTGCTAAGAAACGGTCAGTTTGCGACGTGTTTTATGCACGCTTGACCAAAGTGCTTAACAGCCTTTTGTCCGGTGCGAATAAGACACACGCATATAACGGTTGGGTCATGCCTGTCCTCATGTATACCTTTGGCATACTCAGGTGGACTCCTACTGAACTTAACGCCCTGATAGAAAAGTCCGCACTCCCATGACGTCCCATAGGATGCATCATCCGAGATCGTCGGTAATGAGGCTGTACTTACCGTGAAAGCATGGTGGGCGTGGTTTTCTGAGCGCGCTCACCATGCATAATCGCGAAGTGTGCAGCCTCCGTGATTACTTCCTGGCGAGATCGGATGATCCATTCTGTAATTACGTCATTTTTAGTGATAAAGGCCCCCTCTAACCTTAGCCAACGAGCAATGGCAGGACCCAGCAGTGCTTAGCATTTACGACCGGGAGACCGTATGGAAGGAGAAGGAGCTCCACGGGAGGTACTACAGAGCTCTACATGCCCTTCGTAGATACAGTCGCCTCCCTCAACTGGCTACGTTTCGGTGACCTCTTCGGGGAAACCGAGGGTTTTGTCTGTGCAATATAGGATCAGGTTATTAAGACCAACAACTATCGGAGATACATCCTAAAGGATGGCACTGTCGACATCTGTCGAGCTTGTCGCCATCCCGGGGAGTCACTTAGGCATGTTATCTCCGGTTGTTCGGCGCTTTCTAACTCTGAGTACTTGCACAGGCACAACCTAGTAGCCAGAATTCTACACCAGGAGCTCGGTCTGAAATACGGTCTCGTGGACCGAAAATTGCAGTATTACAAGTACTTGCTGGAAGCCGTGCTCGAAAATGACCGCGCCAGGCTCTACTGGGACCGGGCCATCATCACCGATAGGAATATTCTTGCGAATAAGCCTGATGTTGTTCTGATGGACCGGGCACATTCAAGGATATTTTTGGTTGACATTACCATTCCGTATGACGAGAACCTCGTGAAAGCCGAAACAGACAAGCAATCAAAATATCTGGACCTGGCTCACGAGGTGACCGACATGTGGGGTGGTCTGCCGACCGAAATTATTCCTGTAGTCGTGTCTGCAAACGGGTTAATCCCAGCCAGCCTCTCGGGCCATCTGAGGCGACTGGGACTCCGTGACGGACCGCTCCGGGCTCTAATGCAGAAGGCGGTGCTCCTCAATACCGCCCGCATCGTCCGCCGGTTTCTTTCCCTTTCCTCCTAACCCTCGGCCGTTTGGTCTCCCCTGCCGAGGGCTTCCATCTGGTTGGGCTTTTATTTATTTATGTATTATTTATTTATTTATGTTAATTAATTAAATATATATTTAAGTATATTTATTTTTCCCTTTATATATTTATCCAGCCCAACCAGATGTGATTACTCTATTAATAACCCAAAAATAATAATAATAACGAGCTCTTCGTAGATAAAGTCGCCTCCCTCAACTGGCTACGTTTCGGTCACCTCTTCGGGGAAACCGAGGGTTTTGTCTGTGCAATACATACGGTATATAATAATAACAATAATAGTCTGGCGTAGGGAAGTGACGATCCCATCGCGCGCCGACGTAACAGTTAAGTGACAACAATGCTACATCGGTGCAGTCAGTCAGGGCCTTGCCAAGAGGTGTGAGCGCCGTGCCTCGGCAGTACTCGGGGTGCAAAGGCCCGTTTGTGCTTACGGCCGTACAATGATACAATGAAACGGTGCCGGGCCTGAGCATCTCCCGTTAATTGGCGCCCAAAAATGGATGATGGATTTTAATAGAAAGCGTATAGAGCCGCTGCCTGGGGGTCGCCGGGCCGCGTCTGAAGCTGGACGCAGCGACATGTGGGCCGCCAGCCGAGCGCGAGTAGCTGCCAGATCACCTAGCAGCCCCCCGCATCCATCGTCCTCACAAGGTGGCTTGATGTCGACAGGGACCTATCGGACTTGGCAAGCGGCATCCGCCGCTGGCGGAGTGCGCCGCATGCGTTGGACAAAAAATATGAACGCAAACGCATTGCAGGGCGTACTATAGGGCGAAAGGGGAAAGAAGAAAAGAAAATGCAGGGATAGCGTATCGGGCTCGGATGCATTGCTTCTTTGCTGAGCTGGAGCCGTCTATTCCCGTCACGGAACAAAAGCTGGCGGATCGAGTTCGGTATATCATGCGCTCGAAAATATTTGATTATGCCGAGCTTGAACGACTACGACGTGAGGCCATTCTCTCATCGAATGAACTGGCTATGGCTGGGGATGCGGCTCCTCAGGCGACAAACCGGCATCCACGCGCGGAAGCCGCCATGGATCTTCCAGTTGTGGTTGATTCGAACGATGATGAAATGGTCTCCTACGAACTAGAGCAAATGAGGATTATATTGGAAGAGGTGATTTTGGAAATGCGCATCATGCCTCTCGAAAATCGACCGTGACTTCCCCGCATACCCCTAAGCAAGCGAAATCGGGATATCGTGAGGGCTCTGAACCCAATGCTGGTTACCTATTTGGAAGCTAGCCGGGACCTTCGCGAGACGGACTCAGTTCTTTTTGGCACCGCAGTGGCAATTTGCCTTATTATTGGTGCCAAACTATCCATGGCTGGACGCGCTACTAAACAAAGTAGCGCCACCCCAGCCTGGAGAAGAATTGAGGACCGTATTGCAAAGACAAGGACCCTTATCGGCAGACTGAAGAGCTTCAGGTCGGGTAATAATAGACCGAGGGTTGTGCGCACCGTTAGAATGGCGTTTGCTGGGACAAATATCAGTTTGTTCCAGCCGGATATCTCGCAGAAACTAACGGAGCGCATTGACGACCTGGAGCAAAAGATCGCTGCTTGGGGGGAGCGGATTCGACGATTTACCGAGAGGTCAAGGCGGTTCAACCAAAATCGTCTCTTCCAGAGTGATCAGAAGAGGCTCTATAAATCATTGGAATGACCAGAGGTATGTGGAGCGGGCCGAGGACCGGATCTGGCTAACACTGTCGCATTTTGGCGTGGCCTGTGGGCAGAGCCCGTAAACCACAGCGAGGGCCCTTGGATGAAAGTTGTGGTGAGCCAGAGTGCGAGTGTTACGCCTATGGACCCCGTCACCATAACGCCGGAAGACGTGACTGAGGCGGTCCGTAGGGCCCCGAACTGGAAAAGTCCGGGGCTCGATGGGCTGCATCATTACTGGCTGAAGGGGTTCGTAGTGTGTCACGCTGTGCTCACCCGACCGTTTCAAGAGGCTCTCGATCAGAAGTCGCTCCCGAGCCTCTTCACTACTGGGATCACTCATTGGTTCCTAAAGATCAGGATACCGCAGACCCGTGCAAATACCGGCCCTTTACGTATCTACCCACCATATGTAAGACACTGACATCCATTTTGAGCGCGAGAATCATTCGGCACCTAGAACTAAATCAGGTGATGTCACGCGCTCAAAATGGATGTCGGGCGGTTGTCGTGGAACCAAGGAACCACTCCTTATTGACGCGGTCATTGACAAAGTGGTGAAATGCAATCGTTGGAACTTCTCCGCCGCCTGGATAGACTACAGAAAGGCATTCGACTCGGTGCCCCATACCCCAAGATAGACTGTACAGTTAGAGACTTCCTCGAGCAGTGTATGGGGCAATGTAGTACGATCCTTTGTCATCTGGGCGAGCGGATGATGGCTGCTGAGAACCACATGAAGATAAGAAGGGGTATCTTCCAGGGCGATTTTCTGAGTCCAATCTGGTTCTGCCTCTCTCTGAACCCTCTCAGTACCTTACTGGAGGGCTCCGGGAGTGGATTTCAGCTACGGGAAGGAAGGACAAAAGTGACCCACCTTTTCTATATGGATGACATCAAGTTATTCGTTTCCAGTCGCTCCCATCTTATGGAATTGCTAAACATCACTTGTGAATTTAGCAATTCTATTGGAATGGAGCTGGGAACGGATAAGTGTGCGGTCCTCCATGTTGAAAGGGGAAGGGTTGCTAACTATGCCCGTACTTAAGGACCCTTTCCGAGGCTGAAACATACCGATACCTGGGTATGTCACAGAACATCGGTATCGATGAGGCCGGTATGAAACAGTCAGTTTGCGACGTGTTTTATGCACGCTGGACCAAAGTGCTTAACAGCCTTTTGTCCGGTGTGAATAAGACACACGCATATAACGATTGGGTCATGCCTGTCCTCATGTATACCTTTAGCATACTCAGGTGGACCCGGACTGAACTTAACGCCCTGGATAGAAAAGTCCGCACTATCATGACGTCCCATAGGATGCATCATCCGAGATCGTCGGTAATGAGGCTGTACTTGCCGCGAAAGCATGGTGGGCGTGGTTTTCTGAGCGCGTTCACCATGCATAATCGCGAAGTGTGCAGCCTCCGTAATTACTTCCTGGCGAGATCGGATGATCCATTCTATAACGTCATTTCTTCATGGATAAGTGTGCGGTTCTCCATGTTGAAAGGGGAAGGGTTGCTAACTCTGAGGGCAAAGACTTATCTATATCCGTCAATTTAAGGACCCTTTCCGAGGCTGAAACATACCGATACCTGGGTATGTCACAGAACATCGGTATCGATGAGGCTGCTAAGAAACGGTCAGTTTGCGACGTGTTTTATGCACGCTTGACCAAAGTGCTTAACAGCCTTTTGTCCGGTGCGAATAAGACACACGCATATAACGGTTGGGTCATGCCTGTCCTCATGTATACCTTTGGCATACTCAGGTGGACTCCTACTGAACTTAACGCCCTGATAGAAAAGTCCGCACTCCCATGACGTCCCATAGGATGCATCATCCGAGATCGTCGGTAATGAGGCTGTACTTACCGTGAAAGCATGGTGGGCGTGGTTTTCTGAGCGCGCTCACCATGCATAATCGCGAAGTGTGCAGCCTCCGTGATTACTTCCTGGCGAGATCGGATGATCCATTCTGTAATGACGTCATTTTTAGTGATAAAGGGCTTACCCCTCTATCCTTAGCCAACGAGCAATGGCAGGATCCAGCAGTGCTTAGCATTTCTGAGCGGGAGACCGTATGGAAAGAAAAGGAGCTCCACGGGAGGTATTAAGACCAAAAACTATCGGAGATACATCCTAAAGGATAGCACCGTCGACGTCTGTCGAGCTTTTATTACCCACAAGTGCTCGTGGTTGCAGAATCGACTCCGTATATTTTTACAATTTAAAATTATTTACAGATCATTAATCTAAAAATTAATTAATTCAGTACGAAGTAAACATAACAGTAAAGAAGTGAGAGTGTTATTTTACATTATAACTAAGCAATATTTTAAATATCATTCTAAAACTAACGTGATTATAAACAACTTTCAAGTGTTCAAAAACAATTAATTACTAACTTATCAAATATTAATTAACTTTATTGACATCTTTTTCTAAAACTGTGAGTGAAAACAAAATTTGAAATTGGAAAATTTGTGTAAAATGATTGTTGTGATAATTGTAATAATATTGTAAAGACGGTGTTACTAAATTTCAAATACACTCATTATTTCTACGTTTAACGAAACTTTTGATAATTAGAACGTTATTTTGACTGTAATATAATGTACTAGCTTGGTGTAACGGATTGTAACTAATACGGTTATCGAACGAATTCAAGAAATCTGAGTTCTAAACCAGCCTAATTAGTTTATAACTTTTTTTTATCAGACTTAGTTTTTAGTAGTTGTTTAATGTCGTAGTAATTTAAAAATTATATTTTAGTCTTAATTTATTTAATTTACCTTTTATTGTTTTGTTTGTACTTTGTATAATTTTGAACATTACTTCTGTTATTTATTTAATTTTTATTTGTTTTGTTTTTAATTTGATATTTGTTTAATTTTTATTTTGCATTGTAAGGTTATTAGGAAATCGACATTTAATAAAATCGAATAAAATTATGGAAAACATTACAATGAGAAGAAGAAAGAGAACTTTCTCCGACGATCCTGAGAACTTTCAAATGAGTCAGTCGTTAATAAATTACACTCTGTATGATACAACTGGTCACAGTGACCACTTAATCCACGCACTAAGTAAATCAACTGTCGATGAGTTAAGCCTACGATTGTCCTCAGTAAAAACGGAACTAGAATCAGCACACAATGAAATTGCAGAACTAAATTCGCAGATTCAATTATTGAATTTAAAATTACAGGAGAAAGACAGAACTATACACTGCTTAAAAAACCTCACAGGTGATGATAAGATTACTTGCACACCCATTGCAAAGCGAACACCTATTCCATTAAGCAAAAAAAATGATTTATTTGCAAACTAAGACGCCTAGAATATCACCACTGAACGCTTCTGAAATTATTTGCAAAAAAACTAACATATATAAATCCTACTAATACGGGTATAACACATGAATACAGAATTGAAAATGAACCGAAAGATAAAGAGACATCAGACCATGTACATGCAAAAATAGAAAAAAATTACTATAAAGAAAATAAAAATATTTCGTCAACACCAAAAATCATAATCTTAGGAGATCAGCAAGTACGAGGACTCGCTCAAGTAATGTATAAGCAGGGATGTAAAAACAAATGGAACAATGTTTACTCTGTTTCTGGAATATGCAAACCAAATGCAACCAGCGCGCAAATATTTGACAGTATTGATAATTTATTGGAGAATTTGAATACAGATGGCATTATTATTTTAGGAGTAGGAAGTAATGAGAAAAATCCGTACACATTTCTGACTGAACTTTGTTCTACACTTTGCAAGTTAAAGAATAGCAACGTCTTTGTATTGAACGTATTTAATAATGAATTTTTAAATGTCAAATTGTTGAATAGAGAAATTAAGTTATTTGTTCAGAATTTTTCAAACTGTTATTTTGTTGACATAAGTAATAATTTGGATATTAACACGCATTGGATACCGAAACATTTCTTGTGTTCTAAATTAAATATAGAAATAGATAATTTTAATTACGAAAGACTTGTTCGATCGTTACTAAGATCAAGGTGTGCTGGTATAAGGCCTGGTAGCAGTAGAGTAAATAAAATGAACTTAAAAGATCTAAGCAAAATAAAAGGAACTATCCCATATTATTTCTACAAACAGAAAGAGAAAAGTAAAGTAGAGTCTAAACAAAATTTAATGAATGATTGTAATGATTCAATCTTTTTGTTCTAATCCTAAATCTAAATCGGTTTGCCTATTATTATCTAATATATGACGGTGAGCCTGTCGAGATTCAGGCTCCCGAGAACGAGTTACTCTAGGATGATAAATCTTGAAGGGAAAGATTTAAAACTTAGGGATAAGGGAGAGCAACACGAGATCAATTCAAGCGTGGATTTCATCTGGTTTCTCTCGATGAATCGAAGGCTGGATTCTCCTCCTTGTCTGCAGCTGGTCCGTAGATCCGGATACTCTTCGAAGGGACTTGATAGCCACCGGGGTGCTTCACGGTTATGAAAAGATATGAACTAACTATCGCAAAACTACCCCTGAGTATCCTACCGACTGCGCCAATTACGTTAGCTGCGGCCGGAGGTTCGAAAAAAAAAACCAAATTTACTTATAAAATATATTTAAAATAAAATTACAAATTATGTTACTGTTACGAGCTTAGGGTTCGTGACAATAAAATTTGCCGATAAAATTACCTAAATTAACACTTTAATTTACTTTACACAAATTAAAACTTAAAACACTAATAATTAAACACACTAATTCACTTAATTCCGCTCCGAAGCTTCGCTCATATCGCCAATTCAATACTACTTCGATCGCATCTTGCAGCGCCTATTTATTTAAATTAGCAAAGAAGCATCCCGAACATTCAAGCAAATGCGCGCAAAGGGACGAGTGTGCGAGTGCAGACTTTCCAGAAACTTAGTTCTTCGGATGGCGCTGTCAGTTGAGAGATTTGTGGTGTCATTCTCTGCAAAGCTCCCCTCGCTCTCGTTCCTGACACTAGATGGCGCTAGTTGACTTATTCACGCAACACTGCCCCCTCCTAAGACATGCTCGTCCCGAGCATTATCGATCCCATAATAACGCGCCAGGTGATCCACATGGACGACCTTAGGAGTCCCTCTTGCGCCTTTCTGTATCCGGTAGGTCACATCGTTGATCCTGGTTACAATCCGGTACGGGCCGTCCCATTTAGCTTGAAGCTTAGGAGATTTCCCTTTGCTGCGGACCGGATTGTGCAACCACACTAATGAACCTGCGTTGAACCCTTTATTGTTCATTTTGCGGTCGTACCGGGTTTTCATTTTCTCAGACATTTGCTGGCCCGATTGTCGGACGTGCTCATAAATGTCACTCATTTTGTTCCGCAAGTCATTTGCATAATCGGTTATACTGCGTAGGGCATCAGATGGTATCCCGGTGATCAGGTCTGCAGGCAGCCGTAATTCTCTTCCAAAGTTTGCAAAAGCTGGTGTCACTGCTGTACTTTCGTGAACAGAACTTCGATGTGACAACAAAAACGGTTGTATGTGCTTGTCCCAATCTCGTTGCCGATTGTCTACAACTTTTGCTAGGTACCTCTCCAATGTCTGATTAAATCTTTCCACCATTCCATCAGATTGCGGGTGATAAGAAGTCGTTCTTGTTTTATGAGTACCCATAACTCGGCAAGTTTCCTGGAATATTTGAGACTCAAAATTCCTTCCTTGATCGCTGTGAATCTCTAAAGGTACTCCAAAACGACAGAAGACTTCATGAACTAGTTTATCGGCAACTGTTGAAGCTTCTTGATTTGGAATGGCGAAGACTTCTGGCCACTTAGTGAAGTAATCCATCACAACCATGAAATACTTGTTACCGCTTTCACTCTCCGGACACGGCCCCGCCACGTCAATGGCTATTCTCTCCCATGGTGCACCAACATTGTACAACTTCAATGAACCTCTACTACGAGTCTGAGGTCCCTTTACAGCCGCACAACTTGTACATTTGCGACACCAGTCCTCGACATCGTTTCGACAGTAGAACCAGTAAAACCGTTCTCGGATCTTCAGTAGAGTTCGTTTAACTCCCAGATGGCCTCCTGAATAATCATTATGGTACAGCTGTAGAACATCCGGTACTTTAGCTTTAGGGACAACCATTTGTAAATGACAGCTGTCTCCCCGAACATTTTCCCATTTACGGCACAGAACTCCATCCTGAAGCAGCAAGCTGTCCCACTGGGCCCAATAGCTTTTAGTGGTCGAACTCATCGCTGAGACTTCACTCCACTTGGGCTTGGGAGCACTGGCCTTTATCCATTCCAGAATCGGCTTGATGTCCGGATCTTCCTGCTGTGCATGTAGTAAGCTGTCCTTCCACTCGTTGCTGAGGTGGTCTGCCCTGAGCATCCTCACGGATACCACTTCCTTACTTTCTTGCCTAGTACAATGTTTGCAATCTTCAGGACAAGGTCTTCTTGACAATGCATCTGCGTTGCCATGAGGTTTCCCGTTGCGATGTTCGATCTCAAAGTCGTATTCCTGCAGTAGTTCAATCCACCTCGCAACTTGTCCTTCTGGATTTTTAAACTGCAATAGCCATTTTAGTGCAGCATGGTCAGTTCGTAAGTGAAATTTTCGCCCCAGAAGATATTTGCTAAAATGCTGCAACGACTTTACCACAGCTAGCAATTCGCGTCTTGTGACACAGTAGTTCCTTTCCGGTTTTGACAACGACTTGCTGAAGTACGCTATCACGACCTCTTGGTCACCATTACGTTGAGACAACACACCGCCAAGTCCTATATCACTTGCGTCTGTGTCAACTATAAATTCTTTGCTTGCATCAGGGTATCCCAAAGTAGGTGTTTTGCACAGACGGTCCTTGATCTGCTGGAATGCGATATTACAACTTTCATCCCAGCAGAAATGTCGCTTCTCCTCGGTTAGCTTATGCAGAGGTTTGCTATATCTGCAAAGTTCTTCACAAAACGTCGGTAATAGGAGCACAAACCCAAAAATGCTCTAACCTGCGTC
The DNA here is from genome assembly GCA_036936625.1 of Parnassius smintheus behrii. NCBI lineage: Eukaryota > Metazoa > Arthropoda > Insecta > Lepidoptera > Papilionidae > Parnassius > Parnassius smintheus. The sequence continues at coordinate 23,723,713 of JAUPFT010000029.1, read as the reverse complement.
TTGTCTTTTGGAACCGGCCAATCCTTTACAGCTGTGATTTTCTCTGGATCCGTGCGGATACCTTCTTCCGACACTACATACCCCAAAAAGTTGACTTGCCGTTTAAATAGTGAACATTTCTTCGGACTCAACTTGAGGTTGGCACTCTTAATCTTCATGAGCACGCATTCCAGGTTTTGAAGGTGTTCCTCAAACGTACGGCCCACGATGATGATGTTATCCAAGTAGACCAGACAGGCATCGCCAATTAGCCCGGTAAGTACAAGTTCCATCAGCCTTTCAAACGTTGCTGGAGCATTGCACAACCCAAACGGCATTACTTTAAATTGCCACAGACCCTTTCCCGTCAAGAACGCAGTTTTCTCCTTGTCCTTAGGGTCAATTTCAACTTGCCAGTAGCCACTTTTTAGGTCCAGCGTGTGAAACCACTTTACTCCTGTAAGCATATCCAGCGTGTCGTCAATTCTTGGCAAGGGATAGCTATCCTTCTTAGTAACGTCGTTCAGACGGCGGTAGTCAACACAAAACCGCATGCTGCCATCCTTCTTCTTTACCAGTACCACGGGTGAACACCATGGACTAGATGAAGGTTCAATAACACCATCCTTCACCATTCCCTCAATCATGGTTTCCACTTCCTTTTCACGTGCTACCGGCAATCTTCTTGGCCGCTGACGGATAGGCAATTCTTCACCTGTGTTTATTTTGTGTTGAACTAAACCAGTATTTCCCATGTCAGCATCGTTTGATGAGAATACATCGGCGTACTCGAGTAACAATTGTTTGTGCCTTAAAAGTAAAAACTGTTTGCACAAAAGAGTAAAAGAAAGGATAGAAAAAAAGGGTTAAGTTAAATTATAGAAAGGAAATGATATGATATATGATGTATGAGAATGGTAGTATTGATAGACGTGATGACACTAAGGTTGTGTTCAAATATGTTGGGATGGTGTTTATTTTTGAAAACAACAGTAAAATATTAGCTTGACTATTAGTAATCGGCTAGATCAACCGACGAATTATTGTGGCTGTGTTAATGTTCTTGAAGAATGTTGAGATTTTGATATGGATGTGTGAAAGTTGAAGACAGGCTACGGCAAAGAAAGGAATATAATAGTATAGATTTTAAATGTTGTAATATATGTTGTATATGTGGAATGATTTATGTGATTTTTAGATAAATTATTAGAAACTATCCAATTTTAATATCAAAATTTTGCTAGTTGTTGGAATGAAGGAATTAGGCTATCGGATATTATCTTAGCCAATGTTTAGGGCCCAAACTCTGGTTATGTTAATAAACCGATATGCTTAATTGAAAGGAGATGGAATGAGATTGAGAGAATATAAAAGTAACCGAGACAGACAAAGATTTATAAAAAGAATAAAAAAAAAGATGACCTTAATAAATAGGTAATGGAGAGATACGGGAACGTCCATCACTGGTATAACATATAGTCCTCGAGCAGGGTATGTTTCCATGATTGGATGATAAAATCGGAAGTAACGGGTACTAGGGAACAATACCTTCAGTACAAGTGATGTACACGAGTTTACACATATTAGTACTGTTAGGGACCAGAGAAGTCTTAAATTTGTTACCCTTAATAATGGTACATTGAGGTCACATCCTTCGTTGGATCATGGTGCGAACTTAGTTTTCCTCAGTGACAATTGTTGGAGTCCTTTGAAAATGACTTAAACGTAGACCTCAAGGTTGTGCGCACAACCCAAGGTAAACTTTTACCTTGATATAATTACGATAAAAAGTTTATGTACCAATAAAATGAAATGAATGTTACGAAAATGTAATATAATACCCAAATAAATGGGGGGCCCATATTTATAAAGTACCCGCGTGATAAATATCACGAAATAAAATATAAACGAAATGAATTAATACTCCGATTCCCAGCATCTAATAAATAAATAAATATATATAATCGAATGGAGAGAAAGAGAGCTAGCTAAATGTCAAAAATATTAAGAAAAAAAGAAAGTACGTACAAGAATTATGATAAAAGGCCTATTAATTGATGACAATACGGGATAATAAGGGGATCCCCGAGCAAATTAAAAAGTGTGATAAATGTATGATAATCTAATAGTGAGATAGGTAGTTATTTTGCTTTAATGCTACCTAAAATGCGACTAACAAATCCTAAAATGCGACTAACGAGTTACGCATTTAATAACTATAGGGATCGATTTACACAATTACGCGAAAATGTGTTGTGTGTGTGTATGTATTGTGCGCGTAATTGTTTAACCGCATTTGTTTTTTTTGTTTTTGAATTTACGATTTTTTTTTTTCATATTTAGACACATTAATTCACATTTCCAATAATTCTGGTTGAATTTTCTATCATATGTTTTTTATATAAAATTTGTACATTTTAAACTATATTTGGTTTATATTTTGCTCATAAAGTACAGAGCATATCGATACACTATTATTATAAATTTATTAATGTAATGGTATTCTTTTTACGTTTTTCTTTATAAAAGACAACGGAACTTAAAATTATGTTATCTGGTTGAAATAAAATTGTTTATTTTTAATGTTAATAAATATTTGTAAAACAAATTTGAGCTGTGTACCTAGTAGTGTTTTCTTTTTTTATATAAATTTCATGTCATGAAAAATGAGTTTTCGAAATTATAAATAACTTAATTAATGATTTTTAGTTAATGTACCTATGTAAAAAAGATAATATTTTTACTAAATGAATTTAAAATTGAATGTAACAATCTATATTTAGAGGTACAGACTATATAGAACTATTGGGATAGTTAAATTCATTTTATTTACAATATCATTTGAATGCATGGTTAAAACTAGGTACCATTATACAACGTAATCGAAAAAAACGTTCCCATGATTATACTTAGAAATTAAAACAAAAGTGTCACAAACCGCTTACGCGGCTGAGATTGTAACTTGTATTTGATCCCTGTTGTTATGATTAATTATTATTTATTATGATTATGTTGCACTAGAACCGCCGTGTGACAAAACATGTAACATTAAACGACTATCATATTTTGCCAACTAACGGTCACGCGCTAATAAGCGAATGATAAACAATACAAAGAAAAGATTCTTTTGACGGGAGTTAGAGACTATATATACTATCTGATTGAAGTTTATCTACTTAAAAAATGTATCTACTTAATAAGTTTATCTACTTAAATAATGAACGTTTATTAACATACCTATATAAAAGTCTTATACCTTTTGAAAATGATATTATATCATTACACACGATATAATTTTAATGCATTGTTAAAACTGACATTGACTATAGATATTAAAATTGCTCTTCTCAATGTTTAAATAAATTAATGTTTTGTTACATAACTGTTATAGTGATATTTTGAATTGTTATTTGTATACGCTATAATGAACATCATAATATTTCTAACAACGTTAAATTAATACGTATATTCATGTTATAATATATTGTTGTTATCTTAAAATTAGGTGTGAATCACAACGTGTGGTCATAGTTCGATGTAATCGCAAACATTTCCGTATACGTACTTTGGAAAACCTAATAACCGTTTAATTTTTTTTTAAGGTTATTCGGACACGATTAAATGCGAAATAAGTTTTAATGTAATTTTAATGTGGGAAATGATAACTTATTATGAATTGTATATGAAATAGGAATATTGCTCATATTCTTGATCATGTATGTACGAGAGCCGTGAAAGTGACGTGAAAAGATTGACACAAATATATAATAAATAGCTAAAGTGCTAGGTAGGGAAAATAAATAATGGTTAACTAAGAATGAAGTAAAGATATGAAAGAAAAATAATAAAATATTGAAATGTAAAAGAACATGAAGATTAAGAGAATATTATATATCTTATTACTGTTGTATTAGATAAATGGTAGGCATAATAACAAAATTATTATGGATACGAATAAATAATATTGTAAATTTTCGTCAAAATCAATACATAATTTTATGTTATACATAATTATGCCTGATTATGCCAATTATACTACTGTGACTATGCATTTTTACGTCCTAGATATGTCTTAGATTATTGTTTTAATAAAGATATTAATTTGTTTAGAATAATTTTAGGAATTTATTTTCAGGATTGAAAAAAAAAAATAGATCTATAGCCTAATTTTTTTTTATTTTTTTGTCGGTGGGAGGTGTAGTGTAGTGCAGCCCCACGTCAATATATATCTATGTTAAGTTTAGAATGGGAGGAGTATAATTAAAGTATTGAGTAGATAAACACGTCTCTCTTTCATTGACATCCTTCCTAACATTACAAACTTCTTCGCCTTGACCAATTCGTTCGGGGACAGAACACTGCCACAGTCTTCCAAAAGTGTGGTTACTCCCGTTTCTGCATCCTTGCTGGGGGTCCCACTCTATATATATTGGCACCGACGTATCCAATCTACTTCCTCACAAGTACCAATCAGTGTACCTTTTTCTATAATTTGTTCCCGGTCGCAAAGGTTCAGCATACGTACTCCTGAGATGTCAGTTGTCCTGACCAAGGTTCGAGCTACTTTCCATGGAAGGTCATTGTTTACCCTTTCCACAAGTACACAACGGTGAGCTTGCCCAGTGTTTCGAGGAAGACTAACCGGAACAATCGTTTCCGATCTCGGCGGAAGAACAATCTTCTTAATGCTGTACACGTTCCCTGGTAACGCACCTTCCATAAAAAGTTCCACCTGTCCACGTTTCAAAACACCTTGCTTAACGTCGATCTCACAACAATTATTCCTCATAAAGTCTAGACCTAGGATGCAGTCGTCCATTATATCAGCCATGATGACATTATGCAGGTAGATCACGTTGCCTAGCTTCAACTCCATCTCCTTCTCTCCACGGACGGGTATAGCTGACCAGTGGCTGTTGCCAAATTAATGCGTTCTCGGTTTATGCGGAGTCCCCAAGGAACTGGCTTATAAGTTGGGAACTAACAACCGTACGAGAGGCTCCAGTGTATATGGTCTGTTTACACGGCATTCCGTTGACCTCGCCCTTGATGATTAGACTGTTCCCATCATGGGTTTGTGAGATCGAGATCCTTGGGGCTCTTTTAACATCAGCCAGCACACGCCCCGCAGTTCTGGCTTTTACTCGTTTCCCTGCTGCTGCTGGGCGGTGCTGTTGGCCGCACTACCCTCCTGAGATCGTTCAATTTCCCTTTATAGGGTTCGCTTAGGGCAGCTGGATCGAAGATGGCCCTTTTCCCCACAGCCATAGCACCTTGGGCTGTATCCTTTGTTGCGGTCGCGAACTGTAGCTGCTGCAACTTCCCTGACGCGATGGGAACGATGATCCTGCCGCACGGCTTTCACTTCCAGTGCATGGGCCAAGGCGTCCTTAAGCGTCTTGTGGTGCCCGAGCCTCACAGCAGCTCTGACTTCCAGGTCGCGGATGCCGTCGATGAATGTCTGCACCAGGTTCACTTCAATGAGCGCAGGTACAGACCGGTATGCTTTTCGCACCAGCTTCTCCACTTCTAGAGCCCACTGCTGCAGGTTTTCGTTGATGCGCTGCACACGATCTTTAAGCTGCGCACGAAAGACGTGTTCCAGGTGAGCGTCGCCATATCTCGCCTCCAATGCCTCAAGGAGTTGCTCATAAGTCACTTCCTCACTGAGAGCTTCCAGAACTGTTAAGGCCTGGTCGCGCAGGCCTAGTGTGAGAGCAGTCATGGCCTGACTTTTATTCCAGCCGTTCGCCTTCATAACAGCCTCGAACTGGATTTTGTAGGCTGACCAGGAAGAGGTACCGTCGAACGGTGGCACCTTGAACCCACGTAGCGAAGGTGTTGTAGCTACTACGGGAGCTGTAGCTCCATCTCCAAGTTTGAGTTCGTCCAGTGATTTCTTCATGTCAGCCATTACGTTGTCAACCCGATTGTTTACTTGGTCGATTCGGGTTTCAGCTTTCTCGATTCGGTTTTCAGCTTTCGCGATTTGGGTTTCAGCTTCCGACAGGCGGTTGTCATGCTGAGCAACCTTATCCTTCACCTCCTTTATCTCCTTCCCGAAGGTAGCGTGAAGGTCCTTCATGAGCATCTGCTCTTCCAACCGACGGGCCTGTTCCTCCTGTCCGCCCCGCAGCTGCTCTTCCAATCAGCGTGCCTGTTCCGCCTGCTGGCGAGCCTGTTCCTCCTGTCGGCGAGCCTGTTCCTCCTGTCAGCGAGCCTGTTCCTCCCGCCGGCGAGCCTGCTCCTCCTGTCGGCGAGCCTGCTCCTGCAGCATCACCATCAGAGCACATAAGTCAGGTGCTGCAGATGTAGGAGCTACCTACGGGCCTGCAGCCGGTGGCTGGCCCTCCGACGTCTGCGGCGTTGCACCACCAAATCTTCGTTGGTCCGTCTCCTGCTGGCGTTGACTTCGGGTACGGACACCCTCCGTTTCCTCCTTAGGTAAAATCGGCATGATTTTATCCCACTTCTGACACCAATTGTTACGAGCTTAGGGTTCGTGACAATAAAAATTGCCGATAAAATTACCTCAATTAACAAATTAAAACTTAAAACACTAATAATTAAACACACTAATTCACTTAATTCCGCTCCGAAGCTTCGCTCGTATCGCCAATTCAATACTACTTCGATCGCATCTTGCAGCGCCTATTTATTTAAATTAGCAAAGAAGCATCCCGAACATTCAAGCAAATGCGCGCAAAGGGACGAGTGTGCGAGTGCAGACTTTCCAGAAACTTAGTTCTTCGGATGGCGCTGTCGGTTGAGAGATTTGTGATGTCATTCTCTGCAAAGCTCCCCTCGCTCTCGTTCCTGACACTAGATGGCGCTAGTTGACTTATTCACGCAACATTACTGTTACGAGCTTGAGGTTCGTGACAATAAAAATTGCCGATAGAATTACCTAAATTAAACTTTAATTTACTTTACACAAATTAAAGTTAAAACACTAATAATTAAACACACTAATTCACTTAATTTCGCTCCGAAGCTTCGCTTGTGTCGCTGAGTTCAACTCTGTCTCGATCGCATCTTGCGCCACCTATTTATTTAAATTAGCAAAATATCCGGAATGTTCAAGTAAACACGCGTAAGGTACCGAGAGTTCGAGTATAGATTTTCTAGAAACTTAGTTCTTCGGGTGGCGCTGTCGGTCGAGAGATCGGTGATGTCATTCTGCAACGCTCCCCTCGCTCTCGTTCCTGACACTAGATGGCGCTAGTTGTGTCGACTGGAGCGCGTAGCACTGCCCCCTCCTAAGACATGCTCGTCCCGAGCATTATCGGTCCCATGATAACGCGCCAAGCGATCCACTTGGACGATCTTAGGAGTCCCTCTTACGCCTTTCTGTAACGGCTCCGCAATGTCAAGGGATGTCCTATCCCGTGGTGCACCAACATTGTACAATTTCGACGCTCCTCTACTCCGTGCCTGAGGTCCCCTCACAGCCGCACAACTTGTACATGTACGACACCAATCCTCGACATCGTCACGATAATGGACCCTGTAAAACCGTTCTCGGACCTTCAGTAGAGTTCGTTTACCTCCCAGATGGACTCTTGAACGACCATAATGGCACAGCTGTAGAACATTCGGCACTTTAGCTTTAGGGACAACCATTTGTAAACGACAGCTGTCTCCTCGACCATTGTCCCATTTACGGCACAGGACTCCATCCTGAAGCAGCAAGCTGTCCCATTGGGCCCAATAGCTTTTCGTGGTTGAACTCATCGCTGAGACGTCCCTCCACTTAGGCTTGGTAGCACGGGCCTTCATCCATCCCAGAATCGGCTTGATGTCCGGATCTTCCTGCTGTGCATGTCGTAGGCTGTCCCTCCACCCGTTGCTGAGGTAGTCTGTCCTGAGCATCCTCACGGATACCACTTCCATACTCTCTTGCCTACCACAATGGTTGCAATCTTCAGGAAAAAGTCTTCTTGACAATGCATCTGCGTTGCCGTGAGATTTCCCGCTGCAGTGTCTGATAGAAAAGTCGTATTCCTGCTGCTGCTGGGCGGTGCTGTTAGCTGCACTTCCTTTCTGAGACCTTTCACCTTCCGTTCACCTTCCTAGGGTGTGCTTAGGGCAGCTGGACCGAAGATGGCCCCTTTCCCCACAGCCATAGCACCTAGGGCTGTATCTTTTATTGTGGTCGCGAACCGTAACTGCTGTAACCTCCCTAGCGTGAGGTGAACGATGATCCTGTCGCCGCCAGGCAGTGCCTTTAGCTGCACTACCCTCTCGAGATCGATCAACTCTCCTTTCCACGGTTCGCTTAGGGCAGCTGGATCGAAGATGGCCCCTATCCCCACAGCCATAGCACCTAGGGCTGTATCCTTTGTTGCGGTCGCGAACTGTAGCTGCTGCAACCTCTCTGACGCGATGGGAACGATGATCCTGCCGCACGGCTTCCACTTCCAGTGCATGGGCCAAGGCGTCCTTAAGCGTCTCGTGGTGCCCGAGCCTCACAACAGCTCTGACTTCCAGGTCGCGGATGCCGTCGATGATTTTCTGCACCAGGTTCCCTTCAATGAGCGCAGGTACAGACCGGTATGCTTTTCGAACCATCTTCTCCACCTCAAGGGCCCACTGCTGCAGGTTTTCATTGCTGCGTTGCACGCGATCTTTAAGCTGCGCGCGAAAGACGTGTTCCAGGTGAGCGTCACCATATCTCGCCTCCAAGGCCTCAAGAAGCTGCTCATAGGTCACTTTCTTACCGAGAGCTTCCAACACAGTTAAGGCTTGGTCGCGCAGGCCTAGGGTGAGTGCAGTCATGGCTTGGCTTTTATTCCAGCCGTTCGCCTCCATGACGGCCTCGAACTGGATTTTGTAGGCCGACCAGGAAGAAGTCCCGTCGAACGGTGGCACCTTGAACCCACGTAGCGAAGGTGCTGAAGCTACTACGGGAGCTATAGTTCCATCCCCAAGTTTGAGTTCATCCAGCGTTTTCTTAACTTGGTTGATTTGGGTCTCAGCTTCCGACAGGCGGTTATCATGTTGAGCAAGCTTATCCTTCACCTCCCTTATCTCTTTCCCGAAGGTAGCGTGAAGGTCCTTCATGAGAAGCATTTGCTCTTCCAACCGACGGGCCTGTTCCTCTTGTCGGCGGGCCTGTTCATCCCGTCCACCCCGCAGCTGCTCTTCCAACCGACGGACCTGTTCCTCCTGTCGGCGAGCCTGTTCCTCCTGTCGGCGAGCCTGTTCCTCCTGTCGGCGAGCCTGTTCCTTCTGTCGGCGAGCCTGTTCCTCCTGCTGCTCTTTCAACAGACGGGCCTGTTCCTCTCGTCCGCGCTGCAGCTGCTCCTGTAGCATGGCCATCAGAGCACCTAAGTCAGGTGCCACAGACGTAGAAGCTGCTGACGGACCGGCTTCCGTGGCCGGCGGCTGGCCCTCAGACATCCGCGGCGTTGCACCACCAAATCTCCTCTGGTCCGTCTCCTGCTGGCGTTGACTTCGGGTACCGACACCCTCCGTTTCCTCCTTGGGTAAAATCGGCATTATTTTATCCCACTTCTGACACCAATTGTTACGAGCTTGAGGTTCGTGACAATAAAAATTGCCGATAGAATTACCTAAATTAACACTTTAATTTACTTTACACAAATTAAAGTTAAAACACTAATAATTAAACACACTAATTCACTTAATTTCGCTCCGAGGCTTCGCTTGTGTCGCTGAGTTCAACTCTGTCTCGATCGCATCTTGCGCCACCTATTTATTTAAATTAGCAATATATCCGGAATGTTCAAGTAAACACGCGTAAGGTACCGAGAGTTCGAGTATAGATTTTCTAGAAACTTAGTTCTTCGGGTGGCGCTGTCGGTCGAGAGATCGGTGATGTCATTCTGCAACGCTCCCCTCGCTCTCGTTCCTGACACTAGATGGCGCTAGTTGTGTCGACTGGAGCGCGTAGCATTACTATAGCTAATTAAACTAACAGAATGAGCCTTGTGTAAATGAGTACGTGATATTTTATACATCCGGCACGTGGCTTGAATTGCTGCGCCTGCATTCCTGTCGGTTTACATAGCAACTGTTCTAGGTGTAGTAGTCAGCGATCTTCATATCATAGGTATATGTAACTCGTGTTATCGTGTTATTTTGTTTTGTTGGAAAATGCAATTGTTGATCTCTCAACAATTGGTTCGAACACAGCAGGTAAATAGTTGGTACATATCACGATGTGGCATGTCTTCCTCTAAGAAATGCTTTATAACTGAGTTTACTTGAATAATATCAATATATTTATTTTTATTTATTTTATTCTTTATTGCATCCTTAACAAAAGAATACAAAGGGCGGACTTAATGCCTTGAGGCATTCTCTACCAGTCAACCCATGGAGTGGTGAGAGTTTGACGTAGGTGTGGCAATATAGAATAAGATAAAACAATACAAATGATAATTAACTACATAATAAATACAAACTACTAATAAATAAACTATACATATATGATCTATCCATACAAATATACAAATATATAAATAAAGGAAATATACATACAAGTAAACATATTTAAATACATATATAATTAGTATATACAAATGACTATGAATATATACGTCTGTTCGGCAATACATATTAAATAAATGAGTCATGTAGAATGCGTTGTCTTTAATAAATGATCACGGACCAACTTTTTAAAAGCGTACTTATTGGGAGCTTTTCTGATGTCATCGGGCAAGGAGTTCCAAAGGCGTGTAGCCTGAACTGTGAAGGAGTTACCATAGAACTCGGTGAAGTGAACTGGAGTACAGATTTTGTTGTTAGAAGAAGAGCGTAGGACCTTATCATGAGATGAAGAAAGATAATGAAATTTACTCTTAAGATAAGAAGGCGAAGATGGATCATTTAATATGGAAAAAAGTACAAGTAATATTCTGGAGTTGCGCCTCTGCCGGATTGTAAGCCAATTTAGCTTAGATCTGTATTGCGAAATATGATCATACTTACGGAGCCCAAAGATAAATCTTATACAGTTATTGAAGAGGCGTTCCAGCTTGTTCAGAAGATCTTGGGACAGGTCTGGGTAACACACATCTGCATAATCAATTATGGGTAATATAAGTGAATGGACAAGCATGATCTTAGATTTTGTGGGGAGAAAATGCTTTAAACGATGCAGAGAGCATAACGTGGCAGTGACTTTACGACTCACATCTGAAACCTGAGTTCTCCAATTCAGCGTGCTGTCGATGTGAAGGCCAAGATTTCTAACAGAATTACTGAATGGAATTGTAGTATTATCATAGAAAATAGGAGGTAAGTCTGTCAGATTAATCTTAGCCAGCATCCTTGAGCTACCCACCAGTATAGCTTGGCATTTCAAAGGATTGACCAAAACCCCATAACGAGTTGACCAATCCCTGATAGCTGCTAAGTTGCCGTTAAGGTTTTTGATCCCATTATGGATATCCCCAATCTCAGTTTGCACATAAAGCTGAAGGTCATCGGCATACAAATGGTACGAGCAGTCGATGATGGAGGTAATAAAGTTTATAAAAATTGAAAACATTGTAGGAGAAAGAATACCGCCTTGCGGCACACCAGCATCCACATCAGCCCACGCTGAGGACAGTTGCGCAACACTGACTGACTGCTGTCGACCGCGAAGATAAGATGTAAACCAATCCAATTCAGTAGGGCCAAAATTCAGGTGAGACAGTATGGAAAGAAGGATTTCGTGATCAACTGTGTTGAAAGCATTTGAGAAATCAACTAGTACCAGTACTGTTATTTTTTTTCTTCCATGCCTTGTTTAATATTATCAATAACATTAATTAATGCAGTAGTGGTACTATGACCAGGACGAAACCCAGACTGATATATACTCAGTAGGTTATGTTTCGAAACAAAAGTAGAAATTTGCTTGTAAACACAGGATTCTAAAATTTTGGAAAGAAAGGGTAGAATGGATATTGGACGAAAATGATTGGGAAGAATGGGAGTAGGAACTTTTGGGAGAGGCTTTACAAAAGCCCTCTTCCAAAGATTAGGATACTGACCTGAATCAAGGGAAAAATTGATTATATGGGAAATTGCCGGGAGAAGGTGCTCTAGTATAAATACTACCATATGTCTACTAATCTCGTCGTAACCCACGGCCTTGGACTGGATTGCTAAAATTAACTTTTTGACATCATCCTGAGAAACAGGAGAAAAATTAAAGGTAGGAATGTTAGGAATTTGCATAGAAGCAATGGAAGCCATAGTTTGGGAACGAATTGTAGGGTCCAGTGCTTTTACAGAAGCGAAATGTTGGTTGATTTTATCAAGTGACAGAGAAGGACCACAATCCAACGTAGCTGGTCTACAAAGACCGAAAGATTTTAGGAATTTCCATACTAAAACTGGAGAAGAGTTATTAATACAGTTATGGAAATATCGGCGTTTAGCTGCACGTACCATATGATTACACCTATTCCTGGCTGCTTTAAAAGATAACCAATTTTCTTCGGTTCGATCTCTCTTGAAACGAAGAAAAGCACGATTTCGTCTAGCCATTGCCATCCTTATGCCCTCTGTCATCCAAGGGGCAGGGGGACGCTTCAATTTAACCTTGTGAACAGGAGCATGAGCATCATAAAGGCTAAGAATATTGTGGTTAAGGATAGTGACTTTATCGTCAACAGTAGATGCTGCTATTAAGGAGGCTAGATCGAGATTAAGAGCGTATATAATAATAGTATACAATAAGTAATATAATAATTGTAGCTTCTTTATTAAGTACAAGTTTCGAGTACAGTGAACGTGTAGTGTGCCACTCGCAAAACGCACCAATAGTTCGTCTTGAACATGTGTACATCAGCTGTGGCACTGACACTTATGAGAATAAAATCACACACATTGTTTGGGTTCGATTCTCCACGTGAGGTAAGTGTTTAACATTTTTCAATTTATTAAATGTGAACCTCATATCTGATAATTATACATGTTTTTACACTGATTGTATATCAACTCAAGAACTTGTTTTATTTTTTCACATCTGTACTAACTATATCTGACAAACATACTAGCTTATTTATGAGATTGACCATTTTTATCAACTGCCAAAAAGGAGACAGTTGATTTTTCATTGTTTTTGGACTGCTGGTAGTCTGTCAGGCCTTAATTATTAAATAATATAGGGCATTAAATCCGTCCTTGTGCACATTTAACTTGATAAATATTTTATTTATATTTGAGTTTGAAATAAACAAATCTATTCTATTTTTATTTTTTTCACTTTGACTTCATTTTTTGTATTTTACGTTATTTCAGTTGCCGTTAACATGCCGTGTATATCATAATTGCTGGCAATGAACTGATAGAACAGCGTCACGTTTGTTGTCGACGCGTCTAAGAATATTTCAATTTATTAGTTAATCGATTACGAACAGCTTCTAGAAACAAATTATCGAGCAATAATATTCTAATAAGAAAACAGTTGAATCTTAAAGAAATATCGAATTAATAATTTGAAGGTCTTGGGCTAGATTCCCAGGCCGGACTAGTTTGTCGTTTTCTTAGTAATATTTTCTTAATAAATTCTTATAGGGAATTTTTAAGATATAAAATATGTTTCCGGGTTCAGTTCCCCGGTTGAAATCACCTTTCCAATAATATTGTTAATTTAAAGGAATATTACAAAAAAGTTAGAGACCAGGATTTCTTACCCGGTCGAAATGATCACTTTGTGTATAAATAGAATTAATGGAAATAAATTGCATAAGTATTATCTTATATAAGTTTGATACGTTTCGTATGAAAATAAAATGTTTATTTTCAATGTTTGATTCATAAAATATTTTGTTTATGTTATCTGATAAGAAACATGATAACTGATAAGAATCTAGTTAGACATAATTTCCGACATTTGAGAGTCGTGTAGAATCAGTTGTTCACTTAGTATTGGTTGATAGCAGTGTGTGCTAAATTTGCCACCTTTTACCGACAATTGAGAGTCGTGTAAGAATTAGTTGTCCAAATAGCGCGAGTTCATAGCCGCGCATTAACCTTGTACTTAGGAGGTCAAAATAAGTAGAAATTTAAATATTTGCAAATTTCAGCAATTCATGTAAAATTGACTTGTAAAATATTTCAGATTGACTGTATGAGCAAAATAAGTGAATTCTGTGTTATTTTCATGTGAAAATTCCTTTGGATTGGTGAAATATTGATAGTTTTGTGTAAGAAATTTAAAAGTGTTTTAAATAGTAAAATGTAATGGAAAAATGTAAATTAAACTATTGTATTAGTTAGGATATTTATAATTTCAAATGAAGAACATTGTTTCAACCTTATATGTTAGATATTTAAGAATTCTAACTTAGTACATATGTTGTAAAATAGGCATATTTTGTTAAATAAATAAAAGGTTTTTTGTGACATAAAAATGTAATGTATATCATAGTATAGATATTTTTTGGGCTATCTTTATAAATAAAACGTATAAATGTATGTCTTAACAAATAAAGATATTGGGCAAAATTCGTACCGCTAGAATTACCAGTCTTTGTTGCTAGTAAATCTAGCCATGCTCTCTTCTTTGCTTCAACTTCCATACGTATCTCATCATCCCACCATAACGTATTATTTTTCCTTTCATTCTTTCTCTTACTAACACCACATACTTCGGTAGCTGCATGCACTAAACCTTTCTTTACATTTTGCCATACATTCTCCAAGTCTAACTCCTTCATACATAATTCATCAAAACCACTTGTATTTTCTTTCAGTCTACATTTGAACTTGTTTCTCTCACCTTCATCTTGCAACCTTTCTGTTCTAATACGCTGTAACGCAGTGGTAGACACAGATGACCGATGGCGCCAACGCCTGAATAGACCATTAATTCGGCATAGAACCAAATAATGTTCCGTTCCTACGTTAGAACCCCGGTAAACCCTTGTATCCACCACTGCGCCCCTCAATCTTTCATCCACAATTATGAAATCTATCATGCTTCTATCGTCACCTCTTTCCCAAGTATAAGGTTCAGAATAACAATTATTATTATATTTTAAATTATAATTAATGGACCCTTAACCTTAATCCCTTTCATAACCTTTCTGATGGTCTAGATTGATATCTTGCTACATAAATAAAACAGCAACACACAAATTAGATCTTGAACCTACTACAGCATACATTAAAGAACCTATACAAGTTCTGCATTTATGCTCTAAAGTGTAATCAACTGTACAATCATCAAGATTAACATTAACTTCCGTGGGTGATTCACTAGCATTTGCTTCAGACATACCAAAATTTTTCAATATGGATTCCAATAATATAGATATTTCAAATTTTTAGATCCTAGATCTTTCGTTTTAAGTTCTGTATTTAAAATGTCATGTCCTAACCTAAAATTAATAAATCCTCCACATATAACAAAATATAAATACCATCCCTAAAATATAAACAATAATCACTTTCTGCATTTTGAAACCCTTTACTTTTCATAAAATTTATTGTACTAATTTTTTGAAGATTTTTTAAGACAGTAAATTGATTTTTTGAATTTCGAGACGTAATTTTTATTTATATTTACACCAGGTGGGGGCTTTAAGTATACAATATCATCATTTTCACCATGAAGGAAAGCACCTTTAACATCCATTTGATAAATTAATTAGTTCCTTTGAACAGCGAATGATAAAAGAACTCGGAGTTTGTAATTTCTAAATGGGTGAATAAATTTCGGAAAAACTACCTTCCTGTTGAAACCCCTTTGCAACTAATCTAGCTTTATATACATCACCCGCCCTTATTATAAAAATCCATCTACAATCAATTAACTTAGCATCTTTTGATGTTTCTACAACTTACCAAGTCTTGTTATCCTCTAAAAATTTAATTTCTTCATTTACCACTTCATACCACCAATGTTTATCGTCATAAGAATCTATATCATTATACTTTTCTGGGACATTACCATTAGAACAAGATAAAAATGATGACATTAATATATCACCTAAATCTGAATCATCAGTGTTGGCGACGCGCCTATAAGAATATTTCAATTTATTAGTTAACCGATTACGAATAGCTTCTAAAAAGCAAATTATCAAGCAACAATATTCCGATAAGAAAATGCTTAGTTGAATCTTAAAGAAATATCGAATTAATGATATGAAGGTCTTGGGTTCGACTCCCAGGCCGGAATAGTTTATCGTTTTCTTAGTAATATCTCTTAACAAATTCATATAGGGAATTTTTAAGATAATTATGTTACCGGATTTGTTCCCCGGTTGAAATCATCTTTCCAATGATGTTAATTTAAAGAAATATTAAAATAAAGTTAGAGACCGGATTTGTTCCCCGGTCGAGATGATCACTTTGTGAGTAAATAGAATTAATGGAAATTAATTGCATAAGTGTTGTCTTATATGGGTTTGATATGTTTTGTATGAAAACAAATGCCTATTTTCTATGATTGATTTATGAAAACATTCACTTATATTGTTTGATAAAAAACATGATAACTGATAAGAATCTGACTAGAACTAGTTTCCAACGTTTGAGAATTGTGTAGAAGCATTTATTCACCTAGTATTGTTGATATTGGACTTTCCATTTTTTCTGATAGTCGATAGCCGTGCAAAAGTTAGTTGTTCAAATAGTGTGTGATCATAGACGCACGCTAGCCACGTACTTAGGAGGCCAAATATGTAAAAATTTAAATATTTGCAATTTCAGCAATTTATGTAAAAATGACTTGTAAAACATTTCAGATTGATTGTACGTGTAAAAGAGGTGAATTCTGTGTTATTTTATGTGAAAATTCCTGTGAATAAGTGAAATAATGATAGTTTTGTATAAGAAATTTAAAAGTGTTTTAATAGTGAAATGAATAGAGAAAATGTAAATTAAACTGTTGTATTGGTTAAGATATGTATAATTTCAAGTGGAAAACATTGTTTTAACTTTCTATGTTAAATATTTAAGAAACTTCAACTTTGAACATGTGAGTAAAATAGGCATATTTTGTTAAATATATAAAAGGTTTTTTGTGATATGAAAATGTAATGTATATCGTAGTATAGATATTTTTTGTGCTATCTATACAAGTAAATTGTATAAATGTATGTCTTATACAAATAAAGTTATTGAGTAAACCGTGAGAGAGTGATAGAAAAAATTGATGTATTTGAGTTGCGCAAGCGCACGAATGACGCGGCTCACTTTCGCGTATAGCTCTGGGGTAGCTCAGTAAACGAGTTTTCTTGCAATTCGTTCGGGAATCCTTCGGGAATCGTTCGGGAAAAGTGCAAGACCAGCAGTTAACAAGAAGAAGAAAGAAAAAGTGTAGGGAAGTGATAGGGAAAAGTAATTACTCTCTCACGGAACGGTTTGAAGATAATTGCTGTTTTATTCCCAAGAAATTCGTCCCTCGAAATAATACAGTCCACATCGAAGAATTAAGGCGTTGGGACCGGGACGACTTCGGAAGACCCGTAATCCCCGCCTGAACCTATTTTTTGAAAAGGAAGAGGTTATCGCCCTTGTGTGTTACTCCGTTGCGGAGATCACATACGTTGTTCCCGAACCCTACGTAGGCGTTATAGGAGGCCGGATCGAGAGAAGCCTCGATTCCTCCCTTCCGTTTCTTAGTTTAACGTTTACGAACCCTGGTTCCTTTTTCAAGTGATCCTTCGAAGTAGGAGCAAGAGGAACCCCGAACCTGGGTCCTTTTCAAGTGATCCTTCGAGCCGGATTAAGGAACCAGCTGTGGACTGCTGGTTATGGAAAAAGAAGACCTTCGGAGCCGAGTGAAGATCAGCAACTGAAGGAAGCCGGAGGTTTGAGCTGAAGCAACAGGACCAAAGGCCAGAAGACCAGGTCAGCGCAGTAGGACTGGACCTGGAACTACCGGAAGAAAGAAAACCGGGATTGTGGCTTGGGGCGTGTGCTCGCATGGTGCACGTATCGCAGCCAGGCGCAGGTGCCTTGTGAAGGCGCTCATCGTGGCTAAGCAGGGCTTGGCATATTTCCTGTCGGGCAAGCGTGCTCGGCATTTTTCCTGTCGGATGATCGTGTCCGGCATTTCCTGTCGGACAACCGTGTCCGGCATTTCCTGTCGGGTCATCAGAGGGTGCAAGAAGAAGCATCCACCACTGCTGCCAGGCGAGGGTGCTCGTGGGCACCTGACTGCATCGCGGCCGGAGGAGGGCGCTTGGACGAGGCGTCACCGGCGACTGAGCAACGAAGCGCAGCATACATCCCGACCACCTAATGGTGCCAAACGGTCGGGTTCTGGCACAACACCTTCGGGTGGAGCAGTTCTCTCGAGCGAGACTGCGCTTGCACTACCGCTCGACTGTTTCGTCATATTCCTTGGCGGGACAGTTCCTAAACCTTTCTTCCATTCCATTCCTGCACGACTCCATCCCTGGATGGCTCACCTCGGTAGGCCCCGTTCAGGATTGATAGGGCTGATAGGGCTGTTAGGGTGGTAGTAAGGTTGTAGGGTTGGGAGATAAAGGGGGGGAGGGGTAGTGGGGTTAGGTTGGGGTGTAGAAGGGTTGTAGGTAAGGGGTTGTAGGGACCGTAGGGACAGTTAGGGACCGTAGGCCAACAATCACCTTCCTGCAAGATGAAGAAGGCACAAGACCGGACAGGAAGAAGCGAAGGAACCAAGACAAGGGCAGGGCCCTCAAGAAAAGCTAAAGAGGCGGAACCATCTGGATCGACCATAGCTACTGCTTCGAATGGAACAACTCCTTCATGTGGAGCCACCACCGATAC
Source organism: Parnassius smintheus behrii (assembly GCA_036936625.1). NCBI lineage: Eukaryota > Metazoa > Arthropoda > Insecta > Lepidoptera > Papilionidae > Parnassius > Parnassius smintheus. The sequence goes on along the minus strand of JAUPFT010000029.1, from coordinate 23,705,002 downwards.
GTCCACATGCACGTGGGACTCAGGGACGTCCGTGGCAACGACAAACACACCAGTGGTACGCAGACCAGCACCGCACAACAATCCGTTATATCCAGGAGTGAAACGATAGTCGAAAAAGTAGGTCAAAGGACCGAAGGAGCGGCATCGTCAAGGACAGTAATCGGGCACACTAGTGACAAACGTTCACAGAGAGGTAGTAGGTCATCGCGATCGGCGAGGCTGAAAGCCGAATTAGAGGCGCGGATTAAATTCGAACGCTCAGAGCTCGAACGGGCACAGGCAGCTGCTGCCTTAGCCAAGTCTCAATTGGAGTTGGCACGACTCAACCGAGAAGAGGAGATCGACTCGAGTGAGGATGATGAAGAGCGGAATACTCAGGTGAAACCTTACGTAAGGAGTTGGGTTCAACAGACCATAATGAGCGCGCCGGTTAGTGTAACGCAACCCGATATTACTGATAAGGAGGCGTGTAAAGGATCACGCCGCAAAGGGGCGGAGATCGAGCGCAACCAAGGAAATGCACAGAAAACACACGCGAGTGATGTGTCAGAATTGACCGAAGCGATTGTGAGTGCAATAAAGATAGCGGGAAAAGATAAGTCTTCCCAGCTTCATTTCCTCTAGGAATTACCGGTGTTCGATGGAGACCCGGGTGAATGGATAGTTTTCAAAACACAAGAAGCCAATTTTCAGGGGTGCAGAATGTCGCACGCCTTAGGAGGGCATTAAAGGGCACCGCTAAGGAAGCGGTTAAGTCATTGTTGTTTACTTTGTGTGAACCTGAAGAAATAATGAACGCTCTCGAAAGAAGATTCGGTAGGGTTGAGATGCTCATTCTAGCCGAAATCGAGAATGTAAAGCGTATGCCAAGATTGGCGGAAGATTGCCGGAATATAGGATCTTTTGCAAGTCGTATTACGAACGTGGTTGCCACAATACAAGCGTTGAATCAACCACAGTATTTATACTCACCGGAGTTAGTAAACCGCATGGTGGAGAAACTTGGAACTACGATTAAATTTAAATGGTTTGAATATCGAGCTCAGCATCCTTTGGAGCCAGAGTTACAGAAGATGGCCAAGTTTTTAAATTTATTGAGTGAACAATTTGGAACGTCCTTAAGCAATGAAAATGTGCCTGAAAAACGGAAGCGTCCTGAATTCAGGAAGCAAACTGTACACACCGCAAAGGGGTCTGTACGGAATCGTGTCAAGAGCGAGCGCTATGAGCGCCAAAGTAATACGAGCGAACGTCTAGAACGCCGAAATAATAAAGGGCACAACCGACAAGTGGTTATGATAACCCAGGATAAGCCTGTAAATCGGGTAACACATAAGTGTGTTATATGTAACAGGGAGCACTCTATAGTGAGTTGTTACAAGTTTAAGGACATGAATAATCGCGAGAAATGGGACGCGGTTAAAAAAGCGAGAGTATGTTTTCAATGTTTGTCACCTAACCATAGGAGGTTAGAGTGCAGAGCGAAAAAATGTGGTGTAGAGGGATGTAGAATGTCACATCATTGAATGCTACACCGATACCCCAATGAAAATACCTCGCCGCAAGGGGACGAGGGGGGTAAAGAGGCTCAAATTACAACTGTTAGTACAGTGAATGCACTGGCACGTGCATACTCAAAGATTATACCGGTCGAGTTGTATGGACCTAGAGGAAAGGTCAAGACAACAGCTCTTCTGGATGAGGGATCGACCATGACACTCATAGAGGAGTGGATGGTTCAGAAGTTAGCGCCTCGCGGACGTAAAGAAGAATTACGTATTGAAGCCGTGGGAGGTAAGCGAATTAACGACGACAGTTCGTATCGCTTAAACGTTAAGATAAAAGGCATTTACTCGAACGACTTAGAGGAGATAAGTGTACAAACAATTAAGTCACTTAACCTTTCTCCGCAGTCAGTAAGCCGAGAATTATTGCGACGGTGTTCTCATTTGACACCGATTAAGGACGACTTGATGTATGAGAGGTCCAGACCTTCCATATTAATTGGCCAGGACAATTGGCATCTCATAGTTACTCGTGAACTAATTTCAGGAGGTAAGAACCTACCTGTAGCATCGCTCACCAAACTTGGATGGGTTTTACATGGTCACATATCGGTTGGCATCAAACCAATCAAGATTGTTAACCATATTTCCACCAAGAAGGAGGAAGACATGGATAAGTTGATCAAAGGTTATTTTAGTTTGGAATCTCTGGGAGTATCTGCGAGAAAGCCCGCGAACGACCCAGAAGAACGAGCTTTAAATATTTTGAGCAAAACGGTACGTCGTATACCTAATAATAGGTACGAGACTGCTTTGTTATGGCGCACAGATAATGAGTGCATGCCGTCGAATAGAGCGCAGGTTGAAAGTCGCCTGTTTAATATCGAAAAGAAGCTCGACAAAAATAGCGAGTTGAAAAAGGAATATGAGAAGCAAATTGAAAATCTCATCGTTAACGGTTACGCAGAGAAAGCGAACTATATTTCCATTTCCCCACGCACTTGGTATCTTCCTCACTTCGCAGTGACTCACCCACAAAAAAAGAAAATAAGAATAGTTTTCGACGCCGCCGCTAGGACGGGCGGACGTTGTCTTAACGATGCATTGTTAACCGGACCGGACTTATTGAAGTCGTTGTTTGGAGTTCTGCTACGATTCCGAGAAGGAAGCGTGACAGTGATGGCAGACATTAAAGAAATGTTCCTGCAAGTGAAAATCCGGGAAGAAGACAGGGATAACCTTCGATTCTTATGGCGGCACAATCGTGACGCGCCACCGGAAGAGTATAGAATGACGTCACTCATATTTGGAGCGGCATCATCACCATGCATCGCTATGTATGTGAAGAATAGGAATGCGCAGGACAACGCACATATCTATCCAGAAGCAGCTTCCGCTACGGAAAACAATTCTTATATGGATGACTATCTACAGGCATTTCCCGACGTGACGACGGCCGAAAGGATAGTAAACGATATGTATGAATTACATAAACGCGCTTCTTTCCAACTGAGGGGATGGGCTAGCAACCGACTCGAAGTTTTATGTAAAATGGAAAATAAATATAAGAGCGACAGTGCTTCGCTGGGAGATAAAGAGCACACAAAGCGCACTTTAGGTTTGATTTGGAATATCAAACGGGATATAATAAGTTTCTCCATAAGTCTTCGTAACACACCGGAAGAGGTGATGGAAGGTTTACGACCGCCTACGAAGAGGGAGATAACTAGTGCTCAGTCTTCGATCCTTTAGGACTCGCATCACCCATAACGATTCAAGGGAAGTCGCTGATCCAGCAAGTATGGAGGACAGGCATCTCTTGGGATAAAGAAGTTTCACACGAATTACACGTGTTATTTTGTAAATGGATATCGGACGTAAAGAAATTAGGTCATTTAGAAGTACCTAGACCCGTTGCTGAAGGCGTCGGCAAGGGAGAATTACACACCTTCACGGATGCTAGTAAAAAAGCATACGCTGCCGCGGTGTATTACGTCACCATGGACGAGCTAGGAGAAAGGTGAATCACGCTGATCGCCGCAAAGGCAAGAGTAGCGCCGCTGAAACCAATTTCTATTCCAAGGCTTGAATTGCAAGCAGCTCTTATGGGCAGCAGACTAGCTGCATCAGTTAGTGAAGAGAGCAAGTACGAGATATCCGAGAGAGTATTTTGGACAGACTCACGTACAGTGTTAGCGTGGATTAAGTCAGATCCTCGCGCCTTTAAACCATTCGTTGCTCATCGATTGGCTGAGATCGAAAATCACAGTAAACCATGTGAATGGCGATGGGTTCCAACGTCACAAAACGTGGCAGACGATGCCACTAGAAATTTTCCTTCCACCTTCGATGTAAGTCATCGCTGGTTTCAAGGACCTGAATTCCTCAGGAAAAGTCCTGATTTATGGCCCAAACAAGTGGACACCATAAATAGCTTAGAAACGGGTGAAGAAAAATCGCCAAAAGGCGTAAATGCGCTGAGAAAGCAAGAAATCCAGGAGGCTCTCCACGCGGCCTCTACGATTGTCTCGATCACAGAAAGGCGTGACGATCTGAAGCGGGAAATAAGCGTGCAGATAAAGCGCAAAAGAGCACTGAGGAAGTTCTGGGCGCGTACTCGCTGCCCAAGACTAAAATCACAGCTTAACATCTTATCGGAGGAACTGTCGGTTGCAGTCCGGGCCTACAGAGGAGAGGCCTGGGAGCGGCGCATATGGAAGGCGGATGAGCAAAATGCGTCGCTCTATAAACTGAACCGACAGTTAACCAAAACCAGACCTCCCGTTTGCCCGCTGACCAACAGTGCGGGCGAACGCTGCTATGATGCCAAGGGCAGAGCGGATATCCTAGGAGAGCACTTCGAGGAGCAATTTATGCCAAATCCTGCAAGTGCGGAGTTCATGGAGCTTCATGCCACAAAAGAGAGTCGCGTACAGGAGTTCCTGTCGTCACCTGCGCCGCCTCTTGCAGGAGAGTGGTTCATCTCCCCCGCCGAACTGCGGAGGACAGTAACCTGCCTGCAACCGAGGAAGGCACCCGGACACGACGGGATTACCAACGCTGCACTCCGACAGCTGCCCTATAAAGTCCTAGTAGAGATTGGTCGACTCTACAATGGGATACTGCGGACATCCCACTTCCCGGAGGAATGGAAAAAAGGCAAAATTATCGTCTTGCCGAAACCCGGGAAGGACAGGCGTAGAGCTGCCAGCTACAGGCCGATTACGCTATTACCGCACATAACTAAACTGTTTGAAAGATTGCTGCTGAGACGCCTCCGTCCGTGCATCCAACTTCGGGCGGAGCAGCACGGATTCAGGAGGGGTCACTCTACAGTCACACAGCTGACTAGAGTGCTGCACCTGCTTGCGGCAGAGTACAATCGTGGCCGCATATCGTTGGGCGTCTTTCTCGATATCGAGAAGGCGTTCGACCGGGTGTGGCACTCAGGATTACTATATAAACTACACGAGCAGACCAGTGTCCCCCCTGCTATGTTGCGATTAATGGCGTCCTTCCTGGAAGACAGGAAGTTCTACGTCTGCGTAGAGGACGCCGAATCCGCAACAAGAACCATCAGTGTCGGCGTCCCACAGGGCAGTTGTCTGTCTCCAGTCCTGTACGCGGAATACACGAATGACATACCAACATTGGCAGGCAGGCTGCAAGAATGGGAGAACGACGTTGAGCTGGCGCTATATGCGGACGATAGCGCCTATTTCACCTCGTCCAGAAGAGCCCATATGGCCACTGCGAAAATGCAGCGTCTGCTGGACCTGTTGCCACCATGGCTGAACGAGTGGAGGATGGTCGTCAACGTTGGTAAGACGACCGCTCTGCTCGCTCGTCGTCTCAGAAATCTACCACCACCGCTAACTCTCGACGGCCAGAAGATCGCGTACGAGAAGGCCGTGACATACCTCGGGTGCCGGATCGACCGGGCGCTGCGCATGACTGCGCACGTCGACTTCGTCGTCCACAAAGCCAGATGTGCGCGGGCGATGCTTCGTCCGGTCCTGGCATCCAAGCTGCCAATAAAAACCAAGCTGCGGATATACAAGATGTATATCCGGACCATTACCACCTACGCTGCTCCGGCCTGGTATGCGCTTCTGAGCGACCCTCTGAGGCGGCGACTACAGGCTCAGCAGAACCTGTCATTAAGGACGATTGTCGGAGCAGGTCGTTACGTCCGGAATGACGTCATAACGGCCGATCTGAAAGTCGAGACCATCACCGACTTCGTGGCCCGGCTAGCGCGCGGCATGTTTGACCGTGCCGATAACGGGCCACATGACCATCTCAACGGTTTTGCACCGTTGCACACTCGGCCCCCGGACGGGCGACCTCTTCCAAGAGAACTCCTCTCTATATCGATTAGAGAGTCGAGTAACAACCCACAATGCCGCTGAAAGGCCAACTTAGACCAAATTAGATAACCTCCACAGATAACCTCCTTTAGTTCACCGACTACGGGAAAAATTCTTATCCGGCTACGTTACAAACCGTAGCACTAACTAAGCCATGAATAGGCCAAATTACTGCCCCATAGTTATGGGGTATGAGGATATCCGGGTAATGGGGTATACCCCGAGGACCGATACCTGCACGTACCTAGGTGCGTGAAGACGATGAACAACGTTGCAATTCGTTCGGGAATCCTTCGGGAAAAGTGCAAGACCAGCAGTTAATAAGAATAAGAAAGAAAAAGTGTAGGGAAGTGATAGGGAAAAGTAATTACTCTCTCACGGAACGGTTTGAAGATAATTGCTGTTTTATTCCCAAGAAATTCGTCCCTCGAAATAAGACCATATCGAAGATCACATCGAAGAATTAAGGCGTTGGGACCGGGACGACTTCGGAAGACCCGTAATCCCCGCCTGAACCTATTTTCTGAAAAGGAAGAGGTTATCGCCCTTGTGTGTTACTCCGTTGCGGAGATCACATACGTTGTTCCCGAACCCTGACCGAGGTTCGGGAACAACGTATGTGACCTAGGAGGCCGGATCGAGAGAAGCCTCGATTCCTCCCTTCTGTTTCAGAGCCCGAACGTTTGCGCCGTTGTGTCCTTTTCAATCAGTGACAAAATCCTGTAAATATTTTGGTTTAGTTTTCTTTCTTTTCTCCCTAGAATTAACATTATCTGTATAATGATTTCTTAAATTTACGCGAACACTACACATTGAATAAAACTATTATTTACGGATTTTATCGCGTTTAATTACTTTAATTTGTTTTTATTATTATCCCGACGTTTCGGGTGCTTTACAGCGCCCATGGTCACGGGGGGGACTGAGATGTTTGACGTCCCAACGTCATAGTTAGTCCGGCTACCTTCAGTTTTTTAATATTAATTTTTGGTCCGATTTACGCAAAACGAGCTTATAGTATCATGAAGTCTTGCAGTGGTATGCTTGGGTTTGGGTTTAATTTTGTTAATTATAGGATCCCAAGCAGATGGTAGCACCCAACCATCTTCTCTATTGAAATTTGGATGTTTTTTAATTTCAATAGCCTCGCGTATCATCCTTGGTAGGAATCGGTGTTCTTTTGCGAGAATTTGTGGTTTATCAAATCTAATGTAATGGTGGGGACGATCTTGAACATGTTCGCAGACTGCAGACTTCCCGGAGCGTCGGTGCTTCACATCAGCTATATGTTCCTTCACGCGGGTTTTTATAGACCTCTTTGTTTGACCTATGTAAGAGAGACCACATTCACAATCTAGCTTGTACACACCTGCATCTTGTAGAGGAATATTACATTTGATGGATGGTAAAAATTGACTAATCTTCTTCAGCGGCTTGTAGTATGTCTTAATGGACGCTCGCTTCAAGATGTAGCCAATCTTGTCCGTGACTCCTCTAACATATGGTAGTAGAGCAGGCGCGCGCTCGACTGTGGCCGGCTTCACTCGTTCACTGTGACGTAGGCGCGGGACCCGAAGCTTGTTGTCTTGCAATACTTGCTTGACGTGCTGAAGCTCCGCGGCCAGATGTTTTCTGTCACAGATCCCTCGTGCTCTCTGAAACAAAGATTTACCCACGGTAGCTAACTGTGAAGGATGATGGTGAGATTCACCATTTAGATATCGGTTGGTATGGGTCTTTTTCCTATACACAGTGTGACCAATAGTGTTATCAGGATTTCGGATGACTAAAACATCTAGGAAAGCTAAAGAATTATTTGCCTCTAACTCCATTGTGAATTGTATTTTAGAGTTTATGGAGTTAAGGTGGTCTAAAAATGCAGTTACTTTGTCAGATGGTAAAATTGTGAAAGTGTCGTCTACGTACCGCTTGTAGAACCTTGGATTTACAGGAGCAGTAAGAAGGGCTTTCTCCTCAAAGTCCTCCATGAATATGTCGGCGACTATGGGAGACACAGGTGAGCCCATCGCCACACCATCTACTTGCTTGTAGAACTCCTCCTTCCACAATAGATAGCCAGATGTGAGGCAATGTTCAAGTAGTATTGCATATTCTTGAGGCATGTTATTTTCTTCTAGCTTCCTAGTTACAATTGAGATGCAGTCCACAATAGGTAGGCAAGTAAATAGTGACTGAACATCAAAACTGACCATAGTTTCATTGTTAGCGAGATGTAGGTCTTTTATCTCACTCACAAAATGGTATGAATCCTTTGTGTGTGCTCTGGTATGTCCTCTTAGTGGTGATAGTATTTTTGCTAAGTATTGTGCCAGCTTATAAGTTGGTGAATCGATCTGGCTCACTATGGGACGTAGTGGAGCGTTTGGTTTGTGTATCTTTGAGGTTGTATGGGTTACCGAAGATCCGAGTAAATAGAATTAATGGAAATTAATTGCATAAGTGTTGTCTTATATGGGTTTGATATGTTTTGTATGAAAACAAATGCCTATTTTCTATGATTGATTTATGAAAACATTCACTTATATTGTTTGATAAAAAACATGATAACTGATAAGAATCTGACTAGAACTAGTTTCCAACGTTTGAGAATTGTGTAGAAGCATTTATTCACCTAGTATTGTTGATATTGGACTTTCCATTTTTTCTGATAGTCGATAGCCGTGCAAAAGTTAGTTGTTCAAATAGTGTGTGATCATAGACGCACGCTAGCCACGTACTTAGGAGGCCAAATATGTAAAAATTTAAATATTTGCAATTTCAGCAATTTATGTAAAAATGACTTGTAAAACATTTCAGATTGATTGTACGTGTAAAAGAGGTGAATTCTGTGTTATTTTATGTGAAAATTCCTGTGAATAAGTGAAATAATGATAGTTTTGTATAAGAAATTTAAAAGTGTTTTAATAGTGAAATGAATAGAGAAAATGTAAATTAAACTGTTGTATTGGTTAAGATATGTATAATTTCAAGTGGAAAACATTGTTTTAACTTTCTATGTTAAATATTTAAGAAACTTCAACTTTGAACATGTGAGTAAAATAGGCATATTTTGTTAAATATATAAAAGGTTTTTTGTGATATGAAAATGTAATGTATATCGTAGTATAGATATTTTTTGTGCTATCTATACAAGTAAATTGTATAAATGTATGTCTTATACAAATAAAGTTATTGAGTAAACCGTGAGAGAGTGATAGAAAAAATTGATGTATTTGAGTTGCGCAAGCGCACGAATGACGCGGCTCACTTTCGCGTATAGCTCTGGGGTAGCTCAGTAAACGAGTTTTCTTGCAATTCGTTCGGGAATCCTTCGGGAATCGTTCGGGAAAAGTGCAAGACCAGCAGTTAACAAGAAGAAGAAAGAAAAAGTGTAGGGAAGTGATAGGGAAAAGTAATTACTCTCTCACGGAACGGTTTGAAGATAATTGCTGTTTTATTCCCAAGAAATTCGTCCCTCGAAATAATACAGTCCACATCGAAGAATTAAGGCGTTGGGACCGGGACGACTTCGGAAGACCCGTAATCCCCGCCTGAACCTATTTTTTGAAAAGGAAGAGGTTATCGCCCTTGTGTGTTACTCCGTTGCGGAGATCACATACGTTGTTCCCGAACCCTACGTAGGCGTTATAGGAGGCCGGATCGAGAGAAGCCTCGATTCCTCCCTTCCGTTTCTTAGTTTAACGTTTACGAACCCTGGTTCCTTTTTCAAGTGATCCTTCGAAGTAGGAGCAAGAGGAACCCCGAACCTGGGTCCTTTTCAAGTGATCCTTCGAGCCGGATTAAGGAACCAGCTGTGGACTGCTGGTTATGGAAAAAGAAGACCTTCGGAGCCGAGTGAAGATCAGCAACTGAAGGAAGCCGGAGGTTTGAGCTGAAGCAACAGGACCAAAGGCCAGAAGACCAGGTCAGCGCAGTAGGACTGGACCTGGAACTACCGGAAGAAAGAAAACCGGGATTGCGGCTTGGGGCGTGTGCTCGCATGGTGCACGTATCGCAGCCAGGCGCAGGTGCCTTGTGAAGGCGCTCATCGTGGCTAAGCAGGGCTTGGCATATTTCCTGTCGGGCAAGCGTGCTCGGCATTTTTCCTGTCGGATGATCGTGTCCGGCATTTCCTGTCGGACAACCGTGTCCGGCATTTCCTGTCGGGTCATCAGAGGGTGCAAGAAGAAGCATCCACCACTGCTGCCAGGCGAGGGTGCTCGTGGGCACCTGACTGCATCGCGGCCGGAGGAGGGCGCTTGGACGAGGCGTCACCGGCGACTGAGCAACGAAGCGCAGCATACATCCCGACCACCTAATGGTGCCAAACGGTCGGGTTCTGGCACAACACCTTCGGGTGGAGCAGTTCTCTCGAGCGAGACTGCGCTTGCACTACCGCTCGACTGTTTCGTCATATTCCTTGGCGGGACAGTTCCTAAACCTTTCTTCCATTCCATTCCTGCACGACTCCATCCCTGGATGGCTCACCTCGGTAGGCCCCGTTCAGGATTGATAGGGCTGATAGGGCTGTTAGGGTGGTAGTAAGGTTGTAGGGTTGGGAGATAAAGGGGGGGAGGGGTAGTGGGGTTAGGTTGGGGTGTAGAAGGGTTGTAGGTAAGGGGTTGTAGGGACCGTAGGGACAGTTAGGGACCGTAGGCCAACAATCACCTTCCTGCAAGATGAGGAAGGCACAAGACCGGACAGGAAGAAGCGAAGGAACCAAGACAAGGGCAGGGCCCTCAAGAAAAGCTAAAGAGGCGGAACCATCTGGATCGACCATAGCTACTGCTTCGAATGGAACAACTCCTTCATGTGGAGCCACCACCGATACGTCCACATGCACGTGGGACTCAGGGACGTCCGTGGCAACGACAAACACACCAGTGGTACGCAGACCAGCACCGCACAACAATCCGTTATATCCAGGAGTGAAACGATAGTCGAAAAAGTAGGTCAAAGGACCGAAGGAGCGGCATCGTCAAGGACAGTAATCGGGCACACTAGTGACAAACGTTCACAGAGAGGTAGTAGGTCATCGCGATCGGCGAGGCTGAAAGCCGAATTAGAGGCGCGGATTAAATTCGAACGCTCAGAGCTCGAACGGGCACAGGCAGCTGCTGCCTTAGCCAAGTCTCAATTGGAGTTGGCACGACTCAACCGAGAAGAGGAGATCGACTCGAGTGAGGATGATGAAGAGCGGAATACTCAGGTGAAACCTTACGTAAGGAGTTGGGTTCAACAGACCATAATGAGCGCGCCGGTTAGTGTAACGCAACCCGATATTACTGATAAGGAGGCGTGTAAAGGATCACGCCGCAAAGGGGCGGAGATCGAGCGCAACCAAGGAAATGCACAGAAAACACACGCGAGTGATGTGTCAGAATTGACCGAAGCGATTGTGAGTGCAATAAAGATAGCGGGAAAAGATAAGTCTTCCCAGCTTCATTTCCTCTAGGAATTACCGGTGTTCGATGGAGACCCGGGTGAATGGATAGTTTTCAAAACACAAGAAGCCAATTTTCAGGGGTGCAGAATGTCGCACGCCTTAGGAGGGCATTAAAGGGCACCGCTAAGGAAGCGGTTAAGTCATTGTTGTTTACTTTGTGTGAACCTGAAGAAATAATGAACGCTCTCGAAAGAAGATTCGGTAGGGTTGAGATGCTCATTCTAGCCGAAATCGAGAATGTAAAGCGTATGCCAAGATTGGCGGAAGATTGCCGGAATATAGGATCTTTTGCAAGTCGTATTACGAACGTGGTTGCCACAATACAAGCGTTGAATCAACCACAGTATTTATACTCACCGGAGTTAGTAAACCGCATGGTGGAGAAACTTGGAACTACGATTAAATTTAAATGGTTTGAATATCGAGCTCAGCATCCTTTGGAGCCAGAGTTACAGAAGATGGCCAAGTTTTTAAATTTATTGAGTGAACAATTTGGAACGTCCTTAAGCAATGAAAATGTGCCTGAAAAACGGAAGCGTCCTGAATTCAGGAAGCAAACTGTACACACCGCAAAGGGGTCTGTACGGAATCGTGTCAAGAGCGAGCGCTATGAGCGCCAAAGTAATACGAGCGAACGTCTAGAACGCCGAAATAATAAAGGGCACAACCGACAAGTGGTTATGATAACCCAGGATAAGCCTGTAAATCGGGTAACACATAAGTGTGTTATATGTAACAGGGAGCACTCTATAGTGAGTTGTTACAAGTTTAAGGACATGAATAATCGCGAGAAATGGGACGCGGTTAAAAAAGCGAGAGTATGTTTTCAATGTTTGTCACCTAACCATAGGAGGTTAGAGTGCAGAGCGAAAAAATGTGGTGTAGAGGGATGTAGAATGTCACATCATTGAATGCTACACCGATACCCCAATGAAAATACCTCGCCGCAAGGGGACGAGGGGGGTAAAGAGGCTCAAATTACAACTGTTAGTACAGTGAATGCACTGGCACGTGCATACTCAAAGATTATACCGGTCGAGTTGTATGGACCTAGAGGAAAGGTCAAGACAACAGCTCTTCTGGATGAGGGATCGACCATGACACTCATAGAGGAGTGGATGGTTCAGAAGTTAGCGCCTCGCGGACGTAAAGAAGAATTACGTATTGAAGCCGTGGGAGGTAAGCGAATTAACGACGACAGTTCGTATCGCTTAAACGTTAAGATAAAAGGCATTTACTCGAACGACTTAGAGGAGATAAGTGTACAAACAATTAAGTCACTTAACCTTTCTCCGCAGTCAGTAAGCCGAGAATTATTGCGACGGTGTTCTCATTTGACACCGATTAAGGACGACTTGATGTATGAGAGGTCCAGACCTTCCATATTAATTGGCCAGGACAATTGGCATCTCATAGTTACTCGTGAACTAATTTCAGGAGGTAAGAACCTACCTGTAGCATCGCTCACCAAACTTGGATGGGTTTTACATGGTCACATATCGGGTGGCATCAAACCAATCAAGATTGTTAACCATATTTCCACCAAGAAGGAGGAAGACATGGATAAGTTAATCAAAGATTATTTTAGTTTGGAATCTCTGGGAGTATCTGCGAGAAAGCCCGCGAACGACCCAGAAGAACGAGCATTAAATATTTTGAGCAAAACGGTACGTCGTATACCTAATAATAGGTACGAGACTGCTTTGTTATGGCGCACAGATAATGAGTGCATGCCGTCGAATAGAGCGCAGGTTGAAAGTCGCCTGTTTAATATCGAAAAGAAGCTCGACAAAAATAGCGAGTTGAAAAAGGAATATGAGAAGCAAATTGAAAATCTCATCGTTAACGGTTACGCAGAGAAAGCGAACTATATTTCCATTTCCCCACGCACTTGGTATCTTCCTCACTTCGCAGTGACTCACCCACAAAAAAAGAAAATAAGAATAGTTTTCGACGCCGCCGCTAGGACGGGCGGACGTTGTCTTAACGATGCATTGTTAACCGGACCGGACTTATTGAAGTCGTTGTTTGGAGTTCTGCTACGATTCCGAGAAGGAAGCGTGACAGTGATGGCAGACATTAAAGAAATGTTCCTGCAAGTGAAAATCCGGGAAGAAGACAGGGATAACCTTCGATTCTTATGGCGGCACAATCGTGACGCGCCACCGGAAGAGTATAGAATGACGTCACTCATATTTGGAGCGGCATCATCACCATGCATCGCTATGTATGTGAAGAATAGGAATGCGCAGGACAACGCACATATCTATCCAGAAGCAGCTTCCGCTACGGAAAACAATTCTTATATGGATGACTATCTACAGGCATTTCCCGACGTGACGACGGCCGAAAGGATAGTAAACGATATGTATGAATTACATAAACGCGCTTCTTTCCAACTGAGGGGATGGGCTAGCAACCGACTCGAAGTTTTATGTAAAATGGAAAATAAATATAAGAGCGACAGTGCTTCGCTGGGAGATAAAGAGCACACAAAGCGCACTTTAGGTTTGATTTGGAATATCAAACGGGATATAATAAGTTTCTCCATAAGTCTTCGTAACACACCGGAAGAGGTGATGGAAGGTTTACGACCGCCTACGAAGAGGGAGATAACTAGTGCTCAGTCTTCGATCCTTTAGGACTCGCATCACCCATAACGATTCAAGGGAAGTCGCTGATCCAGCAAGTATGGAGGACAGGCATCTCTTGGGATAAAGAAGTTTCACACGAATTACACGTGTTATTTTGTAAATGGATATCGGACGTAAAGAAATTAGGTCATTTAGAAGTACCTAGACCCGTTGCTGAAGGCGTCGGCAAGGGAGAATTACACACCTTCACGGATGCTAGTAAAAAAGCATACGCTGCCGCGGTGTATTACGTCACCATGGACGAGCTAGGAGAAAGGTGAATCACGCTGATCGCCGCAAAGGCAAGAGTAGCGCCGCTGAAACCAATTTCTATTCCAAGGCTTGAATTGCAAGCAGCTCTTATGGGCAGCAGACTAGCTGCATCAGTTAGTGAAGAGAGCAAGTACGAGATATCCGAGAGAGTATTTTGGACAGACTCACGTACAGTGTTAGCGTGGATTAAGTCAGATCCTCGCGCCTTTAAACCATTCGTTGCTCATCGATTGGCTGAGATCGAAAATCACAGTAAACCATGTGAATGGCGATGGGTTCCAACGTCACAAAACGTGGCAGACGATGCCACTAGAAATTTTCCTTCCACCTTCGATGTAAGTCATCGCTGGTTTCAAGGACCTGAATTCCTCAGGAAAAGTCCTGATTTATGGCCCAAACAAGTGGACACCATAAATAGCTTAGAAACGGGTGAAGAAAAATCGCCAAAAGGCGTAAATGCGCTGAGAAAGCAAGAAATCCAGGAGGCTCTCCACGCGGCCTCTACGATTGTCTCGATCACAGAAAGGCGTGACGATCTGAAGCGGGAAATAAGCGTGCAGATAAAGCGCAAAAGAGCACTGAGGAAGTTCTGGGCGCGTACTCGCTGCCCAAGACTAAAATCACAGCTTAACATCTTATCGGAGGAACTGTCGGTTGCAGTCCGGGCCTACAGAGGAGAGGCCTGGGAGCGGCGCATATGGAAGGCGGATGAGCAAAATGCGTCACTCTATAAACTGAACCGACAGTTAACCAAAACCAGACCTCCCGTTTGCCCGCTGACCAACAGTGCGGGCGAACGCTGCTATGATGCCAAGGGCAGAGCGGATATCCTAGGAGAGCACTTCGAGGAGCAATTTATGCCAAATCCTGCAAGTGCGGAGTTCATGGAGCTTCATGCCACAAAAGAGAGTCGCGTACAGGAGTTCCTGTCGTCACCTGCGCCGCCTCTTGCAGGAGAGTGGTTCATCTCCCCCGCCGAACTGCGGAGGACAGTAACCTGCCTGCAACCGAGGAAGGCACCCGGACACGACGGGATTACCAACGCTGCACTCCGACAGCTGCCCTATAAAGTCCTAGTAGAGATTGGTCGACTCTACAATGGGATACTGCGGACATCCCACTTCCCGGAGGAATGGAAAAAAGGCAAAATTATCGTCTTGCCGAAACCCGGGAAGGACAGGCGTAGAGCTGCCAGCTACAGGCCGATTACGCTATTACCGCACATAACTAAACTGTTTGAAAGATTGCTGCTGAGACGCCTCCGTCCGTGCATCCAACTTCGGGCGGAGCAGCACGGATTCAGGAGGGGTCACTCTACAGTCACACAGCTGACTAGAGTGCTGCACCTGCTTGCGGCAGAGTACAATCGTGGCCGCATATCGTTGGGCGTCTTTCTCGATATCGAGAAGGCGTTCGACCGGGTGTGGCACTCAGGATTACTATATAAACTACACGAGCAGACCAGTGTCCCCCCTGCTATGTTGCGATTAATGGTGTCCTTCCTGGAAGACAGGAAGTTCTACGTCTGCGTAGAGGACGCCGAATCCGCAACAAGAACCATCAGTGTCGGCGTCCCACAGGGCAGTTGTCTGTCTCCAGTCCTGTACGCGGCATACACGAATGACATACCAACATTGGCAGGCAGGCTGCAAGAATGGGAGAACGACGTTGAGCTGGCGCTATATGCGGACGATAGCGCCTATTTCACCTCGTCCAGAAGAGCCCATATGGCCACTGCGAAAATGCAGCGTCTGCTGGACCTGTTGCCACCATGGCTGAACGAGTGGAGGATGGTCGTCAACGTTGGTAAGACGACCGCTCTGCTCGCTCGTCGTCTCAGAAATCTACCACCACCGCTAACTCTCGACGGCCAGAAGATCGCGTACGAGAAGGCCGTGACATACCTCGGGTGCCGGATCGACCGGGCGCTGCGCATGACTGCGCACGTCGACTTCGTCGTCCACAAAGCCAGATGTGCGCGGGCGATGCTTCGTCCGGTCCTGGCATCCAAGCTGCCAATAAAAACCAAGCTGCGGATATACAAGATGTATATCCGGACCATTACCACCTACGCTGCTCCGGCCTGGTATGCGCTTCTGAGCGACCCTCTGAGGCGGCGACTACAGGCTCAGCAGAACCTGTCATTAAGGACGATTGTCGGAGCAGGTCGTTACGTCCGGAATGACGTCATAACGGCCGATCTGAAAGTCGAGACCATCACCGACTTCGTGGCCCGGCTAGCGCGCGGCATGTTTGACCGTGCCGATAACGGGCCACATGACCATCTCAACGGTTTTGCACCGTTGCACACTCGGCCCCCGGACGGGCGACCTCTTCCAAGAGAACTCCTCTCTATATCGATTAGAGAGTCGAGTAACAACCCACAATGCCGCTGAAAGGCCAACTTAGACCAAATTAGATAACCTCCACAGATAACCTCCTTTAGTTCACCGACTACGGGAAAAATTCTTATCCGGCTACGTTACAAACCGTAGCACTAACTAAGCCATGAATAGGCCAAATTACTGCCCCATAGTTATGGGGTATGAGGATATCCGGGTAATGGGGTATACCCCGAGGACCGATACCTGCACGTACCTAGGTGCGTGAAGACGATGAACAACGTTGCAATTCGTTCGGGAATCCTTCGGGAAAAGTGCAAGACCAGCAGTTAATAAGAATAAGAAAGAAAAAGTGTAGGGAAGTGATAGGGAAAAGTAATTACTCTCTCACGGAACGGTTTGAAGATAATTGCTGTTTTATTCCCAAGAAATTCGTCCCTCGAAATAAGACCATATCGAAGATCACATCGAAGAATTAAGGCGTTGGGACCGGGACGACTTCGGAAGACCCGTAATCCCCGCCTGAACCTATTTTCTGAAAAGGAAGAGGTTATCGCCCTTGTGTGTTACTCCGTTGCGGAGATCACATACGTTGTTCCCGAACCCTGACCGAGGTTCGGGAACAACGTATGTGACCTAGGAGGCCGGATCGAGAGAAGCCTCGATTCCTCCCTTCTGTTTCAGAGCCCGAACGTTTGCGCCGTTGTGTCCTTTTCAATCAGTGACAAAATCCTGTAAATATTTTGGTTTAGTTTTCTTTCTTTTCTCCCTAGAATTAACATTATCTGTATAATGATTTCTTAAATTTACGCGAACACTACACATTGAATAAAACTATTATTTACGGATTTTATCGCGTTTAATTACTTTAATTTGTTTTTATTATTATCCCGACGTTTCGGGTGCTTTACAGCGCCCATGGTCACGGGGGGGACTGAGATGTTTGACGTCCCAACGTCATAGTTAGTCCGGCTACCTTCAGTTTTTTAATATTAATTTTTGGTCCGATTTACGCAAAACGAGCTTATAGTATCATGAAGTCTTGCAGTGGTATGCTTGGGTTTGGGTTTAATTTTGTTAATTATAGGATCCCAAGCAGATGGTAGCACCCAACCATCTTCTCTATTGAAATTTGGATGTTTTTTAATTTCAATAGCCTCGCGTATCATCCTTGGTAGGAATCGGTGTTCTTTTGCGAGAATTTGTGGTTTATCAAATCTAATGTAATGGTGGGGACGATCTTGAACATGTTCGCAGACTGCAGACTTCCCGGAGCGTCGGTGCTTCACATCAGCTATATGTTCCTTCACGCGGGTTTTTATAGACCTCTTTGTTTGACCTATGTAAGAGAGACCACATTCACAATCTAGCTTGTACACACCTGCATCTTGTAGAGGAATATTACATTTGATGGATGGTAAAAATTGACTAATCTTCTTCAGCGGCTTGTAGTATGTCTTAATGGACGCTCGCTTCAAGATGTAGCCAATCTTGTCCGTGACTCCTCTAACATATGGTAGTAGAGCAGGCGCGCGCTCGACTGTGGCCGGCTTCACTCGTTCACTGTGACGTAGGCGCGGGACCCGAAGCTTGTTGTCTTGCAATACTTGCTTGACGTGCTGAAGCTCCGCGGCCAGATGTTTTCTGTCACAGATCCCTCGTGCTCTCTGAAACAAAGATTTACCCACGGTAGCTAACTGTGAAGGATGATGGTGAGATTCACCATTTAGATATCGGTTGGTATGGGTCTTTTTCCTATACACAGTGTGACCAATAGTGTTATCAGGATTTCGGATGACTAAAACATCTAGGAAAGCTAAAGAATTATTTGCCTCTAACTCCATTGTGAATTGTATTTTAGAGTTTATGGAGTTAAGGTGGTCTAAAAATGCAGTTACTTTGTCAGATGGTAAAATTGTGAAAGTGTCGTCTACGTACCGCTTGTAGAACCTTGGATTTACAGGAGCAGTAAGAAGGGCTTTCTCCTCAAAGTCCTCCATGAATATGTCGGCGACTATGGGAGACACAGGTGAGCCCATCGCCACACCATCTACTTGCTTGTAGAACTCCTCCTTCCACAATAGATAGCCAGATGTGAGGCAATGTTCAAGTAGTATTGCATATTCTTGAGGCATGTTATTTTCTTCTAGCTTCCTAGTTACAATTGAGATGCAGTCCACAATAGGTAGGCAAGTAAATAGTGACTGAACATCAAAACTGACCATAGTTTCATTGTTAGCGAGATGTAGGTCTTTTATCTCACTCACAAAATGGTATGAATCCTTTGTGTGTGCTCTGGTATGTCCTCTTAGTGGTGATAGTATTTTTGCTAAGTATTGTGCCAGCTTATAAGTTGGTGAATCGATCTGGCTCACTATGGGACGTAGTGGAGCGTTTGGTTTGTGTATCTTTGAGGTTGTATGGGTTACCGAAGATCCGAGTAAATAGAATTAATGGAAATTAATTGCATAAGTGTTGTCTTATATGGGTTTGATATGTTTTGTATGAAAACAAATGCCTATTTTCTATGATTGATTTATGAAAACATTCACTTATATTGTTTGATAAAAAACATGATAACTGATAAGAATCTGACTAGAACTAGTTTCCAACGTTTGAGAATTGTGTAGAAGCATTTATTCACCTAGTATTGTTGATATTGGACTTTCCATTTTTTCTGATAGTCGATAGCCGTGCAAAAGTTAGTTGTTCAAATAGTGTGTGATCATAGACGCACGCTAGCCACGTACTTAGGAGGCCAAATATGTAAAAATTTAAATATTTGCAATTTCAGCAATTTATGTAAAAATGACTTGTAAAACATTTCAGATTGATTGTACGTGTAAAAGAGGTGAATTCTGTGTTATTTTATGTGAAAATTCCTGTGAATAAGTGAAATAATGATAGTTTTGTATAAGAAATTTAAAAGTGTTTTAATAGTGAAATGAATAGAGAAAATGTAAATTAAACTGTTGTATTGGTTAAGATATGTATAATTTCAAGTGGAAAACATTGTTTTAACTTTCTATGTTAAATATTTAAGAAACTTCAACTTTGAACATGTGAGTAAAATAGGCATATTTTGTTAAATATATAAAAGGTTTTTTGTGATATGAAAATGTAATGTATATCGTAGTATAGATATTTTTTGTGCTATCTATACAAGTAAATTGTATAAATGTATGTCTTATACAAATAAAGTTATTGAGTAAACCGTGAGAGAGTGATAGAAAAAATTGATGTATTTGAGTTGCGCAAGCGCACGAATGACGCGGCTCACTTTCGCGTATAGCTCTGGGGTAGCTCAGTAAACGAGTTTTCTTGCAATTCGTTCGGGAATCCTTCGGGAATCGTTCGGGAAAAGTGCAAGACCAGCAGTTAACAAGAAGAAGAAAGAAAAAGTGTAGGGAAGTGATAGGGAAAAGTAATTACTCTCTCACGGAACGGTTTGAAGATAATTGCTGTTTTATTCCCAAGAAATTCGTCCCTCGAAATAATACAGTCCACATCGAAGAATTAAGGCGTTGGGACCGGGACGACTTCGGAAGACCCGTAATCCCCGCCTGAACCTATTTTTTGAAAAGGAAGAGGTTATCGCCCTTGTGTGTTACTCCGTTGCGGAGATCACATACGTTGTTCCCGAACCCTACGTAGGCGTTATAGGAGGCCGGATCGAGAGAAGCCTCGATTCCTCCCTTCCGTTTCTTAGTTTAACGTTTACGAACCCTGGTTCCTTTTTCAAGTGATCCTTCGAAGTAGGAGCAAGAGGAACCCCGAACCTGGGTCCTTTTCAAGTGATCCTTCGAGCCGGATTAAGGAACCAGCTGTGGACTGCTGGTTATGGAAAAAGAAGACCTTCGGAGCCGAGTGAAGATCAGCAACTGAAGGAAGCCGGAGGTTTGAGCTGAAGCAACAGGACCAAAGGCCAGAAGACCAGGTCAGCGCAGTAGGACTGGACCTGGAACTACCGGAAGAAAGAAAACCGGGATTGCGGCTTGGGGCGTGTGCTCGCATGGTGCACGTATCGCAGCCAGGCGCAGGTGCCTTGTGAAGGCGCTCATCGTGGCTAAGCAGGGCTTGGCATATTTCCTGTCGGGCAAGCGTGCTCGGCATTTTTCCTGTCGGATGATCGTGTCCGGCATTTCCTGTCGGACAACCGTGTCCGGCATTTCCTGTCGGGTCATCAGAGGGTGCAAGAAGAAGCATCCACCACTGCTGCCAGGCGAGGGTGCTCGTGGGCACCTGACTGCATCGCGGCCGGAGGAGGGCGCTTGGACGAGGCGTCACCGGCGACTGAGCAACGAAGCGCAGCATACATCCCGACCACCTAATGGTGCCAAACGGTCGGGTTCTGGCACAACACCTTCGGGTGGAGCAGTTCTCTCGAGCGAGACTGCGCTTGCACTACCGCTCGACTGTTTCGTCATATTCCTTGGCGGGACAGTTCCTAAACCTTTCTTCCATTCCATTCCTGCACGACTCCATCCCTGGATGGCTCACCTCGGTAGGCCCCGTTCAGGATTGATAGGGCTGATAGGGCTGTTAGGGTGGTAGTAAGGTTGTAGGGTTGGGAGATAAAGGGGGGGAGGGGTAGTGGGGTTAGGTTGGGGTGTAGAAGGGTTGTAGGTAAGGGGTTGTAGGGACCGTAGGGACAGTTAGGGACCGTAGGCCAACAATCACCTTCCTGCAAGATGAGGAAGGCACAAGACCGGACAGGAAGAAGCGAAGGAACCAAGACAAGGGCAGGGCCCTCAAGAAAAGCTAAAGAGGCGGAACCATCTGGATCGACCATAGCTACTGCTTCGAATGGAACAACTCCTTCATGTGGAGCCACCACCGATACGTCCACATGCACGTGGGACTCAGGGACGTCCGTGGCAACGACAAACACACCAGTGGTACGCAGACCAGCACCGCACAACAATCCGTTATATCCAGGAGTGAAACGATAGTCGAAAAAGTAGGTCAAAGGACCGAAGGAGCGGCATCGTCAAGGACAGTAATCGGGCACACTAGTGACAAACGTTCACAGAGAGGTAGTAGGTCATCGCGATCGGCGAGGCTGAAAGCCGAATTAGAGGCGCGGATTAAATTCGAACGCTCAGAGCTCGAACGGGCACAGGCAGCTGCTGCCTTAGCCAAGTCTCAATTGGAGTTGGCACGACTCAACCGAGAAGAGGAGATCGACTCGAGTGAGGATGATGAAGAGCGGAATACTCAGGTGAAACCTTACGTAAGGAGTTGGGTTCAACAGACCATAATGAGCGCGCCGGTTAGTGTAACGCAACCCGATATTACTGATAAGGAGGCGTGTAAAGGATCACGCCGCAAAGGGGCGGAGATCGAGCGCAACCAAGGAAATGCACAGAAAACACACGCGAGTGATGTGTCAGAATTGACCGAAGCGATTGTGAGTGCAATAAAGATAGCGGGAAAAGATAAGTCTTCCCAGCTTCATTTCCTCTAGGAATTACCGGTGTTCGATGGAGACCCGGGTGAATGGATAGTTTTCAAAACACAAGAAGCCAATTTTCAGGGGTGCAGAATGTCGCACGCCTTAGGAGGGCATTAAAGGGCACCGCTAAGGAAGCGGTTAAGTCATTGTTGTTTACTTTGTGTGAACCTGAAGAAATAATGAACGCTCTCGAAAGAAGATTCGGTAGGGTTGAGATGCTCATTCTAGCCGAAATCGAGAATGTAAAGCGTATGCCAAGATTGGCGGAAGATTGCCGGAATATAGGATCTTTTGCAAGTCGTATTACGAACGTGGTTGCCACAATACAAGCGTTGAATCAACCACAGTATTTATACTCACCGGAGTTAGTAAACCGCATGGTGGAGAAACTTGGAACTACGATTAAATTTAAATGGTTTGAATATCGAGCTCAGCATCCTTTGGAGCCAGAGTTACAGAAGATGGCCAAGTTTTTAAATTTATTGAGTGAACAATTTGGAACGTCCTTAAGCAATGAAAATGTGCCTGAAAAACGGAAGCGTCCTGAATTCAGGAAGCAAACTGTACACACCGCAAAGGGGTCTGTACGGAATCGTGTCAAGAGCGAGCGCTATGAGCGCCAAAGTAATACGAGCGAACGTCTAGAACGCCGAAATAATAAAGGGCACAACCGACAAGTGGTTATGATAACCCAGGATAAGCCTGTAAATCGGGTAACACATAAGTGTGTTATATGTAACAGGGAGCACTCTATAGTGAGTTGTTACAAGTTTAAGGACATGAATAATCGCGAGAAATGGGACGCGGTTAAAAAAGCGAGAGTATGTTTTCAATGTTTGTCACCTAACCATAGGAGGTTAGAGTGCAGAGCGAAAAAATGTGGTGTAGAGGGATGTAGAATGTCACATCATTGAATGCTACACCGATACCCCAATGAAAATACCTCGCCGCAAGGGGACGAGGGGGGTAAAGAGGCTCAAATTACAACTGTTAGTACAGTGAATGCACTGGCACGTGCATACTCAAAGATTATACCGGTCGAGTTGTATGGACCTAGAGGAAAGGTCAAGACAACAGCTCTTCTGGATGAGGGATCGACCATGACACTCATAGAGGAGTGGATGGTTCAGAAGTTAGCGCCTCGCGGACGTAAAGAAGAATTACGTATTGAAGCCGTGGGAGGTAAGCGAATTAACGACGACAGTTCGTATCGCTTAAACGTTAAGATAAAAGGCATTTACTCGAACGACTTAGAGGAGATAAGTGTACAAACAATTAAGTCACTTAACCTTTCTCCGCAGTCAGTAAGCCGAGAATTATTGCGACGGTGTTCTCATTTGACACCGATTAAGGACGACTTGATGTATGAGAGGTCCAGACCTTCCATATTAATTGGCCAGGACAATTGGCATCTCATAGTTACTCGTGAACTAATTTCAGGAGGTAAGAACCTACCTGTAGCATCGCTCACCAAACTTGGATGGGTTTTACATGGTCACATATCGGGTGGCATCAAACCAATCAAGATTGTTAACCATATTTCCACCAAGAACGAGGAAGACATGGATAAGTTGATCAAAGATTATTTTAGTTTGGAATCTCTGGGAGTATCTGCGAGAAAGCCCGCGAACGACCCAGAAGAACGAGCTTTAAATATTTTGAGCAAAACGGTACGTCGTATACCTAATAATAGGTACGAGACTGCTTTGTTATGGCGCACAGATAATGAGTGCATGCCGTCGAATAGAGCGCAGGTTGAAAGTCGCCTGTTTAATATCGAAAAGAAGCTCGACAAAAATAGCGAGTTGAAAAAGGAATATGAGAAGCAAATTGAAAATCTCATCGTTAACGGTTACGCAGAGAAAGCGAACTATATTTCCATTTCCCCACGCACTTGGTATCTTCCTCACTTCGCAGTGACTCACCCACAAAAAAAGAAAATAAGAATAGTTTTCGACGCCGCCGCTAGGACGGGCGGACGTTGTCTTAACGATGCATTGTTAACCGGACCGGACTTATTGAAGTCGTTGTTTGGAGTTCTGCTACGATTCCGAGAAGGAAGCGCGACAGTGATGGCAGACATTAAAGAAATGTTCCTGCAAGTGAAAATCCGGGAAGAAGACAGGGATAACCTTCGATTCTTATGGCGGCACAATCGTGACGCGCCACCGGAAGAGTATAGAATGACGTCACTCATATTTGGAGCGGCATCATCACCATGCATCGCTATGTATGTGAAGAATAGGAATGCGCAGGACAACGCACATATCTATCCAGAAGCAGCTTCCGCTACGGAAAACAATTCTTATATGGATGACTATCTACAGGCATTTCCCGACGTGACGACGGCCGAAAGGATAGTAAACGATATGTATGAATTACATAAACGCGCTTCTTTCCAACTGAGGGGATGGGCTAGCAACCGACTCGAAGTTTTATGTAAAATGGAAAATAAATATAAGAGCGACAGTGCTTCGCTGGGAGATAAAGAGCACACAAAGCGCACTTTAGGTTTGATTTGGAATATCAAACGGGATATAATAAGTTTCTCCATAAGTCTTCGTAACACACCGGAAGAGGTGATGGAAGGTTTACGACCGCCTACGAAGAGGGAGATAACTAGTGCTCAGTCTTCGATCCTTTAGGACTCGCATCACCCATAACGATTCAAGGGAAGTCGCTGATCCAGCAAGTATGGAGGACAGGCATCTCTTGGGATAAAGAAGTTTCACACGAATTACACGTGTTATTTTGTAAATGGATATCGGACGTAAAGAAATTAGGTCATTTAGTCACTTTTTTTTTTTTATAGAAGAGGGGGCAAACTAGCATGCGGCTCACCTGATGTTAAGTGACTACCGCCGCCCATGATCAACCGCAACACCAGGAGAATTGCGGGTGCGTTGCCGGCCCTTTAGAAAGGAGTAAGCTCTTTTCTTGAAGGTCCCCAGGTCGTATCGGTCCGGAAAAATCGCCGGTGATAAACTATTCCACAGAGAGGTTGTACGTGGAAGAAAGCTCCTTGTGAAACGTACAGTGGTGGACCGCCAAGCATCCAGATGGTGTGGATGGTATCGGGACGTTTGCCGTGTCGTGCGTTCACGAAATTTGGCGGCTGGGATTAATCCGAACAATTCCTCAGAGCACTCCCCGTGATAGATGCGATAAAATACGCAAAGAGATGCAACATCTCTTCGCAACGCCAGTAAATCGAGCCGATCGGAAAGCACTCGGTCGTCGACGATTCGAGCCGCTCTGCGCTGGATGCGGTCAAGTGGAAGGAGCTGGCACTGGGGAGCCCCAGCCCAGAGATGGGAACAGTATTCCATGTGCGGTCGAACCTGCGCCTTGTAAAGTTGCAGGCGGTGTGCCGGCATGAAATACTGCCCCGCTCTGCTGAGCACGCCAAGCTTTTTAGAGGCCAATTTGGCCTTCCCCTCCAAGTGACCACGAAACTGCACGTCACTCGATATGTCGACGCCGAGGATTCCGATACTGGCTGAGGCAACAAGGGGAGTGCCTTGAAACTGAGGGGATACGACAAAGGGGTTCTTTTTAGCGGTTAACGCGCAAACTTGTGTCTTCTGGGGGTTAAACTGGACTAGATTTAGTCGTCCCCAATCCTAGACTCTGTTCAGCAAAGACTCGACTTCAGACACAAGTTTGTCCCGGCACTCGGAGACGTTTTCCCGAGAAATATTGGCTCGGCCGGTGTAAAGAGCATCACCAGTGCTGTCATCTGCATAGCAATGAATGCTACGGGTATGCAACATATCATTGATATGCAGAAGAAACAGCGTTGGCGATAGCACGCAGCCCTGTGGAACACCAGCATTAATAGGCTTGCAATCGGAGCTTGCACCGTCTACAACGACCTTGATGCTCCGATCTGCAAGAAAGCTATATCGGACGTAAAGAAATTAGGTCATTTAGAAGTACCTAGACCCGTTGCTGAAGGCGTCGGCAAGGGAGAATTACACACCTTCACGGATGCTAGTAAAAAAGCATACGCTGCCGCGGTGTATTACGTCACCATGGACGAGCTAGGAGAAAGGTGAATCACGCTGATCGCCGCAAAGGCAAGAGTAGCGCCGCTGAAACCAATTTCTATTCCAAGGCTTGAATTGCAAGCAGCTCTTATGGGCAGCAGACTAGCTGCATCAGTTAGTGAAGAGAGCAAGTACGAGATATCCGAGAGAGTATTTTGGACAGACTCACGTACAGTGTTAGCGTGGATTAAGTCAGATCCTCGCGCCTTTAAACCATTCGTTGCTCATCGATTGGCTGAGATCGAAGATCACAGTAAACCATGTGAATGGCGATGGGTTCCAACGTCACAAAACGTGGCAGACGATGCCACTAGAAATTTTCCTTCCACCTTCGATGTAAGTCATCGCTGGTTTCAAGGACCTGAATTCCTCAGGAAAAGTCCTGATTTATGGCCCAAACCAGTGGACACCATAAATAGCTTAGAAACGGGTGAAGAAAAATCGCCAAAAGGCGTAAATGCGCTGAGAAAGCAAGAAATCCAGGAGGCTCTCCACGCGGCCTCTACGATTGTCTCGATCACAGAAAGGCGTGACGATCTGAAGCGGGAAATAAGCGTGCAGATAAAGCGCAAAAGAGCACTGAGGAAGTTCTGGGCGCGTACTCGCTGCCCAAGATGTAAAGCTGTGTAACATCTTATCGGAGGAACTGTCGGTTGCTGTCCGGGCCTACAGAGGAGAGGCCTGGGAGCGGCGCATATGGAAGGCGGATGAGCAAAATGCGTCGCTCTATAAACTGAACCGACAGTTAACCAAAACCAGACCTCCCGTTTGCCCGCTGACCAACAGTGCGGGCGAACGCTGCTATGATGCCAAGGGCAGAGCGGATATCCTAGGAGAGCACTTCGAGGAGCAATTTATGCCAAATCCTGCAAGTGCGGAGTTCATGGAGCTTCATGCCACAAAAGAGAGTCGCGTACAGGAGTTCGTGTCGTCACCTGCGCCGCCTCTTGCAGGAGAGTGGTTCATCTCCCCCGCCGAACTGCGGAGGACAGTAACCTGCCTGCAACCGAGGAAGGCACCCGGACACGACGGGATTACCAACGCTGCACTCCGACAGCTGCCCTATAAAGTCCTAGTAGAGATTGGTCGACTCTACAATGGGATACTGCGGACATCCCACTTCCCGGAGGAATGGAAAAAAGGCAAAATTATCGTCTTGCCGAAACCCGGGAAGGACAGGCGTAGAGCTGCCAGCTACAGGCCGATTACGCTATTACCGCACATAACTAAACTGTTTGAAAGATTGCTGCTGAGACGCCTCCGTCCGTGCATCCAACTTCGGGCGGAGCAGCACGGATTCAGGAGGGGTCACTCTACAGTCACACAGCTGACTAGAGTGCTGCACCTGCTTGCGGCAGAGTACAATCGTGGCCGCATATCGTTGGGCGTCTTTCTCGATATCGAGAAGGCGTTCGACCGGGTGTGGCACTCAGGATTACTATATAAACTACACGAGCAGACCAGTGTCCCCCCTGCTATGTTGCGATTAATGGCGTCCTTCCTGGAAGACAGGAAGTTCTACGTCTGCGTAGAGGACGCCGAATCCGCAACAAGAACCATCAGTGTCGGCGTCCCACAGGGCAGTTGTCTGTCTCCAGTCCTGTACGCGGCATACACGAATGACATACCAACATTGGCAGGCAGGCTGCAAGAATGGGAGAACGACGTTGAGCTGGCGCTATATGCGGACGATAGCGCCTATTTCACCTCGTCCAGAAGAGCCCATATGGCCACTGCGAAAATGCAGCGTCTGCTGGACCTGTTGCCACCATGGCTGAACGAGTGGAGGATGGTCGTCAACGTTGGTAAGACGACCGCTCTGCTCGCTCGTCGTCTCAGAAATCTACCACCACCGCTAACTCTCGACGGCCAGAAGATCGCGTACGAGAAGGCCGTGACATACCTCGGGTGCCGGATCGACCGAGCGCTGCGCATGACTGCGCACGTCGACTTCGTCGTCCACAAAGCCAGATGTGCGCGGGCGATGCTTCGTCCGGTCCTGGCATCCAAGCTGCCAATAAAAACCAAGCTGCGGATATACAAGATGTATATCCGGACCATTACCACCTACGCTGCTCCGGCCTGGTATGCGCTTCTGAGCGACCCTCTGAGGCGGCGACTACAGGCTCAGCAGAACCTGTCATTAAGGACGATTGTCGGAGCAGGTCGTTACGTCCGGAATGACGTCATAACGGCCGATCTGAAAGTCGAGACCATCACCGACTTCGTGGCCCGGCTAGCGCGCGGCATGTTTGACCGTGCCGATAACGGGCCACATGACCATCTCAACGGTTTTGCACCGTTGCACACTCGGCCCCCGGACGGGCGACCTCTTCCAAGAGAACTCCTCTCTATATCGATTAGAGAGTCGAGTAACAACCCACA
The DNA here is from genome assembly GCA_036936625.1 of Parnassius smintheus behrii. NCBI lineage: Eukaryota > Metazoa > Arthropoda > Insecta > Lepidoptera > Papilionidae > Parnassius > Parnassius smintheus. The sequence goes on along the minus strand of JAUPFT010000029.1, from coordinate 23,676,544 downwards.
ATGCCGCTGAAAGGCCAACTTAGACCAAATTAGATAACCTCCACAGATAACCTCCTTTAGTTCACCGACTACGGGAAAAATTCTTATCCGGCTACGTTACAAACCGTAGCACTAACTAAGCCATGAATAGGCCAAATTACTGCCCCATAGTTATGGGGTATGAGGATATCCGGGTAATGGGGTATACCCCGAGGACCGATACCTGCACGTACCTAGGTGCGTGAAGACGATGAACAACGTTGCAATTCGTTCGGGAATCCTTCGGGAAAAGTGCAAGACCAGCAGTTAATAAGAATAAGAAAGAAAAAGTGTAGGGAAGTGATAGGGAAAAGTAATTACTCTCTCACGGAACGGTTTGAAGATAATTGCTGTTTTATTCCCAAGAAATTCGTCCCTCGAAATAAGACCATATCGAAGATCACATCGAAGAATTAAGGCGTTGGGACCGGGACGACTTCGGAAGACCCGTAATCCCCGCCTGAACCTATTTTCTGAAAAGGAAGAGGTTATCGCCCTTGTGTGTTACTCCGTTGCGGAGATCACATACGTTGTTCCCGAACCCTGACCGAGGTTCGGGAACAACGTATGTGACCTAGGAGGCCGGATCGAGAGAAGCCTCGATTCCTCCCTTCTGTTTCAGAGCCCGAACGTTTGCGCCGTTGTGTCCTTTTCAATCAGTGACAAAATCCTGTAAATATTTTGGTTTAGTTTTCTTTCTTTTCTCCCTAGAATTAACATTATCTGTATAATGATTTCTTAAATTTACGCGAACACTACACATTGAATAAAACTATTATTTACGGATTTTATCGCGTTTAATTACTTTAATTTGTTTTTATTATTATCCCGACGTTTCGGGTGCTTTACAGCGCCCATGGTCACGGGGGGGACTGAGATGTTTGACGTCCCAACGTCATAGTTAGTCCGGCTACCTTCAGTTTTTTAATATTAATTTTTGGTCCGATTTACGCAAAACGAGCTTATAGTATCATGAAGTCTTGCAGTGGTATGCTTGGGTTTGGGTTTAATTTTGTTAATTATAGGATCCCAAGCAGATGGTAGCACCCAACCATCTTCTCTATTGAAATTTGGATGTTTTTTAATTTCAATAGCCTCGCGTATCATCCTTGGTAGGAATCGGTGTTCTTTTGCGAGAATTTGTGGTTTATCAAATCTAATGTAATGGTGGGGACGATCTTGAACATGTTCGCAGACTGCAGACTTCCCGGAGCGTCGGTGCTTCACATCAGCTATATGTTCCTTCACGCGGGTTTTTATAGACCTCTTTGTTTGACCTATGTAAGAGAGACCACATTCACAATCTAGCTTGTACACACCTGCATCTTGTAGAGGAATATTACATTTGATGGATGGTAAAAATTGACTAATCTTCTTCAGCGGCTTGTAGTATGTCTTAATGGACGCTCGCTTCAAGATGTAGCCAATCTTGTCCGTGACTCCTCTAACATATGGTAGTAGAGCAGGCGCGCGCTCGACTGTGGCCGGCTTCACTCGTTCACTGTGACGTAGGCGCGGGACCCGAAGCTTGTTGTCTTGCAATACTTGCTTGACGTGCTGAAGCTCCGCGGCCAGATGTTTTCTGTCACAGATCCCTCGTGCTCTCTGAAACAAAGATTTACCCACGGTAGCTAACTGTGAAGGATGATGGTGAGATTCACCATTTAGATATCGGTTGGTATGGGTCTTTTTCCTATACACAGTGTGACCAATAGTGTTATCAGGATTTCGGATGACTAAAACATCTAGGAAAGCTAAAGAATTATTTGCCTCTAACTCCATTGTGAATTGTATTTTAGAGTTTATGGAGTTAAGGTGGTCTAAAAATGCAGTTACTTTGTCAGATGGTAAAATTGTGAAAGTGTCGTCTACGTACCGCTTGTAGAACCTTGGATTTACAGGAGCAGTAAGAAGGGCTTTCTCCTCAAAGTCCTCCATGAATATGTCGGCGACTATGGGAGACACAGGTGAGCCCATCGCCACACCATCTACTTGCTTGTAGAACTCCTCCTTCCACAATAGATAGCCAGATGTGAGGCAATGTTCAAGTAGTATTGCATATTCTTGAGGCATGTTATTTTCTTCTAGCTTCCTAGTTACAATTGAGATGCAGTCCACAATAGGTAGGCAAGTAAATAGTGACTGAACATCAAAACTGACCATAGTTTCATTGTTAGCGAGATGTAGGTCTTTTATCTCACTCACAAAATGGTATGAATCCTTTGTGTGTGCTCTGGTATGTCCTCTTAGTGGTGATAGTAATTTTTGCTAAGTATTGTGCCAGCTTATAAGTTGGTGAATCGATCTGGCTCACTATGGGACGTAGTGGAGCGTTTGGTTTGTGTATCTTCGGTAACCCATACAACCTCAAACCGAAACGCATAACGCACACTATGGAAAAATATCCCAAAACTGAAAATGGCCCACTAACCGATGATCTTCGTTGATATTCATCGCTTCTCGTTCTTGCAACAATAGTTTAAATAAGTACAGAAAGAGATGAAGCGAATATTGATATCGTTGCGATGTTTTGGGTAGTTATCACACAACAGTGCACATTGCGAAATATAATATATGGCTAAAGCAAGGTCGAATTTTAAATAGTTAAAATTGCCTAAATTTTAAGTTTGTGTAGTTATGAGAGTTATCAAATTTCAAATGATCTTTAGCTCATTAGGTACAAGGCTTAGATTTGTAAAACGTAAAACGCAAACACCGGAACGATATGCCAACACTGCCCACGAACTAAACCGAAGCGATGTCATTCACTGATATTCATTGTTTCTTGTTCTTGTGACGGTATCATAAATTCGTATAGAAAGAGAGGATTTCTGTTTTGGTAATTTTAGTTACACACGGTACGCAATGCACGTCTGGATATAATTACCTAAAGCAAAAAGGTCGAATTTCAAATGGTTAAAATTGCCTAATTTTTAAGTTTGTGTAGTTGTGAGAGTTGTCAAATTTAAATGATTTTTAGGACAATAGACACAAGACTTGCATTTGTATGATTATATTATATTTGGTTTAGGCAACTTTATGTTTATGTTTTTTATATTTTGGATGGAAAGCTTAGAATTTGCTTTTTTCTAGAACGCAACAATTACGCACTTGGTCTTGGTGGCTCGTGCTCGTGCCATTCGCTAAGTTTTCGTACCTAATAACATCCATTAAGTTATTAATTTTTGATGTTGCGTTTGCGCATTTATTTGCAATATTTGTGTGTATTTTGTGCATTAGGTAGTTGTAATTCAGACAATTATGTGTAAAGTGTAAATATAATATAGCATAGTACAGTTTAAGTTGATTTAGACTTTTACTCATATTTGAATGTAGAGTTTCGAAACGTCGCGTAAGGCTAGTGAAATATGTTCTCACTTCGATAAAAAAGACAATTACGACCACTTCTTCCACCGGAGCCGAATTAGCGGCTAGTGCAAATCAGGTAAACCTGCGGTTAATAGAGTCGAATTTTGAGTTTGAATTCAGAATTCGAATTTAAAACTTTTTTGCTAGTTCTAAGCCTAGTTAAGCACGAAGGAAAACCGCCAACTTAAATAATTGATTATAAATAAACTAACTAAAATAATTTTCTATAAATGTGTATAAATTATGTTTACATCTTAAGAATACACTTTGATTATAGACTTTGAAATCAGAATGTGATCCTACGTCTCAATTTGAAAAAAAAAGGTAAGAAAATTATAGAAATAAATAAGGATAGGATGAAAGTAATTTTATTCACTACCCGATTATCATCCCGTGGGTGTCGCAAAAGGCGACATAAGGAAACAAATCAGGAGATGGGCAGCAATTTTTTTTAGGTTTATGCCATCTAGCATGTATCCTACATACCACCTTGAGAGTCAATCAATGTTTGTTCGAAATAATATCTTTACATATAAAACACAGTACATGGCGCTATTGCTGAAGTGCGCTCAGCTCAATCTTACTAAAATAAGTACGTGTACCTTGATAACTGTCTTAAATAAAATTAATATAAGATTAGTATTTGAACAAAAGACCGTTGTAATCTTGTAATTGTACTACTATATACTTTATGGTATATAATGCCCTGCGTTTGCTACTTGAATGATCGACCGAATGCCCTGCGTTTGCGACTTGAATGATCGACCGAATGCCCAGTACGTACGCAGTATTTACACCCACCAGTTTTCGTCATACAAAAAGATTGCGAATAATAAACTGTAACAACGACGGTATAATTTATAACTGCATAACATTGAATATACAAAAATTATATATTAACATACATGTTTAAATATTACATCTAAGATAACAATAACATTAGAGCCTCTGACTTCTAATCAAGAATAATCTACGTAATTCATAAAATACATGTTGCACTGGTAGTACAGTTTGCGGTTACGGTTCGGTTGTCGTTTGCACATTCAGTAGCAAACCATTACTGTTGATATCGATATCTGAAAACGGTTTTCAATAACGATATGAAAACTAGATATCGGTTATGTAACCGTTGCAGATAAAAACTGAAAACGCCCATGCTTAGCCGCTAGAACTAGCTGCCGCTATAGTCAACCGAATCTAACAGTACGTTTGCACTGAGAAACATTCAACATGTAATGTTTTGAAACAAATCGTATAAAATAAATCACACAACATGTTTTGTTGATGGTGGCGTTCGCACTCACAAAAACTGTGTAAAATTTTCAACAGATATCAAGATTTGTTTGTAGCTGTGTTCGCATTGATTACAACATAGACATTTTACTTGTTTATCTATAGATTTGTCAACGTTAGCGTTCGCACTGTTGTTTTTTTATATTTCGCGATTTGTTTTAAATCGTGTTTTTCTGTTACCCAATTTAGTTGGTAAACATCACAAAACATTATCAACCCTAGCGGAAACGAATGATAACTTAATACAAAATATAAATGTGGTATCATCATCATCATCATTACAACCCTTCACAAGTCCACTGCCGAACATAGGCCTCCCCCAAGGTATGCCACAAAGCACGGTCCTGAGCCACCTGCATCCATCGACTACGTGCATGTCTTACCAGGTCGTCACTCCATCTCGTGAAGGGTTGCCCTACACTTCGCCTTCCTTTAGTCTGCCACTCGAGAACCTTTTTTCCCCAACGATTTTCGGTTCTTCGAGCTATATGGCCGGCCCATTGCCACTCCAGCTTACTAATCCGTTGAGCTATGTCGGTCACTCTAGTTCTACTGAGGATATCCTCATTTCTATGTTTATCACGCAGAGAAACTCCGAACATAGCCCTCTCCATAGCTCGCTGAGCGACTTTGAGTGTCCTCATACGGCCAGCAGTGAAGGACCACGTCTCGGTTCCGTAGGTCATCACTGGCAACACGAACTAGTGGTACAGCTTAGTTTTCAGGTTTTGAGGTATAACTGACGAGAAGATGCGTCGTAATTTCCCGAACGCTGCCCAGCCGAGTTGAATCCGTCGATTGACCTCTCGTTCGAAGTTGGACTTACCTAGTCAAGATTATTTGTCCCAGGTAAACGTACTCGTCAACAACTTCCAGCTTAGTGCTCCCAACAACTACCGACATAGGTGTGACACGGACATTAAGCATGATATTTGTTTTGTCCATGTTCATCTTATGAGAGGCACTATTGAGTGAAACTATTAAATGTGGTATATATCTCCACAAATTCCATCTTTATCATTAATCAGATTATCTGCAATTCTCTCGTGAGGTGGAAAAATTTTGTCCTTTTTTTGGGATATTTTTTTAGGTTGCCTGTCCCAGAGCTCGATATAAAAGAATAAAAGAACATAATAAAATACAATACAAATTTCTAATTATTTATTCAATTAAAATACATAACTTAAAAAAGAAATGTAGAAAACTGTTTATCAAATAATTTAGTTTGTCACTGCCATCTTCATAATGTGTTTTAAGTGACAAGAAATTTTTCTTCCACATGTTCTACTAATTATATATATATATATATATATATATATATATATATATATATATATATATATATATATATATATGAGAAAGAAATATGAAACCATGTACCACCTTTCTCTCAAAATTTTACAAAGCTTACCATAGTTTAGGCTTATTCCAATAATCTGTGTTTCCTTGGAGATAAACAGGGTTATTTTGTGATAACCGGTCAAATTTGCAGAGAAGGTTCAAGATAACTAGTATAGGCCGTTCAAGACAAATCAATTTTAAAAAATCTCAAACTTTGTATCCTTTTTAGGGTTCCGTGGTCAACTAGGAACCCTTATAGTTTCGTCATGTCTGTCTGTCCGTCCTCGCTTAATCTCTGTGACCGTTAACACTAGAAAGCTGAAATTTGGTACCAATATGTGTATCAATCACGCCGACAAAGTGGTAAAATAAAAATTGGAAAAAAAATGTTTTATTAGGGTAGCTCCCCTATATGTAAAGTGGGAAGTGATTTTTTTTAATTTCAGCCCTAACGTGTGATATATTGTTGGAAAGGTATTTAAAAATGAATAGGAGTTTACTAAAATCATTTTTTGATAATGTCAATAATTTCGGAAATAATCGCTCCATAAGTAATAAACAATGTGTCCCCCCCCCCTCTAACTTTTGAACCATAAGTTTAGAAAATATGAAAAAAATCTGAAAAGTAGAACTTTATAAGGACTTTCTAGGAAAATCATTTTGAACTTGGATGGAAACAACAGTACCCACTACCGGGAGCAGTTGCAGGAGCGCTGCTGGAGCGCGAACATAATGGATACCCACCTTTAAATTCATAAGTGGGAACATTTATTGTGACGGACGGGAAACTACGGAACCCTACACTGAGCGTGGCCCAACACGCTCTTGGCCGGTTTTTTATCTCTTAAATTCAAAATGCGCAGTAATGCATTGTAAGTGATTTTACTGCACACGCAAACATTCGTAAGAGTAATAATAAGCTTGTCGCCATCCCGGTGGGTCACTTAGGCATGTCAAAGTACTTACACAGGCACAGCCTAGTAGCCAGAATTCTATACCAGGAGCTCGCTCTGAAATACGGTCTTGTGGATCGGAAACTGCCTTATTATAAGTACTTACCGAAAGCCGTGCTCGAAAATGACCGCGCCAGGCTCTACTGGGATCGGGCCATCATCATAGACCGGACTATTCTTGCGAATAAACCTGATATTATGCTGATGGACCGGGCACAGTCAAGGATATTTTTGGTCGACATTACCATTCCATATGACGAGAACCTAGTGAAAGGCTCACGAGGTGACCGACATGTGGGGTGGTCTGCCGACCGAAATTTTTCCCGTAGTCGTCTCTGCGAATGGGCTAAACCCAGTTAGCCTCTCGGGTCATCTGAGGCGACTGGGACTCCGTGACGGACCGCTTCGAGCTCAAATGCAGAAGGCGGTGCTCCTCGATACCGCCCGCCGGTTTCTTTCCCTTTCCCCCTAACCCTCGGCGGTTTGGTCTCCCCTGCTGAGGGCTTCCATCTGGTAGGGCTTTTATTTATTTATGTATTATTGTATTTATTTTATTTCATTGATATTTATGTATATTTATCTTTTCATTTTCATTTATAATTATATATTTATAGAACCCAACCAGATGAGAAAACTATATGGATACCCCACATAATAATAATATTTATTGAATCCAAATATACTCTACATAAAAACATATACTTACAAAATTACATTGATAAGACGTAAATCGAACTCAGTAGTATATTAAGGTATCTTTAGCAACCGTGGCAGGTCACAGTCCTGTGTTACATCTGCTAAGCCCTCGCCATTAAATACATACGAAATAGAAAAACATTAAAACAATTATACCGCAAACAAGAAATAAATAAAAGTGGGAAGAAGTAAAATAATTAGCTATGTTCTATGTTCTAATCCGACAAATGGCTCAATACTATTATAGCTAAATGTTTAGTTGTATGGTACAAGAGTAAGGCAAGAGAGATATTCTATAAATGTGTCACACACTTGTATTAATATTCAAATGTTAAAGTAAACGTTTACAAGAACTTATTCTGTATTTCACATAGAAATAATTGAAACTTAGTGAGTAGTGACTCAGTTAATATTTCATTTTCATTTTCTATTTTTTATTGGAGTTCATTTAATATTGGAGATTTGTTAATCATAAACCAATATTACAAGTTTAGAAGTGTAAAATTAATACGTAGATGCCATTGTGTAGTAGGTATATGAGTGTGAGTGTGTGTGTGTGTGTGAAAGGAGTGAGTGTGTGTTATTATTTTGCTTAACAGTTTGCATTTTTAACTATCTATATTTAATAATTTTTCAGTTTCCTCGTAAGATAAAGATATTAAAAATTAGTTAGAGCTTGCTTATATTTGAAACATGTGAGTCGATCGGTAGGCAAAAACGTTGTTGCCCATAAATCGAATTCAATTTGGGATAGTTGAAAATAAAAGAAGCTTTATTTACTGATATTTTAAAAAACTGACTATTTGTATTTAAGCTTAAGTTTCGAATTTGATTACTCTGAAAATATATAATATAATATGTATATAATGGCAACAATATTTATCATTTTATTAGTCTGGACCCAAAGGGTGTTAAAAAGATTGTTATACTAAGTCTACAATGTTGGGTCTTGCAGGCTTAGTATTACAGTCCAGACGGAATGTAACAGCCATGCATCCGACATCGCCTAGTATATGTATACTGGCCGCCTAATAGCAGGTGATTCTAAGGTACAGAATAACATTTCTCAAACTTGCATAATACTAAAACACTACCGAAGGGAGGAGACAAAATTTCTTTAGCAAAATTAGTTCTGTCTATTAAGTCATTAGATGAGTTAAAACAAGAAAATAAAAATCAATACTGATTACAACATTTCAATTACCTATGTAAAAAAGGACAAAATAATACAGATGATTTACAATTATGAATGTATTGATAATATCATGCACAATTAAAAACCCTAGCATGTCTACAATACCTAAAATAGCAATATTTGAATCAAAAACAAGTTAAATAATAAATAAGCTCATGTACACAACAGCAGAGTAAAACCAGCAAATAATAATTTCATTTTGATAATAATTGGTTGTCTATTTATTTCCCTGATTTAAAATAACCTTATAATATTGTCTCTATATTATATGCTTGCAGTTACGACGTAAACAGAACAAATTTTATTCAAAACTGCAAAACTTAATAGAGAATACTTGATTACAAAACACAATAAGTAATTAATGTTTATACTCTTGTTCCTAGTATTTACAGAATATACATTACTATTTTTAATAAAAACTATTGTTGCTTTTGTGTACATTAAATTAACAAAAACAAAAAACAAAAATTAATAAAAAAACATACATTAAATTTTCGTAAAATTACTAAAACGCTATAGTTAATATATGTACTTCTAAAAAACTTTCTTGAAAAGACTCCTTCGGACTTAGGTTGTAAAGTGCTCTCATGGGTCTCTTCTGCAAAACAAAGTTATTTCAATGTGAAATGCATTAACCCCATTGCAAGATCCCTTATGTAATAAATATGGCATATCAAAGTGTCACTATCTCTTTGTTATGGAATGCAAAATATAGTCGTTGCACATTTGCACCCAAGATAGAGAGAACTTGTAAATTTACTCCGTCCATGTCACAAACTGTTGCAGATATATTCATCCTAGCCTGAGAGCCTGGAAGTTATGCCAGCTATGACTGATTCCAGACCTGAAATCAAAAATTAAATATGTTTTACAACCGTTGAGCTTTTATAATCAACTTTAATTTCAACTGTTGAAATAAAATGAAACATCATACAAAGTACTAATAATTACCTCTTTTATAAGTACAGTAAGTTGATTTGCAGTTAAAAATGCATTTGAAAAATAGTGGGCAATGGGCTGTTTCAGTCTTCCTAATACTAACAATCATAAATACTAATGCATATGATACAATGACTGAAGATGTTCCTTGTGTACTATGATCCTAATACACTTCAATCAAATCTTCTTTTGGATAATACATCACATTTTTTTAAAGACATTTCATCAAATAACAATATAAATTGATAGTCTGATGGTTTTATAGTATTTAAAAAATCTGCCAGGCCTTAAAAACTGGTTGATTGATTCCAACAGCAAAGAGTACTCAGTTAACCCTTTAATAGAGCCTGACTAGTCTGCAACAGGTGGGTGACCTTTTATAAAGCCACAAGGCTATGATTTTCATGTGTCATGTAGCTTTTTCTTTCAATTTCTTGTTTGAACTTGTAATTAAAGCGCAAATATTGATGTTGTTTTCTTGGATAATTTAGTTACTGTATTTTCATTATTTAAACACTTAATACAATTTTGGCGTTTAAGGTTGTGATTATGCAATTGGTAGAATTTTCTCTTGTATCACTTTCTTCGTCATGCAGCACAGTTTTTAGTCTCTATTCCGTATTCCACTGCGAATCACTGTCAAACACATTGCACGCGCGTCCAGAACCTCGATTTCTTTCTTTTTTGTTGTAAATGTACAGTACACTCATCACTTGAATCCATTATTCACCTCTTCATCACTTGAACCCATTATTGTTGAAAATCTCTAGTATATATACAGTAATCTATGTTGAAAATTCTCTGACTCGATTAAAAAGTGTCTACAAATACACAACGTCAAACTTATCTTTCAACATAACAATATTTCTACAAATTTGTTTTCAAACATTTTGTTTCTGCAGATATATAGATATAATATAGTTATAATATGTAATGTACAATAAACTGTCAAACATAATTCACTAAAAAATGTTCCTTGACTATGCGAACGCTTTTTGATACATTGACAGAAAACAGTGTTTAAAACATGTTTTTTTGTGAAAATCGCGTCAGTGCAAACGCACGGTAAGAAATACCTTTTGACATTTCGCATTAATCATTCCGCAATAACTTTGCATATTACGCATACGCTCACACGATTTAAAATAAACTTTTACGTAAATCCGAAGAATTATGAAGTTATCGATATTTCATTACGAAGTGTATAGTTTTTTATCACTAATTTTAATTTGAATTTTTCATATACGACAAAATGTTAAAAAATAACCAGTATTAACTTTTTTAACTCGACGTCGTTTCAATGACATGTCGCTATGTATATTGCCGTAGTGTTGGGACGATTAAAATTCATTGTTATGCGAATAATCGGCAAAATAATTAAATAATCGGTAAAAATTTTCCAATAATCGAATTAATTTCTTTAATGTATTATTTGTTTAATTTAAATTTTATTATAATGATTTCTTTTATTTACGCGAACACTACACATGATTAAAACTACTTTTACGGATTTTATCGCGTTTATTTTTACTTTTTATTTTTAATTCCCGACGTTTCGACCATAAACAATAATTAAAAAAGCTGAAGTCATCTCAGTCCCCCGTGACCATGGGTGCTGGAAAGCGCCCGAAACGTCGGGAATTAAAAATAAAAAGTAAAAATAAACGCGATAAAATCCGTAAAAGTAGTTTTAATCATGTTAAATTTTATTTTCAAAATTACTTAAATTACATGAATCACGAATAAAACAAGTTTATTTTTTCACTTTGTCAAAGTAAATTCTTGTAGGCAAAGAACTCGTATACAAGTCCGTGCTAAAATAACCACTACATAATTTCAATATCCCGCCATTTCGGTACCAGTTACTCGACTCCACAGAATCAGTAATTCATTTTTGAGGCGATGTATACGCTTTTATAACAAAATGCCAGAAAATATACAAAATTTGGCGTAAGTACACATAGTTCAAAAATTTTATTAAACCAAGTTTGTATAAAAAGAGTTATTTTAATATTAAGGAATTTATAGATCATTATAAGCCCTGGGAAGGATGATCACTACCAAGCTATTTCTAATTGCTTGTGTTGTTAATTGTAACACGCATGTTTGTAAGCTCTTATTTTTTTTTAAACTAGTCTCGTTGGGTTTCTTGCTGGTTCTTCCCAGGACAGAGGTATTTTTTGCGACCAGTGGTAAATGAAAAAAGTGACTTTCAATAAGTATTGTTACGATTTTGTTACTCGGCTTTAACATTTTGGACTGTTTCTTCTATAATAACTTTTTGTACGTGGTAGAGCCACGCTACATCTATATTATAGTTGTAGCACGATTGGGTCGGCTCAACCAGGGCGGGACCACACTCTCACAGAATACCAGCGTAAAATAGCAGCGTAATGCTGATGTGTTTCATATGGTGAGTTTAGAGAACCGGAGACCCTTTTTACTGGAATCGAGGCATTCCATCTTAGTTGTCAGGGGTGACAACGCATTTGCATTTTGGTTCTTAATTGAGGATAAATGTGTATGTCTATGGGACATAGCATCCACTTACCATCAGGTGGACTGTGTGCTCGTTCGTCACCCAATGCTATAAAAAATATTCGTTGAAGCATGTGCCCAAAGGATGATTGGGCAAAAGTGGTAGAAAAAAAAACAAAAAAACTGATTTTGGATAACTTTGAAAGAGACATTAATTTTGACTGCATTATTGAAAATCCAATAATAATAATAAATATAAATAAGTAACAAGTTGTACCGAAAGTGATTGAATAAATTTATTTTTAATCTAGTTTCAATCTTAAATTTTTATAACTGTGCCTCTAGAAATAAGCATTAACAACAAATACGAAAAAACTGATAAATCTTGTGTTTTAAATTATCCGTTTTTAATTTATTCTGGTATTATTCAAACCAAACTGTAAATGATTACCAACTCTAAATAATCGATATCGATTTTTTCAGAAGAATCGAATATTTTACGTTCCCATTTTTTTGTTGGCATGCTTGGTGCAATAAGTCTGACAACTGTCAAAAGGTATTTATTTGATTTGGTTGACTATAGATATTAATACTTAATAGCACCAAAGCGGCATAGCGCAATAGCGTCATGGCGACTACTTACATAGCACGCGCTATGTGTTATGGAGAGATAGCGCGCTATAATATGGCACTATGCGCTATATTAACTACTATTAGAATCGTAGACAGAGAAACCTATAGACTAATGATCTGCGTGGCCTCGAGTGAGAAAGAACGATAACGAATTTTTGGGTTATAGAATAATCTTTATGACTTTTAAACACATTTAGATAAAAATTTTAATTGTTCTAGGAACTGAACTGAACAAGATTCACCAATCTTTAGCTTACAAAACACTTTTTTTCTCACTTAAACCAACTTGTAAACTCCTTAAATCGCTACGCTGTTAAAGTTGTTTTGCAAACTCTACAGTTTGCTAAACAACTTTAACAGCGTAGCGTAAAAAAAACCGGCACGGAGAAAGGGACAAACAATCACACTGCTCTATCCCATTTCTATGCAAGACGTATGCATAAATCTATCTTTTTCGTGTGGTAATGCGAAAGAAGGCGTCAATTTTTACAGCTTTCTCTGTCTACGATTAGAATATATACTAGAGACAAGGGTTGCCGTTCTACAAATTTTAAACTCCCTAGACTAACAGAAAAAGTCCGCTAGAAACAGTATTTTTCTTTTTCTTAAAATCCGCTAGATGTCCCTAGGTACATTTTCGTGCTACCATTAGGCTGACTGAAAAATCTTGCCAAATCGTATACAGTTAATACTTAAACAATAAAAACAACAACCAAAACAAAAATTACCCATGTACAAAATAAAAAAGAATTATGAAAAATAAATCTTTAATCTTTAAACCAAACCAATCAAACATTAATCATCTTATTAAAAATAAAACAATTAGCTGAGTACGTTCCTGTACCTAAATTTCAAAATCAATAGCGAAATATGGATCCAGATCTTCAAAAAGAACTTCAGCGGAAGTTGAAGCTTCGCCAATGTCTCCAGATCCCATCTTTGGTTTGCCTTTACCGACTTGGTTGACAACATCTTCAGGAATATCATACGTTGCGCAATTCTTGTTTTTAATCCTTTACTGATTTCTAATCAGAAGAAGGCAAATTGAACTGTGTTCAGCAATGTATAAAACTAATGTGCATTCAGCTCTTGAACAACCTTTGCATATTTTCGTTGCGATGGAAGAAAATGTCAGTTGTTAATTTTGAGAAAGCAATTCGCATTGTTTTTTTATGTTTCTTCGTTACCAATTCACCATGTCATCATCATGTTACCAGTCACCTGGTACGGGTTTCAGCCAATGTTTAAATTCTTCATTATTCTCCCACTCACTTCCCTAACTCTGGGTGTAGTGCTGTTTTTACAACGGAGCTTCCATGCTACCTGATCTTGAAAAGTAATATTTTTCACGCGGAATGTTCACACACAACAGCCACAAAATATGAACTCTAAAGAAACGAGCCTGCTGAATGAAACATTGGTAACGTGAGCAGTATTTTTATCTCACTCATTAGTGGTAAGTAATAATTGAAACAGACGATAAGTGAACGAACGACGGGATTCCCGTGAAATTATAATACATGAGCAGCGTTACCAGCGGTAGATTACAAAATTGAACATAAGATAAAAGTAAATAATTTATTTGAAATGAATAACTTTATTAAAAAGTCGCCATCTCAAAAGTCCAAACGTCGCTAGAAGTCGCTAAATAATTATTTCTCGCTAAAACGATTTTATTATCCGCTAAACATTGTTAAAATCCGCTAGATCTAACAAGAAAGTCGCTAAAACGGCAACACCAGGGGGGGGGGGGGGGGTACACTTCCATACTTTATGTTGGGGTTCAATAATTTGCAAAGACACTAGTGCCATCTGGTACCATATCCGCATAAACTTTCGAACATTACGTTCTAAAAGGTGCGCTAGATGGCGACTACACCAATTCTAGTTATTCTCGAACTGGCAAGTAGCAACTTTACACGACATAATGGCTACCGGCGAGCCGGCGACTGAGCAAGTTGTTTTATTATAGTTTATAAGTGATTTTCGGTTGTTGCTACAATAAGTTTGGTTGAGTTGGGAGCCCTCTGTTTCTTGTTGTCTGCTTATATTTTCATGCTGGAACCACATTGTATGTTTGTGTAGTGTTGTGCGAAATGGACGCTTTCATTTATCATTCCTGTAACCCGATGGTTTCATTTGGTTTGGTTGTATTTTGCGGAATAGACGCTTTTACATCGTGTATGTTAAATATATGTAACAAAAATAAATGTTAATAATACTGAAATCTATAATACGTCTTTAATTGAACCTTAATCCCTTAAATTATAAATATAACCGCCTATAGAATAGATAGCTGTATACACATAGCTACACACAGCTATCTATAGTCAACAGATAGTAGTAGAGATGATGAGATTAGTTCAAGGGATATATACCAGACGGCGACACTATTCATATTGGGTGACAAAAATCCTAGGAGATGCACTGACTTATGAAGCATATGGACCGGGCATACCTAATTAATTAGCGTGACTACCTACAAAAATCTGGCGCATAAAATGGGCGCCTTTTATGGGGTTGTAATTCAGCAATATGCGCAGCTGATATCGATATTTTAACAAATATGAATATTTTCTCATTTTATATAATCGGATTTGTTTCTTAATTTACTTTATTCCGTAAGTATTGACATAGATACAGGGCTGAATTTTCAATCGTCAATTAACTTATCTGAGAATTAAATGTGACTGACAGATTTATGGCATGTGTGTAGATAGAAATTAAATTCTTCTTTTAGGTATAAAGAATTACTGGGAAGGATATCCTTGATTCCATATTATAGTATTTATAATATGAAATAATAAAGATTAGTTAAGTAAAAATGAAATAAACTATTTTAAAAATCAATACTTATATATTATTAACTGTTATTATTAACTGTCCTACACATAATTCATCAAAAATAGTAAGTTTTACAAGCAAGTTATATATCATATTTTATTTAAATATTCAGATTTTAAATGAAAATTATTATTTTTTTCGCAAAATTCGAAAATCTGGCATGATCATGAAATGATTAATTAAAAAATGCATCCCTACCATTATTCTTGAAATAAGTTGTGACACGCCTATTTGCTTTGATATATGCTGAAAAAGTTACAATATTATAATCACAATATCAAAATCAAATCAATTTCATGTGGTGATTAGGGTCATCTAGTAACATAGTAATATACATAGAAGAAAAAGACCTACTATAAGTGAAGATGAGGGCACTGCACTACAGAACAAAAAAACTTTTAGCACGCAACAGTTTGACAGCAGATCTACCACAAAACTTGGCGCTTAGAATGGCGATACAGTCTCGCATGGATGAGCTAATGACGTGACACGAAAGTGTTGTCAAAATAAGCAATTGGCAAACTGTAGTTGTCTCCTTTTTCTAATGAAGCTACTGCTTTGTTAAAAAGAAACAAAACTGTTTTTGACAAGTGTGTGTCGTTATTATATATATTTGGATAACTATTATTACTATAGTAGAATATGCCGTCTCCATAGGCATTATATCCCTATGAGGAGATGGCTCTCTATTTCTGTATATATTACTGCACTCTATGGGCAACACTGACTAGAGTGTAGTTAGTTTTCTACATATGCTTTCTACTTATTTATATAACTACGATACTGGCGCGGATCGATGACCACAGATCTCCGATAGGAGTAATAGTGTCCTGTGCCACAGATTAAACGATGACAAATGACGTTCCGTTGTACATATGTAATTGAACAAAACGTTTAGATTACTATGACCTACATAATTATTTTTATGACAAGAATCCAGTACATAATAAATCAGCATAGTAGTTGATTTTATGTCTACATACTAAGTGAATTGAATTACTATAATTATTTACGTTTTTATGAATAACAACTGTTCATAAAAACGTAAATAATTATAGTCTTTGAATACCAAGTCCTTTCACCTTTGAGTATTCAACCAACTGGAGAGGCCATGCGCGTTAATTCCTAAACAAAAATTCTGTCAACATCAGGGGGGCGCAAGAAAACAACACAACTGTATACTTAACTACAAATGCAAAATTAAATCGCGTCACTATAATCGCACACTACAGCATTTGTGTTTGTGTTCATCGAGTTTACGCATACCATCAAATTGTACACGTGTCGATACACTGATGTCGCTGTCTAAATGCGTAAGCAACGTAAGGCGTGGACTATGTCGATGTTTTTTATCGATAAACAAATCACCATAGTCCGCATAAGTTTTTATTCGATTATAAGTAATACATAGATAAATAATACCAAGGTGTTATTTGAAATTCTTTTCTTTAGAGTATTTAGAAATGTTCTTCGGAAAAAACTTAGAAATTATTGAAAATAAGTTTATTATTTTGCTACAGGTTTATTTTACATTATGCAAAGTTTGCGAAAGCTGGTGTCACTTATGTACTTTCGTGAACCACGCTTCGATGTGACAACAAAAACGGTTGTATTTGCTTGTCCCAATCTCGTTGCCGATTGTCTGCAACTTTTGCTAGGTACCTCTCCAATGTCTGATTAAATCGTTCTACCATTCCATCAGATGCGGGTGATAAGAAGTCGTTCTTGTCTTATGAGTACCCATAACTCGGCAAGTTTCCTGGAATATTTGAGACTCAAAATTCCTTCCTTGATCGCTGTGAATCTCTAAAGGTACTCCAAAACGACAGAAGACTTCATGAACTACTTTATATGCAACTGTTGAAGCTTCTTGATTTGGAATGGCGAAGACTTCTGGCCACTTAGTGAAGTAATCCATCACAACCATGAAATACTTGTTACCGCTTTCACTCTCCGGAAACGGCCCCACCACGTTAATGGCTGTTCTCTCCCATGGTGCACCAACATTCTACAACTTCAATGCACCTCTACTACGAGTCTGAGGCCCTTTACAGCCGCACAACCTGTACATTTGCGACACCAGTACTCGACATCGTTTCGACAGTGGACCCAGTAAAACCATTCTCGGATCTTCAGTAGAGTTCGTTTAACTCCCAGATGGCCTCCTGAATAATCATTATGGTACAGCTGTAGAACATCCGGCACTTTAGCTTTAGGGACAACCATTTGCAAATGACAGCTGTCTCCCCGAACACTTTCCCATTTACGGCATAGAACTCCATCCTGAAGCAACAAGCTGTCCCACTGGGCCCAATAACTTTTAGTGGTCGAACTCATCGCAGAATCGGCTTGATGTCCGGATCTTCCTGCTGTGCACGTTGTAAGCTGTCCTTCCAGTCGTTTCCCTGCTGCTGCTGGGCGGGGCTGGTAGCCGCACCACCATCCTGATATCGTTCACCTTACCTTTCTACGGTTTGCTTAGGGCAGCTGGATCGAAGATGGCCCCTTTCCCCACAGCCATAGCACCTAGGGCTGAATCCTTTATTGCGGTCACGTACCATAGCTGCTGCAATCTCCCTGACGCGATGGGAGCGAAGATCCTGCCGCACGGCTTCCACCTCCAGTGCATAGGCCAAGGCGTCCTTAAGCGTCTCGTGGTGCCCCAGCCTCACAGCAGCTCTGACTTCAAGGTCGCGGATGCCGTCGATGAATGTCTGAACCAGGTTCCCTTCAAAGCGCAGGTACAGACTGGTATGCTTTTCGAACCATCTTCTCCGCCTCAAGGGCCCACTGCTGTAGGTTTTCGTCGCTGCGTTGCACGCGATCTTTAAGCTGCGCGCGAAAGACGTGTTCCAGGTGAGCGTCACCATATCTCGCCTCCAATGCCTCAAGGAGCTGCTCGTAGGTCACTTTCTTACCGAAAGCTTCCAACACGGTTAAGGCTTGGTCGCGCAGGCCTAAGGTGAGTGCAGTCATGGTTTGGCTTTTTTTCCAGCCGTTTGCCTCCATGACGGCCTCGAACTGGATTTTGTAGGCCGACCAGGAAGAATTCCCGTCGAACGGCGGCACTATGAATCCACGTAGCGAAGGTGCTGTAGCTGCTACGGGAGCTGTAGTTCCATCCCCAAGTTTGAGGTCGTTCAGCGTTTTGTTCACGTCAGCCATCACGTTGTCAACCCGATTGTTCACTTGGTCGATTTGGGTTTCATGTTCTTCGATTCGGGTTTCAGCTTCCGACAGGCGGTTGTCATGTTGAGCAACCCTATCCTTCACTTCCCTTATCTCTTTCCCAAAGGTAGCGTGAAGGTCCTTCATGAGGAGCATATGTTCCTCCTGTCGGCGGGCCTGTTCCTCTTGTCCGCACTGCAGCTGCTCTTTCAACTGAATGACCTGTTCCGCCTGCTGGCGAGCCTGTTCCTCCTGTCGGCGAGCCTGTTCCTCCTGCTGCTCTTTCAACCAATGGGCCTGTTCCTGCAGCATCACTATCAGAGCACCTAAGTCAAGTGCTGCAGATGTAGGAGCTACTGACGGGCCTGCAGCCGGTGGCTGGTCCTCCGACGTCTGCGGCGTTGCACCACCAAATCTTCGTTGGTCCGTCTCCTGCTGGCGTTGACTTCGGGTACGGACACCCTCCGTTTCCTCCTTTGGTAAAATCGGCATGATTTGATCCCACTTCTGACACCAATTGTTACGAGCTTGAGGTTCGTGACAATAAAAATTGCCGATAGAATTACCAAAATTAACACTTTAATTCACTTTACACTAACTAAACTTAAAACACTAACAATTAATCACACTGATTCACTTTATTCCGCTCCGAAGCTTCGCTTGTCTCGCCAAATTCAATACTTCCCTGATCGCACCTTGCAGCGCCTATAAATACACATTAGTACCGAATCTTCCAGAACATTCAAGTAAATACGCGCACCAATCGAAAAAGCGCCGAAAGTTCGAGAGTCAGCTTCCAGAAGCTTAGTTCTTCGTTTCGACAACAGATGGAGCTGTCGGTTGAAAGATTAGTGATGTCATTTTCTGGAAAGCCCTCCTCTCGCTCCGTTACCTGACACTAGATGGCGCTAGTGCCAGATGTCAACTTAGCCGCGCAACAATATATATGTATGTATATATATATATATATATATGTATATATATATATATATATATATATATATATATATATATATATATATATATATATATATATATATATATAGAACTTGTGTAGTAAGTTATATTTATTTAAAAATAGATTATTTTTCACTTTATGAACTATGATGGCCACACTCGGTATTGGACGATAATATTCACAAAAATTACTTTAATATTATGTTAAAAATACTCACAGATGAAAAATCACATTGTCTTTTCGTATACTTGACGTTTTTGGTTGTTTTTTTCATGTAAACACACTGCAATTCGGCATTTTGTCGGAGCTCGATTTACTGGCACGATCACTTCGAAATGACGCACGACGCGGAGCAACTAGTTTTGTATAACGAGTATGAGTTGGACTCTCGTACCTTTAACAGAGGGGTATGCCCTGCGATGCCGTCTCCTTTGGTTTAATATTCAAAGCCTTTCACACACGAAATGAATCGTCATTAGGTGCGTTCTGAAACTATTATTTCCATTGACTTATATTACTAGCGTAAGGACCGGGCCGACTATACAACTAAAACGGACCAGTACGCTGGCCCTAAAATTACAGTTTAGGGCCAACGCGAATCGGTGGACAGTGGTGCGCGCGCAGGACAGATTTGCCTTTCATAAATATGTCTAGTTGCATGGTAAAATAATGCAAAAAATTACGATACAAGGATTTTAAAAAAAACATGCGATATCGTATCATCGGTAAATAATCTTTTATCAATTTTGTTACAATTAAATTATTATATAAACGAATTTTTAAAGTTTTATTTTACAGTTAGTTTATTTATGTTACTAATTTTAAGCCAGGGTTGGATTCAAACCCTTAAAAAATATTGTACATGGAAAATAAAATTATACTATTTTAAAAATTTATATCATGTTTGACGTTTTATGTGCCGGGATTTTAGCGTCACGCATCTAGTTTATCTATACGCTTCGTTTTTGACGGTTTATTTTTATTTCTGTTTAAGTTTTGTATAAAGAACTTAGTGTAAGTTAAATTTTGGATATTGATACCTAATATATTTTATATTCAATAAGGGTAAAACGAAAAGAGTACAAAAGAAACCGTGTTTGCTTAATTGAATCTGAAAATCTGAATCATAAAATATTTTGAAATACTGTTTTTAAACCGATTGCTTCTGGAGCATACAGTTTTTATCGTGGTAGCCCCTAATTATAGTTGTATCAATGATGCAATATAAATGCATCGATCGAGCATCCGTTGACCAAAAATAGATCTAATTCTAATTTTATTGAAAAAAAACGCGGTACTCGTGTACAATACAGAAATTCTCAATATCATAAGGTTAACATTAAATTGTAAAAGGACCCAATAATAATACAAATCGACCTTTAGGTTCAATCATAGTATTTTCGCTTAGTATGATTACGATACTATTTTCTACAACTATGAAATAATAGTACAATTAGGATACTATACTACGAAATCCGACCCTGGTTACGTCGTGTTTTGATATGGACGTTTGTATTATGACAGATGCGCTACTTTTTCTCGAATGAAAAAGTTATGAGTAAAATATTTAGATGGGCCTATCCTCCTTTTTGAAATCATTGATAATTTCAAATAATTTTGAACTAACTTTTTTTTTGTAGCCACTTAGAGAGGTATGTCTTGTAACACACAAGACCTTAAACAATAAGGGTATTTTACATAAATATTTCATATTGGGACGCTATCATTTCGTTGTCTGGTACGATTTGGCCATCCTCCTTTGATTCCGATTTTATATATATATATATATATATATATATATATATATATATATATATATATATATATATATATATATATATATATATATATATATATATATATATATATATATATATATATATATATATATATAAGAATTGCTCATTTAAAGGTATTATATTATATAGATAAAGACTTTGTATTTGTAAGTTGTATGTCGTAAATAAAAATCATAGCATCTTACGTATGAAGAGGGAGGGGGGTGGGTCGAGAAATCTTATGTATTCGTTTATAGGGGTATGGAGGTAAAATCATTATAACTTAATTAATGAATGACCCTTAAGTATATTATGTATAATATTCATATTATATAAGTCATTAATGAAAGAGTAAGCGAATTTATCACGTGTTTCCTCGTTTCATTTATAAGAAGAAATATCTTAAGAGGCGATGGAGGGAACCTAAACCTTCTTGATAACAACTTAAACAAAATACTGAGGTCAATAATTCGCCTACTAAGCGTTGTAACCATGGCAAAGATGAGCCATGAAAAAAAAAATTGTTTATAATAGTACTTATGGCTTGATTTTGAAATAAAATTGTGTCTTAACAAATATTGCGTATACGGTGACCCCTGCGGTACAGATGTACATTATATTGTTTTTTTTATTTTTTGATAAAAACGTTACCCCTACACTAGGATTTTCTCCTGTATCGTGGGGGCAGTTTATAAACATAAATTGCACAAGGACAAACATCCTGACCCGGAACAATTATTTGCAGGACATACAAATACTTGTTCCGTGCGGGATCCGAGCCCGCGACCCCCAGCGCAACCACTCATTGCTAAGCCACTGCGCCACGGAGTCGTCGACAACATTATATATTTCTGTTCTTCCTGACTAGCGCAAGTTATGCGAGTTATTTAACTCTACAATACCTAATCATTAAACACAGACAGTTAAGGTCTTAGCCTATTAGTGTGATTGTTCACAGTTCACACTATAAGAAACCTGTTAAAATTATTTTATATTGCCACAATCGTGTCTTTTTACACTTGTACCATATTTTTATTACATATGTAAAATATATAGAATCGATTTTAATGAAAACCGCAATTTCATTATGCAAGCGTGGAACGAAATTGGCTTGAAGTCGAAGCGATGTCATTATTTTGTCTTAAATACGCGAAATAACTTACGTATAAACTATGATTTTATGAAGATATGAATTTGAACACATACAACAATCAAAGATTATTGTGGTGACTACACAAGTACACTTTCATGTTTCAAGTACTCTAGAACACAGCACATAAATAACTTGACTTGATTGTGGTCAGATGACCTATTACATGGCTTCATCTATGCAGCGACGTACAGTATGGCGGCAGGTGCGTCTTTTGTTCAAGGCATGATTGCATGATGGCAGGGCTTGAATCTCTTTATTTTCAGCTAAGCGGCCATCTTTCCTAACCCTCACTGAGCTCACGCATCGTCAACACAAAATGTCTGCGAATGTAAACTATTAGAGAAAACGACGAAACAAATGTTTTGATGTTGATATAAATTTCAAGTTATTTTGATCGCTTAGGTGCCTTATGAACTTGAGTGACTGTCGCCATCGGCTGTTCGCTGGATTGAGCTGAGCTGAGCAATGTGATGCATCAGCATATTGTGAAGAAAAAATCTATAAAGACGAAGATCCCGAATAAAATGAAAACGTGGCTTAAAGGCCAAGCATCCCTATTCAAAAATTTTAATTAATAAAAAAATAAATTTATAAGTTGTTAGTGTGGGTAGATGGTAAGGGTAAATGATTTCTTTTTTCTAGAAGATAACTAACTATCTTATGTTAACGGTCGTGCAGCGCGTGTAAATAAAAATAAGTGTAATAAAACGGTTAAAACAAGTGTTATATAGACATGGATAAAGAAAATATATCAGCCTTACCTAAAAAATTATTACTCAAGAAAATTCAAGAAGTTGCAGTAAGCGAGAATAATACTAGAATTCCACTAAAAACCATTAATAGCTTATCAGATTTGCCAGCTGGATCTAGCACAGAACACGGGAAAGCAGTATCAAATAAGACTAGAAGTACATATGAAATTGAATCAAAATACGTTACTTTTACACAAAGAAACGATGACTTGGACTGGGACTATAAGGTTATTGAAGATGAAATAAACAATAAAGACTGTAGTATAATTTCTATAAGTGACGACGAAGGAAGTTTCATTGAGAGTGAAAAGAAGCAATACCATGATTTTAATGAAAATAAACAGAAAAATGGTGTTGGTGAAGCTAGTAGGGCGGCTACTCCATTACATAAATCAGCTCTTGAACCGAATAGGGCGAGGAATATAAAAAAAAGTTTGAATACACCGCACAGTAAAGAGTTACAAGGTCTTTCACCAGAGAAAAGAGGGGAAGAAAAATGCAAACGACGTTTAAAATTCAACAAGCATTTAAAAGATAGATTACAGTTGCCGGATATTCGTAAGTACCTACATGTCATATTATTCATATGCGGGCTGCGCTAACTGCGAGGGCAATCAAGTAGTTGCACTCGCGTTTTTACAAAGCTGAAATTGATTATATGACGAAATTAGTCCAGGAGGAATCGGCGTATGAGTACCGAAAACTATTACACCTCAAATTCCAATTGGCAGAAATTGTTATTTTCGAACGGGACAATTTTTTACATTTTTTTGATGAAATACAAATAAAACAGGGCTTATGACTTTTCACGATGAAGTTAATATTTTTCGGAGTTATGAATTTTAGACGGTTTAAAAAGTCCAGAATTCAGATAATTTTAACCCATTAAAATATATAAAGAAAAAGAATAAAATATTAAAGAATATTTTATTTATATTCTTTGATAAAATATAACTAAAAAGGTCCTATGAATTTTTACGATCAAGTTAATATTTTCAGAGTTATGAATCTTTAAATGTTTATAAAATCTCAATAAAGACATGTATTAAAAAAAATTTACTACCGTTTAAAAATAAAAAAATAATTCTGTAATATTTCATTCGTTCTCCTCTGATTTCACCTGGACATTGAAGTTTAAATCGGTGTCGGCATATTAGCAGGCTAACATGCTAATTTGTCACGTGCTCAGCATTGAAAGAAAGCCTACACATATTTAAAAAAAATGATATCGAAAATATTATATGATTTACGGTAAAATGAACTAGAGCTACGTTTCCTTTCGCTGCAATACGTGCTCAATAGTCAGGTAAGACTTGTTACCTAATTGTGCATTTAGATGCCCTTTAATATTCTACTGTTTTTTTATGAGTAAAAATTCATTCGTAAATATTTAGAATATTACGTATAACATACGGCTTGACTCACTGGCACTGCGAAGAGATGTTGCATCTCTTTGCGTATTTTATCGCATCTACTACGAGGAGTTGGGGTTGGCAACTGTCAATATGGCGCTAGCGTTGGTTGTTCCCAAAACATTGCATTTTTCTATGGTTGAATTCAGAAAATAATTTCAAACAGTTACAATAACGCGCTGTATTGTCTCTAAATGCTATGAAGTCGCAACGCTCCAAATACCGAAGGATAAAAAAATACGAAGGCTTTGGTTAAAAGCCATTCGTCGTGAAAAATTGATTCCTACGAAAAGTACGAGGTTATGTGGTAAACACTCTGTAGAAAGTGATTATGAAATAACAAGCAACACAGGTAAGCTGAAAGTAAAGTTTTGACTATTATCTTTTCAATCATCCCTACACTCCATAACATTTCGTACCTGGCCATATCTCCCTATGTAATTTGCAATGTTAAAACTCACGTCTTGTTCTAGGAGTTAAACACCTACATAAATTCTTGAAGAAAAATTCTGATAGTTTTAAAAATATTATCCTTCAACCAGGCTTATACTATGATGGAACTGAAATAGAAATACAAAAGCCTAGTCAGCCCAATGACCAAAGAGCCACTTTTAGTACTTACAAACACAAGAATACCCTAAAATTTTTATTTGGTGCCTCACCAGGTAATCTCATAACATATTGTTCAAGTGCATATGCTGGTTCAGTGAGTGACAGAAAAATTGTAGAACACAACAAGTTATTTGATATTTGTGATTCTGGGGATAGCATCCTGGCAGACAGGGGCTTTAATGTGCTAGATTTGTTTGCCTGTAAAGGAATTGGGATAACTATTCTTACCTTTTTAAAAGGAAAGTCTCAAATTCCTGGTGTACAATTAAAATTAGACCATTAGTTGGCTAGCCAAAGAGTCCACATAGAAAGACTTATAGGATTAATAAAAACCTATGGTATATTAAAGCATGACCTTTATCATTTCTGTTCCCTTAGCATCAAAAAAATTTTTATATGTATTATGTTGTACTTAGGTTTACTTAGGGTACTGTCTTATGGAATCCTGCTATGGGTTTGTGCGACTGACATTGAAGACGTGTTTGTTTTACAAAAGCGAGCCGTAGCGGCAATTTATAACTTAAATTGTAGTCTCTTAGACAAAACTTCCTCTGGTTTTGTGGTTGATCATGGGTTTGCCTTTTGCCCTTGCCTTGCTCGTTTGCCCTCTTCTATAAGAAAAAAAACATATTAACTTTGACATTGCAATATATTTATGAAAATGTAATGTACGTACATAAAAACATAAATAGCTTTTGTAAGAATGAAGATGTTCATTCTTTAAATACTAGGACCAAACATAAGCTTGTAACAGTTATGAGACTCCACAGAATTAGTAATTCAGTTAAAAGGCAATGTATACACTTTTACAACAAAATCCCAGAAAATGTCCAAATTTGTCATTAAACAAGTTTAAATGTTTTATCAAGGAAAAATTGTACAAAAAGAGTTATTTTAATATAAAAGAATACATAAATGAAAATAACCCCTAAAATAATACGTAAATGGGAATGAGGTGATTGTCACATGCTGGTGCATAAAAGTTCATTGAAAAATTGTATGAAATAAATTTATTGTAAATTGAAATATGTTTAAAAAAACGTCCTGCTGGATTTCTTGCTGGTTCTTCCCAGGACAGAGGTTTCTTTTTGAACTAGTGGTAAATAAAATAATGACTCAATAAGTATTATACAATAATCTATATTGAATAAAAATCATTCATTTCATTTCATACCAATGTGTTTTATTTTGTTCCTAAGTTCTCATAATAGTTGAAATAGATATATTTTTTAAATAATGCTTTTTAAATATAAGATAAAAAGAACTAGTTTTAATAACACGAATTTATAAAATAATTATCTATCATTATAAATTACTTTCAAATCCCTGTAGGTGTACATAATAATGTTACAGTATGTTCTGTCTGAACAGTACAACTGTCCTTGAATTTGGAAATAGTACGGGCTAGTTTTTTTAATGTTAAAGTGTCATTATTTTTTTCTAAATAGGGAACTGTAATGGTATTTATTTCTTGGTATCGGCTTGCATGGGGACACTTGATTTCTATAATTGTTTCTTGTTCCAGTAATCAGGAGAAGCAGCAAGATATGGTCTTTCTAAACTAATAAAAATACCACTTGGTTCTACTGTGAGATCATATTCAGCTGCATATTTGATAAGAGCTGTTGGTTCGTTAATTATACCATGGCTTGTTGCTCTTGTCATAAATGGTTTTCTATTTAATATTTCTATAAAAAATTTACACATTGTACTTGACTTAACGTGACAAATGGTATGAAAGTTGCTTGCAGTAAGCCTTACTTGGCATTTTGACATTTTCATTGACATTTTGGCCAATGGTAATATTTCGTATATTAATTTCTTCTTGAGTGATTGAAGACAATTTTAAATCATTTAAAGTTTCTGCTCTGGACTTATTTCAGTATAATGTTTTCTTTATTTATTTTATCTTCAAGGGAAACATACATAATTTTAGTCTATTACATAACACATATTATTCTTACACTTAACAATAAAGTTTCCACAGTTGAAACCCTAATGCATATGGGTTTGCTGGTTCATAAAGTTGTTTAATTGGCATCCTGGAGTTTGGAAAATTTAATATTATATTTTTTATCCTATTCTTATAATTTTCTATGTCTATTTTTTAATGGGTAAGGCTCAAAAATTAAATTGTTTATTTTTCTTGCGACACATTTTTTCTATTTTCACAGGACTACCTGTGTAAGGTTTTCTTAGAACATGAAACTGCTGCAGTTTTTGAGTGCGCATACTTTTTGAAGCAAAAGAACTTTTTGATTAACCATGTTCTCAATGCCTAGTAAAAGGACTGCAACATGTTTGCATTCTGCATTTATTCCACATCCAGCTGGGCATTCACAATGTGACGCTTCAGGATTTCCACTTTTATTTAATTTTACATCTACTTCATACTGCAGATTCTTCATTGTTTTTCTGCAGTAACCTTTTATAATAGTATTTTGACCAACAACAGAAGTTTTTGCCATCAGTAAGTGCCGTGTTTCATATAGCTGTGTAGCTATTGCTATTTTTTTCTCCTTGCTAGAAAACAAAGAATTATATACTTACTTGGTTAAATAAAAGTATGGAAAGAAATTTTATTATTGACAGATTTAACTTTTATCTTTACTTACTAACATAGATAATGCCTTATCATCTTGTCTAAAGGTGGCAGAATTTTATGACTGTTTATATCTCGATAAGATTCTTTTGACGGTAGCTCCATTTTAGGTTCGTCGATCGACCAAAATTAAAGTTTTGGTCATAAAGCTCTAACCTGAAAATACCACGAAATCTTCACATTTACAAACTCAATATGTATAAGAATGTTACTTTGCATAGCTGCCTTCGATCTACAATGACTATAAACTTCGATTAAGGCGTATTTGATGAATAACAGAACAAAGCTAGATACCTTTCAATGAGGTTCGCTTTTTTTCCTCGTAAGGAAGCACAGCGTTTTTTCAATTCGTCTTTCAGTTCCTTGTCTCGCCAGTTAGAATTCATGACGCATAAATATGTGCTCCACTTATTTAAATTGTCTTATAGCTGTCGCAAAGTAAATAATTTACACGCTTCACTGCAGTCAACACAACATAAAAAAATGACAACAACAATGACAAGGGAACAAACTATGCTAGCGCCATCTGCTTTTAGCTTTCACCAGCCAACCCCATTCCAGCCGCACAGTTTCACCATCACATGATCACACATCGCGACAAAACTCGCGATACCATCTATACCATCTGGATGACTGGCGGTCCACCACTAAGCGATTTAAAAAAATTTTCTGCCTTGCGCAACTTCCTTGTGGAATCAACTACCACCAGAGATTTTTCCGAACCGATACGACTTAAGGACCTTCAAGAACAGAGCCTATTCCTTTTTAAAAGGCTGGCAACGCATCTGCAATCCCCCTGGTGTTGCAGCTGTTCATGGGCGGCGGTAATCACTTACTATCAAGTGAGCCGTATGCCCGTTTGCGCCCTCTCCTATAAAAAACCATATTGGTCTAGTATTAGAAATGTTGGTACTTAATTAAATTTTTCATGCTTTGACCAAAGCTGTATTAAGAAGTTGTATCGAAGAATCTTAAAACTCTCTATGGAATATATATACGCACTGGAGCAGAGGGAGTTTCTTTTAAGAAAGGTCTTATTTCTCAGAGACTTCCGGACCATTTTCCTAAAAATATTTTCTTTCTGTTTGCAGTTGAGGAGTCATACACGAAGTGCATCGAGAGTGATTATGTCAATGATCTGTTCGCTCATTTACTAAGTATTGAAAGATCCGTATCTGTGCCCAGAATACCCAGCATCACTCGTGCACATGTCCTTAATTGGTTATTAAGAATTAACGTAAGTACTAAATGGACATTTCCTAAAATAAAATAATTTTTGTGTGTAATTTTCTGTTTCGTTGGGGAAGGACTACGATCTTACAAAACACAAGCGTATAATGGCAGCTTAATGCTGCTGTGTTTTGTATGGTGAGCATAAAAATATGGAGATCTGTTTTACTAGGAATGATACCATAGTCCTAAGAAATGGCAACGCATAAACAATTTGATTCTTACTTGAGGATAGATGTAGGTATCTATGACCCATAGGATCCACCTATGAGATCCACTTACCATCAGTTGGACTGCGTGCGCGTTTGTCACCATTATTCTCTAAAAAAAACTTTGACATAAAAAAAATATATTTCAAGTAAATTATTATTGAAAACATGTATTTGGAATTTATGATATTAAGGGAATAATATACTCGTATTGTATACTATTTCCTTAATTAGGGGTGTATTGTACTCGCCTTGCTAGGTAGGTAGAGGTAGGCAGCTATTTTATAAAAAGTCTGTATTGATAAGCCGGTAAAGTGCCCACTGCTGGGCATTGGGTTTTGTCGTAGTAACTTAATCATTTGCCTCAATTACCAAGCTTGTCAAGCGGATTTCGGGATCACTATACAAGACCACCATCAAACTGCTCCCAGTCTCCGGTCCGTATATTTTATTATTTCAAAATAATGGTCAAGACGTTTTACACTTGTTTATAGTGCTTATGAACGGCAGAATCTACACTGGTTCACGAAAATAAGACCTTCGCAATAAGAACCGGCAAGAAATTCTGGAGTCTTTTTTTTAAGCTTATAATTTTATTTATAACTATCTGTTCCCGCGACGTCCTCTCAGGAAGTTTTACTTAGATTGTTTTAAAGCCGACTAAGTTAGTAATTAACTCCGTGCGAAGTTTTATTACTTTAGTTGATTTTTTAATTATATATACACTACTGTTCTAATCCAATCAAATATTACATGCATGATATGAGAAATTCAATTTAATTTAATTTTACTTGATGAAGTTATATTAAAATTCGTCTCAAACAGACACAGTGCAAAGGATTTGTATTATTTGATTGAATAAAACTATTATTTACGGATTTTATCGCCTTTAATTCAGCTTTAATTTATTTTTATTATCCCGACGTTTCGTTTTCGTTTTATGTATTATTTGAACTAGATTGTAACTGCACTTCAACTATTTTACTTATTATGTGTTTGGGACTTGGGTATGAAAGTCAATACTCGCCATATGTTTTTCAATAATGCACGTTTAAATCTCAATAATCTGAGATTTTAACGCTTGTCAAATAATTTTGATTAAAATACGACGTGCACGTAAAATTGATAGTTCTTAAAATAGATATAATTTGAACACACAACATCCCTGATAGAATATAAATCCTGCCTATATTTACCCTAAATAACGGCAAAATAATATGGTCTTTAAGCCATGATATGACATTTCATTGAAATAAAAAATCCAGTGGAGGGTTCTATTAACTTCGGCTCCTATTTACTTCATCCCACAAGGTATCTTATTATGACATATTTATTTTATTACTTACACATTCATTTACATGACATTAAAATATTTACAAAAAAAAAAAACAAACCTAAAAACTAAATTTTTCATACAATCAGTCCCACTCGTGGTGTTTGTTACTTACTTAATATATTCTGTCAATGTTGAGTACGCCTATATATATATATATATATATATATATATATATATATATATATATATATATATATATATATATATATATATATATATATATATATATATATATATATATATATATATATATATACAAAATAACATCACTAATCTTTCAACCGACAGCGCCATCTGTTGTCGAAACGAAGAACTAGAACTTCTAGAAGGCCGACACTCGAACTTTCGATGCTTAGTCGATTGGCGCGCGTATTTACTTGAATGTTCTGGATTTTTCGGTGCTAAGGTGTATTTATAGGCGCTGCAAGGTGCGATCGGGGAAGTATTGAATTTGGCGAGACAAGCGAAGCTTCGGAGCGGAATAACGTGAATTAGTGTGCTTCCATTATTAGTGTGTTAAGTTTTAATTTGTGTAATGAAAATTAAAGTGTTAATTTAGGTAATTCTATCGGCAATTTTTATTGTCACGAACCTCAAGCTCGTAACAATAATAACCAAGAAATTGCTTACTCTTTGAAAAAGTTTGGGTTACATACCATTACAATACCACTGCGGAATTATAATGGAAAAACCTTCCCGAGAGATTGCCATAAATGTCAGTCTATTTTTTTATGTTGCCTGTATCTTACTATAATAAACTATATATGTATATGTAAATATAGAGGTGACGTTTTCTGATGTGAAACAAATTGGTATTTTATGAAATTAAATTAATGACTTTTATTTCGTATAATATAGATTATTGCATAATATTTATTGAACATCATTTTTTATTTACCACTGGTTCGGGAAAAAACCTCTGTCCTGGGAAGAACCAGCAAGAAACTCAGCGAGACTTTTTTTTAAACATATTTAATTTAACTTTGCAATAATTTTGTTTGTACAATTTTTAAATCAATTTCATAGAACCAGCATGGTCGCGATCACCTCACTCTCTTGGGTAATTTTCATCTATGAATTCTTTGATATTATAGTAAGTACTCCTTTTTGTACAATTTTTCTTTAATAAAACTTTGCACTTGTTTAACGACGAATTTTGTACATTTTCTGGGATTTGCTATTAAAGTGTATACATTGCCCCATAATTGAATTAGTAATTCTATGGAGTCTAGTAACTGAATTCATTTATTATAATGTTATATTATTTGATCTGATATTATATATTATTATCTTTATTATTATCATCATCATTATCATCACAATCGTCTTTACAACTCATCACTGCTGATAATAAATAGCTATGATAAGCCTACTATAAATAATACAATATGATTCAGTAAATATGCATCCACCCCTCCATTTTATACGTGCTAGAGGCATGCCATGTAGTTGTAGCACGAATGGGTCGGCTCGACCGGGGAATGACTACGCTCTCACAGAATACAAGCGTAAAATAGTAGCTTAATGCTGCTGTGTTTCGTATGGTGAGTGTAGAGAATCGGAGACCTTTTTTTACTGGAAACGAAGCATTCCATCTTAGTCCTCAATGGTGACCACGCATCTGCATTTTGATTTGTAATCGAGGATAGATGTAGATGTCTATCGGCCGCAGCAACCACGTACCATCAGGTGGACTGTGTGCTCGCTATACTATAACATAATTACAGCCTGTAAGAGTCCACTGCTGAACACAGGCCGCCCACATAGACTGCCTCATGGGGGGATTTTGCTGCAGATTGCCAAACGCAGTTTTTATTAGTTCAGGTTGTTATCAGGAGGATGCTGCTGCCCGTCACCTGTTTAAATTTCCTTGCGTCACATCTTACGACACGGGACGACATGGGGAGTGGATATCCTTACACCTCACTACATGCTCAGTTAATGTAATGGACTCATACTTAACTTATTTAATTTATGTGTAAGTTTTATTCGTAGTAAAATGATAAGATAAAGCTTCCTAAAGGCTTCTCGCTTAAAGGCTAATATAGCTATTCAGCGAAAAATGCAGACAGCGTTCTTGGCACTATTCTACGGGGAGTAGGACTGTATGATAATTTAAGTTTTTAGTTCTTTGTTTTTATTTTTTTATTTTTGTATATATTTCAATGTTATGTAAATGAATGTGTAAGTAATAAAATAAATATGTCATAATAAGATACCTTGTGAACCTTGGGAACCCTCCACTGGATTTTTTATTTCAATGAAATTCTATATCACGCCTTAAAGGCTATATTATTTTGCCGTAATTTAAGGTATTTTATATTCACGACGTTTTGAGTATTTTATAACATCTATGGTCACGGACTGACTGAGGAGTTGGACGTCCCAATGTCACCGTTAACCACGGTTCGTATTGTCATCTGCAAGGACTATAGGTCCTGCAGGTCTCGGGCCTCGGGGTATGCCCCCATCGCCCGGACTTTCTTCTTGGCCCACAACTATGGGCCAGTCCTAGGAGCCTTTTCTAGGCTTGGTAATCACAAATAGGATAATCCATAGTTGGAATTTTTTTTCCCGTAGTCGCTACTACGGGAAAAAAAGGAGGTTGTCCAGAAAAAAGTCGGAGTTGGCCTATCAGCGGCATTGTGGGTTGTTACTCGACTCTCTAATCGCTATAGAGAGGAGTTCTCTTGCAAGAGGTCGCCCGTCCGGGGGCCGTGTGTGCAACGGCGCGAAGCCGTTGAGATGTTCATGTGGCCCGTTGTCGGCGCGGTCGAACATGCCGCGCGCCAGCCGGGCCGGGTCACAAAGTCGGTGATGTTCTCGACTTTCAGATCAGACTCCGACGATCGTCCTTAATGACAGATTCTGCTGGGCCTGCAGTCGCCGCCTCAGAGGGTCGCTCAGAAGCGCGTACCAGGCCAGAGCAGCGTAGGTGATAATGGTCCGGATATACATCTTGTATATCGAGCTTGGTCTTTGTTGGCAGCTTGGATGCCAGGACTGGCAAGAGCGTCGCCCGTGCACATCGGGCTCTGCGGACGACTAAGTTGACGTGCGCGGTCATGCGCAGCGTCCTGTCAATCCGGCACCCAAGGTAGGTCACGGCCTTCTCGTACGCGATCTTCT
The DNA here is from genome assembly GCA_036936625.1 of Parnassius smintheus behrii. Classification (NCBI taxonomy): domain Eukaryota; kingdom Metazoa; phylum Arthropoda; class Insecta; order Lepidoptera; family Papilionidae; genus Parnassius; species Parnassius smintheus. The sequence continues at coordinate 23,642,446 of JAUPFT010000029.1, read as the reverse complement.
GGCCATTGAGGATCAGCGGAGGTGGTAGTTTTCTGAGACGGCGAGTGAGCATAGCGGTCGTCTTACCAACGTTGACGACCATCCTCCACTCGTCCAGCCATGGTGGCAACAGGTGCAGCATACGCTGCATCCTGGCAGTGGCTATGTGGGCTCTTCTGGACAAGGTGAAATAGGCGCTATCGTCCGCATATAGCGCCAGCTCAACGTCGTCCTCCCACTCTTGCAGCCTGCCTGCCAGTGTTTTGATGTCGTTAGTATAAGCCGCGTACAGAACTGGAGACAAACAGCTGCGCTGTGAGACGCCGGCTCTGATGGATCTTGTTGCGGACTCGGCGTCCTCTACGCAGACGTAAAACTTCCTGTCTTCCAGGAAAGACGCCACTAGCCGCAACATAGCAAGAGGGACACTGGTCTGTTCATGTAGCTTGTAAAGCAATCCTGAGTGCCACACCCCGTCGAACGCCTTCTCAATGTCGAGAAAGACGCCCAACGATATGCGGCCACGGTTGCACTGTTGTGCAGCACTCTAGTCAGCTGTGTGTCTGTAGAGTGACCCCTCCTGAATCCGTGCTGCTCCGCCCGAAGTTGGATACACGGACGGAGACGTCTTAGCAGCAATCTTTCTAGCAGTTATGTGTAGCTATGTGCGGTAATAGCGTGATCGGCCTGTAGCTGGCAGCTCTACGCCTGTCCTTCCCGGGTTTCGGCAAGACGATAACTCTGCCTTTCTTCCAGTCCTCCGGGAAGTGGATGTCCGCAATATCCCGTTGTAGAGTCGACCAAGCTCTACTAGGACTCTATTGGGCAGCTGTCGGAGTACAGCGTTGGTAATCCCGTCGTGCCCCGGCGCCTTCTCGGTTGCAGGCGGGTTACTGTCCTCCGCAGTTCAGCGGGGGAGATGAACCACTCTTCTGCAAGCGGTGGCGCGAGCGACGACAGGAACTCCCGTACGCGACTTTCTTTCCGGGCATGAAGCTCCATGAACTCCGCACTTGCTGGGTTCGGCATAAATTGCTCCTCGGACTGCTCAACTAGGATATCCGCTCTGCTCTTGGCTTCGTAGCAACGTTCACCCACGCTATTGGTCAGCGGGCAAACGGGAGGTCTGGTTTTGATCAACTGTCGGTTCAGTTTGTAGAGGTACGCGTCATGCTCTTCAGCTTTCCCTCACCTCTGTAGTCCTGGACTGCAACCGACAGTTCCTCCGATAAGGTGTTTAATTGCGTCTTTAGTCTAGGGCAGCAAGTACGCGCCCAGAGCTTCCTCAACGCTCTCTTGCGCTTGATCTACACGCATATCTCACGCGGCAGATCGTCTCGCCTTGCAGTGATCGGGACGATCATAGTGGCCGCGTGGTGGGCCTCCTGGATGTTCTTGGTGATTCTAGTAGCAGCGGCCTCTACGTCGTCCGCTGTGCCTATAGGATGGTGGACTGGAGGTCTCTCCTGTAGATATTGACAGTAGAGCCTCCAGTCAACACGTGTCTTGTATGCGTAGTCACGTTGGCCTTTAGGCCAAGGGTGATCAGAATCGGGAGGTGCTGTGAGTTGAGGTCGTACAGCACTTCTACTACTATCGGGTAGTTGACGTTCCTAGAGAGCACGATGTCCAATACATCCGGACGTCTCCGTGGATCTGATGGAACGTGTGTCGGTTCTTCGAGACCTAAAACGTCATGGTTGTTCTTCTCCGCGTCCTCGTCTTGAATGCTCTGGGCGGCGTAGTCACCGCTTTAGGCCAAGGGTGATCAGAATCGGGGGTGCTGTGAGTTGAGGTCGTACAGCACTTCTACCACTATCGGGTAGTTGACGTTCCTAGAGAGCACGATGTCCAATACATCCGGACGTCTCCGTGGATCTGACGGAACGTGTGTCGGTTCTTCGGGACCAAAAACATCATAGTTGTTCTTCTCCGCGTCCTCGTAAAGTTCATGACCCGGCGGGTTGATCATTCTGGATTCCCACGCAGGGTGTTTGGCGTTTAGGTCCCTGGCGATAATGGTCGGTGTTTTCATTACCGTCTGGACGTCTGAGGAGCAAAATGGAGTCCCTGGCGGGCGGTATGCTGCGTAGGTCCTTAGTTCCTTGCCCGCCGCCTCCATTTTTATGCTGATAGAGCGCATTGTCTGGTATGTAGGTAATTCCAGCTCTTGGTGGACGATGTCCCTCCTCACTAGGACCGCCGTCCCTCTATAGGCGGCCCCTTGCGAAGTGACCTTGTCCCTTCTGTATAGATGGTAGTTTGGCAGCTTATATGCGTCTTGAGGTTTAGCTTCGTCTCTCCCAGCAAGATGACTTGTATGTCCTGCTGCTGGGCGACTGTGCGTAGTTCATGCAGCTTCTGCTGTATTCCGTCCGGGTTGCAATACCGAGGGGGCGCAAGTTACTCTCATCCGTAATGCCGGGCCAGGAGGTTTGCCAGCGCCTTCATTACCGCTGTTATCGGATCGGTTCCGGCTCTTATGTCGGCCAGGACCTGACTGCCGACCTCGATAGCAATGCCAACCAAACTTTGGATGGCATCTGCTGTCTCGAAGCCGGCTGTAGGTGTCCTCCTGTATGAAGGCGTTGGCACTGGTCTCGGGCGTTGATCTTCCTACACTCTTTGCTTGTTGTAGAGCGCGCTCTATGTGTAGAGCTATTTTCTGATAGAGCCCTTTCTGGCACTCTACCCACGTTCTTCCTCGGTATTTCGCGAGCAACCTGCGCCTGTGAGGCTACTGGTCCTGCTGGTGTCGGGGTAGAGGTGACAGCCTGAGGAGGCTGCGACTTCTTCCTGCTCCTCGTCCGCTTCCTCCGTCTGGAGGTCTGCCGCTCTGTGGCGGAATTAGCGGAGGGCTGTAGTCGCTCCGGTGGTTGCCTTTGCATCTGCGGGTTCCACCGTTTCCATAGGTGTGACGGGTGGGGGGGGGGGGAGGGCTGGTTGCCTACCCTTCCCTGTTACGGTAGCCCACCCGTCGTTTTGGATGGTTACCGCTTTTGGGCGATTCTGGGGGATCTTTTTCGGGTCCTCCGGGAGTAGTCCCGGCAAAGTAATCCCCTGCCTCCTAGCAGTCCTCCTCAGGACTGGGCAGCGGCGATCGTTTGCCGTGTGGTTTCTGCCACAGTTGGCACATTTGGGTTCCTCTTCCCTACCCCGAAGGCAAAGGCTCGCTATGTGCTCCCCGGCACAGCGCACACATTTCACTGACCTGAAGCAGTTGGCGGAGGCGTGCCCGAAAGCCTGGCAGCGGTGGCATTGTGCTGGTCCTGCTTTCCTCTGCCAGGCTCGATGACGACCCCTCTCATGTAGAGGAGTTTGTCGGTTTTATAGAGTTCCTGGAGCTGCTCCACGCTCAGGTGGTCAAGTTGGGCAAAGTAGAGGCAGCCAGGTCTGCCCCTACCAGGTGGAATTGCCTTAACGTATTTGATGGGGAAGCCTTTTGTCCCTAATAGCCTCCTCTATGGATTTGGTATCCGTGCCCGTTGGTAGACCCCGAATGCCCACTTTAGTGGGCTTGTCCTCCTCCGGGGTATAGCAATACCACGACAAAGATGGTGTCTCCTTGGAGAGTTCGACCATGTACCGTTGGACGGTTTTGAACTCTTCTGCGCTCTGTGGTGTAAAGCGTACACCTTTCCCGAACGGACGGGCATTTGGAGGGTGGCCCAACTTTCTGTTGAGCTCCTTAAAATGCCTCGTCCAGTCCGGGAGGTATTCAGCCACTATGGGCGGGTATCTAGCCTAGTCCTGGTCGGCAGGCTTATCAGCAGGCGCTTCCGCCGGTTGTGGTCGTGGCACTGCTGGTGCTGCTACCATATGGGCATAACTGGTGGATGGTCGTTGGCCATCGTCCTGTGGGAGCCCGGACGGGTTGGTTATCTGCGCCGGCGATGATTGGCCAGCGGATGCTGCAAGGGTCGCATATGTGGTGGACCCCCAGCTATAGGATTCTTCACCCCCTGCTCGTACTGGGCCGACTACGCTGTTCCGGTGACGTGGAGCGGGGAGGGGGGGGGGTTGCGGTGGTGAAGGCGACTTTGGTGGTGACTTATGCACCGTCTTCGTAGTCGCATGGTGGTGGTCTTCATCCTCCGATGAGCATGTTGGTACATCGGAGGAAGATAGGTTGGAGCCGATTTATTGCCTCTTTTCAAACAAAGAGGCCTCGGTCTCGGGTGGAGTGTGGCGTCTGGCCGTTTTCTTCGCCCGCTGCTGCTGGGGCGACGGTTCCTACCTGACCGTGTGCTCAGACACGGCCGGCGTGAGCGCGACGTCCGATGCGGGCTCCTTCCGCGGCGAGACGGGTTTTCTTGTTGGAATCTGCGAGAAGGATGACACTATTCTAGTGCGCTCCGAATTCGCTAGATCCCTAACAACTAATGGTAGTTTTCTTGTACTCGGAGGGGGCGGTTCCCCCTTGTCCTTACCTGACGTAGTTCCCTACCTAACTCAGTCAGTGGTAATCAGAAGGCCCTATCTAACAACCAGCCGATCGGCAGCGGATGGTGATGCGCGACGCGGATGGTGGGGATGATGAGAATTGGCTTACTCACTATGGGCATTGCCTACCCTTTTTATAACAAAAGGGTTGGGGGAAGTGCGGTGGTGGCACTTTAAGTACGCGACTAGGCACAATAGACACGAGCGTCTTAAAGTGCCAAGAATCTGCCTAGGGGCCGGTGACCTCGACGCCTCACGGAATCAGCGGACTCGACGATCGGCGGAGTATGTCGTACCGGCGGTTGTATGTGCTCACTGCTAAACACAAACAACTCACAGCTAGGAGATTCTTAACCACGGTTACCTTGAGGTTAAAATTATAAATTTTTGTTCTGATCTACGCAGTATGAACTTATAGTATCTTGTAGTTGTATGATTAGGTTGGGATTTAATTTTAATAATAGGGTATTTTACACCATGTAAAACAAATCAAAACATATATTATGAATTTATGATAGACTTTGCAAAAAGTAAGTGAGAAATATTGATTTCTATTTATAAAAATGCATTATAAATTTTATATTTCAATTTTAAGAATATTTTTTTATCTGTGCCTCAAATCTGAGAAACGCTATCCGTCATATTAAAACCCTCGTGACGTCACTCGTTAAGAGTGGTTAAGAGAATTAAAAAGTAATGTGCTGTGTTATTTCGAAAATTTTCAAGTTATCATTACGATTGTTGAGTTTTATTCCGAATTTTATTGAAAAGGCATCATGGAAGACGGATTCGTAGAAGCAGAAAGTATTAATCCACCAAGGTAAATAAATACATTGATAGTGGCAAAATTTTTTGCATGCACTCCTGATTTTTGTTCTGCTGAGTTGAGGAATGTTAAAACTCACATCAATGTGAGTTTAATATTACCAACGTTTGTTTATAAATAACACGATACGAGGTCACAGTGTATATTGATAGTACATAGTTAGGTTTATATCTATGATTACAATCATTAGCAATCGTTAGTTATAATATCTAAGATAACGTAATCTATTACAAAATTTAACTTGGAATATCTATAACCTCATCATGTTTCGTTGTGTATAAACGATAGTTAAATATAAGTCATACTCCCATCAAATAATCTTTATAGAAATATAGTCTAGTTTTGTAGACAATGTATTCGGGTATCTTCTTGTCAGTTTTAAGTATTTCTCATATTTAAATCAGTTAGCACTTGATTCCATATCCGACATTCTTATGCTCGTATTTTTGCATTCAAGCACAACACACCAGTGATAAAGATGATAACTCATTATTAAACATCCAAAAGTATCTTATTCCTTTGCAAAATTGGCAAATTTGTAGGGCAGTGATGTCATGAGTTCAACAGCATGGCAGCTAGCATTTTCACGTGAAAATTTAAAACGTTATATTAAAAGTAATTTTTATGACACTATAAAAATTATAGCGGTTCGTTTTCACTTTTAGGATTCATTTAAAGCACTTTTTGAAAATGGATGTAATACCCTATTATAGGATCCCAAGCAGATGGTAGCACCCAGCCATCTTCTATTCTATTGAAATTAGGATGTTTTTTGATTTCAATAGCCACGCAAATCATCTTTGGTAGGGATCGGTGTCCTTTAACAAGGATTCGTGACCTATCAAATCTGATGTAGTGACGGGGGCGATCCTGTACGTGTTCATTGACTGGAGACTTTCCGGAGCGTCGGTTCTTCACATCAGCTACGTGTTCTTTAACGCGGGTTTTTATTGATCTTTTTGTTTGTCCTATGTAAGAGAGATCACATTCACAATCAACACACTCCTGCATCTTGCATAGGGACATTACACTTGACTGATGGTAAGAACAGACTAATATTCTTCAGTGGCTTGAAGTATGTTTTAATGGAAGCACGCTTAACGATGTAGCCAATCTTTGCAATGATACCTCTAACATATGGCAGTACAGCAGGCACACGCTCGACTGTGGCCAGCTTCACTCGTCAACTGTGACATAGGTGTGGGACTCTAAGCATCTTGTCATACAATACTTGCTTGACATGTTGGCCAGGTGTTTACTGTCACAGATCCTTTGTGCTCTCTGAAACAAAGATTTACCCACGGTAGCTAACTGTGGAGACGAATCACCGTTTAAATATCTATCTGTATGTGTCTTTCTTCTATACACAGTGTGGCTTAAGGTGTCATCAGGATTTCGAATTACAAACACATCTAGAAAAGCTAAAGAATTGTTCGGCACTAACTCCTCTGTGAAATGAATTTTAGAATGTACGGAGTTAAGATGGTCTAACAATGCAGTTAGTTTATCTAAAGGTATTGTGAGTGTCGACAAACGACAAACGCTCAGACACTCGAACACCTCATTCCCCCCGTGACCATAGGTGCTGTAAAGTACTCGAAACGTCAGGAATATAAAGTAAATTAAGATATGCGATAAAATATTTTAAAACTAGTTTTATTTAAACCAGATGATAACTGTTCAGTGATGACACAGTGATCACAAGGGTGAAAACTGGCAGCGATCACCGAATGGTGAGAGGGACACTGAACTTAAACGTGAAGTTTGAAAGACCTCATCTAATGAAGTCAAGGCTCCGTCCTCCTCGTGCTGTAATTTAAATAATATAATAATGTTGTCGATATTCAAAAATCACCGCTAGTTTATAAATAATTTCCTATTTCTGTTTACAGGGATCTGATGGTAATCCAGCGGTGATCCAGACAGCATCCTGGTATCTAGACTCGGTCTTGAGCGTCTGTAGCGTTTGGCCGGAGCAGTTGCAGGTGGTTGCCGCCGCTTGCTTCTGGATCGCTCAAAAGGTCCACGGACCTGTGGCCTCCGCTTCTATGCTTACTATATGTGCAAACGGAGCCTTTAGTAAAACACAATTATTGAGGGCCGAAAAGGCGATCTTAATGAATTTGGTATGTCACAGTAACTACTTTAATTTAAACTTCTACTTTAATAATTTTACTTACAACCTGTGGTTGGTGTAAGAGGCGACTATATATTTTCCACCTGTGAGTGATATATGAGGCGACTGTATGAAATCCCAGAGATATCTTATGGCTTATGGCTATGGTGGAAAACAATCTCATTTATGTAAAACATAAAATACTTAGGCGAAGGGGATCAACGTCAAAGGCGCGAGACATCTGGTACTACCATCGTCAATTCGCGTACTAATCGTGACGATTAAGTATGGCGAATAATATCGCCAACAATGTGAGAAAGCTCCCATGTTCAACAGTGAACTTTTATGGGCTGATGAAGAAGTAATTATTAGGATATATATAAATAGTTTTATATTAACATATAATGTAATTATTTATTTGCCTTAATTGCCACGCTGTAATAGCGAACAATTATTACAAATATCCTTTCTTTGAAGGGTTCTATGAGTTCTATGAGGAGGCTATTGGGATTTAATAGGCAGTAATTAATGCCCTCCAGACCGAATTTCGGCCACGGCGGCCAGCCACAACGGAAGCTAGCCATCGGCGCAGGACAGGATTATAGTGCCCAAGTGTATGCGCAAGCGGAAGGATAGGCCCATCTAAATATTTTACTCGTAACATTTTCATACAAGAAAAAGTAGCGTAGGTGTCTGTCATAATACAAACGTCATATTATCATAACACGACTTGACCAGGGTCGGATTTCGTAGTATAATTATCCTAATTGTATCATTATTTCATAGTTTGTAGTATATAGTATCGTAATAATACTAAGCAAAAATACCATAATTTTACTTGTACTATTATCGGGTCCTCTTACTTTTTAATATTAACCATCAAGATACCATATATTATATATTAATATCGAGAGTTTCTGTTTTTTTAGTGAATTAGATTATTAGTTTAGATATTTAACTAGAATTAGCTCCCTTACTGGTCAATCGGTGCTCGACCGATGCGTTTATGTTACATCCTTGATACAACTATATTGAGGGGCTACCACGATAAAAACTCTATGCCCCAGAAGCAATAACTTTGAAAACAGAATTTTAAAATATTTTATTATTCAGAGTTTCAGATTCAATTAAGCAGGTATGGTTTCTTTTGTACTCTTTTCATCTTACCCTTATTGAATATAAAATATGATAGGTACCAATATTCAAAATTTAACTTACACTAAGTTCTTTGGACAGAAATTAAACAAATAAAAATAAAACCGTTAAAAAACGAAACGTATAGACTAACTAGACGCGTGATGCAAAAATCCCGGCACGTGGGGAAAAAAGAAACATGAAACGTCAAACGTGATACAATTTTTTAAAAATAGTAGAATTTTATTTTCCATGTACAATATTTTTGAGGGTCTGAATCCAACCCTGACCTAATATTGGTAACGCAACTAAACTAACTGTAAAATAAAACTTTAAAAATGCGTTTATATAATAATTTTATTGTAACAAAATTAATATAAGGTTTTTTACCGATGAGATATCGTATATCTCATGTTCCTTTTTAATCTTTGTATCGTAATTTTTGCCCCCTTTTATCATGCAACTAGACATATTTATGACAGGACAATCTGTCCTGCGCGCGCACCACTGTCGACCGATTCGCGTTGGCCCTAAACTGTAATTTTAGGGCCAGCGTACTGGTCCGTTTTAGTTGTTTGGTCGGCCCGGTCCTTACGCTAGTAATATATAAGTCAATAGCAAGCACAGGTGCACTCTCTATTCCCTCACTCTCATAATCCGATGGGACGGTAAATCGACACGACCGGAGAGAGATGCAGGTGCAGGACCAACGGATTTACCTGCTTTCCGAGGCACAGGGGTGAGACACCGCCAACTTCCTGACTCCGGGCAAGTACTGAGAATTTCTTGACGGAAAAACTCAATAATTATTTAAATAATAAATGTCATATAGTAAATTAATAAATGTCAATATCGATGGCAGCAAAGAACAAAAAGTCAAATACAAAATCTATGATTCTCACCTTTTTACACCATACATAGAATTAGGAAGCTTCTATTGTACAAGAAAGTAAAAATTTATTGCGTATTATTATTACATTATATCCTCAAGAAAAAAAATGTTTTCTAAATGCTATGCGAATGGTTATATAAAAAAATCAATGATGATTACAGAATATTATTTTTTCATAGTTTTTATTTTAATAGATAGTTAGCAGCATTGTTATGATTTTTCTTATTTAAGTGAAATAAACCAGATTTTTAAAAGATCATTACTGTCATGAAGATTCTGAAAAATGTATGTCCGCCGTGTGTCCTTTTCTACTACTGATCGATTTTAAGTTTTCTTTCTTTTGTGTGTATTTAATTGTCCAGTTGTATGTGATTGCATGATACAATTGGTGGAGAATAAAGTTCGTTGAGTGGCAGCCTCGGACCCCTCGCCAATAGAAGGCGTGACACAACCTTTTTTTACGTGGTAGAGCCATTGCTGCAGTTATATTAGTAGTATAGTTGTAGCACGAATGGGTCGGCCCGACCGGGGATGGACCACGCTCTCACAGAATACCAGCGTGAAATAGTAGCTTAATGCTGCTGTGTTTCGTATGGTGAGTGTAGAGAACCGGAGACCCTTTTTACTGGAAATGAGGCATTCCATCTCAGTCCTCACGGGTGACAACGCATCTGCATTTTGATTTGTAATGGAAGATAGATGTAGATGTCTATGGGCCGCAGCAACCACTTACCATCAGGTGGACTGTGTGCTCGTTTGTCACCCTATTCTATTAAAAAAAAAAACCTGATGAAACATGTAGTTATGCCTCGATGGATGCTGGTACTTTCGGAGTGGTCAAGTTCTGTATTAGACTTGTGATGGACTGTGGAGTAGTGATAGCGACACACGAATCAAAATAGTTTTAATAGCGTGCACATATTTTATATATTATTTTCAACACATTTTTCCAGAAATTTCCAACTCAACCTGTTGTGCCTCAAGATTATATTACGTATTTGTCCTGGTGGTTAGATGACGCTCATCCCGATGAAATTGAAATAGCAGCGGTCTTTCTCTGCTTATGCGGTTTAATGGTAAATAAAACACTCTGCAATGAGTTACCGTCAGTAATTGGCGCTGCATGTGTACAAGACGCCTTACTGCTGCTGGGGAAACGGGACTTGATGCTGCGTCTTGAGACGTGTCCAGTGTGAGTAACATTATTTATAAAACTTTTTTACATACATACATACATACATATAATCACGCCTCTTTCCCGTAGGGGTAGGCAGAGACCACTTCTTTCCACTTGCTACGATCCTTACATACTTGTTTCGCTTCGTCCACTTTCATTATTCCCTTCATACATGCTCTACGGTTTAGGGTACTCTTAACCTGGCCTTTTTTCAAGACGTCCCTAATTTGGTCTAGAAAAGTCCGCCTAGGTCTACCCCTTCCAGCACTTCCATTCACACTCGTCTTATACACTTTTTTCGTCAATCGTTCTTCATTCATTCTCTCGATGTTGCCAAACCATCTCAGCATACCTTTCTCAATTTTTGTCACTACATCTTCTTTCAAGCCACAACGTTTCCTTATCTCACTATTTCTTACCCTGTCACTCAGTTTAACTCCTATCATACTTCTTAATGCTCTCATCTCAACTGCATTTATTCTACTTTCATGTTTCTTCTGCCATACCCAACTTTCACTTCCGTACATGAGTGTCGGAACCAACACCCCCTCATGCACAGCCAAACGAGCCTTGTTAGACACCATCCGACTGTTCATAAAGGAGTGCAAAGCTCCATTCACCATGTTTCCTGCATTCACTCTTCTTTCGATATCACTCTCACACTTTCCATCTCTTGTAAACTTTGAACCCAGATACACAAACTCTTTCACCTGTTCAATTTGTTCATCTTCAATCACGATATTGCAGTCTCTCACTGCCTCATCTTTTTCAAACACCATCACTTTCGTTTTCCTTACATTCATCTTCATTCCCTTTCTAACAAAAGCTCCACTCATAGCAGTTACCATCTCCTGCAACTCCTCGGCCGAAGACGCAAGTAATACTTGGTCATCAGCATAGAGAAGACATTTGACGAGTAACTCATTCATTCTCAACCCACTTTCATTCTCTTTTAAATCTGTCAAACAATTGTCCATGAACAGATTAAACAGCCACGGTGACGCTACACATCCCTGTCTAACACCTTTTTCGATATTAAACCATTCAGTGTATGCCCCGTTTATCCTTACACAAGCACTAGAATCCCTATAAAGAGATTGCAATGCTCGTATGAGGACACTGCTCACACCGTACACGGACAGTGCTGACCACAATTCATTCCTCACCACTCTATCATAGGCCTTTTCTAGATCTACGAAGGCGCAGTAGACTTTCTTGTTTTTAGCCAAACACTTTTCGGCTATGCACCGCAAAGAAAAGACCTGATCCGTACATCCCATTCCCTTTCTAAATCCCGTTTGTACATCCCATATTTTCTCGTCTGTTTCATTCACAACCCTTTCAATCAACACTTTCGCATACAATTTACCGACGACGCTAAGAAGGCTTATACCACGGTAATTTATGCAGTCCTGCCGTGACCCTTTTCCCTTATACAATGGCACGATTACGGCTTTGCACCAGTCTCCCGGCACTTGCCCATTTCGCCAGCACAGATTGAAAAGGCGGTACAGCTGACTAGCCACCAGGCCCTGTCCAGCCCTCAGCATCTCGACGGTAATCCTGTCATACCCTGCAGCCTTACCTAATCTCATACTTTTCAACGCTTTCACTATTCCATCCATGCTTATCTCATTTTCATCAACATTTATATTCGTTTCCGTGGAAGGTAGCAGATGCTGTACCTGCACTTCCTCTCTTTCAAACAAACTTTCAAAATACTCTTTCCATCTCTTTAACACACATTCTTCTCCTTTTATAATGCTCCCATCTTGACTCCTGATTGTACTCAGCTCCGAGGTAGCAGTTTTTCCTCTGACTGTTTTGATAGTTTTCCAGAAAAACTTAATGTTTGACTGGAAATCCTCAGTGAGCCTCCTATCGAAATCATCTTTTCGTTCTTCTTTCTTTCTAGACACAGTTTCTTTCGCTGCTGTTTTCAATCTTTTATACTTCGTTCTTGCTTCCTTTATCTCGTCATCCGTCGCCTTTTGAACTTTTTGGTTAGCTTTTGTGGCTAACCAATCCAACCACGCTTTCTTCTTTTCTTGCACAACCCTTTGTACATCTTTATCCATCCACACGTTATCATTCTTTCTCCCTTTCCTTCTTTTAGCTACCCCGCATACCTCAATCGCAACATTTACAACCCCTTTCTTAAATGTCTCCCACAAATCTTCAATCATTCCTGTCTCTTCTATCCCTTTAAAACTTTCTTTCAGTTTCTCTACATACTCGTCTTTCTTTTCTTTTTCTTGTAGATTTTCCACTTTTACTCTGTCCAAAACACTCGTAGGCTCGGCCCCTCGGTGTCGCCACCGTTTAAAGAGGCCACGCATTCGGGCTATGACCAGGAAGTGGTCTGTGTCGAGGCCTATACCGCGGTATGCCCGAGTGTCTAGCACTTTCTTCTTCAGTCTTTCATCCACAATTACAAAATCAATCATACTTCTAGACTCACCCTCATCTCTTGTATACAAATGGATCTTTTTGTGGTTAAACATTGTGTTGGCCACGCACAGATTCCATTCCAAGCATACTTCAAGCAGGCTTCTCCCATTGTCATTCACTCTCTCGTCCCCAAACATACCCAGAACTCCTTCATAACCATCACGCTTTACTCCAACCCATCCATTAAAGTCCCCTAACATCACGATCCGTTCATTTTCTCCGCATTTATTCAAGACCTCTCTCATGCTATCCCAAAATTCCTCTCTCTCTTGTTGTGATTTTAGTGACCCACCTCCACTCAAATCCGTCGGTGCATAGACTCCAAGGATAAACAAGCGGGTGAGTCCGACTTTTAACCTAATCCAGAGGAGTCTTGGGCTTACACATTCATGCTCCATCACACATTCAACCATTCGAGATGAAAGAATCACACCAACTCCCTGACAACCTCGGCTGGTTTGGGGGACTCCCGACCAGTATGCCGTGTAGGGGCCATGAACCGTGGTGTCACATCCTTTCCTCTTGGTTTCGTTCACGCACAGAATATCAATGCAACGTTCATCCATCATCTGACACACTCCATCTACCTTTCCATCCATCCCTCCTCTTACATTCAACGTAGCGAAGCGGCTCTCCGTGGGCCGCTTTTCGCCCCCGCGAGAAAACTTTTTTATAATTATAAAAACCTTATACCATGATATTAAAGCTTGCTAATTATGCAAGTCATTTGCTAGAAGATTTTTTAAGTTGTGCGACACACTATGTGTAAGGTGAAATCGATTTTACTATGATTTTGTTAAAATTGGTCCAGAAGTTTGTGGTATTTTTTGCAGTTTCATTCCATCATCATCACTTAATACACGTTATACAAAATAAAAAGGTCACATACATCAGTCCATCCACTACATACTATAAAATTCCACTGCTAAACATATGTCTCGCTTACAGAATATCTCATATAGAGGATTTGGCCATAGTTGCCACGCTAGTAAGGCGGCTTGGCAACGGCAGTTGTTTATGACTTGGAGTTGTTATCAGTAAGATGCTGCTGCCCATTTCCTGTTTCCGTTTTCTTCTACCGTCTCTTACGTTACCCACGATTCGGAGGAGTGGACTCTCTCACGCCACCACTACATGGGGAATATACATATATATATATATATATATATATATATATATATATATATATATATATATATATATAGCGAGAATGTAGTGATGAGGTCACAGCTACTTCATTCCTATTCATTTGTCGTCCCTAGTCCTAGAGCTTGGTGTCAGAAAGACCACGTATTGTCTAAAGACATATGATTCAATGATATCCGAGGCATAAGGCCACAAAGACACTTGTAGGGAAGGCTGAGATTATGTCTAGATGCGGGATGTCCTGAAAAACTCGGGACTGTTGGCAAACCCAATCATATTCCTCATCAATACGTGAACTGTTGGAGATTGGGATAATTTTCCTTGACATCATCCTTAAAAGTCAAACTGACGGCCACTATAGAACTCAGAATCATTGCTTTGAGGCGGCCACTGTACTAGGCAACTCAATAAGAGTAAGAGCCCGTGAACCCCAGACCTTCGTTATTTTATAAAAGCTGAAAGTTTGTCAGCGCATGCTCCCAACACAGGTAAGAACGATGGACCATTATGAAGTTTGGGTAACAGTGGCTTTGGCAGGAAAATGGTACTAAAGGTGTGTAAAATACCCATCGAAATTCGTCAAATAATATTATTCATTGCCAGACACTTAACATCGTGGCAACCCCTTGCCAGACACCCTTAATGCTCATGAAATTGTAATTTTACTTACGTTATACTATAAAAGCTGATTTTATATAAAATACTTGCGTAATAAGTAAATGATGATCCCTCATTAGCCAGACATTTTTGATAGCTCCAACCCCTTGCCAGACAAACATATAGGGTAGCTGTAGGAGCGAGCGCGAGGCAGTATGTATATAGGTGGGTGCGAGTGAGATGGCGAGCTAAGTCTACCGCGATCCCTCACTGTTAGAAATGGCGTTAATGGTTAAATTTCTTTATTTGTTAAAAGTTATTTGTTAATTTTTTCAGCAGATAAAATTAACAGTTAAATTAAAAAAAAACAGTGCTGCACAGTGGTGAATGTAGTAGCCAATAACATTGGTCAACGTGTAGAGCGGGTGTTTGGGCTTCATTGGTATGTATTGGAACGATGGCCCACAAGTTGGCGCGAGATCCGTGTGGTGTCGGTTTTTTACAAAAGATCAAAGGATTGTTGGCAGAGTTTGGCCGCCGCGTTGGCCGCGCGTTTAGTTTGCTACAAGCTCCCGGAGTGATTACACGCATCTGATTTAAATTTTATATTCACGCTTTGTAGGGTGGATGCCCCAATTACCAGCCTATTGGTGTCAATTTCAACTTTAAACATTCCTACTACTTTAATTAGCGCGATTTAATAATTTTTAAACGTTTGTTTTAATCGATAAGCTATTTATCAAAAAATGAACATTTATTTACAATCAGATTATTACGGGAACAATTTTAAAATTAAAAGAAAATGAAGCACGTCGTTTACATGTGGTAGAACCATGCAGTTATATTAGAAGTATAGTTGTAGCACGAATGGGTCGGTTCGACTGGAGAAGGACCACGCTCTCACAGAATATCAGCGTGAAGTAGTAGCTTAATGATGCTGTGTTTCGTATAGTGAGTGTAGAGAACCAGAGACCCTTTTTAAAGGAAACGAGACATTCCATCTTAGTCCTCACGGGTGACAACGCATCTGCATTTTGATTCGTAATCGAGGATGGATGTAGATGTCTGTGGGCCACAGTAACCACATACCATCAGGTGAACTGTGTGCTCGTTTGTCACCCTATCCTATAAAAAACGTCGGTTTCTTATAACTTAATCGTGCAAGTTTTCGAATCATCATCATCATTACAGCTCTTCACAAGTCCATTACTGATCATCCTCCTCCACAGACTGCCGCAAAGCATGTTCTTGAGCCACTTTCCTTGTCATGAGTTTTTCATTTATGTTCTAAGTTATAATTAGTACCTATTATTAAGAAGAAATATAACCTCAAATGGTTTAGCAAGATCCTCCGTTATGCCGAAAGTATTGCAGCATTAATTTTGAAATAAATATATGGTAAACTTGAGGATTAATGTTAAGGACTATGTTAGACGAAAACACGATTCCGTAAATTTTCTCGATAGAAAAAAATCCAAAGTTACCTCCAAACTGAACAATAAACCGCTGTTATTCATAAAATACTTTAAATAAGATCATGAAACTTTGCATACTAACTGAACTGACTAAAAGCAGTGCTTATGTTATTTACTTTTTTAAAAATATCATTACGAGTTGTGTTCAAAAAGTAAGGTGACTTTATATTTTTATGAAAAACTATTTATTTATTCATCAATATCTATGTTGTCCCCTTCAAAGTAATCCCCCTCAGATATAAAACACTTGTGCCAACGCTTTTTCCAATCGTCAAAGCTTTTCTGATAATCACTTTCTGGTATAGCCTTCAGCTCTTTCAGCGATGCAGTTTTTATCTCTTCAATCGTTGCAAATCTTCGTCCTTTCATAGGTCTCTTCAGTTTTAGGAACAGTAAAAAGTCACGTGGGGCCAAATCTGGTGAATATGGTGGCTGAGACATGATTGTAGTGTTGTTTTTGGTCAAAAAACCTCTCACAAGCAACGATGAGTGAGCAGGTGCATTATCGTGATGCAAAAACCGTGAATTGTTTACCCACAATTCGGGACGTTTCTTACGTATTGCTTCTCGCAAATGGCGCATAACTTCAAGGTTATGCTCTTTATTGACCGTACGACCTTGTGGCAAGAACTCATGATGCACCACACCCCTACAGTCGAAGAAAACTGTAAGCAAAACCTTCACATTTGATCGAACTTGGCGTGCTTTTTTTGGTCTTGGTGATTCAGTGTGCTTCCACTGGGACGATTGAGTCTTAGTTTCGACGTCATAACCGTATACCCATGTTTCGTCACCTGTTATGACCCTTTTGAGCAAATCTGGGTCGTTGTTGACATCATCCAATAGCTCTTGAGCGATTGTCATGCGACGGTTCTTTTGGTCGAAATTGAGCAATTTTGGAACAAATTTCGCTGACACACGTTTCATGCCCAAAATATCCGAAAAAATTTCACGGCAAGAGCCAACCGATATGCCAACATCCTCCGCAACTTCTCTGATAGTGATTCGACGATTTTCCAAAACAATTTTCTTCACTATTTCAACGTTTTCATCGGTTGTTGACGTGCTGGGGCGTCCAGAGCGAGGTTCGTCATTGGCATCTTCTCGGCCATCTTGAAAGAGCTTGTACCACTTATAAACGTTTTTTTTACTAAGAGTAGACTCACCGTACGCCACTGTCTACGTTTCAAGTGTTTTGGAGCACGTAATTCCATTTTTTACACAAAATTTGATGCAAATTCTTCGATCCATTTTTTTGATACACACCAAAGTACGTCTGACCTTTGTAACTGTCAAAAATAAACTAAACATGCTATACACTACAAACTTGAAACATATGCTCAGGACATGTGTACTAACGCAACAAAATACAAAAATCGTAAATCGAATGTGCGTTGCCCGCGAAATTCAAAAAGTCACCTTACTTTTTGAACACACCTCGTATTTTCACTGTAAAAAGAAATTACCTAAACTATCAGCGTCTTGAAGCTTGATTCCTGTCGCCCCGTTAGTATCGCTTAGGCCATAGATTATTGACTATATACTAGAGATAGATGAGCAACTCAAGATTTATTTACGTTAAGTTCCGTGCCCAACCGTCAGGTGGCGTAAAATTAAGAGTGCTTTGGGCCCGCCCTTTATTTGCACTTTACAATTTTATATTTTCAGAACCATTAATTACATTGCATAAGTGCTGCAATGTAATTAATGGTTCTTTATATTTCTTGTGCTAATTGCTAGATCCTATTAATAAAATAAAAACCGGATATATTTAAAATGTTTATTGTTTAAAAATTTCTTGCCTAAATTAATAACATTAGATGTGTTAAATTTAACAATATTTGCATAATATCAATTGATTTCTTTAAACATATTCTTTTTAACTGGTTAGTTAAGTTAGGAAATATATTATGTTACAGAGAATACAATACAATAGAATTATTATTATTATTAAATATAGATTATTACATAATACTTATTGAAAGTCATGTTTTATTTACTACAGATACCTCTGTCCTGGGAAGAACCAACAAGAAACCCAGCGGGACGTTTTTTAAAACATATTTCACTTTACAATCATTTTGTTTATACATTTTTTAAATAAATTTTAATAGTACAGGCATGGTGGCGATCACCTCAATCACAGGGGTTATTATTGATGTATTTTTTGATATTATAATAACACTTTTTGTACATTTTTCCTTAAATATTTTACGTGGTAGAGGCATGCTGCAGTTATATTAGTAGTATAGTTGTAGCACGAATGGGTCGGCTCGACCGGGGAAGGACCACGCTCTCACAGAATACCAGCGTGAAATAGTAGCTTAATGCTGCTGTATTTCGTATGGTGAGTGTAGAGAACCGGAGACCCTTTTTACTGGAAATGAGGCATTCCATCTCAGTCCTCACGGGTGACAACGCATCTGCATTTTGATTTGTAATGGAAGATAGATGTAGATGTCTATGGGCCGCAGCAACCACTTACCATCAGGTGGACTTTGTGCTCGTTTGTCAGCCTATCCTATAAAAAAAAAAAAAAAAAAAAAACATTTCAACTTATTTATTGACAAATTTTGTACATTTTCTGAAATTTTGTTTTAAAAGCGTATATGTTGCCCCATAAAAGCACTACTGACTCAGTGGAGTCTAGTAACTGGTGTTACAAGCTTATGTTTGTTCTTAGCTTTTAAAGTTTAAACATCTTTATTCTTATGAAAGCTTTTTATGTTTTTATGTACATACATTAGTATATATATATATATATATATATAATATATGTACAACAATACATACATTATTGTACATACATTATTGCTATGCCAAAGTTAATATATTTATTTCTTTAAATTTTTCTCTACGCGACTTTTACAATTTAAGATATAAATTGAACGTACGGCTCTCTTTTATAAAACACATACGGCTTCAATGTCTAATACTAAGAAAAACTGTGGTATCCACAAGACTCAACTACTTCCCATTTAAGAGCACATTGATAATTGAATCCTCTCCAAAGGTTTGCTTCTTTTCCATAATTTCAAGAATTAGTATCAATTAATTGTTAATAGTGGTACATCTTTAACTTAATATAAAAAGATACATTTTGTAGCAGCATTATTAATCTTTAAAATATGTACTTGATAACGTTATCATATTTTGGTAACAAAACTTTTTTTAAATGTGTGTAATAACTATACTTTTAAAAATACAAACAATTTACAAAAGTGACTTTCTTATGCCCACTATACCATTGTAAATTTGTAAATCAATATATAACATACTCATACATAATACAACCTCACAAACCATTTGCGAAACTATAATCAATCTAATAAATTGTGGAAGGTACCATATAATCACATAGAGCAACAAAAATAATACTAAGAAATAATATTTCAATAAAACTGATATCATTGACTATGCACACCCACATATTCCTGAATGTGCAGTTAGTACAGTATAATATGAATATCGTGGAAGATGGTACAATTTCGAATACAAATTGTTTGGCCACGTCGATAAAAACAAAAAAAGCCTTAAAAGATATATATTCTTAGGTAAATTGTTCACTTTACTCAAAACGGACATTAAAAATGTCCTTAAATAAATACTAATTAAGCCAGGCATAAACTTTTTTAAATTAAAGAAATGAAAGACTTGAGCATGGCAGAGTGCTTGTGTTTCTTAATGCTTGATGAGATGCTAGTGTTCTCCTCACTACATTACAATGCAAATATCATAGGTTTTGAAGACTGAGGATGTTAAGAGTGAAAATATGATGAACATGTTTTGGTTTGATGATAAAGGAGATAAAGTTCATATTAAGCTTTCAACTAGTTATGGATTTTGCAAAAATGCTACGATGGCAGTAATTAAAAAATATATATAATAAAAGATTTATAACAAACATGATTAAATGGTGTCAATGATCAATTTACAATTAACACCAAAGTAAGCAATAATTAAGTTAATAGGACAAAGACAGCAAGAATGCTTTTGAAATTTAAAATAAAAAATAATTCTCTTTATTTGATACTTACACTTATCGAAAGGGGAAATTTTATTTCAAAAGAATTAAGATTTATACGCATGACGTAGTAAACTGCTAAATGGGAGCATTTATAATTGCTCTTAGATAGTGATGTGGGAGAAAATGAACTACGGATGATGCATAAGTAAGCTGACATATACCTGAGTGTAACCTGATAAAATACCTAAAATTAGGAGTAAAGCACCAATTTTAACCAACGTGTATTAGGTTGTCTTTGACTTTGTGCAAATAAGTCATTACATATTAATAATTAATGTTCAATAAATATTTGTCTTTAACAACTTTGTTTTGATTTTATTTTCAAAACATTTTTAATTACCCCAAGAGAGCAAAGATACTTCATAGCAAGTATATTGTCCAAAGTCCGCCACGTGCCACGTCCGCCATTTTGTTTTGGTTTCTTTCGAACCACACTAATACTGTCTACTTCATCGTTCGACCCGCCATGCCTTTAGTCGTCACTTTTCGCGCACTCAGTATTCAAATAACCCCCTGAGTTTAACAGAAGTCCGTTATTTCAATTTTAGGTACAGACAAACACTTCAATCACACGAGTATGAATAAATTTAAAATGGTCTACTTAGAATAATAACTGTTACAACTTAACAAGCGTGGCAACATGGCAAAATCCCCCCCCCCCCTATGAGGCTATTGGGGAGGCCTTATGTTCAGCAGTGGACTTTTATAAGCAGCAATGGAAAAACCTGTATTAGATCTATCGCCGTGCAAGGTGTTATGCTCGGGGAGCGGCCAATGCTACGTGTGCTAATTCGGGGCTGTTATAATAACTTCTGTTAGTCAGTTTTGTTTGATTTTGTTTAATTCCTTTAATCAAAGATTTTATAAAAAGTGTCTAAAACATAACTCGGAACGTATATGCTGTGAAACAAAGTTTTACCTATTACAATGAGATTTCAGGAAGTTAAAAAAGAGATGGAAGTTGAATGAAGAAATTGTTAGCAAGATGCTAATAATATATTATAAAATCTGGATTATTTACTGGTAAAAATGACCTCCACTCCAAACGAAGAGGTAGTAAATAGAAGGTATTTTACCGCTCACATTTTGGCAGTTAGCAAATTTTCAGAGATTGAAAACTAAAATATTTTTATTTAACGAGTTATAAAAAGATGAAAATTAATGCAGGTATGTAAATAATGTAATAATTGTAATAATGACATTCGTAAGACAACCCCACACCAAGCAAATACATCAAATTTGTAATGTTTCAAGAAAAACACCTTTGCGACTTTCAGAAAACTTTTCATGTGTTGGAGATTATAACAAAAATAATTAAAAACATTTGACCAATGATTTCCCCGAAATAGGATATTTGAAATCATTGTTAATAAATAGCAAATTTCAATTTTTAACATGACGTAAACATAAAAAAGTAAGGAGGTATTTTATAAAACAAATTTAATACATGTACATGCACTGACACACACACACACACACACACACACACACACACACACGCACGCACGCACGCACGCACGCACGCACGCACGCACGCACGCACGCACGCACGCACGCACGCACGCACGCACGCACGCACGCACGCACGCACGCACGCACGCACGCACGCACGCACGCACGCACGCACGCACGCACGCACGCACGCACGCACGCACGCACGCACGCACGCACGCACGCACTCACGCACGCACGCACGCACGCACGCACGCACGCACGCACGCACGCACGCACGCACGCACGCACGCACGCACGCACGCACGCACTCACGCACGCACGCACGCACGCACGCACGCACGCACGCACGCACGCACGCACGCGCGCGCGCGCGAGAGAGAGAGAGAGAGAGAGAGATCACTTATTATGTCTATAAAATTTTATGATTTCTTTATACAAAAAATTAAATTAATTTAAACAATACAACTATGTATTCCTCATCAACAGGGGAGATGGGACTGTTCTCCTAAATACAGGTTACTAAGTAAACGTAGCTAGGAGAAGCAGGTTTCTACCCATTTCAAATTGGTACTCATAATGTATTGTATATATTTGTAAAAAGTATGTGAACTATGAAAATGTCAGTAATGAATTATTATTATTATTTTTGGGGTATCTGTATAGTTTTCTCATCTGATTGGTTTCTATAAATATATAATTATAAATTAAAATGAAAAGATAAATATACATAAATATCAATAAAATAAAATAAATACAAAAAATACATATTATATTATTACATTTTCATAAATATATTGCTATGCCAAAGTTAATAATATAAATTGAATGTACGTCTCTCTCTTATATAAAACAAATATGGCTTCAATGTCAGTCGCATGGCTCCAATAGTAATACCAAGAAAAACAGTGGTATCCACAAGAAAGACTCAACTACTACCCATTTAAGAGCACACTAATAATTGAATCCTCTCCAAAGGTTTGCTCCTCTTCGATAATTTTAAGAATTAGTATCAATTAATTGTTGCATCTTTTACTTAATATTAAAAGATACATTTTGGAGCAGCATTATTAATCTTTAAAATATGTACTTGATAACGTTATTATATTTTGGTAACATAACTATTTTTTTAAATGTGTGTAATAACTACACTTTTTTAAAATACAAATAATTTACAAAAGTGACTTTCTTATGCCCACTATACCATTGTTTACATGTGTAAATCAATATATTTTTTCTACAAAATGAGCATTTCATATATGTATTATAACATACCATAGAATACTTTAATATACAATAGAATAGCACTTCCGTCGACGTAATTACGACCACACATACAAGCAATTACAAAAATTAATATAGTATGTAATTGATGTAATAATTGTAATGATGATCTTTGTAAGACAACCCCACACCAAGCAAATACATCAAATTTGTAGTTTCAAGAAAAACGTTTTTGAACTTTCACAGAACTTCATAATGTGTTGAGGAGATTATAACAAAAATAAATAAAAACATTTGACCAATAATTCCCCCTAAATGGGATATTTTGAGTCATTAAATTGTTAATAAATATCAAATTAAAATTTCCAACATGACATAAACATAAAAAGTAAGGACCCTTATCATGAATTTGTTGATCAAGTTAATTGTACATAGTTCAGACCCTCAAAGATTGCATAAGAGATGGTGCAATAAAATATTAAAAGGCAGACATATTAAAATCGATAATGACAAAATAACACTTAACTACTAACTTAAACAATGAATTTGGTTTTACACAATTTTTATAGATCCTGTATGTTTTCTTACAGGAACCTCCATTAAAAAAATCAAACAATTGATCAAACAGGAGTAGTATATCTGCCGTATCTTCACATTCTTGTGGCAGCAACTTATTTTCTGCAAAGAAATAAAATGTTATGAGCACTTTTTAAATAATAAGAAACAATAAAATATTTGACACAAGAGGAAATACAAGTAAATACTAAATATGCGATAAAAAGATATCTTACAAAAAATAATTTCAATATTGAATGTTATTTAACAAAGTATATATACGTACACTTGCACAAAATCGTAAAGCTTCAATTTTTTCTGCTGCTGTTACTTGACTTTTTTGTCTTATATTTTGTTTTTTGAAATCATTATTTTGTTTAACATTTTCTTTATGTTTTATCTCTACATTTTCTTTTAATCAATGTATCTGAAAAAAGTATGCCAAACAGATAATCATATAGAGATCAGATGAAATAATGACAGCGTAGACCTGATTGTATTTGAATCTCTTTTTTAAAGAATTTTAATTCTAACTACTGCATTGTAATGATATTATACATATTATGCAATATACTATTAGAATGCTTTTGGAGCTGGCACAGTGCTGCTGTGTGCACAGTGCAAAAAAGTAGCATTCCTACTGCATGGCTTGCGGACCAGTGATAACAAAAATTTGAAGTTATATCTGCAAAAGTTTTGAGTCTGGAGTGCTTCCTCTCAAAGTTATAGTTATTTCAGATGCAACAAAAGCAAGGTGCAACCACGACTAACCCGTTCCTAGGTTTGGATACAGGAATAATTTCGGTCAACTGCCTACCCCACATGTTATTTACCTAGTGAGTTGTGAGCCAGGTTTAGATATAAAGCCTTTTGACTTGTTTCAGCTATAAAAAGATTCTCAGGATATTAAATCTTAATGTTGTACTTGTTATTATTATAGTAAATTCCAGCCTTAAAAATTGACTGCCTCGTTGGTTTAGTAGTTGTATTGGCGCGACTTCTGATCATGAGGTCCTGGGTTCGAATCCCGGGTCGGACGAAAAAATTAATTATTGGGTTTTTCCATCAAGAAATTCTCAATAGCTGCCCGGAGTCAGAAAATTGACGGTATATCACCCCCGTGCTTCGGAAGGTACGTAAAGCCGTTGGTCCTGCGCCTGATATCTCTCCGGTCGTGTCGGTTTACGTCCGATCGGAATATGAGAGTGATGGAGTAGATAGTGCACCTGTGCTTGCGCATACATTTGGGCATTATAATCCTGTCCCACGCCGATGGCTAGTCTCCGTTGAGGCTGGCCGCAGTGACCGAAATTCAGTCTGGAGGACATTATCATTATTAAATTCCAGTCACTAAATCTTTAACTAATCGCACACTTGCTGGTATAGTAATAGAATATAGTTACAATAATTAAGAGTTTATCAATATTATACTACCACCAGAGAATTTTCTGGACCAATACAATTTGGGACTTTCAAGAAATGAGCCTACTTTTTTAAAGCTGGCAATGCGTATGCCCCTAGTGTTGTGGTCCTACATGGGTGGCGGTAGTCACTATCCATCAGGTGAGCCGCATGCTCGTTTCCACGCCGCCTCTTCTTTTAAAAAAATAAATTAAATACCTCTTATACGACTATCGTGTGATCTTGTAGTAGAAATTTGTGAAGAAAGTACATCCGGTATAAGTGATGTGGGTTCAATTCCTAATGTTTCAGCATCTAAACCTGTAATAGTAGTGAAAGTATATAAGTAACACATAAAACTCTCTTGGGCTTGTTTTGTTCACTGCTACATACCATATATCATAATTACTAGCTTTTTACCCGCGGCTTCGCTCGCGTGGGGTTTAATTAAGCAACATTGATAAATGTTGTTTCATTCTAAATTTAGCAAAATTCAATCACTATTAGAGTCACCTCGCTGTGTGTCTTTCTTTATGTCTGTTTGTCAAAGATTTGGTTTTGAATTCTCAAAGACTATTGAACATAGATGATTGATATTTGGCATAGATATAATATGTTATAGAAACATGTGAATGAAGTTTTTCGTAATTGCATTAATATCTTATGTCTATAATCACCTGCTATTTTTTTATATCAGGTGTATCTTCTGATGTATCAATAAAAAAGGTATCAATAACCAAATTGTCTTAAAATCAATTTTTTATTAACCTTTTTAAATTTGGAAAAAATTGTGTTAATATGTACATTCTTTCATCATTAAAATTAGTTTTAACAAAACAATGATGAATTTAAATCCCCCCCCCCCGTGACCGTGGGTACTGTCAAGTATCAAAAAACCACTAATTTGGCTTCAATGCCTTTTACTTAGTCCCTTGGACTTATTTTTCAAAAATATATTAGAATTACAGACACAACTTTTCTACAGATTTAATAATAATAATGTCCTCCAGACCAAATTTTATAGTGCCCAAGTGTATGTGCAAGCACAGGTCATCTCATAATCCAATGGGATGGTATTTCGTCACGACCGGAGAGTGAGAAAACAGGACTAACGGCTTTACATGCTTTCCAAGGCAAGAGAGGTGAAACGCAGCTAATTTCTTATCTCCAGACTGCTGCTGAGATGATAGAAATACCCAAAAACAGATTTTGGCCCAACCCAGGATCTCATGGTCAACAATCGCATTTACGACACTAGACCAATGAGGCATTCAAGTGTTATTATAATATTAAGGAATAAATTAATGTATTTTCATTGTAATCATTCACATCACAAAATAAAAAATAAAAAGTACGGGCCAAGTGCGTGGCGGGCCACACCTTAAACCATTAAATCCAATGGACTCGCCCCGCATGGTTATTTCCCTCTGCCAAGGTAATGGTTTTAAAAACTTTCTGCATTTATAAAAACTGTTTACAGATTCTATTTTATTATTACAAGAATCATTACCACTAAGTAGGCACTCTTTGCCGATCTGTGCAATTAAGGTGTGTAATAAAGCAGTCAAATACTTAAAATTTACAAAAAGATGAAGTTACACTCTATATGTAGATATTTTTTATTGTGATACATGCTTTTTTTCTATTAAAATCATTCAAAATAATGTTATAAGTAATAATCGAAAACTTTACCAATTAGGTAATCTGTTACTACCCTAAATTATACTGTGGGTCACCCGCATAAACCAAGAGTATTACAAATGAAACTGTGTGAGGCTATTTCATTATATGAGTACTTCGAAAGGGACAACAATAACTACCAACTAAAAAATAAGTGAAAGTAGTAAGTAAGTAAGATTTCTTCATAAAATGTTTATTTCTTACAGTTCACAATAGCATTACAAAGTTATAATGTTGTTTTATGTCATTTTCTATGGAGTTGTAACAAAATTTTTAATAATCCAACTTGTTAATTCTAATTTGCTGCGATAGTTTTCCTTTTAATTACATTATATATGCTACCATTGAGTATACTTTCCACATTTCCAAAAAAGAGTTGGTAGAGGGGACACATGACGTGACTGTAATGAAAAATACGACTAAAGCTTAATATTTAACAAAGAAACCGATAAAAGTGAATAAGCTTTTATTGCTAAGCCAGTGTGTGAATTGTAAACCTTACCCTGCGTTATAATCTAGGGCTTACTGCTAAAAGAATTGCTATTAAACATGACAGTGAGAAAGCTTTTAATAGACTTACCAAGGTTAAGACTGGGGTCTGGGAAGTCTTGGTTCGAGGATATAAAAAACGATCCTCAAAGATCCGATCACAAATGTAGTTATTGTAAATTTCACAATCGGTTTTATCCTTTCTAAATACACACACAGCACAGTATATAAATGCACTAGAAATCGGAATAATATTAAATTGATTTCTATACTATTAGTGATTTTGATTTTTATACTATTAGCTTTACTATTAGTGAGTAGCGACCGCCATTATTGTTTATTGCGTATGTACGTAGCACATGGATTGTTTCCTTTGCATAGACTTAATACATAATTGTGCCCTCTAGTTCGTTAAAAGTAAGTCTTAGTTTACGTGCCCCACACGAAAGATGGCAGCACAAAAAGATATCAATTTGTTCTCAAAATAATGTTCTAAGTTGCACGCCCATGGCTTAGGCTTTTGAAGGGAGAAGTTGTGTCGCTTACGATCGGAATACACATTACGCAACAGGACGACTTAAAATTAAAATGGGAAATAACCGTGATAAAAATAAGAAGCGACTGGGTTGGCGTTAAGAAACAGGCATAAATATGATAAACCTAGTGAATTAAGTATCTAACGACCTATCTACTTACAGTATTAGTGATTACTATATTCCCTTAAGTCGGTGTTAATTATATTTATTGCTATTGTTTTTGTCTTTCTTTAAAAATAATTAAATTTCCAAATAAATTGTAAGGTGTTTTTTATATACATCAAATCTCTGATAGAAAAGCAAGTACCTGTTTTGTTAAACTTTAAAATCAAAACCCAATTTTAAAACATAGACTAATCGATTATAACTCCTTTAACTTTAAAATAAATTAAGTTATAATTAATGGTATTTATTACAGTTTATGATGCATGTAAAGAGTAAATAAAGCTAATCATATATCTATTTACAGCCCCATTAATATCCACTATTCTTTTATAATTATTTTATAAAAACGTTACCCCCACACTTAGATTTTCTCCTGTATCGCGGAGGCAGCTTACAAACATAAATTGCACAAGGACACACATCCAGACCCGGAACAATTATTTGTAGGACATACAAATACTTGTTCCGTGCGGGATTCAAACCCGCGGCCCCCGGCGCAGCCACTCATTATTGAGCCACTGCGCCACGGAGCCGTTGTCTAAAATAAAATAAATTCGTCCGCACATTGGCCTGAACCGAAGCAAACTGAACGACCTTCCAACGTGTGGATGCCGTCACAAACTCTCGGCCAATATCTACGCCACTACATTCGCCACTGTGGTGGCCAACGTGTAGAGCCGCCGAAACATCATCTAACTATTACCCAAGTATTATATATAAAAATCGGCTATTACATAGTGTAATAAGTATATACGTGAATAATAATTAATATTATTCTTATCATTAACAACGAATATAAATGAATAATACATGAAGATAGCATTTATTGTTGTTTTAGTTGATGTAAGCATGTATTAAAATATACTAAACAATACAAGCGCATCTCACTCGCACCCACCCATATACATACGGCCTCGCGGTCGCTCCTACAGCTACCCTACATGCTTGTCTGTTAAGGGGTTGGAACTATCAAAAATGTCTTGCTGAGGAGATTTACTTATTGCGCAAGTATTTTATATAAAAATCAGCTTTTATACTATAACGTAAGTAAAATTACAATTTCATGAACATTAAGGGTGTCTGGCAAGGGGTTACCACGATGTGTTAAGTGTCTGTCAATGAATAACGTGATTTTTAATAATATTCTGAAGGTTGTATAAAAAATCGCACTTCATTTAGTTCCCCTATACTTTCTTTAACTTCAAAAGTCTTTGAAATATCGAAGACATGTGAAGTTTGCCAATACGCGTTGGGGCAGCGCGGCGAACACTTCCCTGCCTTATAAAATGAGGGGTGGACTGTGTACATCGGCGGGACTTATATAGGCCGTAATTTTTTATATAGTGTAAGGAACATCCTATTTTTGGCTATTTATAACTTCAACTATAAAATATTTTCAGATTCAAAGCAGCAAAAAATAAGACGACGGATATCTCTTCCACTTGCTCAACATTGCGTACAGCGGTGCGTATCGTGGCGAACTCGTACGAGTACAAGGCGCCGATGGAAATTTTTGGAACTGGCCCCCATTTTATAGCACAAAAGATCGTAAAATGCGCATACGACCTCGAACTTTCGGAAGTCCAGTGTTCAAGGAATTGAGGAAAAATTCTCGCTATAACGTGGAAAGACTACTTGGTTAAGTTTTGCAATAGTTAATGAAATGTAATGAAATATTATAGTATAGTGTTTTTTGTATGTATATATTATTGTATTCTATGGTCGTGACTGTCGTAATTTTCTAAATGTCAATATCATCGGTGTGAATAATTTAAATCTGGCTTAAACGAGTTAATTCCATTGCTGTGTATTTTTTCGAAAGCTTTCTTTCTGATGATTCATATACTCGCCACTTACGACACTCACGAAGCAAATTAGGTTCATGAATTCCCTTATCCTTTCCTCACACAGATATTCTTATTCCACCAGCAAAAACCTCTCCAACCTAACATTAATATTCAGTATGTCTAGTGAGTACGTTTACGTGGTAGAGCCATGCTGCAGCTAGGTATATTAATTGTATAGTTGTAGCACGAATGGGTCGGCTCAACCTGGGAAGGACCACGCTCTCACAGAATACCAGCGTAAAATAGCAGCTTAATGCTGCTGTGTTTCGTATGGTGAGTGTAGAGAACCGGAGACCCTTTTTACTGGAAAAGAGGCATTCCATCTTAGTCCTCACGGCTGACAACGCATCTGCATTTTGATTCGCAAACGAGGATAGATGTAGATGTCTATGGGCCACATCAACCACTTACCATCTGGAGCATGAGTATTATTCAATTAGTTGTACCGACTAATTGGATAACACTTATGCTCACGGTGTTCCAGCTTCGCCGCATGAAGACAGACAAATGAAAGGGAAACTCCTTCCCTCGTTCCTCCCTTAGGCAAGGTGAGTCAAAAACAGACATTCTTCGCATTCTTTCACGACTTCGATTTCCACCTGCGTAACGGACCTTTCCAAGTCCGTTATGCGCAGGACATAGTGTAAGAAAAATCGTAGCTTTACGGGGCATCAGTTTTCCCCAGCGGCCGATCTGGATCGCCATTTCGACACTCTAAACCAGTTTTCATTCCAAACAGTACTTTGTATTATAATCCTGTAGACAGAATATAAACTTGTGTACATATGTGCATGCTTATATAACTCAATCACATGAACGGAATGTCAAACTGGACTTGATGATTTAGATTATCAATTTAATGTATTTAAGCAAAATATGCAGCTCGTTGTTAAAGTAAAAATTATACGAGTACGTATCTATTTCAACTTTTCTTTGTTAGTTCAAGTAAAATATTAATTTTTATTAGAGAAGTGTTCTAAATCAAACATACTTTATGAGTGCCTGAAATAAATGTATAACAATAATAAAATAAATATGGAAAAACGTTTTCAAGCTGACAAACTTTGAACGGACGGCACTTTTTTTGGAAAATTTGAAACTTTGACTTGAATATATGAACACAGAAAGTACTCTTACTATTAGAGTATGTAGTTCACTACAATTTCATGATTTGCTTTTTAAAAATCTCTTAAGCGTATTTTATAGACTAAGGGTAACAAACGAGCACACAGTCCACATGACGACAATGGATGCTGTAGCACGTAGATATCTACATTAAGATTCAAAATGGAGATGCGTTGTCACCTCTGAGCACCGAGATGGAATGCTTCGTTTCCAGTAAAAAGGGTCACCTGTGCTCTACACTCTCTATACAAAAGATATTTTACGCCTTAGTCTCTGTATAGTATCTAGTGGTAGTAAAGGCGATTGCTACTCATGATGTCCCAGGTTCGAGTCTGAGGTCGGGTTAAAATCAGTTATTGTGTTTTTTGTCAAGAAATGTAATAAGAGCAGACAAAAAAACAAAAGCAAAAGAAATTGCAAAAGCATTAAAACAGTTATTTTTATTCCAAACCAATTTATAGGTAATTTTGATATATCAAAATCTAGTAAAATATGTTTTCAAATTTACAGAAAGCGCAGTATTCCATGATGATTATCCTTCCATTTGAAGGGGTTGATGCTCTCGACGTCCTATCAGCGTTAACTAACCAAAAACTGAATAAAAATTGTATGCTTACCAGACATTCACAGCAAAGGAAGTCCCATTGGACATTCCTCGATTCACAGTTAAATCTGAACGCAATATATTTGACCTGAACTTTGTAATAAATTTTACTAAACACATATGAATCTATATAAGAAAAAAATGTTGTCTGTTTATTTGTTCTGGCTAATCTCCGAAGTGGCTGGAATGATTTTGACGGGACTTTCACTGGCAGATACTTAGCTATGTTTAAGAAGTAACTTAGGTTACTTTTATTCTAGAAAAATAAACAGGGTTCTGCTCAAAAAAAAAAACTGAACCCCTTAAAATCGAATCGTAATAAATTCTACGCGGACGAAGTCACGGGGGACAGCTAGTCTTAAGTATATTGACAATTTGGTAGATAAACTTTCGTCAAGATCGTCTCTGCCCAACTCTAACGTTTGCTTCTGTTACATTAATTTGATTTATCATTCTTCCTAGTTGACAATGCATTAAATATTGTCCATGTCCTGCCGGACGAGCGACCTAGGTCCCGCGGGAAGGTTTTGTAATAATCAATTTGTAGATATGTTAGGTTCACAGAAGTTTATTTTTGTGGAAATTTTACCAACAGATTGCTGTTCGTTTTATCGTTTATATAGTAATTTGAAGTGGATGACCTGATCACGTAAGTGGTGAGATTTTGTGTATTAAATATTTGCGATCGTCATCGCTTACGTTGACACAAGCTGCCGTCAAAATCTTCGAAACACTACAATTTAGCGCATTAACATATTGTGAAAAAGTTTTAGAACAGATTATTAAAAAGGATAATTCCTTAGTATTTGACACTGGTAAAATTACAACCGCACGAGTCCATTACCAAAATGGAAAGAAGGGTATAGGGAGAGTTTTATTTGATGTAATATTAGCATAGACATAATATATAAAACATACATACCCGTCTATGAATACTAGCGATCCGGCCTGGCTGCAACACGGGTGGTTTCCGGCTCTCACTAGCAGCGCCACCTGCCGGCTGCAGTTGTGAATCTAAGCTATCCAGGGACCAACTATAACGCTCAAGAAAATTTCAACAAAATGCATCAGGAGCCGTTTCGGAGTTTTAGCGAGATAACGGACACCAATTGTTTGTTTATATATAGAGCTACAGTCTCCTTTACATAATTTATTCATTACAATATTTTCTTTTAGTTTCATTAAACACGTACACGGTTCTTAAGAACCCGAATTTCGAAGAGTATGTGACGCGGAAGGATATCCCGCCCGTCTCGCAAGTACGCATGTGTTATTGTTCTCTTTTTTCTTAAAACTGGTTATTAATTAGCGTTGTCAGTGCGTTGTGAATTTGAAACAAAAATAGCTGGTACTATCATGTTACATAGTCTATTATTTCACATAAATTCATTCATATCAGCCTATACAGTTTACTGCTGAACGTAGATAGACTGTATCAGAGGTGGTATTCGTCATAGCGTGGTAGAACGCTGCAGCTATATTATAGTTGTAGCACGAAAGGGTCGGCTCTACCGGGCCGGGACCATGCTCTCACAGGATACCAGCGTAAAATGGCAGCGGAATGCTGCTGTGCTTCGTATGGTGAGTGTAGAGAGCCGGTGACACTTTTTACTGGAATCAAGGCATTCCATCTTAGTTCTCGGGGTGACAACCGAGGTTTGTTATTATTTTGTTTTTACCAGGAAGACGCTACTGCCTATCTTTATATCATTACCCTCTGTTGCCGTTCTTACGACACCCACGAGATGATAAGGGATGGGTTCTTCTCTCACGGCGATAGAATTTTCATATACTTTCTCTTAAAGTAACTGTCTTTCTCTAGTTGTCCTATTTTAACGTGAACAAATATGTAATGAATATTGTTACGAGCTTGAGGTTCGTGACAGTAGAAATTGCCGATAAAATTACCTAAATTAACACTTTAATTTACTTTATACAAATTAAAGTTAAATACACTAATAATTAAACACACTAATTCACTTAATTCCGCTCCGAAGCTTCGCTTGTGTCGCCGAGTTTCACTCTGTCTCGATCGCATCTTGCGCCACCTATTTATTTAAATTAGCACAATATCCGAATGTTCAAGTAAACACGCGTAAGGTACCGAGAGTTCGAGTATAGATTTTCTAGAAACTTAGTTCTTCGGGTGGCGCTGTCGGTCGAGAGATCGGTGATGTCATTCTCTGCAAAGCTCCCCTCGCTCTCGTTCCTGACACTAGATGGCGCTAGTTGACTTATTCACACAACAATATCTTTTATTTTCTATGTAAGAATTTTAAATTTCGCTATTCAAACATTGAGCTATTATGTACTACGTACTAGAGGCGACACTGCATTTAGCTACTCTGTTCCACTCAACTACGGTGCATACACCGCACTTTAAACAGTCACTCGCTAGGCACTTGTAGGGTTGTCACATGTTGTGTTGATTTAAAAAAAATCTTGATATAAATATGCCGCCGTGTGTACTTAGATATTGCACAAATAATTCAAGAAATGTCAGTAAAAACTAAGGTATTACTTTTCATCGGTTAATAAGATATTTAATCAATAAAGAAGTATTATAAATTAATAATAAAACAAATTATTCCTAAGACGCCATCTTGTGTCATGTAATGTAGATAATGAAATTAATTTGTTCAGATGCGACATTTCTGTGGGTACTTAAGTATAGAACGAATATATTATTATAGGCATTTTTTTTGTAGAAACATATATGATTTATCATAATTAGGCCAATTTTTTGTATTTAAATCTGCTCATTATTCTTTTATATTATTTTTAGGTTTCCACATCAAAATCAAAGTGGAATAAATTCGTCCATTTTTAACTCTCGCGTGCCCAGCATTTATGAACGACTCTTATTCTAATTTAAATAAATATATTTGTAATTTAAGTTTTATATTAATAAGTTTTGTTAAACATACATTTAGCATGTTTTTTATATTTGACATAGATACCTTTTAAAATATTCAGATAAAAATATCATTAAATATAATTGTGATATAATATTATGCAATATTATATTAAACAAGTAAATATAATGTACCAAATAAATGACAAAATTTGAAAATTCTTCTCAATATAATTTACTTATTTAACAATACAATCTATTATTACCTACTGATTATTCTACTTATGTTTATTCTATGATAAAAAACCAACAGCGCGGACATAGAGTAGCGCACATGTTTTGTTTGAAATAGCTGTTCTAGTACCTAAGTACATATTACTTCAATGTATTCAAACGTATTTTTCTGTTTATTTTACGCCCGTTTCTAAATGAGATTCATCTGGCTGGAGAAGAAAGAGCAAAAGGATTCTGCATGTATCCTCTTTTTTGTCATTTGTGAAGTTAAATACAATTATAAGTAAGTATGAGTATACGTATGACACTCAATAAGTCGTGTGTTTCGTGTGGTGAGTGTAGAGCAACAGATACCCTTTTTACTGGAAACGAGGTTTTCCATCTGAGTCTTTGGCAGTGACAACGCATCTGCATTTTGATTCTTAATCGAGGACAAATTGTAGATGTCTATAGCCTACAGCATCCACTTACCATTAGGTGGACTGTGTACTCGTTTGTAGCCCTTAATATATAAAAAATTAGGTTTTTTCTATATATTTTTTTCATTTCTATCGATGCATCTTTACAAACGCAGTGGCAGTTTATATTGCCCTACTTGAAGAAATTAGTTGGAAGGGAGGTTACAAATTCTTTAAAGGCACTTTGTACCGCCCTCTAGGGTGTTGAATTTTTTCCCGCCAAAAAGTTATCCAAATTTTGGAAAAAAGTAAATATAGAAATAGTCTGTAGGCGAAGGGTCTTTGTAACTTGGAGATCGTCTTTTGTGCACTATAAGGTCGCGCGTTGACATGCAGAAGCAGCGGGGACGAGCGCCTGACAGAGCTGGCTGGAGTCGTGCGAGCTTCTCCATCATTGCGTTCAGTTCTTCACAGCACATATCTGCAGTAAAGCTCATCCCGTTTGGTAAGAAGCTGTGACGCATCACACCGGCGCCAGACCACCAGACAGTGAACATCACGCAGCAGCACGTTGTCGTTAGGGACATTGTTTAGGTGCTTAACCACGATCCAAACAACTTGCTAAGCATAATATGCGATTGTCGAACAGAATACATTTTTCGTCGCAGGTAACAATGCGGTTCAAAATTCCTTTGTTTTTGTGCCTGTTGAACAGTGCAAGGCGATCATTGAGTTCGTGGGACACCCATTTGTCAAGCTTTTTTACCACGAACGAGTAAAAAAAGCAAGCACTCCGCGTCACCTACATAACAAATGAAACACCCCAAAACAAGCCAGCTACGTGTAAATACGAACCTACGCGCACACAAAGATGAGCCAGTCGGCAACCATTACGTTCGCGTATCAAACATTGAAATGATGCCGTCGCGTGTCGTTAATTAGTGCAAAAATAATACCACATTACAAAAAAGTGCCAAGGGATTAACCTTTCACAGGTAAGCCAGTTCCTATTACATTATTTATTACGCACATTACGCACACATATACAGCATAAACGTTGCTTCACTTGCTAGTATCGCGGTGCGGAGTCCTTACTTTTTTACTTGCCCGTGTTTTTTACCTTGTCAATTTGACGCAAATGAACAAATATTGTTTTGATGGTAACGTAAAAAGCTGCTGCTAATTCAGACGTAGAATGAGTATCATCAGCTTTCACAAAAAGACCAAAAGTGTTCGCAAAACTACGGGGTTCATTTTTCAGATCGAAATTCCCATAACGGAAGCGGGCAAACCAATAACAGCTGGTGCATTCGCTTGTAGCATTCGCTCCGTAAACGTGGTAAATGTTGCGTGCGCTTGTGCCGCGGTACTGCCACGACGGTACTCAGATTCCATAATTACTTGCATTTTTAACATATACCATATAACGCTAATCATTAAAAAATGACCAATATTGAAAAAAGAAATTCCATATTTTTAAAATAAAATTAATGTGAAATTAGAATTCTTAGCCAAACAAAACTTATTATGAATTGAAATGTCCCGTACTGCAGAACGGCAATTTCATAGGTAACCCATTATACTGGATGTTTGGAAGTTATACCTTAAGGTAGGCCTAGTCGATAGCTCGAACTAAATGGTGGGCGGGGTTAAATTGCATGCTATCTTAGCCGACATCACGTGCGAAAGGTAAAGCGTGGTAAAGCTAGTGCGCACACACATACGCACTCGAGTGACGCAATGCGCGACGACGTCATCACGTACATAGCTACGCGATTCATTTTAGAATAATAACATAAACTCAAACGGCAATTGTGAGCTTCTTGACGCAGTGACTCAGCAATGAGTAGCTGCGCTGGGGGCCGCGGGTTCGAATCCCGCACGGAACAAATATTTGTATGGCCTACAAATAGTTGTTCCGGGTCTGGATGTTTGTCCTTGTGCAATTTATGTTTGTAAACTGCCTCCACGATACATGAGAAAATCCTAGTGTGGGGGTAACATATTTTAAAAAGAGAAAAGAGACAGGAAACAAATGACAATACCCATTTGTGCCCCAGAAATGCCCAAATAAAGTATATTACAAGATTGCTCTAATAAATAAAAACTAGAAGTATGTTGTTAATTTTAAATCATATGAAGCACTGGATAAAAAACAAAAAAAAATAAGACGTTCAATTGACATTGCGGTACGTATCATCGTTTCAATCATTAATGTATGCTTTATTTATTACGGTCTGGAATCACGTCCTTTGGCCCATGTATATGGGTCAAAAGGTAATCGATTCCAATATCGATTATTATTTTACATTTGAATCAACAACGAGTTGAATAAAGATCTAAATGATGTCTCCAGCTCCGAAAGGAGTAATAAGGTTCTGTGGTCTCCAGACACTCAAAAGTAAAAAAGTACTTTAAGGTAGTGTATAAGTTTATCTAGGCTTCAATTAAACAAATATAATTCAAGCAAAAACCTCATGAAGCAATGGCTCAAAAGACTTTGCTCCAAATCAAAAACCTAAAATGACTGTCACTCATTCTTTCACTCAGCCTGCGCAGAGGGGTGAAACTTAGATGGTATGACGTCTCTTAAATGAGCGGGTCGCCTCGCTGTACCTGTTAAAATCTGAAATACTCTGCTGCTTGATAAAAAATCTACTTTGGTTTTGTTTTATGGATACTGATAGTGTCGTTTTATTCGGTGACTCCGGCTTTTTTCCAATAAGGACTTGACTGTGTTTTGTGATTTGGACTTTTCGTTTGTGATACAAAATGTTGCGTTGCTTGAACTGCGGGTTACGCGTTCAACGAATACAGAGGCATGTGGTTACAACTCTGCCACAAGAATTGCTAATAATCTTATCTATTTGGCTGAGAATTAGAAAACACTAATAGCAATGCTGTCTGTAAACGATAAAATGTATAAAAAACCAGTAGGAAGTTATCATGTTTAATGTCCAATATCTTTTGAACCGGTGCTTTATATGACATTAAATCTACATATCATATAAATACTGTTAAAAAGTTATCATATGACATAGAGCTGCAATTTGGGCATTGCATGGCATTGCTGACTTTCAGCTCCATACTAATATGGGCATGGTGTTTTGTGTCATTATTATGAACCCAATTTAGTTGTTATTATGAAAGTTCTTACGTGAATTTAAGTAGATGTTATTATATAATAATTTCATTGATTTGTTTTTACCTACTTTTTAACCGACTTCGAAAAAAGGAGGCGGTTCTCAATTCGTTGTTTTTTTGGTTATGTACGTTCTGTTGCCCGATTTCTCGAAGATGCCTGAACCGATTTGGAAAATTATTTTTTGGTTTGAAAGAATATACTTTCCAGATGATCCCATGGTAATCGATGATGGTCAGATCAAGATATGATGATGGAATCTTGGAGAAATCGAGGGAACTCTTCAATAAATGACAGCAAATCAACCGCGATTGCTGCTATCGCGTATCTATGCATTCTTTACACAACCACACAGTATAATATCACGCCTGTACCCACTAAAGGGACATAACTCTCAACTAAGAATAGAAACATTAAAAAAATGTTGAAAAAAATATAACCGACTTCTAAAACAGAAAAAAGTGTAAAATAATTATGTTTTTTTTTTATGTTTTTGTATTTTAGTGTAGGTTATGCAAACATTACTGTAGGTACTATGTATTCTAAATAGGTATTTACTTACCATAGCTAGTTAGCTATAATAGCCCACAGGCAACTCCCCGAAGTATATGCCAGCCAGTGTCAGGATAACTGCTTTTTCGACAGCGCGACTGATGTGAGTGGGGCTTTTATGTAAGTTAATTAAATAAATAAAAATGTTAGTTTGTAAATAGTTTATTGATTGTTTGTGTTCAATAGCGGTTTGCGATATTCTCTTAGTACTTAGAAAGTTATCAACAGTAGGCATTGTGTCTGCAGGGACGAGCACAAACGTCTATCAAAATAGTAACGTAGGTAACGGAATAGTACTAACAGCAAAGACTTCCTTACAGAAGTCCAAAGAACACGTCTAGACAAGGTAAGTAATTAGAAGAAAACTACAATTTAGAGATATATAAATAAACTTTTGAATTATTTTATGATAGTAGATAACGCTAGTTGAAAACTAAACACTGTATGGGAATGACATCACTGAACTAGTCAGGTGGTCAGTCCAAACAAATAAAAGGCGCGATTGTAGAAAGAGATTCGTTACGAAACGTTTGTAGGCTAGGGGGCTTGGCCTGTTTATGCTATTGATAACGAAGGTTATAAAATATGTACAAATTAGAAACTAAATCCTATGTCTGTAATAGGTAAATTAAATCTAAACCAAAATATATAATATAATACCATAGCAAAGCTACTACTATTTTATTTAGTAGTAGCTTATAGCTTATATAGTAGTATAATAAATTATATATAAAAATATGAGTATGTCTAAAGGTGCGCTTACACGAGGGCAATAATTGCTCGGCGACACGAATGGACCGATCTGGAGCAATTAATGGAGCAATTTCAAAGCAATGGAGCAAATTGCGGCAATTATTTCGGCGATATTGCTTCTAATTGCTCCAGATATTTCATATCGCTCAGTGTCGCAGATACGAATTGACGAATATCCAATGGGCTTAGAAATTCCTAGCAATTTTTGTATATATCTCATTCGCACTTGTTTGTTTTGCGGCTTGCCGTCTTGCTTCCGCGGGGAGAGCGAGAGGTCGTGTCTGTTCGTGACATTCTAGTAAAGTTTTTGAATAATATATCATCTAATTCTTTACACAATGAAAATTGCGGCCTCTTTGCCAAAAACGATCGCACCCAGATACGTCCATTCCTTTTCTTTCTTTTTTGTTTCTGATTAATAATAAAAAAGCGCTACAAGCCCTGCGCAGCAAGAACAATGTCGTCCATAGCGAGCGAATACTGAAATGCTCGTGTAGGACAGTATTGCCTAGTTGATGAAGTTGCGCCATATCGCTCAATATTGTATTGCGCAGTATTGATGCTTGTTGCCGTTGCCGTAAATTGCTTGAAGTAGTCGTGACGTCATAGTTGACGAGTATTGACTGGAATTGAGCAATTTTAGTTGCCCGTGTAAGCGCACCTTAAGGTAAGGTTAAATATAAACAAATATTTGCCAAGTGCGAATCCGACTTCCGAGCTTCCGTACCATCTTACAAGATTTAAATATAAAAAAAGCCAAAAATACACGTTTCTTTTTCTAATAGGAAACCCTTTAACTTCTCATTTACTTTTACTCTTTGCTGTTACAGCGGCAACAGAAATACACGTTCTGTGAAAATTGCAACCATCTACCTATTACGAATCATGAGATGCAGCCCGCTGACAGACAGACACACGGACAGCGGAGGCTTCGTAATAGGGCCCTGCTGGTTACCCTTCGGGTACGGAATCCTAAAAAGTACTTAGTTGTCCACTCACATCTGTATGGTTCTATCTTCAAAGGACCATTAATAAAAAACCAGGCAGGTGGCCTGGTTCCCGTATGACATGACAAATACCTGGACTGACTGGACTGACCTCTCTGAGTTTGTTTCGGCAGATCGGGTGCTTCTTCTCAGTTTCATGTTTTTGTTGTGCTGAAGTGTTTAAAAAAAAACAAATTACAAAACAAATTTTATTTATCATTGACTGCCCTTCTTAGATTCTTATGTAAAAGTAAAGTTACAGCCATATGGGCTGTAACTTTACTTTACACTTCCCACTGCTGGGCACAGGCCTCCGCTCGTTTGTGAGAGGGTTTTAGGGCAAGTAATTGTCCGCCGCGCTGCCCCAATGCATGTTGGCGAACTTCACATGTCTTCGAAATATATTTTTTTTCTTATTTCTCTGACTTGCAGGTTTCCTCACGATGTTTTCCTTTACCGCCGAGCACGTGGTAAATCAGCACTTAAAATTGCAATTAACAATTTCATTGGTGCCGGCGGGGATCGAACCCGGTTTGCCCGCGAACTGTAAAATTTAAAGCGAGCGCTAACCATCTGAACTACCACGCCTCTTCATTCTTATGTACTTACATAAATTACATTAGGTATATTAGGATATGAGATTCCTATACGTAAGCACGATTATTGAAAATTTAAAAATTACCTATTTTAATTAAATTTATAGATAATTTTAAGATTTTCGACAATCGTGCTTATCAATGAGATGTTTTCGTTAGTTGGCAAATTAAAGTAGTTAAGTACCTAATGTACTACCCGTATCGAAAGTTCATTATTATGTTCCTACCTGTTTTCAATTTTAACTACATGTG
This sequence comes from Parnassius smintheus behrii, assembly GCA_036936625.1. NCBI lineage: Eukaryota > Metazoa > Arthropoda > Insecta > Lepidoptera > Papilionidae > Parnassius > Parnassius smintheus. Next base: position 23,601,338 of record JAUPFT010000029.1, on the reverse strand, counting down.
CTTCAACAAACTTATGGGTACATTTTACCAGCTATATTCATCCCGGCTTCAGCAAGTGGACACGAACAAAAGGAAGCAATTTTTCTAAATAAAGATGTAGATATGTAGGTATTACCTAGACCATAAATAAATAGCAGCGGCTAACCTAGTGAGCATGTGTGGGTGCGCGCTGCGCCCCCCCCCCTCCGTCCGTCCCACTGATCGGGTTTGCTCGCAATCATTGCGAGTGGACTCTAGAACAGTGGCGGACCGTACTCTTCTCTGATGAGACGAGGGTCTGTCTCTTCTGCAATGACAGACGTAGAAGGGTCTACACAAGACAGGGGGAGAGGTTCACACAACCCTGCTTCGAAGAATCCGTCGAATACGGGGGTGGCTGGTGTATGTTTTGGGGCGGCATTTCCGTCGACGGGAAAACGGAACTTGTATGCGTGTCCCGGACTCGGGGTGGCCGTGGGCAAGGGTCATTAAATGCTGGTCGGTACATTACTGAAATCCTGGAGGAACATGTGGTCCCGTATGCTGGTTATGTCGGTGATGGATTCATGTTAATGCATGATAATGCTCGTTGCCACACCGCTGCTATTGTACGGGATTATTTACAGGAGGTCGATATCCCTGTTATGCATTGGCCAACACGAAGTCCAGACCTTAACCCAATAGAACATCTCTGGGATGACCTAAAACGGCGCGTGCGAGCTCGAGATCCAGCTCCAACCACTCTTCAAGAGCTCCAAGATGCGGTACTTGAAGAGTGGGAACAAATACCCCAAGAGGCTGTTGCGACCCTTGTAAGGTCCATGAAAGATCGCATGGAAGCCATTATCAAGGCAAGTGGGGGTAACACTAGGTTTTAAGAACTTTTTTTGTATTTATTAAGTTTTTTTTTTTAAATTATTAATTTGCAAATTTGTACATACCCTGTCTTTTTCTTTAAAATCTCTTTCGTCTCATTATAAAAGTAAAATTCAATTAAAATTCCTGAAAGCTAATTAAATTACCTTTCGAATGATACCCTCAAACCACAACATTGCCATTGGCCTATTGTGTTAAAATAGTATTGAAATTATTTTTTTCGGATGTGCGGTTTTTTTGACGCCGTGTGTACAACACTTCGAGCACTAGAGGGAGATGTGATAATACTTTAGTATAATAATTGCTTTGTATTTTATTATAAGTGACCCATTGTATGTTCTTATAAGAAATAAATTTCTTTAAACCGAAAAATTCAATTAAAAAGTAGCAAACTTCGTCTAAGACAAGTTTAGCTTAATATGTTCTAAATGATTTAAGTGGATGATCCCCTTTAGGCTTTGCACCCATCTATCAAACGGCCTGTATAATTAACATATTAAAATTATAGTATATTTATGAAAGTTTCTCACAGCATTTTTAATAGAAGCGGAGTCATAAAGTTTACAGCTCACTACCGCAGGAATTGCACATTTTCGGCCTTTTCCAAGAAAGTAGGCTCATTTCTTGAGTGTCTCTTAATCGGTCCAGAAAAATCCGCTAACGACAGTAACTTCCACAATGTGAACCTCACGGCTGTGAACTGCTGATGTGGATGTTTGTTTTAAACTTATGCGGTCTAGCTAGCTAGCACACCGCTCTATTATGACTGGCAGTAGCCAGTAGTAAAACCAAGGATAGTAAAAAAAAATTCAATGCTTATTTATATTTGAGTATGTAAGCGTAAATAGAGGTAAGAGTAGATTTTGTCAATCTTTGTCAGCATTTTTTTACATTAGTGTTTCGGGTGAATGGCACCCAACGTTCAGTGATACAAAGAGAAAAATTATAAAGTGTAACAGTGAGACTTTATGGACAATGTTACACTCTGTAGCAGAAATTTAAATATATACTTAAACAGAAACTTTGATATATCTATTGCCTATACAAGAGCAAACCCTAGTGTGAGGTAGGGGTTTTAGAAACTTGACTTTTATGTTACTATTCATTTATGTGGATTACTAATAATTATTTTATTTTATTAAAAATTAACTACCATTAACTTTGATCAAACCTTTTGAAATAACACATTTTACAACAGATGCCATTATCAACAGATTCCACACAATTTAAAAATATTTCCATCGTTTTATTTTCTAAATCCTACTTTATGTACACATATATCACATTTATACAGATGGGATTGTTAACTATTCTAATTATTGCTTTAACTTAAAAAAATTATCGTTTATAAAGGTGTTTAGAATAAAATGCCAAAAAAAATGGCCAAACGCATTAACCGTTCCTTTTTTCTAATTCTGTTTTCCCTTCTAACAACTTTTGGTTTACAATACTTTTTTTTTAAATATTACCTAATATCAGACAGTTCGCTATTCCATTGTGGTAAGTTACTTAATGCAACTAACTAACTACTATGCAGAAAATAAACAATGCAGAACGCGAGTAACCGGGCTCGATCCCCGCCGGCACCAATGAAATTGTTAATTGCAATTTTAAGTGCTGATTTGATGCTGAAGAAAACATCGTGAGGAAACCTGCACGTCTGAGGACTAAGAAAAAAAAATATTTCGAAGATATGTGAAGTTCGCCAACACGCATTGGGGCGGCGCGGCGGACACTTCTTTGCCCTAAAAACCCTCTCAAAAATGAGGGGAGGCCTGGGCCCAGCGGTGGGACGTATATAGGCTATAACTTTACTAACTTTTACAGGTACTTGAACAGGTATTTCGAGAATTCGTTCACCGTTTTACCGATCACAACGAAACGTGGTTGCAATCGTTCCTGGCTTAACGCTTCTGCGAAGAAATTCTTCCAGAATTTGAGCCTGTTTCGGAGCCTCTTGAGTGTAGTTATCTGAAAATAATTTAAAAGAATGTATATTTAACTATATTTGTTTTTCGCGTTAGCTTGAAATTGACTATATACAATGTCAAATATATAATATCTATATTATGGCATTTATGATAAGTTATGAACGGATTAAATACCAAATTTTGGGATATTTGACAAAAATCATAATTTTCACGATAACTGGAAATTCTAAGACCCTGTAAAATGGGTTGACGCTAGTAACTCCAATGTTTCTGTTTCACTATCAGCGAAGTTACCATCCGGCTTTTTAAGAAGCCCGATCTGATTAGGTTTAGCTTTCGATAGCATCTTGTGTAGTCTTGCACTGCGAGGCAAAGACTCAACTTCCTCGCATAGCTTCCTCCACGATGCTCTCTTGGCTTTCCTAATTTCTTTATTATATTCAGTTAGGGATGCACTATAAATATCCCACTCTTTGGTTTTCTTAGCCCTATTTCCTGGTCTTTTACCTAAGGTCTTTCAGCTTACATTTCCACCAAGATACTTTTCGTGTTGAGGTCTTGGTTTTGACGGGACAACTGTCCTCGAAGTCTTCACAGATACCTACGGTTACTGTCTCAGTCGCTAACTCCAGACCTTCAATTGTTTTGATGCTTTTAGGAAACGTTTCCAAATTCCTCCTTAGGCTATCTCTATATATATCCCAGGAGGTCGCTTTCGGATCCCTAAAAGTAACGGTTTCAAAGGATGGTGATGCTCCAATCACAAACTTAATGTGCTTGTGATCAGACATCGAGTTTTCGCTACTAACATGCCAGTCATTTATCCGCCTGGACATGTTATTGGTAGCAAAGGTTATATCTAACACTTCTTGCCTAGCACGCGTTGCAAAGGTTGGTATACAACCTAAGTTTAGGCTTACCAGGCGGTTGGAGATGAGAAAATCATAAAGTAACTCACCTCTTTCGTTGATGTTGGTGCTCCCCCAGGCTGTGTGGTGAGCATTAGCATCACAACCCACCACAAGTTCGGCGTTGTGTTTTCGGGCGAACTCCGCCACTCGCTCTAACTCGATAGTAGGATCTGCGTTCTCGCCGGGAAGATAGGCTGAGCAAATGATTACTCTGGCCCCTGTGCATCCCTTGAGATTTATGAAGGCTGTAACCAGGTCATCTTTGCAGTAATCTGGAACAGCTAAAAGTTCAATATTTTTATTATAAATTATACAAGCTCTGGGTCTACTGCCTTTGGTATTGACAAGAATCTTACCGGCGGCTGCCAATCCCAGAACTTGATCGTTGGCAACCCAAGGCTCTTGTATAAGGGTGAGGTCAATGTCGTCCTCTGCAAAGCAAACCTCCACCACGGCAGAAGCAGCTGCTGCATCGTGAAGATTTGCTTGGAGGACCCTCGTCTTACCCTTGGGCTAATTTATGGGCGTGGGGGGCAGGGGTCTTTTCTGCCTGTTGAGGACGAGGACGTCCTTTTCCTGCGAACTTGACCCCCTCCTTACCTTTCTTCGAACCGCTCCCACCTCCCCTCCCCCCGGCCTGGACTACACCAGCGGAGGCCGTCGGACCGAGGCGAAATCTGCGCCTTGGGTCTTCGTCACTCTCACCGGTGGCGTTTCAGCCTCACCCCGAGAGGTGGAGGGCTGAGGGGATTGGGGTTGGGGTTGGGGCGGATCGTAAAAGACATAAGTTCCTACCTTGGGAAATGCATGACAACATATTCTTGTGGCCACCTGTAGATGGCGTTATAATAAGATTCTTAGACCTGCGTTGGTAAGCAGCGTCAAGAGAAGCAGCATCGTCTGGTATTGCGATCGACAAACCCGTACGAAGCCGGGGCGGATCGCTAGTTAGCTTATAAAAGTATAGACTACTAACTAAAGTGAACATCCACCTAACGGGTGTTTAAACACGTTCACCATATAGTGAGGAGATGCTATAGCCCCTAGACACATATCAATCATCGTTTAAGTACCAAATTGCAGAAATGCGTTATCACACGGAGTCACCGGTTCTCTGCACTCACCATATTGTTAAGTGACACAACTAATCCATGAATATATCCAATATTTAATTAATTACGATTACATAATATATGATGAATAGATGTTATCATAATTAAATTATTAACCAACTTTAATGTGTATTACTTTATGATCGATTATAATCATTTTTTTTCAAACCGTTTTCGCTGGAACGATTCGTAACATGTATGGGACATAAAAAATAAACATAAGAAAAAAGGATTAAAATTAAGGAATGTTGTTATTATGTCAAAATAATTAATAATTAATTTTTATAAAAAAGGAAATGTATTTAATATCTTAGAATTAATTATGTATTAGTGGCTCAGACTAACGCAAAAATGATAGACGTAGATAAAGTGTAAGCAGAGCGCATACACTTCAAGTGACGCAGAAAATAAATCAAAGCCATGGTTAACTGCTTGTAAGAACACATGCGAATTTAAAATTATTTGCCACCAACAGCATGGTTAGATGTATGTGTGTGCATCTAGCTATTGACTGAAATAAGTTATAAAAAAGAAAGAAGACAAATGTGTGCGTGGGCGCGTATCAACAAGTTGAGCGTGGTGTCGGTGTACTTGAAACGCAGGGGTAAAAAAAGTTAAGTAAAGTTTAGCCTATATACGTCCCACTGCTGGACACAGGCCTCCACTCATTTCCGAGAGGGTTTTAGGACAAGGAAGTATCCGCCGCGCTGCCCCAATGCGTGTTGGCGAACTTCACATGTCTTCGAGCTATTTTTTTTCTTATTCCTCAGACATGCAGGTTTCCTCACGATGTTTTCCTTCACCGCCGAGCACGTGATGGTAAATCAGCACTTAAAATTGCAATTAACAATTTCATTAGTGCCGGCGGGGATCGAACCCGGGTTATTCGCGGTCTGCTATATTTATAGCGAGCGTTAACCATCTGAGTTACCACGGCTCTTAAACGCAGGAGTAAATTCATCTATATTTTGATTTTAATCCAGGATACATACCTAGGCCACAAAGAAAAGCAAGCTGAAATACCTGCTCTATACAAATATCAAATTTATAAGCATGAGTGAATGTGAATGTTCTATGGTCATGTAGAAAAAATGAATGAGGAAATAGTGACAAAGCAAATTCATATGTGCAGGTCTGAAAGGCAGAGTCGAGAAGGAACACCCGACGAAAAAATATGAAAATAAAGACGAAAGTTTATCGACCAAATTGGCGATATTTTGAAAATGGGCCACATTAGAAGTGTACCTTTAAACCTAAGTATCCTTAACTGATGAGCGTGTATGTATGGTATATATGATGTAGATATATGGATGTAAAGGAGGCGAGAGAGCCATATCAGGATCGTGACAAATGGAAGGCCGTAGTCTCTGCCTACCCCTCTGGGTGATAGGCGTGATTGTTTGTGTATGTGTTTTAGTGAATATGTACACTTTTTCAGTAACCTCGTGAAAATTAAACTGTTGAATGGACACAGACGTAATTTTGCAACGTTATTCAATTTCTATTAAATAGTACGGACGCTTTCAACAGAGTTAATTATTTATCAGCAGGTATAAAGGGAAGATTACGCGCTGTGAAGTGAATAGACTAACCGTCGCTCAAGTGTACATTTTGAGACATTGAATGATCCTAAATATCCATTATTTACAAACAATATTTGAACAAATTAATTTGAAATTAATTTTAAGTAGATAGTAGCCATAAAAATATGCCTTACCGGTACGAGACGATACAGGGTAGTAAGTATTCTTACATGACTACTATGGAGTAAAATATATCTTAAAGTTAAGGTCAAACAGCCTTCATACGGCTCACCGTTGGCCACAGGCCCCTCATTTCTTATTTGTGAGAGGGTTTTAAGGCAAAGAAATGTTCGCCGCGCTGCCCAATGCGTATTGGCAAACTTCACATGTCTCCCAAATATATTTTTACCAATTTCTCAGACACGAAGGTTTCCTCACCATGTTTTCTCTTGCCGCCGAAAACGTGGTAAGTGAGCACTTAAAACTGCTATTATGAATTTCATTGATGTAGGCGGGGATCGAACACGGGTTGCACTCGTACTGTGAAATTTACAGCGAGCGCTAAGCCACTAAACTACCACGATCACACATATGCCTTACTTGTATGAGAATCTCCAAGTTTGTTTCTATGATAAAAATTTGCTAGCTTCTGCTTGTGATATTATTTTATAGATTAAGGATGACAAACGAGCAACATTACGCTTGATGATAAGTAGATTATGTGATCCGAAGACATATCTAAATCGAGTGAACAAAAACCAAATGGCAGATACAAATAGCTGCCAAATTCAAAAGGGCGTACCGCAATAAAATTACCAAAAATTTATTTTAAAATTAAAAAATACAGAACTTTAATTTTTATTTAAAATACATGTTTTTACTACAATTTGATAAAATCCCCCTGCCGTGAGGGCTCTCACGCGCATGATGGCGTCCTCCGTAGAGCGCCTCTTGCGGAAACCAAACTGGTGTTCCGCAAGATCCGGCCCCGTCCCCGCAAGGTGCTCGGCGAGGCGGTTTGCAATGACTCTTTCAAAGAGCTTGCCCACCTCGTCGAGCAGCACCACGGGCCGGTATGTGGACGGAGAGTCCACAGGGCGCCCCGGCTTCCGAATGAGGACCAGCTTCCCCGTCTTCCAACGAAGTGGGAATTGGCCTCTCTCCAAGCATGCGCTTAGGAGCCCCTCCAGTCGGGGCCCGAGAGCCTCCGAGGCCAGGACCCAGGCTTTGCCAGGCAAGCCATCGGGTCCTGGGGCGGTATTCCTGGCCTTGAGCCTACGTACCGCCACTCTCAGGTTTACCCCGGTCCGTTCCGGGATGTCGTTGTTGTCGTCCTGGTGGTCCGCTTCCGGCACCGCAGGTGGCGGAGCCATAGGCGGGGGCGAATGTTCCCCTCGCGCAGGGAACAGAGCGCTCACCACGTCCTCCACGAGCTGGGGCCGGAGACTTTGCGTCAGCGGGGGGGCCCAGGTGCGGAGTTTATCCCGCACCATCTTGTAGGGGCGCCCCCACGGATCTCTGTTGAGAGTCTCCAGCATCTCCTCAGAAAAGTGAAGCCTGGGTGTTGGCGACGCGCCTATAAGAATGTTTCAGTTTATTAAGTCAACCGATGACGAATAACTTTTCAAAGACTTATTGTCCAATAGAAATGTTCTGATAAGAAAATGCTTAGTTAAATCTTAAAGAAATGTCGAATTAATGATATAAAGGTCTTGGGTTCGACTCCCAGGCCAGACTAGTTTACTGTTTTCTAAGTAATATCTTTCAATAAATTCATATAGGGAATTTATGATATAAATTATGTTACCGGATTTGTTCCCCGGTTGAAATCGTCTTTCCAACGATGTAAATTCAAAGGAATATTAAAGTGAAGTTAGAGATCGGATTTGTTCCCCGGTCGAGATGATCACTCTGTGCATAAACAGAATTAACGGAAGTTAATTGCATAAGTATTGTCTTGTATAAATTTGATATGTTTGTACGAAAACAAATGCCTATTTGTTATGATTGATTAATGAGAACATTCACTTGTATTGTTATCTGATAAGAAACATGATAACTGATAAGAATCTTATCAGAGATAGTTTCCTACAGTTCGAAAATTATGTAGAAGCACTTATTTACATAATATTGTTAAAATTAGTGTATTTTAGACTTTCATTTTTTCTGATAGCCGAGAGCCGTGCAAAGTTAGTTGTTCAAATAGTGTGAGTTCACGGAAGCACGCTGGCCACGCCCTTAGGAGGCCGAATATGTAAAAATTTAAAATGTTTGTAATTTCAGCAATTTATGTAAAAATGACTTGAAAAACATTTCAGGTTGATTGTACGTGCTAAAAAGGTGAATTCTGTGTTATTTTTATGTGAAAATTCCTGTGTATAAGTGAAATAATGATAGTTTTGTATAAGAAATTTAAAAGTGTTTTAAATAGTGAAATAAATAGAGAAAATGTAAATTAAACTATTGTATTAGTTAACATATGTATAAATTCAAGTGGGAAACATTGTTTTAACTTTCTGTGTTAAATATTTAAGAAGTTCGGATTTTGAATTTGTGATTAAAATAGGCATATTTTGTTTTATAAATTAAAGGATTTTTGTGATACGAAAATATAATGTATATCATGGTGTAGATATTGTTTTGTACTATCTAAATAGATAACTTGTATTTATGTATGACTTATGTGAATAAAGAAATTAAGTGAAACGTGAGAGAGTAATAGTACAAACTCATGTAATTAAGTTGCGCAGGCACGCGAATGGCGCGGCTCACTTTCGCGTATAGCTCTCGGGGTAGCTTAGTGAACGGGTTTTATTGCAATTCGTTCGGGAAAATAGTTCGGGAAAATAGTTCGGGGAATTAGTTCGGAAAAATAAGAAAATCCTTCGGGAAAAGTGAAGAACCAGCAGTCAATAAGAAGAAAAAGTGTAGGGAAGTGTTAGGGAAAAGTGATTACTCTCTCACGGAACGGTTTGAAGATAATTGCTGTTTTATTCCCAAGTAATTCATCCCTAAAGTTATACAGTCCACATCGAAGAATTAAGGCGTCGGGACCGGGACGACTTCGGAAGACCCGTAATCCCCGTCTGAACCTACTTGCTGAAAAAGAAAGAGGTTATCGCCCTAGTGTGTTACTCCGTTGCGGAGATCACATACGTTGTTCCCGAACCCAACGTAGGCGTTATAGGAGGCCGGATCGAGAGAAGCCTCGATTCCTCCCTTCTGTTTCAGAGCCCGAAAGTTTCCGCCCGCTGTTTCCTTTTCAATTGGACCTTCGGAGCCGGATTAAAAGGACCTCCCGAACCCCGCCAGCTGGATCAAGGAACCAGCTGTGGACTGCTGGTTGTGGAAAAAGAAGACCTTCGGAGCCGAGTGAAGATCAGCAACCGAAGGAAGCCGGAGGTTTGAGCTGAAGCAATAGGACCAAAGGCCAGAAGACCAGGACGTCAGCGCTGAAGGAATGGACCTGGAACTACCGGAAGAAAGAAAACCGGGATTGCGGCCTGGGGTGTGTGCTCGCATGGGGCACGTATCGCAGCCGGGCGCAGGTGTCTTGTGAAGGCACTCATCGTGGCCAAGCAGGGCTTGGCATTTTTCCTGTCGGGCAAGCGTGCTCGGCATTTCCTGTCGGACGACCGTGTCCGGCATTTTCCTGTCGGGTCATCAGGGTGCAAGAAGAAGCATCCACCGCTGCTGCTGCCAGGCGAGGGTGCGCGTGGGCACCTGACTGCATCGCGGCCGGAGGAGGGCGCTCGGACGAGGCGTCACCGGCAACTGGGCGGCGAGTACAGCATACATCCCGACCACCTAACGGTGCCAAACGGTTGGGCTCTGGCACAACACCTTCGGGTGGAGCAGTTCTCTCGAGCGAGACTGCGCTTGCACTACCGCTCGACTGTTTCGTCATATTCCTTGGCGGGACAGTTCCTAAACCTTTCCTCCATTCCATTCCTGCACGACTCCATCCCTGGACGGCTCACCTCGGTAGGCCCCGTCCAGGATTGATAGGGCTGATAGGGCTGTTAGGGTGGTAGTAGGGTTGTAGGGTTGGGAGATAAGGGGGGGAGGGGTAGTGGTGTTAGGTTGGGGTGTAGAAGGGTTGTAGGTAAGGGGTTGTAGGGACCGTAGGGACAGTTAGGGACCGTAGGCCAACAATCACCTTCCTGCAAGATGAAGAAGGCACAAGACCAGACAGGGAGAAGCGAAGGGAGCAGGACAAGGACAGGGCTCTCAAGAAAAGCTAAAGAAGCGGAACCATCTGGAGCGACCACAGCTACTGCGTTAAATGGAGCAACTCCTTCAAGTGGAGCCACCACCGACACGTCCACATGCACGTGGGACTCAGGGACGTCCATGGCAACGACAAGCAACAGGACGGACACCAGTGGTACGCAGGCCAGCACCGCACAACAATCCGTTATATCCAGGAGTGAAACGGTGGTCGAAAAAGTAGGTCAAAGGACCGAAGATAAAGGGTCACAGAGAGGTAGTAGGTCATCGCGATCGGCGAGGCTGAAAGCCGAATTAGAGGCGCGGATTAAATTCGAACGCTCAGAGCTCGAACGAGCACAGGCAGCTGCTGCCTTAGCCAAGTCTCAATTGGAGTTGGCACGACTCAACCGAGAAGAGGAGATCGACTCGAGTGAGGATGATGAAGAGCGGAATACTCAGGTGGAACCTTTCGTAAGGAGTTGGGTTCAGCAGACCATAATGAGCGCGCCGGTTAGTGTAGCACAACCCGATATTACTGATAAGGAAGCGTGTAAAGGATCACGCCGCAAAGGGGCGGAGATCGAGCGCAACCAAGGAAATGCACAGAAAACACACGCGAGTGAGGTGTCAGAATTGACCGAAGCGATTGTGAGTGCAATAAAAATAGCTGGTAAAGATAAGTCTTCCCAGCTTCATTTCCTCCAGGAATTACCGGTGTTCGATGGAGACCCGGGTGAATGGATAATTTTCAAAACGGTGTTTGAAGACACGAGAAGCCAATTTTCAGGGGTGCAAAATGTTGCACGCCTTAGGAGGGCATTAAAGGGCACCGCTAAAGAGGCGGTAAAGTCGCTGTTATTTACTTTGTGTGAACCGGAAGAAATAATGAACGCTCTCGAAAGAAGATTCGGTAGGGGTGAGATGCTCATTCTAGCCGAAATCGAGAATGTAAAGCGTATGCCAAGATTGGCAGAAGATTGCCGGAATATAGGATCTTTTGCAAGTCGTATTACGAACGTGGTTGCCACGATACAAGCGTTGAATCAACCACTGTATTTGTACTCACCGGAGTTAGTGAGCCGCATAGTGGAGAAAATCGGAACTATGATTAAATTTAAATGGTTTGAATATCGAGCTCAGTATCCTTTGGAGCCAGAGTTACAGAAGATGGCCAAGTTTTTAAATTTATTGAGTGAACAATTTGGAGCGTCCTTAAACAATGAAAATGCGCCTGAAAAAAGGAAGCGTCCTGAATTCAGGAAGCAAACTGTACACACTTCAAAGGGAGGTGTACGCAGCTGTGCCGTGAGCGAGCGCTATATGCGCCGAAGTAATTCGAGCGAGCGTCTAGAACGCCGAAATAGTAAAGGGCACAACCGACAAGTGGTTATGACAACCCAGGATAAGCCTGTAAGTCGGGTAACACATAAGTGTGTTATATGCAACAAGGAGCACTCTATAGTGAGTTGTTACAAGTTTAAGGACATGAATATTCACGAGAAATGGGAAGCGGTCAAAAAAGCGAAAGTATGTTTCCAATGTTTGTCACCTAACCATAGGAGGTTAGAGTGCAAAGCGAAAAAATGTGGTGTAGAGGGATGTAGAATGTCACATCATCGAATGCTACACCGATACCCCAATGAAAATACCTCGCCACAAGGGGATGAGGGGGGTAAAGATGCTCAGATTACAACTGTTAGTACAGTGAATGCACTGGCATGTGCATACTTAAAGATTATACCGGTCGAGTTGTATGGACCTAGAGGAAAGGTCAAGACCACAGCTCTTCTGGATGAGGGATCGACCATGACACTCATAGAGGAGTGTATGGCTCAGAAATTAGCGCCTCGCGGACGTAAAGAGGGATTACGTATCGAAGCCGTGGGAGGTAAGCGAATTAACGACGACAGTTCGTATCGCTTAAACGTTAAGATAAAAGACATTTACTCGAGCGACTTGGAAGAGATAAGTGTACAAACAATTAAGTCACTTAACCTTTCTCCTCAGTCGGTAAGCCGAGAATTATTGCAACGGTGTTCTCTTTGTTCGGTGTTTGATACCGATTAAGGATGAGTTGATGTATGAGAGGTCCAAACCTACCATATTAATTGGTCAGGACAATTGGCATCTCATAGTTACTCGTGAATTAATTTCAGGAGGTAAGAACCTGCCTGTAGCATCGCTCACCAAACTTGGATGGGTTTTACATGGTCACATATCGGGTGGTATTAAACCGATCAAGATCGTTAACCACATTTCCACCAAGAAGGAGGAAGATATGCATAAATTGATCAAGGATTATTTTAGTTTGGAGTCTCTGGGAGTGTCGGCTAGAAAGCGCGCGAACGACCCAGAAGAACGAGCTTTAAGTATTTTGAACAAAACGGTACGTCGTATACCTAATAATAGGTACGAGACTGCTTTGTTATGGCGCACAGACAATGAGTGCATGCCGTCGAATAGAGCGCAGGTTGAAAGTCGCCTGTTGAATATTGAAAAAAAGCTCGACAAAAATAGCGAGTTGAAAAAGGAATATGAGAAGCAAATTGAAAATCTCATCGTTAATGGTTACGCAGAGAAAGCGAACCATATTCCCATTTCCCCACGTACGTGGTACCTTCCTCACTTCGCAGTGACTCACCCACAAAAAAGGAAAATAAGGATAGTTTTCGACGCCGCCGCAAAGACGGGCGGACGTTGTCTCAATGATGCATTGTTAACCGGACCGGACTTATTGAAGTCGTTGTTCGGAGTTCTGCTACGATTCAGAGAAGGAAGCGTGGCATTAATGGCAGACATTAAAGAAATGTTCCTGCAAGTGAAAATCCGGGATGAAGACAGGGATAGCCTTCGATTCTTATGGCGGCACAATCGTGACGCACCACCGGAAAAGTATAGAATGACGTCACTCATATTTGGAGCGGCATCATCACCATGCATCGCTATATATGTAAAGAATAGGAATGCGCAGGACAACGCACATATCTATCCAGAAGCAGCTTCCGCTACGGAAAGCAATTTTTATATGGATGACTATCTACAGGCATTTCCCGACGTGACGACGGCCGAAAGGATAGTAAACGATATGTATGAATTACATAAACATGCTTCTTTCCAACTGAGGGGATGGGCTAGCAATCGACCCGAAGTTTTAAGTAAAATGGAAAATAAATATAAGAGCGACAGTGCTTCGCTGGGAGATAAAGAGCACACAGAGCGCACGTTAGGTTTGATTTGGAATATCAAACGGGATATGATAAGTTTCTCCACAAGTCTTCGTAACACACCGGAAGAGGTGATGGAAGGTTTACGACCGCCTACGAAGAGGGAGATAACTAGCGCTGTGATGTCAGTCTTCGATCCTTTGGGACTCGCATCACCCATAACGATTCAAGGGAAGTCGCTGATCCAGCAAGTATGGAGGACAGGCATCTCTTGGGATGAAGAAGTTTCACACGAATTACACGTGTTATTTTGTAAATGGATATCGGAAGTGCAGAGATTAGGTCATTTAGAAGTACCTAGACCCGTTGCTGAAGGCATCGGCAAGGGAGAGTTACACACTTTCACGGATGCTAGTGAAAAAGCATACGCTGCCGCGGTGTATTACGTCACCACGGACGAGCTAGGAATAAGGCGGATTACGCTGATCGCCGCAAAGGCAAGAGTAGCGCCGTTGAAACCAATTTCGATTCCAAGGCTTGAATTGCAAGCAGCTCTTATGGGCAGCAGGCTGGCTGCCTCGGTTAGTGAAGAGAGCAAGTACGAGATATCCGAGAGAGTATTTTGGACAGACTCACGTACAGTGTTAGCGTGGATTAAGTCAGATCCTCGCGCCTTTAAACCATTCGTTGCTCATCGATTGGCTGAGATCGAAGATCACAGTAAACCATGTGAATGGCGATGGGTTCCAACGTCAGAAAATGTGGCAGACGACGCCACTAGAAATTTTCCTTCCACCTTCGATGTAAGTCATCGCTGGTTTCAAGGACCTGAATTCCTCAGGAAGAGTCCTGATTTATGGCCCAAACAAGTGGACACCATAAAAAGCTTAGAAACAGGTGAAGAAAAATCGCCAAAGGGCGTAAATGCGTTAAGAAAGCAAGAACCGTTAAGTCTACCCGACTACGGACGATTTAGCAGCTTTAAGAGATTCCTTGGGGCAACTACACGCACCTTACAAGCGGTAGAAAAATTCAAGAGTTTAAGAAAGTCGGTTAAAGGACCCGACGACGCAGCCGAAAAGTCGGTTATGTGTTCCAACAAAGTTTTAGCAAAGTCGGTTAAAGGACCCGATGGCGCGTTGGACATAGCGCTCTTGAAAAAAGCGGAATTATTAATTTGGAAGTTCGTTCAAGACGAGTGTTTTTATTCGGAAATAAAATGCTTGAAAGCAGGCAAAAGTGTTGAAAGAAGTTCACGCTTAAGTAAATTATCTATGGAAATAGGAGAAGATAACTTACTCCGTTTAAATGGACGTTTACCTTTCAAGTCTAATTTGACCGAGGAAAGTACAAAACCTGTCATATTGGACGGTAAACACGAAATCGTTAAAATGATGGTTAGAGAAGTTCATCATCATTTTGGACATGCCAATCACCAGACGGTGATGAATGAGGTGAACCAGAAATTTTATGTCTTGAACTTACGTAATGTAGTACGAAGTGTGTCACATCATTGTCAGTGGTGCAGGACATACAGATCAAAACCGCAGAACGTGCCACAAGGAAATATTCCTCTGGAGAGAATAGCTCATCATGAACCACCTTTTACATGCTCAGCTGTGGATTATTTCGGTCCTATGAGTGTGACTATAGGAAGGCGACACGAAAAACGTTGGGGTGTTTTATTCACGTGTCTGACTACCAGAGCAGTACATCTGGAATTAGCAGTCTCGTTGACACCAGCGTCAATGATAATGGCGTTGAGGCGATTTATCGCCAGAAGAGGAAAACCAGCCGTTATATACAGCGATAACGGGACAAATTTCAAAGCTGCGAATAAAGAATTATTGAAAGCATGCGAAGAATGCCATGAGGGCATGAAAAATGAGTCATTTAAGAAATATATTAAATGGAAATTTATACCTTCGGGAGCACCGCACATGGGTGGCGCCTGGGAGAGGTTAGTAAGATCGATTAAAATTGCGTTGACCGCTACGCTCAGAGAAAGGAGCCCACGAGAGGAAATTCTACACACGTTGCTTTTAGAAGCAGAGCACACAGTAAATTCCAGGCCTCTGGTAACATTCAGTATGGATAGTCCTGAAGAGGGTTTGACACCCAATCATTTTCTTCTGGGACGCTCATGTGGTGATCGACCACTTGGATTATTTCTAGAGCGGCATCTGACGGATCAACTCAATTGGAAAGCTGCATAGAGGTTAGCCGACCATTTTTGGACAAGGTGGCTGAAGGAATACATGCCTACCTTAATACCGCGAACAGGTAATAACGGAAAGTTCATGGAACCTAAAGAAGGCGATATTGTTTTGATAATAGATCATTCGTTGCCACGAAATACGTGGCCGAAAGGCAAAATTAGTAGAACGTTACCGGGACCAGACGGTCACACCAGAGTGGTTGACGTCATTACTAGCACAGGGTCCTCAAGATGAGGAGACCTACATCCAGAATAATAGTCCTGGTACCCGCGACGCCTCCCAAATGATGGTGCTAACGCACGGGGGGAGATTGTTGGCGACGCGCCTATAAGAATGTTTCAGTTTATTAAGTCAACCGATGACGAATAACTTTTCAAAGACTTATTGTCCAATAGAAATGTTCTGATAAGAAAATGCTTAGTTAAATCTTAAAGAAATGTCGAATTAATGATATAAAGGTCTTGGGTTCGACTCCCAGGCCGGACTAGTTTACTGTTTTCTAAGTAATATCTTTCAATAAATTCATATAGGGAATTTATGATATAAATTATGTTACCGGATTTGTTCCCCGGTTGAAATCGTCTTTCCAACGATGTAAATTCAAAGGAATATTAAAGTGAAGTTAGAGATCGGATTTGTTCCCCGGTCGAGATGATCACTCTGTGCATAAACAGAATTAACGGAAGTTAATTGCATAAGTATTGTCTTGTATAAATTTGATATGTTTGTACGAAAACAAATGCCTATTTGTTATGATTGATTAATGAGAACATTCACTTGTATTGTTATCTGATAAGAAACATGATAACTGATAAGAATCTTATCAGAGATAGTTTCCTACAGTTCGAAAATTATGTAGAAGCACTTATTTACATAATATTGTTAAAATTAGTGTATTTCAGACTTTCATTTTTTCTGATAGCCGAGAGCCGTGCAAAGTTAGTTGTTCAAATAGTGTGAGTTCACGGAAGCACGCTGGCCACGCCCTTAGGAGGCCGAATATGTAAAAATTTAAAATGTTTGTAATTTCAGCAATTTATGTAAAAATGACTTGAAAAACATTTCAGGTTGATTGTACGTGCTAAAAAGGTGAATTCTGTGTTATTTTTATGTGAAAATTCCTGTGTATAAGTGAAATAATGATAGTTTTGTATAAGAAATTTAAAAGTGTTTTAAATAGTGAAATAAATAGAGAAAATGTAAATTAAACTATTGTATTAGTTAACATATGTATAAATTCAAGTGGGAAACATTGTTTTAACTTTCTGTGTTAAATATTTAAGAAGTTCGGATTTTGAATTTGTGATTACAATAGGCATATTTTGTTTTATAAATTAAAGGATTTTTGTGATACGAAAATATAATGTATATCATGGTGTAGATATTGTTTTGTGCTATCTAAATAGATAACTTGTATTTATGTATGACTTATGTGAATAAAGAAATTAAGTGAAACGTGAGAGAGTAATAGTACAAACTCATGTAATTAAGTTGCGCAGGCACGCGAATGGCGCGGCTCACTTTCGCGTATAGCTCTCGGGGTAGCTTAGTGAACGGGTTTTATTGCAATTCGTTCGGGAAAATAGTTCGGGAAAATAGTTCGGGGAATTAGTTCGGAAAAATAAGAAAATCCTTTGAGAAAAGTGAAGAACCAGCAGTCAATAAGAAGAAAAAGTGTAGGGAAGTGATAGGGAAAAGTGATTACTCTCTCACGGAACGGTTTGAAGATAATTGCTGTTTTATTCCCAAGTAATTCATCCCTAAAGTTATACAGTCCACATCGAAGAATTAAGGCGTCGGGACCGGGACGACTTCGGAAGACCCGTAATCCCCGTCTGAACCTACTTGCTGAAAAAGAAAGAGGTTATCGCCCTAGTGTGTTACTCCGTTGCGGAGATCACATACGTTGTTCCCGAACCCAACGTAGGCGTTATAGGAGGCCGGATCGAGAGAAGCCTCGATTCCTCCCTTCTGTTTCTTTATCGAACGTTCCAGCCCGTCTGGTTCGTTTTAAATTGGTCCTTCCGAACCTGTTTCCTTTTCACTGGGGTTAACAAGGTCAAAGTCGTGACCTTCTTAACCCCAGGCCCGTGCTACATAAATGTTGCCATGTAAGTTTTCTCATTCAATAAAATTTTATTTTATTTTTTGCAAGCATATATTTTTAATGATTCTGTAAAAAGGATCACATGGACAGAATCATGATACAATGGTATCTAAAAGCACTGTTTTGAGTAAAACAATAATAATATTGTTTATTCGTTGATTTAACCACAACTTAATGATTACCATATTTTTTATTATTTAAAAAAAAACGATACCTCCACACTAGGATTTTCTCCTGTATCGTGGGGGCAGTTTACAAACACAAATGTCACAAGGACAGACATCCAGACTCGAAACAATTACTTGTAGGCCCTTCAACCAACAGTTGGTATTGTTGATCGAAGTGTAGGCTATACAAATACTTGTTCCGTGCGGGATTCGAACCAGCGGCCTTAGCGCTATAACTCATAGCTAAGCCACTACGCCACGGACCCTTCAAGACTAGAAAATGTTTCGTCCTTTAATTAACACGGTGAATACACAGATTCTTTTTGTCACAAATTAAAACCTATACTATAAGAAACTATAATATACAACTTAACTGCCGTTAGACACAGTAATGGCTTGTCAAATATAGATATGAAATATCATAAATTAATATCCTCTGTTTTAATTAGCAATTTTGTTAAAAAATCGTTCATAGGATCATAGGATATTTATTTGTGATTGCGGGCGTTGTGGAAATCAACTGAGAAAACCATCAATGATTAATTTTTACAATAGAATAAAAATAGACTAGAATTATTTTTTTATTTAATATAGGCATATGTTCAGCAGTGGACTTGTGAAGGGCTGTAATGTCGACATCGATGATGATGACATGTTTGAAATAATTTTCTTTGAAAGTATTTTTTTACGTTACTTACTACTACTTATTCCGAAAAATCCTCTTCCCTTGGTAAGAAACCAGCAAAATCCTAACGGGATTTTTTCTATAAAATAACACTATACAATTAAAACACAGTTTGTTTAACAATTTAACTTAACTTTAACAAAACTCATTTAAAGAAACTGTGTGGTCTTATCATTACAATGTAATGATCTTTTTTCACTTGTATCTATTAAAGTACCTCCAAAGTAATAAAGCTAACATTTTCACTATAACGTCCTACACGGCTGCCTGGATAATTCGTCTCAATTTCTAAAGTGTCATGATCACTAATCTGCATCTTCAGTAGGTCAGTGTGCCTGTTGTACGGCTCACGCTCCATGTGCAAAGTAACGTCGGTAAACAAAAAGAGGGTTTCGGTGAGCTATTTCAGTCAACCACTTTATTCGAAACTGGCTACCCATCAGTCGTTGTTCTGCCATTTCATATTAGTGGAGCGGTGAGTATCACTCTTAAAGCCGAATTAGGTACTACCAGACTCTTTACATTGTAAACAAAAAAAAATTATTAACTCGGCCACAGTGCCTCTCATTCGGCCCAGATTTTGTGATATTACGAATGAGTCATTTTGGTTCATAAATATATAAATTGTTAATTATCCGATCTCAGCGTCACCTATACCTGACATAGCTATAAAACATCATCTCTACAAAATAAAAACATTACATAAATATGACCTTTACGGTTTAAATCGTTCAGAAGTTTACGATCACTACTAACAGTGCATCAACGATTAAATTTTATACCACTTTAATATAATTTAATATTAAAGTGATTTTCGCATGAATGTTATTGTGTTGATTTTTGGATTTTTCTAGTGTTTTATTAGTGTTTTAGTAAAGTGTTTTATTATAAAATTGTAATGAAAGTTTTTGTGTGAATATAATTAATCTTTTTACGTAAATAATTTCGAGTAATATATATTGAAATACATTTTTTATAATTGATATGTTTTTTTTGTTATCAAAATACAATATAATCTTATTGTAATGAAGTAAAAACTGACTTTTATTTAGACCACAGGATAGAGAATTTTGTATAGATTTTATAATGCCAAACTTCTTCGCAGAAGTTATAGTCTCTAAATAAAGGTTTTAATGGTTTTTAAGTGATGAGGATGGGTGCGGTCGCATGCAACCTCTCGGGATTAGCCGGGTGCATGCGACTGCACGGTATTTTATAGGGATTGCGGGGCTAAAACCGTCACCATATGACTAACTAAATGAGTCACCCTTTATCACACCCAATAAACGTCCAAAAAGGATCATCCCATCTCGGCAGGGAGTAATAACGGAGTCAGCACACTTCGGAACACATCCACAATACTCCGCGACAAGTACTGCCTTGCTACTAACGATCTCCTACGATTCATTCTGCTGACGGCATAATAGTGCAGAATTTTTTATCCAGGCCGTTAAGTTCAGTTCGTGTCCACCTAAGTGTACTAAAGTGCACAAGGACTTGCATGACCTAATTGTTATACGCGTGTGTGTTTTTCACACCCGACAAAAACTATAAATTACATTTGTTTGGCTATTCACAATTTTTTTGCACAATTTCACAATTAATTTGAAATGTAATACTGTTGTAATATTACGCTGTTCTAGTGTATGTTACCGGATTAATTAAGCAGAAGCTGGAATCAAAGCGATATTACGGTAGCGACAATTACTTACATAGAGGCTGACATCGTCAATAATACCATTGAATATATATTAGATTGTGTTTCTCAAAAGACCATATGTCTTAATTTAATAAATAATGTTGGAAATAATAGAAAAAAAAAGATTTACTACAGCTTTTAAAAGTTCATTGCTGAATAAAGGCGTCCCCAGAGATTACCTTATAGGAGAAATTTGGGCATAGTAGTTTTTCATACGTCACACATGTATTTAGCGATGTTGGCAAAAAACTGATATTAAAGAGATTTTACAATGGTTTTACAAGTGCTTTATTTAACTTGACTAACAGTAAAAGTTATTGTTAGTTAAGTTAAGTAAAATATTAGCACAATATAAATTAAGAGGACTTCGTAGTCGAAGGCTACACAGACATAAGCATTGCCCTCCCCCCTCCCCAGAACCCGGAGAGTCTCGCTACCAGGATCCCCAGTTCTCATCACTCACATTATGAAAGAGCCGAATTATGGTCTGTGTGGAATTATGCTGGTCTTCTTGTTTCCTTTTGTTGTCTCCTTCGAAACATATGTGACAAATATGGATGATGGATACTAAAAGTTGTTATTAAATTATATTAAAGTGGTATAAAATTTAATCGCTGATGCACTGTTAGTGATCGTATAACTTCTGAACGATTTAAACCGTAAAGGTCATATTTATGTAATGTTTTTATTTTGTAGAGATGATGTTTTATAGCTATGTCAGGTATAGGTGATGCTGAGATCGGATAATTAACAATTTATATATTTATGAACCTAAATGACTCATGCATAATATCACAAAATCTGGGCCGAATAAGAGGCACTGTGGCCGAGTTAATAATTTTTTTTTGTTTACAATGTAAAGAGTCTGGTGGTACCTAATTGAGCTTTAAGAGTGATACTCACCGCTCCACTAATCTGAAATGGCAGAACAACGACCGATGGGTAGCCAGTTTCGAATAAAGTGGTTGACTGAAATAGCTCACCGAAACCCTCTTTTTGTTTACCGACGTTACTTTGCACATGGAGCGTGAGCCGTACAACAGGCACACTGACCTACTGAAGATGCAGATTAGTGATCATGACACTTTATTTAGATTAGACGAATTATCCAGGCAGCCGTGTAGGACGTTATAGTGAAAATTGTAGTGTTATGCTACTTACATACCATTTTACACTATTTTAAATCTATTTTTCCATTCTGTTTTTGATTTTCTGCATTCATCTCAAAACTGGATATTTTGCATCACCTTTATTTCCATAGGAACCTGTAACATTTTTAAACCATAAGAACACAATAACAAATCATTTTCACGTCGTATTTTCACGTTATCAGCACTTTTTAAATCGATGTCAATGGAGTCTACCTTTTTCGGTCTTTTATTTAGTTCTCCGTAACTCTGCAATTTCGGGCTTCGTGCGCGCTGTTGCGCTACCTTTTTTTTCCTATATAAATAATATCTCATTTTTCACTTAAATCTTGCCGTTTCTGTATTACGAGCCTAAAACCAAAATTTGACATGTTTTGACATCGTTGTTTATCAGGTTGTCATGGCAATTTTTATTCAAATATCGTTACCGGCCTGATGTTTTACTTCAAAATACTCCTTTCTTCTTGGCCATTTACAAGAATTTGCTTTTAATTTAAATAATTTCAAATTTAATGATAATAATTTTCCGTTCTTATGCCAGATCCGTCAAAAAGGAAAAATAAGCCGAACAATTGGCAAATGGGAGAGTCTGACTTGAGCTTTGATACTTGAAGCATCTCCTAAAGGCCTTATCCGCACTGCCTCGGGATCCTGCAAGCCTCTGCCCGCTCCTTAAGTCGTCACCTAGCCACGCCTACGCCTCCGCCTACTAGTGCGCTGTGTTTGCCTACTTCAAGCGCCGCGCGTACCTACTTCAAACGCTGCGTGCCGACTCCAGACGTTGCGTGTACCTACTCCGGGTGCTGCGTGTACTTACTCCGGGCGTTGCGTGTGCCTACTCCAAGCGCTGCGTGTACCTTCTCCAGACGCTGCGTGTGCTTCCTCCAGATTCTGCGTGTACCTAGAGCAGGAGCTGTGCACCTATCATAGGCATAGCCTGTGCACACTTCGTTGCAGTATCTTTATCTTTGTTATTTTTTTTAATAATATTGTAAATCACTATCTTCATTACAACCCATCATCACCTTCATACCTTTTTTTTATAAAAGAAACTGTAAAACTTTTCAAATTTTTAAATAATTTATTTTATTTTGGTTGTTTTCGTTGTAATTAAGTTAGGTTCTTTAGTTTTTTTATTGTCGCTTCACGACAATTTGGCGCCCGACGTAAAGTTCTTCTTTTCTTCACCTTAGCTACGCCTTATCCATTTCCTTTTGATTGAATTGTTTTCTCTTTCGTTCTTAACTCTTTATTTACTCATCCTTATCATATCTTCCAAATTCTAAAACAAAACTTCATCTAGTTTTTCAACTTATCTGGATTATATTTAGACCTACATATAACACTTCACTTACATGCATCACTTTAATATTCTTATTCTAGATAACTTAAAGAGGTACAATCTTCCAAATTCTAAAACAAAACTTCATCTAGTTTTTCAACTTATCTGGATTATATTTAGACCTACATATAACACTTCACTTACATTAATCACTTTAATATTTTTATTTCTTAAACTTAACTTTGCACTTAATTATAACAATGAAAAGGGTTATTAAGTACAAATTTCGTAACAAGGCCGAACTCGAATACGAAGTGAAGATTAGATGTGAGGAACCAGCTAATACTGTTTTGCATGACACTACATTTGTATATATGTTTGTATATTTGTATATAAGTTTGTATATATGTATAAATATCAATTTCAGACACATCTCGTTAGTGATGTTGCTG
Organism: Parnassius smintheus behrii; assembly: GCA_036936625.1. Taxonomy (NCBI): domain Eukaryota; kingdom Metazoa; phylum Arthropoda; class Insecta; order Lepidoptera; family Papilionidae; genus Parnassius; species Parnassius smintheus. Next base: position 23,577,871 of record JAUPFT010000029.1, on the reverse strand, counting down.
ATCTCTGGCTTTGAGCCCTACCGCTCTGGCCGTTCTTAATCTTTACTTAAGTCATAGCGACTAAAGCTTGCTTAAGATTAATTTCTTTAACTTTATCTTCACTCAGGAGCGGATGACAACTCCTTAAATACGCCTGAACGTCCTTTCGAAATGTTTTTTTCCACTCAGGAGCGGATGATAACTCCTTAAATAAGCCTGAATGTCCTTTCGAAATGTTTTTTTTTCCACGCAGGAGCGGATGACAACTCCTTAAATAAGCCTGAATGTCCTTTCGAAAACACACTTTTAGAGTGGTAGTCATTGAATGTGAACTCCACCCTTACCTGAATGCAGATGATGAATGTAAGAGATAGTATATCTGATTTTGCCTGCTGATGTGTGTTTCTGCAAAGCTGTGTTTTTATGGTTTATTTTAGAATGTACATGTCAAAATTTTTGCCGAGTCAAAAATTTTCCAGGGTCGGGGGGAAAATGTAGTGTTATGCTTATACATACTTACATATCATTTTACACTATTTTGAATTTATTTTTCCATTCTGTTTTTGATGTTCTGCATTCGCCTCAAAACTTGATATTTTGCATCATCTTTATTTCCATAGGATCCTGTAATATTTTTAATTCATAAGAACACAATAACAAATCATTTTCACTTCGTATTTTTCATGCTATCAGCACTTTTTAAATCGGTGTCAATGGAGTCTACCTTTTTCGGTCTTTTATTTAGTTCTCCGTAACTCTGCAATTTCGGGTTTCGTGCGCACTGTTGCGCTACTTTTTTTCCTATATAAATAATATCTCATTTTTCACTTAAATCTTGCCGTTTCTGTATTACGAGCCTAAAACCAAAATTTGACATGTTTTGACATCGTTGTTTATCAGGTTGTCATGGCAATTTTTATTCAAATATCGTTACCGGCCTGATGTTTTTACTTCAAAATACTCCTTTCTTCTTGGCCATTTACAAAAATTTGCTTTTAATTTAAATAATTTCAAATTTAATGAGAATAATTTTCCGTTCTTATGCCAGATCCGTCAAAAAGGAAAAATAAGCCGAACAATCGGCGAATGGGAGAGTCTGACTTGAGCTTTGATACTTGAAGCATCTCCTAAAGGCCTTATCCGCACTGCCTCGGGATCCTGCAAGCCTCTGCCCGCTCCCTAAGTCGTCACCTAGCCACGCCTACGCCTCCGCCTACTAGTGCGCTGTGTTTGCCTACTTCAAGCGCCGCGCGTACCTAATTCAAACGCTGCGTGCCTACTCCAGACGTTGCGTGGACCTACTCCAGACGCTGCGTGTCTATTCCGGACGCTGTGTGTGTCTACTCCGGAAGTTGTGTTTGCCTACTTCAAGCGCCGCGTGTACCTACTTCAAACGCTGCGTGCCGACTCCAGACGTTGCCTGTACCTACTCCGGGTGCTGCGTGTACTTACTCCGGGCGTTGCGTGTGCCTGCTCCAAGCGCTGCGTGTACCTTCTCCAGACGCTGCGTGTGCTTCCTCCAGATTCTGCGTGTAACTAGAGCAGGAGCTGTGCACCTATCATAGGCATAGCCTGTGCACACTTCGTTGCAGTATCTTTATCTTTGTTATTTTTTTTAATAATATTGTAAATCACTATCTTCATTACAACCCATCATCACCTTCATACCTTTTTTTTATAAAAGAAACTGTAAAACTTTTCAAATTTTTAAATAATTTATTTTATTTTGGTTGTTTTCCTTGTAATTAAGTTAGGTTCTTTAGTTTTTTTATTGTCGCTTCACGACAAAATGTTAGCTTTATTACTTTGGAGGTACTTTAATAGATACAAGTGAAAAAAGATCATTACATTGTAATGATAAGACCACACAGTTTCTTTAAAAGAGTTTTGTTAAGGTTAAGTTAAATTGTTAAACAAACTGTGTTTTAATTGTATAGTGTTATTTTATAGAAAAAATCCCGTTAGGATTTTGCTGGTTTCTTACCGAGGGAAGAGGATTTTTCGGAATAAGTAGTAGTAAGTAACGTAAAAAAATACTTTCAAAGAAAATTATTTCAAACATGTCATCATCATCGATGACGACATTCCAGCCCTTCACAAGTCCACTGCTGAACATATGCCTATATTAAATAAAAAAATAATTCTAGTCTATTTTTATTCTATTGTAATAATTAATCATTGATGGTTTTCTCAGTTGATTTTCACAACGCCCGCAATCACAAATAAATATCCTATGATCCTATGAACGATTTTTTAACAAAATTGCTAATTAAAACAGAGGATATTAATTTATGATATTTCATATCTATATTTGACAAGCCATTCCTGTGTCTAACGGCAGTTAAGTTGTATATTATAGTTTCTTATAGTATAGGTTTTAATTTGTGACAAAAAGAATCTGTGTATTCACCGTGTTAATTAAAGGACGAAACATTTTCTAGTCTTGAAGGGTCCGTGGCGTAGTGGCTTAGCTATGAGTTATAGCGCTAAGGCCGCTGGTTCGAATCCCGCACGGAACAAGTATTTGTATAGCCTACACTTCGATCAACAACACCAACTGTTGGTTGAAGGGCCTACAAGTAATTGTTTAGAGTCTGGATGTCTGTCCTTGTGACATTTGTGTTTGTAAACTGCCCCCACGATACAGGAGAATATCCTAGTGTAGGGGTATCGTTTTTTTTAAATAATAAAAAATATGTAATCATTAAGTTGTGGTTAAATCAACGAATAAACAATATTATTATTGTTTTACTCAAAACAGTGCTTTTAGATACCATTATATCATGATTTTGTCCATGTGATCCTTTTTACAGAATCATTAAAAATATATGCTTGCAAAAAATAAAATAAAATTTTATTGAATGAGAAAACTTACATGGCAACATTTATGTAGCACGGGCCTGGGGTTAAGAAGGTCACGACTTTGACCTTGTTAACCCCAGGCTTCACTTTTCAGTTTAACTTTCATTCGTCAGAAACAGTGATTAAAAATGCAAACGCGGTATTGTCAGATTTTAAAAATTTGCTGAGTTTTAGCAAATTATAGTAAAAACATGTATTTTAAATAAAAATTAAAGTTCTGTATTTTTTAATTTTAAAATAAATTTTTGGTAATTTTATTGCGGTACGCCCTTTTGAATTTGGCAGCTATTTGTATCTGCCATTTGATTTTTGTTCACTCGATTTAGATATGTCTTCGGATCACATAATCTACTTATCATCAAGCGTAATGTTGCTCGTTTGTCATCCTTAAACTATAAAATAATATCACAAGCAGAAGCTAGCAAATTTTTATCATAGAAACAAATTTGGAGATTCTCATACAAGTAAGGCATATGTGTGATCGTGGTAGTTTAGTGGCTTAGCGCTCGCTGTAAATTTCACAGTACGAGTACAACGCGTGTTCGATCCCCGCCTACACCAATGAAATTCATCATAGCAGTTTTAAGTGCTCACTTACCACGTTTTCGGCGGTAAGAGAAAACATGGTGAGGAAACCTTCGTGTCTGAGAAATTGGTAAAAATATATTTGGCAGACATGTGAAGTTTGCCAATACGCATTGGGCAGCGCGGGGAACATTTCCTTGCCTTAAAACCCTCTCACAAATAAGAAATGAGGGGCCTGTGGCCAGCGGTGAGCCGTATGTAGGCTGTTTGACCTTAACTTTAAGACATATTTTACTCGATAGTAGTCATGTAAGAATACTTACTACCCTGTATCGTCTCGTACCGGTAAGGCATATTTTTATGGCTACTATCTACTTAAAATTAATTTCAAATTAATTCGTTCAAATATTGTTTGTAAATAATGGATATTTAGGATCATTCAATGTCTCAAAATATACACTTGAGCGACGGTTAGTCTATTCACTTCACCGCGCGTAATCTTCCCTTTATACCTGCTGATAAATAATTAACTCCGTTGAAAGCGTCCGTACTATTTAATAGAAATTGAATAACGTTGCAAAATTACGTCTGTGTCCATTCAACAGTTTAATTTTCACGAGGTTACTGAAAAAGTGTACATATTCACTAAAACACATACACAAACAATCACGCCTATCACCCAGAGGGGTAGGCAGAGACTACGGCCTTCCATTTGTCACGATCCTGATATGGCTCTCTCGCCTCCTTTACATCCATATATCTACATACACATACACGCTCATCAGTTAAGGGTACTTAGGTTTAAAGGTACACTTCTAATGTGGCCCATTTTCAAAATATCGCCAATTTGGTCGATAAACTTTCGTCTTTATTTTCGTATTTTTTCGTCGGGTGTCCCTTCCCGACTCTGCCTTTCACATCTGCACATATACATTTGCTTTGTCACTATTTCCTCATTCATTCTTTCTACATGACCATAGAATATTCACATTCACTCATGCTTATAAATTTGATATTTGTATAGAGCAGGTATTTCAGCTTGCTTTTCTTTGTGGCCTAGGTATGTATCCTGGATTAAAATCAATATATAGATGAATTTACCCCTGCGTTTAAGAGCCGTGGTAACTCAGATGGTTAACGCTCGCTATAAATATAGCAGACCGCGAGTAACCCGGGTTCGATCCCCGCCGGCACTAATGAAATTGTTAATTGCAATTTGAAGTGCTGATTTACCATCACGTGCTCGGCGGACATTTTCCCTGCTTAGTTAAACAGGTAAACTTTACAGCAGATAATTAATGTTTTAATAAGGTGTTGACTATATAAGTAGAAACCTGACTGCTGACTCATGATAATCAGTTCATGGTCTAGGTATTAATATATTCTTGTATAACTTTACAGCAGACAACCAGTGTTTTAATTAAGTGTTGACTATATAAGTAGAAACGTGACTGCTGACTCATGACCATCAGTTCATGGTCTAGGTATTAATATATTCTTGTATAACTTTACAGCAGACAACCAGTGTTTTAATTAAGTTTTGACTATATAAGTAGAAACCTGACTGCTGACTCATGATCATCAGTTCATGGTCTAGGTATTAATATATTCTTGTATAACTTTACAGCAGACAACCTGTGTTTTAATTAAGTGTTGACTATATAAGTAGAAACCTGACTGCTGACTCATGATAATCAGTTCATGGTCTAGGTATTAATATATTCTTGTATAACTTTACAGCAGACAACCAGTGTTTTAATTAAGTGTTGACTATATAAGTAGAAACGTGACTGCTGACTCATGATCATCAGTTCATGGTCTAGGTATTAATATATTCTTGTATTACTTTACAGCAGACAACCAGGGTTTTAATTAAGTGTTGACTTTATAAGTAGAAACCTGACTGCTGACTCATGATCATCAGTTCATGGTCTAGGTATTAATATATTCTTGTATAACTTTACAGCAGACAAGCAGTGTTTTAATTAAGTGTTGACTATATAAGTAGAAACCTAAATGCTGACTCATGATCATCAGTTAATGGTCTAGGTATTAATATATTCTTGTATAACTTTACAGCAGACAACCAGCGTTTTAATTAAGTGTTGACTATATAAGTAGAAACGTGACTGCTGACTCATGATCATCAGTTCATGGTCTAGGTATTAATATATTCTTGTATAACTTTACAGCAGACAACCAGTGTTTTAATTAAGTGTTGGCTATATAAGTAGAAACCTGACTGCTGACTCATGATCATCAGTTCATGGTCTAGGTATTAATATATTCTTGTATAACTTTACAGCAGACAACCAGTGTTTTAATTAAGTGTTGACTATATAAGTAGAAACCTGACTGCTGACTCATGATCATCAGTTCATGGTCTAGGTATTAATATATTCTTGTATAACTTTACAGCAGACAACCTGTGTTTTAATTAAGTGTTGACTATATAAGTAGAAACCTGACTGCTGACTCATGATAATCAGTTCATGGTCTAGGTATTAATATATTCTTGTATAACTTTACAGCAGACAACCAGTGTTTTAATTAAGTGTTGACTATATAAGTAGAAACGTGACTGCTGACTCATGATCATCAGTTCATGGTCTAGGTATTAATATATTCTTGTATAACTTTACAGCAGACAACCAGTGTTTTAATTAAGTGTTGACTATATAAGTAGAAACCTGACTGCTGACTCATGATCATCAGTTCATGGTCTAGGTATTAATATATTCTTGTATAACTTTACAGCAGACAACCAGTGTTTTAATTAAGTGTTGACTATATAAGTAGAAACCTAAATGCTGACTCATGACCATCAGTTCATGGTCTAGGTATTAATATATTCTTGTATAACTTTACAGCAGACAACCAGTGTTTTAATTAAGTGTTGACCATATAAGTAGAAACCTGACTGCTGACTCATGATCATCAGTTCATGGTCTAGGTATTAATATATTCTTGTATAACTTTACAGCAGACAACCAGTGTTTTATTTAAGTGTTGACTATATAAGTAGAAACCTGACTGCTGACTCATGATAATCAGTTCATGGTCTAGGTATTAATATATTCTTGTATAACTTTACAGCAGACAACCAGTGTTTTAATTAAGTGTTGACTATATAAGTAGAAACGTGACTGCTGACTCATGACCATCAGTTCATGGTCTAGGTATTAATATATTCTTGTATAACTTTACAGCAGACAACCAGTGTTTTAATTAAGTTTTGACTATATAAGTAGAAACGTGACTGCTGACTAATGATCATCAGTTCATGGTCTAGGTATTAATATATTCTTGTATAACTTTACAGCAGACAACCAGTGTTTTAATTAAGTGTTGACTATATAAATAGAAACGTGACTGCTGACTCATGACCATCAGTTCATGGTCTAGGTATTAATATATTCTTGTATAACTTTACAGCAGAGAACCAGTGTTTTAATTAAGTGTTGACTATATAAGTAGAAACGTGACTGCTGACTCATGACCATCAGTTCATGGTCTAGGTATTAAACTTTGCTTTCCTAATGCTCTCATGATCCTTATCCCACAGCGTGTCACCAGCTTCTTTAATTTTTTTATTTACAGCTCAGGCAATACTCCTCTGGAACACTCTGTCCGTTAATATAAAAAATACAGAACGTTACGTTAAAAACTGTTCCAGTAACAAAAATAATTCAAGGATAATAAAACTGACGTTTATGATTATTTTGTTGTGTATATTATATGAGTAATGTGTTGTACAAATAATATAAATTTTATGTAATATACAGAGTAGTCTGACTAAACTAGAAGCCTTTTTATCATAAATTCAATAACAAAGCGCTTAAACTTTAGAAGATTAAAAATTACAACAAGTCGAAATACTGATGTATGTAAATCAGCCGATTAAATGGCAAAAAGTCTGATTTAAGGACGTGATTTGAAGTTGCTCATGTATTGCCTTCCACTTCATATGATATTTTTAATTTCCTGTCAACACAAGCACTGGCTAAGTAAAACATAAGAAAAAGGCTCGTGCTTAGCTATGAGACCTTAGTAGTTTGATATAACAGCCTTATAAGATCTAAGATAACAGCCGAACAATATATAACTTATGACCATGATAACTTCCAATGACCATGATAACCTTTTCAAATGGTTGTTAAATGCGAAATATAATTAAAATACTGTTTTAGTCAACGAATATTCGCTAATTCAAAGCCGCAGTAATAACCGTAGCTAAAGATTTACGGCCACATTTATTAACGGAGCAATGTTCCAAGACAAAGGTCTAAGATTAAAATCAATAATACGCAGAATAAAACATCTAGAGTGAAAGCTCAGCTAGGTTAGCTAGCATACCATGCTGTTGTAACTCTGGAAATAGGTATGATCATCATCATCATCATCATCATCGTTACAGCCCTGCACAAGTCCACTGCTGAACATAGGCCTCCCCCAAGTAATGCCACAAAGCACGGTCCTGAGCCGCCTGCATCCATCAACTTCCTGCATGTCACTCGAGAACCTTTCTTCCATATCGGTTATCGGTTCTTCGAGCTATATGGTCGGCCCTTTGCTACTTCAGCTTACTAATTCGTTGGGCTATGTCGGTCACTCTGATTTTACTGCGAATATGCTCATTTATGAGTCTATCCCGTAGGGAAACTCCGAGCATAGCCCTCTCCATAGCTCGCTGAGCGACCTTGAGCGCCCTCATATGGTTAGCAGTGAAGGACCACGTCTCAGATCCGTAAGTCATCACTGGCAACACGCACTGGTTGTACAATCTAGTTTTCAGAGTTTAAGGTATACCTAACGAGAAGATGTGTCGTAATTTCCCGAACACTGCCCAACCGAGTTGAATCCATCGATTGACCTCTCGGTCGGAGTTGGATTTACCTAGTCGGACTATTTATCCCAGGTAAACGTACTCGTCAACAACTTCGAGCATAGTGTTCCCAACAACTACCGGCATAGGTGTGACATGGACATTAAACATGATCTTTGTTTGTCCATGTTCATCTTAAGACCTATCCGTTGGGATACACCATTGAGGCCATTGAGTATAGTGCTTAGGTCTTTTTTTATAGAAGAGGGGGCAAACGAGCATGCGGGTCACCTGATGTTAAGTGACTACCGCCACCCATGACCCAACCGCAACACTAGGGGAATTGCAGGTGCGTTGCCGGCCTTTTAGAAAGGAGTAAGCTCTTTTCTTGAAGGTCCCCAGATCGTATCGGTCCAGAAAAATCGCCGGTGGTAATCTATTCCACAGAGAGGTCGTACGCGGAAGAAAACTCCTTCTGAAACGTACAGTGGTGGACCGCCAAGCATCCAGATGGTGTTGATAGTTTCGGGACGTTTGCTGCGTAGTGCGTTCACGAAATTTGGCGGCTGGGATCAATCCGATATATTTCTCAGAGCACTCCCCATGATAGATGCGATAAAATACGCAAAGAGATGCAACATGCAACATCTCTTCGCAACGCAAGTAAATCGAGCAGATCGGAAAGCACTCGGTCGTCGACGATTCAAACAGCTCTGCGCTGGATGTGATCATGGAATGAGCTGGTACTGGGGAGCCCCGGCCCAGAGATGGGAACAGTATTCCATGTGCGGCCGAACCTGTGCCTTGTAAAGTTGCAGGCGGTGAGACGGCATGAAATACTGTACCGCTCTGCTGAGCACGCCAAGCTTTTAAGAGGCCAATTTGGCTTTCTCTTCCAAGTGACCACGAAACTGTACGTCACTCGATATGTCGACGCCGAGGACTCCAATACTGGCTGAGGCAACAAGGGTAGTGTCTTGAAACTGAGGAGATACGACAGTGAGGGTTTTTTCAGCAGTAAACGCGCAAACTTGTGCCTTCTGGGGATTAAACTGGACTTGATTTAGTCGCCCCCAGTTCGAGACTTTGTTCAACAAAGTTTCGACTTCAGGTACACGTTTGTCCAGGTACTCTGCGACGTTTTCCCAAGACATATTGGCACAGCTGGTGTATAAAGCATAACCAGTGCTGTCGTCTACATATCAATGAATATTATTGGCGTGCAATATGTCATTGATATGTAGAAGAAACAGCGTTGGCGATAGCACGCAGCCTCGTGGAACACCAGCGTTAATAGGCTTGTAATCGGAGCTTGCACCATCTGCAACGATCTTGATGCTCCGATCCGCAAGAAAGCTGGTGATGCAATTACAATTGCATAATTTCTCGGGAAGCCCATAGGAAGGGAGCTTCGAAAGAAGCGCTTTGTGCCCAACCCGATCGAAGGCCTTCGCATTGTCCGGCCAATGCCTCCCCCTTGAACTCCACTGCCCATCTATGAGTTAGATAGACCAGACATTCACCAGCTGATCGACCACGGCGAAAATCGTATTGGCGATCACTAATCAGCTGGTGATCCTCAAGGTACCTCACGAGCTGGCAGTTTACAATGGACTCCATTGTTTTGGAGAACAAGGAGGGGATGGCGATAGGCCGATAGCTGGACGGGTCTGAGCGGTCACCTTTTTTAGGGATGGGGTGGACGAAAGCCGTCTTCCATGATTTTGAGACTACGCCTGGGGAGTAGCAGTACCGGAAAAGACGTGTTAAAATCGGTGCGAACTCTGTAGCACACGTCCTCAGTACAATTGGGGGGAATAAAACTAAATTTACGGATTCTATCGCGTTTATTTAACTGATTTTACTTATTTTTAATTCCCGACGTTTTGGGTGCTTTACAGCACCCATGGTCACGGGGGGGGGGGACTGAGATTTTTGACGTCCCAATGTCATTGTTAGCCCGGCTACCTTCAGTTTTTGAATATTAATTTTTGGTCCGATTTACGCAAAACGAACTTACAGTATCTTGAAGTCTTGCAGTGGTATGCTTGGGTTTGGGTTTAATTTTGTTAATTATAGGATCCCAAGCGTATGGCAGCACCCAACCATCTTCTCTATTAAAATTAATTATTTTTTTTAATTTCAATAGCCTCACGTATCATCCTTGGTAGGAATCGGTGTTCTTTTGCGAGGATTTGTGGTTTATCAAATCTGATGTAATGGTGGGGATGATCTTGAATATGTTCACTGACTGCAGACTTCCCGGAGCGTCGGTGCTTCACGTCAGCTATATGTTCTTTCACGCGGGTTTTATGGATCTTTTTGTTTGACATATGTCAATAAATCAGTTAAATAAACGCGACAGAATCCGTAAATTTAGTTTTATTCAATGTGTAGTGTTCGCGTAAATTTAAGAAATCTTTACAATTGGGGGGATTTGTTCAGGTCCACTCGACTTATGGATGTCCAGGGAGAGGAGTGCTTTGCGAACCGAGCGCTGTGTGAACTGCACTTCCGGCATGGAGCACTCACACCGTGGGATGGTCGGTGGCGTACTCCCCCCGTCATCGAAAGCCGATTTGGACGCAAAGAAAGAGCCTAGCAGATCGGCTTCCTCTTTTGCGGTATGGGTCAGTGAGTCGTACTCCCTGTGCAGAGATAGAAGAAATGGCTGACAGAAATTCCCCTGAACAGCCTTGGAGAGACACCAGAATGCACGTGTTCCAGAAAGAAGGCGAACTAGTTTCTCGCCAATTCTGCCTATGTGCTCTGACGTTGTCTTGGCAATGACTTTTTTGAAGGACCTGGAGGCGGAATTATAGGTACTTCTTTTTTAGAGTTTAGAGTGCTGGTGTTTACATTTCGGGACGTTGATGCGTCAGCTCAGGCTTGGTAGCACTCCTGCTTATACCATGATGCTATTTTACAGGAGTGACTAAACCATGGCTGAGATTTGCCACCGATGGCACCACAGAGGGAGAAATAAAAAGTTGTGTCAGACCATATGCCAAGGCAAAATCATGAACAGATCTCCCCACATGATCGGTGAAACGTGAACCAAACCATTTGGCGTGATGGGCGTTAAAGTCACCGAGGATCACGATCTCTGCGGAGGGGATCTGCTGTAGCAACGAATCTGTAGCCATTTCGACGTGATCGAAGAGTCGGTCTGTTTTGGCATTACCGCTATTGGACCTATGGAGGCGGATGCTCGTCGCCGTCTACGCATTGCCTCAGGATGGTCAGGTCCGAACCTTCAAGACTGCCGTGGCATCGAGAACAGATGTCCTCTCTGACGTAAACGCAAACTCCAGCCCGAGGCACAAAGGAGTGTTCCAGTTTGTACCGCGGGTAGGAGAGATACGAGACATCAGCCGGAGAGGGCACCTGCGTCTCGATCAGAAAGAGCAGAGCCGGCCTCGCTGTCTCGAGATAGTAGTGGACAGCGTTTAGGTTAGATTGAAGTCCCCTAATATTGCAAAAATTCTCGGGTAGCGTGGCAGGGGTCGCCTTGGTCTTGTTGCTCCGTTTGCCCCGAGCAGTTGTAGTCTTGAACGGAATTTTGAATCGAACTGATTCATTTGATTCAAGAACTAGCCAAAATTCCCAAACTGGCTGGGGTAAGATACCACAGTTTTTTAATTTTTTGCTGTTGGGGGACGCAAAAACAACCGTTCGTATTTGACAGCAATATATATTTGAATAAAACCACCAAACCTTTCAATGATTTAAGTTGCATTAAAGCACTTTATTTTTTATATGTCCGCAGCGTGTTGGAATATTGCTCTATTAGTTGGAATCCTCAATACAAAAAATATGTAGCTGCCATAGAGGGTATACAGAGTAGATTCCTGCGGTACCTCAATTACCGGGGCAGACAGGAGCGAAGAATACCGTAGCTCTTGTCTGCATCACAACTTATTAACATTACAAGATCGTAGATGTGTAACTGATATGATGCTGCTATACGAGGTTTGTATTGGCGCTCTAGACTGTCCAAAATTGACTCAACAGATTATGAGTTTTCATACCCCAAGAAACGCACTAGAGTTATGGAATTCTTTTATGTACCACCAGCTTACACAAACTATGCAAAAAAAACTCTGTTACAAATAGAGTACTAAGAACATATAATAAATACTTTTCTAGCATTGACCCTTTTTGTCAAAAAAGCTGTCTCAAAGGTTTTGGCATATGGCATTGTTTATTAACTTTAAGATAGGTTGAAGTTGCGACACACACACATTTTATTATTATATCATAAACTAACACACGTTTTCACCTCTCAATCATACACACACACACACACACACACACACACACACACACACACACACACACACACACACACACACACACAAACACTTCCTCTCGTTCTCATCACAGCGATACTCAATATATGGTATACAAATATACTTACAATATGACGCAGATAAAGGTATCTTACGACAAACACTGTAAATTATGCATTAACATTGCTGAAGACGAAAAAAAATATATTTAAATGTTTTGCAAAAAAAAAATGTATTCTATATTGCATAATATGTTCAAAACTTGTTTATATATATTGGTAAATGTACAAGCTGTAGATTTTGTTACAATAAATAAAATAAAAAATAAAATAAAAGTTTATGAACGCATCCAACAATATCGAAAAGTTGTCATTTCATTTTCATTTCTAAAATTCTTAAGGCCACTTTCCACTAAGGGATATAATGTAATTTAATAGTACATCTCGAGATATAAATTAATATCGCACACCGTACTTTTAAATAGAACCGTTTCCACTGAGGTGTAATATATATTACATCCCAAACTATAAATATTTTTTCGATCGACCGAGCGATATTTTCATATTATATTTCACCGCCTGTACTATAATATAATATAATATTATAGGTGCGAACCTGTTTGAACTGTGAACTTGTGAATTTACATTATTTGTTATCTAAAATATATATACTGTGAGCTTTAAATACAGACAGAGTACTTTTTAAATACCTACTGTAAAAAATATTACACCGTACGTTGATGTTTATAGAGGTTTATAGTAAGAAAATAACCAGTATTGTGTTCGTGTAGCATTCATTTCAATATGATAAATAGTGAGTTATTAGATTGACTGTTGTAAAAGTATTGTTGTTGTTTTTAGCCTAAAATGTCAAATAAAAGTGTTACGTGGAATCACTTTGTAAAAAAAAAGGATCGAGTGGAGTATGTGCGAACCTCTCCTAACACTAGTGTTTCAAGCTTACCAGGAGTGGTTAAAAGGAAAATTAATAATGTTAATCAATATGATTACTAATATTTTATTTAAAAAAATATTACAGTTTAGAAGTTAAAGAAAAAAAATTGAAAATTCTTGAAATTTCATGAAAATGTCGCGATTAATCGAAAATCTACCTTTTATTCCTTGATTTAATCGATAATCGATTCAAGAACTTTCGATTAAAATCGATTCAGAGATCGATTTTTTAAGAGTGAATCGACATACCTACAAGCAATATTATAAGTAAAAAGGTGTCTCATAGTTTACTGACTATATACTAGAGAAGGTGTCTTCTCTTCTCTTTTTCTTATAATATCATAGGCATTTAGCTTGCTACATATTTATTTATCTATGGTACAGACTTTCAAAATATAACGCTCTTTTTTTATTAAGATTTTTTGACTTGGATTCTTGTCCTTTAAGACATATCTTAAGTTCATTCGGGATCTTCCTTTTTATAGATTTTTTGTTTACAAACTTCTTCACGATGTATTAATGCATCACAATCCAAAGTATTTGGCAGATTTTGGAGGCAGCTTGAGCCAACAGACGGTGAATAACAACAGTATCTCAAGGCGCTTAAGCAGACACATTATCTTGAGGTTTACTTCACCAAATGACCACTTGTTTCATCGTTTTCACCATTATTTCACATGCACAGAAATTTAATACAAAATCGGATCAGTTTTACGTATCGGAATACACTTTAAACTATTATTTATACAATAAAACAAGAGCAGCAAACCACTGGCGGCCAAATTCCCGCAAGAACTTCAAAACTTTTTTTAGACCTTTATAGCTATGAGCATTAGGCCCGCCACATACATACGGAATTCCGTTTCGAGATTCCGTTTTGGAATTCTGATTCGGGATCCCGAACGCAGCATATAAAATCAATTAATTGGCAGTTGTCACACACCTACGGTAGTTTTCCGTACGGAATTTTGCGGGCAAAACGCGATTCCATACGTGTGTGGCCGACCCGTTCGTTTCATTTCGGAATCCCGAAACGGAATTCCGTACGTAGTGTGTGGCGGGCTTTATAACCTATAGACAGTTAAGGAAATGGAAACGTCTGTTTACTTCAGTTTACTTTATAACATATAGATAGTTACACATAACCCTCATAACCGTCTATTTCTTATAACGATCCGCAACGCACAGAGTACCTTTGAACCGCAACGCTGCAACGTTGCGTTGGCTTGGAGCGGGCCGGATCGTGATGTTACTATAAAATCACGCACTTACTGTTACTGCCGTACAAAAACGAAAATTATGCCGTAACAATAAGGACAAAACTGCAGCGGGGCCCATTTTGAAACGTGTAGGTGAGTGAAGCGAAATTCGAGAAATAAGTTTCTTTCTTTTTCATATGGATACATGTATAACGACTTTAAAATGTGTTTAATAAAGCAATTTTAAACTTCGTGCTGTTTATTATAAAGTTCTGTCCAGGTAATCTGAAGTTACATTTATGGCAGCGATATATAGAAGCGTACACGCAAGTGTCTTTGGAACAGCAAATTATTGATAGATCTAATCAAGACCTGTGAATATTTTGGATGTCCCAGCCCATGCGTCAAGCATTAACTTAAAAAATAACTTATTGAGCCAGCCCTAGACGTCAAATTCAACCTCCGTGATGCCATCATCTATACCGTAGTCTCAACACAATCAAGGAAAAATGGATGCCATAATTCCATGCTAGCATTCTCTGTCTACGCTAGGAATATTGTTACGTTGCCGTTAAATGGAAAATAGACAGTTATGAATATAGATAGTTATGATAACGTTATCTGTTGTACCATTACGATAACGTTACGTTATTTATAAAACACATGACGACCTACTGCTACTCTTTTATGTAATTATTTATTAGGATTTTTGGCTTGGATGCTTGTCTTTTCAGCCATGTTTTTATTTCATTCGAGATTTTCATTTTTGTAGGTTTTTGTTTGAAAACTTCTTCACAATATGTCGATGAGTCACAATGCGAAGTATTTGAGAGATTTTGACGGCAGATTGAGTCAATAGACCGTAGGTGACGATAGTATATCAAGGCGTCTTAGCAGACACATTATTTTGAGGTTCACATCACCATAGGGCATCACCATAGGAACCAGTGGCATAGTAAAAAGGTGGCAGGTTGGGTAAAATGCTATGGGCCCACATTCGGAAGAGTGCCCGGGTCTAGAGGGCCATGACCACACCTATTTTTATTATTTAACATTTATTGTTACAAGATTTAGTTTAAGTTATTAGTTTTTTCCTTAATGAATTTAAGTTACTAGCCGTGCGGTTAAAGAATGGGAATGAAAATGGCGGCACTTCTATTCACCTCTCGCTCGCAAAATTTTGCTATTTATACTCACAGACTGTAAAGACTGCAAAAAAAAATACGTTGTGGTATATGCGTTTCTCGAACGTTCTATAACTTCAGTTCAACTTGTTATTGCTATTAATAATAATAAAATGCCATAAACAACAAAAAAAATCACACCAGTTCTGCTAATTTGTGAGCTGCGACGCGTTGTGAGTTTTCTACATAATTCAATGATATTTAAATTTATTTTTGCTATTGAGAAATAAACTAATTTGAACTAATAATATATTATCCAAATCGTTAGAACCGAACTAAAGAAAGTAGCTTTACGAAAGTAAAGCAAATAACCGTAAAATGTTTATTTTGGAAAAATTTTAATCTTTGCTATATGTTACTGATAAGGATAACTTTAAACAACTCTATAATCAATTGAACCGGTTTGTGATCGAAAACGGGCGAAAAGTCTGACGTGAAATTAAAACATACATGGCTGTCCTATTATGTATTATTTCAAAAAGCATATTGTGAACAATATTGCTTTTTCGCAAATAGACGACGATTGAAAATATATTGAGGATGCTATAGAAAATCACTAGACATCGAAAGATCATTTGCATTAATATTTTGTATATCGACAATTGCAGTTACATGAAACGCTAGATGATGAGCAAGATAGACTGTTTATAATGTCAAAAAATAGCTTTTTACTAAATACATATGAAATTATATACGGTACTTATAAGAAAAAAAATTAAATTTTTGTCTGTCTGTCAATTTTTTTGGAGGAACGTTTCGATGTCATTTTTACTTTAAAAGTTTGGTTTGTTGAACACAAAAAGCGCTTACAAAAACTATTTCATTTAATTCCAAGGCAGATGAAAGAAATAAAGCTATTCTACTAAATAAGAACGTCGAAAACTATAACTTCATTATGTTAAGTACTGGTTTTCCATTGCAATATTTTACAGACCATCGATGCGGCCTCTAGAGCACTCCGATCTAAAGCCATTGATCTTTAAAATGCCTTGACTACTCGAATGTCGGGGTCATTTCGGCCAATATGGCGCATCTGTCGAGCACTTTCCGAAGTACTAAGTATATAACAAGTTTAGTATACTAAGTATATATACATATATGTATATACTAAGTAAGTATATTAAAATCATTTATCAATGGAAATGTGGGCTTAGTTGCTAGGCAAATAAAAGCGTCTTCACTCTTCTAAAAATGTATATATTCTTCTTTTATAAAGATAGTTTAAAATTACAAGCACGAAACCACAAAGATAAAAAGAAATGAATAAGAAAATACAATTAATTAGAAGTAAGGAGTGCTTGAGATAGGAAGCCGAGTATAAGTTAGTCGCGATTTAAAATAACCGTTATTCTGGCGGCGCGAGCGTGGAGTCTAGCGCTGAGGCCGTTTTAATGCAGACTGCCGGTAAAATCCGAAGGCGCCCAGACTGTCACGAAAGCAGATTTAACGGAGCCGAGCATTCCCGACCGAAACCGACACGAACCTCGCGTCGGCGCGTACGCCGTTACCTAAACATGCAAAAGAATGACAAAATTGCATGTCGCCACAAAAACGTTATTAAATAAGTTATCAGATTATGCATAATAGATATATATGTTATATGTATGTATGTTCTATATATATTATGTATGTTACAAATAGTTTCCTATCACTCGACGCCATATTACAGATGCGCATATTATTTGAGACGCCAGAATATGACGTTTGGACAGACGAGGGGTTAAAGCGCTTGAAAGTCTGCCTGGAAGACCTTGAAAAGCATAGAACTGAATCTGGAAATTTATAAAACGGGAGCAAACAGAATAGCAAAATGGTGATTTATTTGGAAAGTGAAACGTCATTTTGATAAAATTTGCGAGGATGAACGTCTCCAAGATCCCTTATTTCCTTAGGAATTTCTTTAGGATTCCCTAAGGAAATTCAGGGGCAAGTTAAACGCCATTTTAATAAATTTACATGGATGAACGTCTACAAGATCCTGAAAACTTGTTAAAAAGATATATTCTATTGAGTATTACAGCATCGTTAACCAACAGAGATCACGTTTTCCTGGAATGAATGAAGTTGTCTCCAATGTCAGTGTATTGCAACCTACCACTTGGCAAAATTTAAAAGGTACCGATTCATTGGAAAAGGCTTTAGTCAAAAACATTTAAGTAGTAGTAATAGACCGAACATCAGCAACAAAATCCCGATTTTTGTCATGTAGTGTAGTGACATCGTCAAAAGGTCAACTTGCATTCGTTTCATAAATTTAAAAAATATGCCCGGTTGTGCATTAAGGTATTGTTATACTCTATTCCAATTACGAAGTCCCTTTTGACACTTCTTAGATCGTAACTTTTCACGTTTCGCATAATTTGAAACAATAATCATTTTTTGTTCATGGTCGTAAATCATCATTAAAAAAATTCACAATCAATCTAAATCATTATACAATTAATTGACACACACAATCAGCATATTGTTTTTAGACATCGTGCTCAAAATAATTAAAACTTTAAAAGATAATAATATTTTACTGCGTTTTGCGTTTACGTTCTATAGTTTTATTTTTCTTTTTACATAGTGACGTGACTAAAAGAATCGTATAAAATCGATTATAGACAGATACTTTTCGCAACATTCCGCCTGTGGCACTGCTCTCGAGCGGTCGTGTCCAGGTAGTCCGCGCTCTCTTCCCCATACGGTAGTGCTATCTGGCTCTTGCGCCTCCGCTGTTCTGCTCGCGCTGTACAGCGTCGACGCATTGGTGAGTCATTTACGCTAACAGTTCTTGCCCCCCTGTCTTCGGGCGGGGAGGTTTAACTGACCTCCGCTTGTTACTTTTATTACATTGTTATTGTTTTATTGTTGATTTTTGTTATTTCTCTTGTTATTCTTTGTTTTTCTTGTATTGTTATACGTGTATATTGTCTCATAGTAGGTCTCGTGTTCAAGTCCCTGTTCTTCTGAGAACAGGGACCCGTCCCAATCCTTACTGTTCGTAGAATTACTGCCCCCAACATGTCCACAGTTAGTCAAATTAAGTCCCTCGTCGCCGCCCTAAACCAAACTCTTGGTCTGGGCCTTAACCTCGATGAGACGGCCCTTGCCGCCAGCGCCGCCCATGTTACTCCCCCTGCCCCTCAGACACTCCAACCGCCGCTCGTAATCGCGACATACCTAGAGACTAAGAACTCTTTTGCCTCCTTAGAGATGGAGTACGCATGCTCCGAGTCCTCTGCGTCGGCCTCCCGGAAGAGGCCCGCCACCAATTCTGGCACCGGTTCATCGGAGTCCTGTAACTCCGACGGAACCGGGGATTCTTCATTCACCACGGTGAACTCCAAGCGCAGCGGTAAACGCGCCGCGAAAAACCGCACCCTCCCTGTCTCAGCGGCCCCTGCCACCCCTACAACCTCCGCAGCTCCCGCTGCCGCCTCTGCCCCTGCAGCTCCCGCCGCTGCCTCGGCCCCACTTATGTCACTAGACATCCGCGCTCCGACCAAGCCAGCCTCTCGCTGTGCTTCAGTCCTTGCCAAGAAGCAAGTCCCACCCCCTGTCTTCCTAAGAGACAAGGCAAGATTCACCAAATTGTCGAAAACCTGCTACGACACAGGCATTAAATATGAACACACCATCAACCTCAGGGAGACTATTAAAATCATCCCCAATTCGATCGATGACTTCCGTCAACTCACCAGGCTTTTCACAGCAGAACGAGTTTCGAAGAGCGTAAAGTCAGGGCTGTCATCCGAGGCGTCCCTTTCGAATTTTCCAACCAGGAAATCCATGAGGACCTTAAGTCCCAAGGTTTCCCCGTAGAAGCCGTGCACAAAATGCACAGCAGAACGGGCCAGAGGTTCTCTCTTGCACATTTTAACCAACGTTCCGGAGGCAAAAGCCATCTTCCGGCAGGTACGCACAGTGTGTGGCCTGTCGAGAAACTCGAAAAGAGTAAACTCATGGAGAATATCTCTCCATCTCATACAGCTTACTATCAGATGGCTAAAGCCCTCCGCATAGACGCTATTACCCACACTCCCGCTCTCTCCCGTCCCGACGGTACGGTTGCCTTCGAGGACGAGGAAAAGGCTGAGTGCCTTGCAGACAGCATTGCCACACAATGCTCTCCTAGCTCTCAACCCGTCGACCCCTCACACGTCCAGGCAGTGGAGAATGAGGACATTATTACACTCTTTATATAACCTAATAATACTTATACGTTGTATAGCCACGCTGCAGTTATATTATGATTGTAGCAAAAATAGGTCGGCTCGACCAGGGTAGGGCCACGCTCTCACAAAATACCAGCGTAAAAAAGTAGATTATGACTGCTGTGTTTCGTACGGTTAGTGTGGAGAACTGGAGACCACTTTGACTGGAGAGGAGGTATTCCATCTCAGTCCTCGGAGGTAACAACGCATCTGCATTATTTTCATTCTTAATTGAGGCTAAAAAAATAATAATAATATGTCTATGGGTTACATCATCCAATTACCGTGAGGCGGACTGTGAGCCCGTTTGTCACCAATTGTGAAAACAAGAGTTATTTAATTAATAGTCAATCCACCGCCTATTGAACCCCATGAGCATTTCTTATATTTGATGAAATATAGAGGATTCGGATACATAGCAACCGAACAGCAAATTTCAATATACATTAATAAATGAAACATTAGTGTCATTACGGTGGAAAAATTTGAGTTCACATTTAGAATTATAAATATACAAGTTACTACCGACTCAAAATCTTACAGAAACTCTTTATTTAAGTAAAATGCGAATAACTTATCTGACAGTAACGTTGATTGATGGTTTTAGCTTCATGTTAAGCCTTGTCAAATACGGAATGAACGCCTACTTACCTCTAATATCCCATTTTCTTTGATTTTTTAACGGATTCAAATTTTGAGATTTGAAAACAAAGGCTTAAAATTAATATATTCATAGAAAATAGCTAAACTCCGAGCATAGCCCCCACATAGTTTACTGAGCGAACTTGAACTTTCTCATAAGACCAGCAATGACCACGACTTAGATCCATATGACATCAACGTCAACTCGCTTTAAACTTAACACGATTAAAATTTTTGCGCGATTGACTTCAGGATGTCTGAACTAGAACCAAAGTTACCGACATAACGCAACGGACCAGGAAGCTGAAGTGAAAATGGACTGGCCATATAGCTTTAAGAAGTGACAGCCAATGGAGAGGAAAGTTGTTTGAGTGATAATCCCTCTTTGATGGGGTGGTGTCCATTGTTGGTTGGACCATGTATGCGGCGATAAAGAAGTAATGAAATAATGTTTATTTTCACGTTTACCAATAACTATACCAATTGTTTTTGCAAGGATTGCGAGCAGTTATGTAAACCCTGGATTTCGTTTGCGAATATTTTTTGCCTGTTGTAAAACAGACAAAATCGGTTTTAGGCAAATATTCAGTAGCGTGCCCAGGGTCTTAACTTGGGCAAGTGCAACTATATGTTATTTCCGATGCTGATCTGGGTATTTTACTCAGTCTTCAATATTAAATCTCTGGTAATTTTTATACTGAACATATAAACAAGATGATAATAACAGTTTTGGCAATACTATCAGATGACATCCACTTACCATCAGGTGATATCACAAGGTGGTTTTTGTTTGCAACTCTTATTCTATTAAAAATATATACTTCCAAGCAGTTAGATAAGAGTATTACATTTTTCATAAACCATCTTACGTGGGTTGAAAGCACATGTTACTGACGATAACATATATCTCAACGAACAATAAAACTCGTTCAATTTACGTCTTTATACTACATGATTCAAGAAAAGAATATATGACCAAATTCTCTGAAGCTTGTGTAGAATGTAGTCGAGTTTGTTAGGTTAAATGGACACCACCTTAAAGCGATTGTTACTATTTAACTTAACATATTTCTATATGTTTTTAGGAAGAAGTTAAAACTATATATTAAAAAAAAGATTAGAAGTGAAGTTTGTGTATACATATAGAATACCATCAATAATATAACTTGTAAAAAACCAAGTCTTGCAACTCAGTTCTTCTACCGTAAAAAGTTGTGAAATCCATGTAAGTGCAAGTCGGTTAATTTATTCTGTCCCTACTTAATTCTTAAGTTATTTCTTCTGTCTTAAGTTATTATGTAATTAGATAACCTAAAACATCTTATAGTTACCATATCAATATTAAAAATCGTTCATGTAAAAAAAAATAGATTGATTTGGCCATCGCATGAAAACACTACGTATTTCACTAGTAATACATATTATATTATTAAATTAGATTGCTTAGTGCGATTGCAAATCGCAATATGACTTTGGTCAAGCGTGCATAAAACACGTCGCAAACTGACTGTTTCATACCAGCCCCATCGATACCGACATTCTGTGACATACCTAGGCATGGGTATGTTTCAGCCTTGGAAAGGATGTTCAAGTTGACGGACAAAGATAAATCGATGCTCTCACAGTCAGCAACCCTTTCCTTTTCAACATGAAGAACCGCACACTTATCCGTCCCTAGCTCCATTCTAATAGAATTGCTAAAACCACAAGTGATGTTTAACAATTCCACATGATAGGTGCGACTGGAAACGAATAACTTGAGGTCATCCATATAGAAAAGGTAGGTCACTTTTGTACCTCCTTTCCAAAGCTGAAATTCCCTTCCGGAGCCCTCCAGTAACGTACGGAAATGGTTCAAAGAGAGGCAGAACCAGATTTGATTCAGACAATCGCCCTGGGAAATACCCCTTCTTATCATTACGCGGCTTTCCGCAGCCGTCATCCACTCAGCCAAATCACAAAAAATCGTACTCCACTGTCCTACACTGCTTGAGGAAGTCTTTTACTATACAGTCAATCTTGTACAGCTCGAGAACTCTCTTTTTTCATGTATGGGGAACCGAGTCGAATGCCTTACTGCAGTCTATCCAGATGGCGGAGAAGTTCCGAGAGTTGCGTTTCAACACTTTGCCAATGACCGCGTCAATGAAGAGTGGTTCCTTGGTTCCACGACCACCACCTGACATCCATTTTAAGCGCGGTACATCACCTGATTTGAGTCCAGATGACGAGTGACTCTCGTATGTGGTAGGTAGAAACGCGATGGGGCGGTATTTTCTCGGATCTATGGTACCCTGGTCCTTAGGAACCAAATGAGTGATCGCAATAGCGAAGACGCTAGGTAGCGACTTCTGGTTGTGAGCCTCTTGAAAATGTGGGGCGAGCACAGTATTACACACCACAAACCCCTCCAATGAGTCGTGACGCAGCCCGTCGAGTTCCGGACTTTTTCAGTTCAGGACCTTACGGACCACATCTGCTACGTCATCCGACGTTATGATGTCGGAGTTCAAGGGCGTAATAATCGCACAATGACTCGCCACAGCTTCCATTCAAGGGTCACTGCTATGGTTTACAGGCTCCAACCACAGGCCGTGGCAGAATGCGACAGTGTTGATCTTATTCAGAACTGTCGACCCCTCGGTATATCGCTGAATCCACTTCCCCAATCAGCGATTCTCTGCTTCAGATCGTCTATGCTCTCCGTCAGTTTTTGCGTTATATGCAACTGAGACAAACTAACATTTGTCCCAGCAAATGCCATGCGAACGGTGCGCGCAATCCTTGGCCTGTTATTGCCTGACCTGAAGCATCAGTCTCCCGATGAGTGCCCTAGCCTTTGCGATACGTTCTTCAGTTCTTATTCTCCAGACTGAGATATGGCTACTCTGTTCAGTAGCGCGTCCAGCCGTGGGATATTTGGCGCCTATATACGGCAGACTGCCAGTGCGGCGGCAAAAATAATTGAGTCCGTCTCGCAAAGGTCCCGGTTGGCCTCCAAATAAGTCTTCAGCATTGGGTTCAGAGATCTCACGACAGCCCGATTCTGCTTGCTTAGTGCTATACGAGGAAGTCGTGGTCAATTTTCGAGACGCGTATTGCGCTTACTGAACAGACAGATCTCCAAATGCATGGGGCGGGTCTTATGCAATTTTAATACTGCTCGTATTGAAGAAGAGATGGAGCGGAACTAGGGCTTCAAAGTCTTTGCCAGAGATCTGTCTGCCAGAAAGAGCCAGTGTCAAAGCTGAAGACTGAGTGTGGCAGCATCGTTTCCGGGACACCCGAGATTTTGAGTGATATTGAGAGGTTCTATGGGCAGCTGTACTTACTATCGTTGGAGCCACATGCAAATATGAGTAACAATCCAAGAGCAAGTCTTATCCGACACTATTCCGATGATATCCCGGACGTTAGTCTGAGCGAGATTAGAATGGCTCTCCAGCACCTTAAAAAAGACAGGACCCCGGGTGAGAATGGAATTACAGCGAAGCTTCTGAAAGCAGGTGGAACACCGGTACTTAAAGTCCTTCAGAAGCTCTTTATTCCGCCCTCCATGGTGGCACTACTCCGGAGGCGTGAAGCAGAAGTGCTATGGTCTTGTTCTTTAAGAAAGGCGACAACGCTCTCTTGAAGAACTACAGACCGATTTCCCTTCTGAGCCGCGTCTACATGCTGTTTTCGAGAGTCATAATGAATCGTCTCGCACGCAGACTCCACGACATCCAGCCTCCCGAACAAGCCGGTTTCCGAAAAGGCTTGAGTACCATAGATCACATACATACCCTGCGGCAGATTGTACAGAAGACCGAAGAGTACAATCTGCCACTTTTCCTGGCGTATGTGGACTAAGAAAAAGCCTTTGATTCCGTCGAAATTTGGACGGTGCTACAGTCCCTTCAGTGGTGCCAAGTTGACTGTCGGTATATCGAAGTGTTGAAGTGTTTGTACAGTAGGGCTACGATGGCTATCCGAGTACAGAACTAGATTTCGAAACCTATCCAACTGCGGAGAGGTGTAAGACAGGGTGGGGTTATATCCCCGAAACTCTTCGCCGCTGCATTGGAAGACGTTTTCAAGCTACTGGACTGGAAAGGATACGGTATTAATATCAATGGCGAGTACATCACTCACCTTCGATTTGCCGACGATATAGTCCTAAAAAAAAAACTAATTAAAACTTTGTGTTCACAGAGAGTTGCGGACGATATAGTCCTTACGGCAGAATCGCTGGAGGATCTAAGCACTATGCTTACTGACCTCAATGGTGTCTCCCAACGGATAGGTCTTAAGATGAACATGGACAAAACAAAGATCATGTTTAATGTCCATGCAACACCTACGACGGTAGTTGTTGGGAGCACTATGCTTGATATTGTTGACATGTACGTTTACCTGGGACAAATAGTCCGACTAGGTAAAACCAACTTCGACCGAGAGGTTAATCGACGTATTTAACTCGGCTGGGCAGCGTTCGGGAAATTACAACACATCTTCTCGTCAGGTATACCTTAAACTCTGAAATCTAGATTGTACAACCAATGCGTGTTTCCAGTAATGACTTACAGATCTGAGACGTGGTCCTTCACTGCTGGCCATATGAGGTCGCTCAGCGAGCTACGGAGAAGCCTAACCTCGGGGATTCTCTACGTGATGAACTCAGGAATGAGCATATCCGCAGTAGAACCAGAGTGACCGACGTAGCCTAGCGGATTAGTAAGCTGAAGTGGCAATGGGCCGGCTCATAGCTCTAAGAACCGATAACCGATGGGAAAGAAAGGTTCTCGAGTAGCATCCTCGTACCGGTAGGCACAGTGTAGGGCGACCCCCCACTGGATGGAGTGACGACCTGGTAAGACATACAGGAAGTCGATGGATGCAAGAGGCTCAGAACCGTGCTTCGTGGTATTACTTGGGGGAGGCATATGTTCAGCAGTGGACTTGTGAAGGTTTGTAATGACGATGATGTATGTATCGCGCTTCCACAATTGCCTCTTCCAATGTAGGGTAGGGAGGGGGAATGGCGTTCACTTAATTAAAACATGGTGTATTTTTTAAATTATTTATTAAAAATCAAAATGAAGAAAAGTAACAAAGTCTTTAATTATTGAGTAATCAACAATTTAACAACAAAAGCATGTATCTTTCACCTGCTAGTAGTAGGAAAACATTAGTAAAAAAACATGTTTGAGCGGCATTGCCCCAGACTTTGGGTAATGCCGCTCAGGGTACGGGGTAATGACGCTCAAACATATTTTTTGGAATACAACATGTGAGATACATTTTAATTAAAGAAATATTAATGAGATCAACCTTATACAATAAAAGTGTAGTCTACAATCACAAATTAGCAACAATCATCCCCATTCGTACGTAAGATTAGCCTTTTTCAATTTAACAAATATAGTAAAGTCTTAGATGTCAAATCAACTTCAATTATTATAATGTAATATAAAATAATAATTATTATTAGAGGTAAGACAAATTAGAAATAGAAATATTTTATTTTTGGACACATAAATCACAGATGTATCCATCTGGCGAATCCCACCCTGAACATATAGCATGAGCCCACAGTCCGCAGATAGTGCAGCGATACCACAACTCGTTATTTTTTCCAAATTCTTCGCAAAAAATACATTTGTTATAATTTTCATCATCCACATTAATTTCGTCATTACTGTCATCGTCACAAAGGTGCTCTTCATCTTCACTCTCTGAAGAACTTTCTTGTAAAATTTTTCTCTTGTAAGATTTTTGTTTCATATGTTTGTCCCTAAGCTTATCATAGAAATGTGTTACTTCTTCTTTGTTGAAGGCAGAAATTATATTTAAGCTTGTCGCTTCAGCTTTGCGTATAGAAACTGAAGGATTGCGTCTCATAAAGGCGTGTACCCAATCCAATCCAGCTGTTTTGCTGCTTTGATCAAAATTGTTTTTAATATTGTTGAGCTCAGCATATTTATAAACAAGTTTACGCAAATCTGCGACATTGAGTCCATAGTATAGCGAACCCAGCATCTTAACTTGTTCAGCAATTTCAGATTCTTGCTGTTGGGTGAAAACAGGCTTGCGTCCTAGTCTTGGGTTGCTCATGTTTTCATTTTTTAGTCGATCTCTCAAAGTAGTAAATGGTATGTTATATTGTTTTGCGGCTTTTCTTTTGGACAAACCTCCTTCAATCGCAGTTTTAGCAGATTGAAAGTTTTCTTCTGTCCAAGCCGATTTAGCGGTGGTCCTTTGACGATTTCTTGGCATATCTAAAACAATAAAAAAATAGGTCTCTAAGGGGTAATGGCGCTCAGATGAGCGGTATAACCCCAAACGGTCGTTTTGTAATTAATTTGAAATTTAAAAAAAATCCTACACAATTGTTGAAAATTGATTGCATTATCACAAAATAGAATAGTTTTATTGTCAGAAAAGTAAAATTAATAATTAAATAAGCATTAAAGTTTTGGACTTACCGACAAAAAATACCTAACCAAAAATTAGATCAGCGCGGCCGTAAACGAAGAAACGCACTTCACGGTCGTATGACGCGAGCTGATTGTCCGTTTGTATCGCTGTCTGTTAGAGGCCCCCTCCCCCCGCGCTTCACGCGACGTGGCGTGTTGCTACGTTTCATTTTGACAGAGATATAGAGGTGAGCGCCATTACACAGCGAGCGCTATTCCCCCTCCCTACCCTACTTCTCATTTCTAGAGCAAATGAGGAGTACATTGGAAGAGGCAATTGTGTTTATTATTTTTATTAAAATAACATTAACAGTGACACTACAATGACTTGAATGAATGAAAAACTTAAATAACGCTATGTCACCGAAAATCTCTGAATATATGAAATGTGAAAAACACCCTGCCTGTTTCAAAATTGACACAAAATACATCAAATCAAAAATATATCAAATAAGTATTAAAGGGTTGTAATCATAATAACGATTTGGACAGTTGATGCTGTATAATATTTCATATATTTGTTTAATATTATTTTTACGTTATCTTTACAGTGATAAAAGTGAACCAATAACAAAAAAATTACTGTGACAGATGATAAGGTGTATCGTGTTATAACTACAATAACAAGAACGAAATAAAAACACAACACAAAATCAACTAAACTGAACACGCGTATCGTATACAAGGCTTCTGCACTCGTACTAAAGAGACAAACAAAATGGCGGTCGTGATCACGAGGTGAACGCAGTGTTGACAGATTTTCACTCACGAAAAGAATTTTTTTTTATTTTAATTGGAAAAGGGCTACCCTTTATGTAGGGAGGCGGAAAATGCATTACGCATACCACGACAGCCGATCTATCGTGGTTATGAGGGAATTGTAGGGAGCTCTAGGTCCCGATGAAGGTCGGCATTACGGACGTACCAAGGTGCGTTCGCAGCTCGACGACAGAAAAGCTTTTGAACCATTTGGAGTTCATTAATAGTTTTAGGGTCAGCGTGGGCAAAAATGGGGCCCGCGTAGGACATGACTTCGTATACAGACCTTTTAAAGGGTACGCTTGTTTCTTCACATTTTACTGTGTCGGCCCAACATACTGTTGAGCCTACTTGCGTGACGGGTTACTCTTTTGACGTGGGGCCTGAAAATGAGCCTTGTGTCTAGAGTGACACCTAAATATTTGGCAGACGTATGCCAGGGGACAAGGGTCCCTAGCATACGTATTAGTGGAGTGTTTTTGAGACGGCGTCGTTTATAATCGAAGTGAACGGCGGAGCTCTTCTCCGGGTTCACATCGATGCGCCATTTTTGAACCAAGCTCCTAGGTTGTCAACTGACTTTTGAACCTTGTTCCGTATGAAAGGTAGCGAGATACCTTTACAGTAGAGAGCAGTGTCGTCTGCGAAGAGGGAGAGCTGAACACCTTTCGACGGGATGGGAATGTCGTTGGTGAACAGGATATACAGCAGAGGAGCAAGTACTGAGCCCTGAGGGACACCAGCTTTGATAGGGCGCTGTGAAGATATATATTTATTAACAATAATTTTAAGTTTATATTATTTATTACTAACAAATTATGGAGCTTGTATCTGAAATAAAATTATTATTATTATTATTTTTATTTCTTTTTTATCTCCCGTTTTGAGGGGTAAAGAAAGATATATTCAGCGGGCTTTACACCAAGCTAAAATGAAATATCTTATGTGTATAGAAGCTGTAAATAAATAAAAATGTGTTCTTACTTCTTACCTATTATAGGACAAAAATTTACGCACAATCCTACAGGTATTTAAAATAACAGCTTTCTGTAATTCTACATATATTGAAGAGTGTAACTGAAGTAATTTTAGACTATTATATAAGGATTTTGGTACTACTCCAGTAGCCGAAATGACAATAGGAACCTCTTTTACGTCTTTGGCGTGCCATTGACTTTTTATTTCCATTGTCAAATCGAAGTATTTTGTAATCTTTTCAGTGTATGTTTGACTTAGATTGTGGGTGTTTGGTATAGCTATATCAATAAGGTAAACAAATTTGTTACTTTTATCAAATAAAGTTAAGTCCGGTCTATTATAGTGAACAGTCTTATCAGTTATTATGGTTCGATCCCAGTACAATCTAAAATTAGCGGATTCTTAAATTACTTCAGGTATGTATTTATAATAAGCGACTCTGTGTTTAATTAGTTTGTGATAATACGCTAATGATTGATGTATAATCGATGCAACCTGATCGTGTCTGTGGTTATAATCAGTTTGTGCTATTGCTTTACATGCCCCAATAATATGTTGAATAGTTTCAGAACTACTTTGACATCTTCGACATTTATCGTCCTGTAGATTGATTTCTTTTATTATGTGCTTGCGGTAATTTTTTGTCTCAATAACCTGGTCTTGAATTGCAAGCATGAATCCTTCTGTTTCAGGAAATAATTCACCGCATTTTAGCCAAGCGTTGGAGGCATCTTTATCTACGTTTGAATCCATCAAGTCTAAACGGTGGCGCCCATGAAGAGATTTTTGTTGCCAAATCTGCACTTTCTCCTGATTTGTCTTCTCAGTCAATTCTACATTAGTTTCTGAAAGGTTAAGAGGAGTGAATTTTTTGTCAGCTTTTACCATAGCCTTATGTAACGAAGATTCTTGCGATCGTAAATGAAAAAATGCTCTCAGTGATATTATTTGTTTATTGTGTAAGTTCTGAATGTCTATGAGTCCCCTTCCTCCCTCTCTTTTGGGCAATGCCTGTCGCTGAACACATGAGCGTGGATGGTGTTTTCTATATTTAGTCATAATGGTGTTAATTATTCGTTGTAATTTTCTAAGGTCAGTCTGCGACCATTTTATTATTCCAAAAGAATAGTTTAATACAGGTATTGCGAATGTGTTAATGGCTTTAATTGTGTTTCGGGAATTCAATTGTGTATTTAATATTTTTTGCAATCTCATTTTAAATTGTCGTGTTAATGTAGACTTAGTTACCCTGTGATGTATTTGTTGCGATTGCTGATACCCTAAGTATTTATATCCTTCGTTTTGATCTACTGGACCTATAATCTGAAAATCATTGAGTTGATAATTATTAGATTCAACGTGTTCTCTGCGTACTGATTGTATTGTTACGAGCTTGAGGTTCGTGACAATAAAAATTGCCGATAAAATTACCTAAATTAACACTTTAATTTGCTTTACACAAATTAAAACTTAAAACACTAATAATTAAACACACTAATTCACTTAATTCCGCTCCGAAGCTTCGCTCGTATCGCCAATTCAATACTACCTCGATCGCATCTTGCAGCGCCTATTTATTTAAATTAGCAAAGAAGCATCCCGAACATTCAAGCAAATGCGCGCAAAGGGACGAGTGTGCGAGTGTAGATTTTCTAGAAACTTAGTTCTTCGGATGGCGCTGTCGGTTGAGAGATTTGTGATGTCATTTTCTGCAAAGCTCTACTCGCTCTCGTTCCTGACACTAGATGGCGCTAGTGTATCGTCTACTTGAGCCCGTAACACTGCCCCCTCCTAAGACATGCTCGTCCCGAGCATTATCGGCCCCATAATAACGCGCCAAGCGATCCACATGGACGATCTTAGGAGTCCCTCTTGCGCCTTTCTGTAACGGCTCCACAATGTCAAGGGCTGTCCTATCCCGTGGTGCACCAACATTGTACAATTTTGGTGCTCCTCTACTACGTGTCTGAGGTCCCCGCACGGCCGCACAACCTGTACATGTACGACACCAATCCTCGACATCGTCACGATAATGGACCCAGTAAAACTGTGCTCGGACCTTCAGTAGAGTTCGTTTAACTCCCAGATGGACTCTTGAACGACCATTATGGCACAGCTGTAGAATATTCGGCACTTTAGCCTTAGGGACAACCATTTGCAAACGACAGCTGTCTCCTCGACCATTGTCCCATTTACGGCACAGGACTCCATCCTGAAGCAGCAAGCTGTCCCATTGGGCCCAATAGCTTTTCGTGGTTGAACTCATCGCTGAGACGTCCCTCCACTTAGGCTTGGTAGCACGGGCCTTCATCCAACCCAGAATCGGCTTGATGTCCGGATCTTCCTGCTGTGCATGTCGTAGGCTGTCCCTCCACCCGTTGCTGAGGTAGTCTGTCCTGAGCATCCTTCAAAATCACTTTCACAATTTAAATATTCTGGCAAAATTTTTAGATTAATGATATTTACAATAGCTGTTAATTTTTTAGCACATTTTTTGGGATATACGGTCTGTTAACAGGATCACACGCTGCATATATTTGATAAGCTTTTGAATATATTTGTTGTATCTTTTGTTTTTCGTCGTTATATAATACGTTGTCCTTATTGAGTGATAAATTGTCCCGCCCCAACTCAAATGAATCGCTTCTATTCGTACTACTTCACGGTGCATCGCTAAATCGCGGTTGACTGGTTGTTGGTTCCAGGATTCTGAGTTGTGATTTATCAGGTAGCAGTTGTAAATTTAAAACAGATGTTGATTCTACTGGCGATCCTGTTGTGGGGCTTTTGCTGTTACAGTTATTTGTTTCATAGCTAGTTTGCAAAAATTTGTTTCTAATCTCTCTTCTTATTTCGTGTAGTCGCTCGTCAGAAATCAGTTTGTTTTTTATTATGGATCTTCTTTGATCGGCTAATCTCTGTTCTGATAAATGCGACAATTCTGGGCAGTATTCTATAAATTTACAGCGTGTTCGTTTTATGTGGGCTGTTAAATTAGTTTTCATGTCTGTGACTTCAAAATAAGATTTTATTAATTTTCATTTAGTTCGCTAGACCATCGCATCTTTACATTAATTGGTTGTTTTCCATTTATTGTCATATTCCTACAAACATTAGGGGGCATGTTTTCGTCCCATGTCTTTTCGTAACTATTCAAGGCATTTTGAACTTCGGATTTAATTTGTTCCAGGTCCTTTGTAGGTAAGAGCTTATTTCTTAGTATGGCTCTCCGTTGATCTCCTAATCTCTGTTTCGAAACCTTCATGTTTGGGAATTCTGCAGAGAACTTTTTGTGTAATGTGTCTAAATACTGCTTGGTGTTTGTTTCCATGTTAGTTGTGTAAAGGTAAGTACGCCAGATGAAGCTGTTCATTTCATAAGTCCATTTTTTCCTTTGCGCACGGTTGACGCTAGTAGTGGGTGAAGAGTTTGTTGCTTTTGCTTCCTCCACAACATCTACTAACGATTTTGAGTAAAGTGTTGGTTTTGTAGTGCGCTTAT
Source organism: Parnassius smintheus behrii (assembly GCA_036936625.1). Classification (NCBI taxonomy): domain Eukaryota; kingdom Metazoa; phylum Arthropoda; class Insecta; order Lepidoptera; family Papilionidae; genus Parnassius; species Parnassius smintheus. Next base: position 23,545,515 of record JAUPFT010000029.1, on the reverse strand, counting down.
CATAGAAGTCGGATGAGTTACTTGAAAACGATGTGTCATAAGAAGAAGGCGGAGAGTAGTGGGACTCGCTGCAGCTTACATCGGGTTCCTCCAGTGTGTCACTTAAATTCGGTAATAGGGATTGACTTTGTATAGTGGTCCCATTCTCTTTTTCATTTTGGTGCTCCTCTCGTTGTTTCTTGGTTTCAACTTTAAGTTTGAAGCTCTCTTATTTAGATGAGTCCTGATTTTGTACCTTGCGTGAACGCAGATTATATATCTCTTTATTAAAACTAACATTCATCTTCGGCCCACGAGTAGCAAGGGAAATATATTGTCCGTCTCCACAGCGCTCCGCTTGCGAAGATAAGGCTAATGTAAAAACTCTGAGGCTGCCCGGTATGAGAGTCCTCCGCTCGCGACTGAGCGCCCTCTCAGCCATGCACCCTTCGGCACGGGTCGGATCACACCTTGGGTTAGGGTTTTTTTTTAATTTGAAGAGGTTTACTCCTCTTGGATGGGATTAACAGGTTATACTTGGGATTACAATTCGGGATTAAGATAGGAAAAAAAAATTGGGTTCATCGTTAGGATAGGAAAATGGATTATTGGGTAATCGGATAACTGGGTGATTGGGATCGTTAGTTAGAAGGTATACATTTTCCCTCTTATTTCGATCCAGTTGTTATGACCGTATAAATCCAGTACCATTCTTTTAAGCCCCCCCACCACGTCAAGGTGATCCCTTGGGGGGGGGGTTATTATTATTATTATTGTGGGGGTATCAATATAGTTTTCTCATCTGGTTGGGTTCTATAAATATATAATTATAAATGGAAATGAAAAGATAAATATACATAAATATAAATAACATAAACTAAGTATAAAAATACATATATAAATAAAAGCCCAACCAGATGGAGGCCCTCGGCAGGGGAGACCAAACGGCCGAGGGTGAGGGGGAAAGGGAAAAAACCGGCGGACGATGCGGGCGGTATCGAGGAGCACCGCCGTCTGCATTTAAGCCTGGAGCGGTCCGCCACGTAGTCCCAGCCGCCTCAGATGACCCGAGAGGCTGACTGGGATTAGCCCGTTTGCAGAGACGACTACAGGAATAATTTCGGTCGGCAGACCACCCCACATGTCGGTCACCTCGTGAGCCAGGTCCAGATATTTTGTTTGCTTATCTGTTTCGGCTTTCACGAGGTTCTCGTCACACGGAATGGTAATGTCGACCAAAAATATCCTTGACTGTGCCCGGTCCATCAGCACAATATCAGGCTTATTCGCAAGAATAGTCCTGTCTGTGATGATGGCCCGGTCCTAATAGAGCCTGGCACGATCATTTTCGAGCACAGCCTCCGGCAAGTATTTGTAATACGGCAATTTCCGATCCACGAAACCGTATTTCAGAGGGAGCTCCTGGTGTAGAATTCTGGCTACTAGGTTGTGCCTGTGCAAGTACTCAGAGTTAGAAAGCGCCGAACAACCGGAGATGACATGCCTAAGTGACTCACCGGGATGGCGACAAGCTCGACAGATGTCGATGGTGCCATCCTTTAGGATGTATCTCCGATAGTTGTTGGTCTTAATAACCTGATCCTGTATTGCACAGACAAAACCCTCGGTTTCCCTGAAGAGGTCACCAAAGCGTAGCCAGTGGAGGGAGGTTACTGTGTCCACGAAAGGCCCATGTAGAGACTTGTAGAACCTCCCGTGGAGCTCCTTCTCCTTCCATACGGTTTTCCGGTCGCAAATTGTCTGCACTGCAGGGTCTTGCCATTGCTCGTTGGCTAAGGATAGAGGGGTAAGTCCTTTATCACAAGAAATGACGTCCTTATAGAATGGATCATCTGATCTCGCCAGGAAGTAATTACGGAGGCTACACACTTCGCGATTATGCATGGTGAGCGCGCTCAAGAAGCCATGCCCACCATGCTTTCGCGGCAAGTACAGCCTCATTACCGACGATCTCGGATGATGCATCCTGTGAGACGTCATGGTAGTGCGGACTTTTCTATCCAGGGCGTTAAGTTCAGTCTGAGTCCACCTGAGTATGCCAAAGGTATACATGAGGACAGGCATGACCCAGCCGTTATATGCTTGTGTCTTATTCACACCGGACAAAAGGCTGTTAAGCACTTTGGTCAAGCGTGCATAAAACACGTCGCAAACTGACTGTTTCATACCAGCCTCAGCGATACTGATGTTCTGTGACATACCCAGGTATCGGTATGTTTCAGCCTCGGAAAGGGACCTTAAGTTGACGGGCATAGATAAGTCTATGCCCTCAGAGTTAGCAACCCTACCCCTCTCAACATGGAGTACCGCACACTTATCCGTCCCCAGCTCCATTCCAATGGAATTGCTAAATTCACAAGTGATGTTTAGCAATTCCATAAGATGGGAGCGACTGGAGGCGAATAACTTGAGGTCATCCATATAGAAAAGGTGGGTCACTTTTGTCCCTCCTTTCCGTAGCTGAAATCCCCTCCCGGAGCCCTCCAGTAAGGTACTGAGAGGGTTCAGAGAGAGGCAAAACCATATTGGACTCAGACAATAGCCCTGGAAGATACCCCTTCCTATCCTTATGTGGTTCTCCGCAGCCATCATCAGCTCGCCCAGATGACAAAGGATCATACTCCACTGCCCCATACACTGCCCGAGGAAGTCTCTAACTGTACAGTATATCTTGTACAGTTCGAGGACTCTCTTTAGCCATGTATGGGGCACCGAGTCGAATGCCTTTCTGTAGTCTATCCAGGCGGCGGAGAAGTTCCGACGGTTGCGTTTCACCACTTTGCCAATAACCGCGTCAATGAGGAGTGGTTCCTTGGTTCCACGACCACCGCCCCGACATCCATTTTGAGCGCGCGACATCACCTGATTTAAGTCCAGGTGACGAGTGATTCTCGCGCTCAAAATAGATGTTAGTGTCTTGTATATGGTCGGTAGACACGTGATGGGGCGGTATTTGCTCGGGTCTGTGGTACCCTGGCCTTTAGGAACCAAATGGGTGATCCCAGTAGTGAAGAGGCTCGGGAGCGACTTCTGGTTGAGAACCTCTTGAAACTGTCGGGCGAGCACAGTGTGACACACCACGAACCCCTTCAACCAGTAGTGATGCAGCCCGTTGAGTCCCGGACTTTTCCAGTTTGGGGCCCTACGGACCGCCTCAGCTACGTCATCTGGCGTTTTGGTGACGGGATCCATGGGCGTAATACCCGCACACTGACTCGCCACAACTTCCGTCCAAGGGCCCTCGTTGTGGTTTACGGGCTCTGACCACAGGCCGCGCCAGAATGCGACCGTGTCGGCCTGATTCGGTACTGGGCCCGTTCCACTTACCATTGGTCGCTCCAATGATTTATAGAGCCTCTTCTGATCACTCTGGAAGAGACGATTCTGGTTGAACCGTGTCGACCTCTCGGTATATCGCCGAATTCGCTTTCCCCAAGCAGCGATTCTCTGCTTCAGGTCGTCTATGCGGCTCTAGCCCTCACGACAGCCCGATTCCGCTTGCGCTGTCGTGAGGGCTCTGAACCCAATGCTGGTGACCTATTTGGAAGCCAGCCGGGACCTTTGCGAGACGGACTCAATTCTCTTTGGCGCCGCACTGGCAGTCTGCCGTACTGTAGGCGCCAAACTTTCCACGGCTGGACGGACTACTGGACAAAGTAGTGCTATCCCAGCCTGGAGAACAAGAATTGAAGAACGTATCGCAAAGGCTAGGGCCCTCATCGGCAGACTGATATGCTTCAGGTCAGGCAATACCAGGCCAAGGATTGTGCGCACCGTCAGGATGGCGTTTTAGTTTTTGCATTATATCCGGCTGGGACAAACTAACATTTGTCCCAGCCGGATATAATGCAAAAACTGACGGAGCGCATAGACGACCTGAAGCAGAGAATCGCTGCTTGGGGAAAGCGAATTCGGCGATATACCGAGAGGTCGACACGGTTCAACCAGAATCGTCTCTTCCAGAGTGATCAGAAGAGGCTCTATAAATCATTGGAGCGACCAATGGTAAGTGGAACGGGCCCAGTACCGAATCAGGCCGACACGGTCGCATTCTGGCGCGGCCTGTGGTCAGAGCCCGTAAACCACAACGAGGGCCCTTGGACGGAAGTTGTGGCGAGTCAGTGTGCGGGTATTACGCCCATGGATCCCGTCACCAAAACGCCAGATGACGTAGCTGAGGCGGTCCGTAGGGCCCCAAACTGGAAAAGTCCGGGACTCAACGGGCTGCATCACTACTGGTTGAAGGGGTTCGTGGTGTGTCACACTGTGCTCGCCCGACAGTTTCAAGAGGTTCTCAACCAGAAGTCGCTCCCGAGCCTCTTCACTACTGGGATCACCCATTTGGTTCCTAAAGGCCAGGGTACCACAGACCCGAGCAAATACCGCCCCATCACGTGTCTACCGACCATATACAAGACACTAACATCTATTTTGAGCGCGAGAATCACTCGTCACCTGGACTTAAATCAGGTGATGTCGCGCGCTCAAAATGGATGTCGGGGCGGTGGTCGTGGAACCAAGGAACCACTCCTCATTGACGCGGTTATTGGCAAAGTGGTGAAACGCAACCGTCGGAACTTCTCCGCCGCCTGGATAGACTACAGAAAGGCATTCGACTCGGTGCCCCATACATGGCTAAAGAGAGTCCTCGAACTGTACAAGATATACTGTACAGTTAGAGACTTCCTCGGGCAGTGTATGGGGCAGTGGAGTATGATCCTTTGTCATCTGGGCGAGCTGATGATGGCTGCGGAGAACCACATAAGGATAGGAAGGGGTATCTTCCAGGGCTATTGTCTGAGTCCAATATGGTTTTGCCTCTCTCTGAACCCTCTCAGTACCTTACTGGAGGGCTCCGGGAGGGGATTTCAGCTACGGAAAGGAGGGACAAAAGTGACCCACCTTTTCTATATGGATGACCTCAAGTTATTCGCCTCCAGTCGCTCCCATCTTATGGAATTGCTAAACATCACTTGTGAATTTAGCAATTCCATTGGAATGGAGCTGGGGACGGATAAGTGTGCGGTACTCCATGTTGAGAGGGGTAGGGTTGCTAACTCTGAGGGCATAGACTTATCTATGCCCGTCAACTTAAGGTCCCTTTCCGAGGCTGAAACATACCGATACCTGGGTATGTCACAGAACATCAGTATCGCTGAGGCTGGTATGAAACAGTCAGTTTGCGACGTGTTTTATGCACGCTTGACCAAAGTGCTTAACAGCCTTTTGTCCGGTGTGAATAAGACACAAGCATATAACGGCTGGGTCATGCCTGTCCTCATGTATACCTTTGGCATACTCAGGTGGACTCAGACTGAACTTAACGCCCTGGATAGAAAAGTCCGCACTACCATGACGTCTCACAGGATGCATCATCCGAGATCGTCGGTAATGAGGCTGTACTTGCCGCGAAAGCATGGTGGGCATGGCTTCTTGAGCGCGCTCACCATGCATAATCGCGAAGTGTGTAGCCTCCGTAATTACTTCCTGGCGAGATCAGATGATCCATTCTATAAGGACGTCATTTCTTGTGATAAAGGACTTACCCCTCTATCCTTAGCCAACGAGCAATGGCAAGACCCTGCAGTGCAGACAATTTGCGACCGGAAAACCGTATGGAAGGAGAAGGAGCTCCACGGGAGGTTCTACAAGTCTCTACATGGGCCTTTCGTGGACACAGTAACCTCCCTCCACTGGCTACGCTTTGGTGACCTCTTCAGGGAAACCGAGGGTTTTGTCTGTGCAATACAGGATCAGGTTATTAAGACCAACAACTATCGGAGATACATCCTAAAGGATGGCACCATCGACATCTGTCGAGCTTGTCGCCATCCCGGTGAGTCACTTAGGCATGTCATCTCCGGTTGTTCGGCGCTTTCTAACTCTGAGTACTTGCACAGGCACAACCTAGTAGCCAGAATTCTACACCAGGAGCTCCCTCTGAAATACGGTTTCGTGGATCGGAAATTGCCGTATTACAAATACTTGCCGGAGGCTGTGCTCGAAAATGATCGTGCCAGGCTCTATTAGGACCGGGCCATCATCACAGACAGGACTATTCTTGCGAATAAGCCTGATATTGTGCTGATGGACCGGGCACAGTCAAGGATATTTTTGGTCGACATTACCATTCCGTGTGACGAGAACCTCGTGAAAGCCGAAACAGATAAGCAAACAAAATATCTGGACCTGGCTCACGAGGTGACCGACATGTGGGGTGGTCTGCCGACCGAAATTATTCCTGTAGTCGTCTCTGCAAACGGGCTAATCCCAGTCAGCCTCTCGGGTCATCTGAGGCGGCTGGGACTACGTGGCGGACCGCTCCAGGCTTAAATGCAGACGGCGGTGCTCCTCGATACCGCCCGCATCGTCCGCCGGTTTTTTCCCTTTCCCCCTCACCCTCGGCCGTTTGGTCTCCCCTGCCGAGGGCCTCCATCTGGTTGGGCTTTTATTTATATATGTATTTTTATACTTAGTTTATGTTATTTATATTTATGTATATTTATCTTTTCATTTCCATTTATAATTATATATTTATAGAACCCAACCAGATGAGAAAACTATATTGATACCCCCACAATAATAATAATAATAACCCCCCCCCCCCCAAGGGATCACCTTGACGTGGTGGGGGGGCTTAAAAGAATGGTACTGGATTTATACGGTCATAACAACTGGATCGAAATAAGAGGGAAAATGTATACCTTCTAACTAACGATCCCAATCACCCAGTTATCCGATTACCCAATAATCCATTTTCCTATCCTAACGATGAACCCAATTTTTTTTTCCTATCTTAATCCCGAATTGTAATCCCAAGTATAACCTGTTAATCCCATCCAAGAGGAGTAAACCTCTTCAAATTAAAAAAAAACCCTAACCCAAGGTGTGATCCGACCCGTGCCGAAGGGTGCATGGCTGAGAGGGCGCTCAGTCGCGAGCGGAGGACTCTCATACCGGGCAGCCTCAGAGTTTTTACATTAGCCTTATCTTCGCAAGCGGAGCGCTGTGGAGACGGACAATATATTTCCCTTGCTACTCGTGGGCCGAAGATGAATGTTAGTTTTAATAAAGAGATATATAATCTGCGTTCACGCAAGGTACAAAATCAGGACTCATCTAAATAAGAGAGCTTCAAACTTAAAGTTGAAACCAAGAAACAACGAGAGGAGCACCAAAATGAAAAAGAGAATGGGACCACTATACAAAGTCAATCCCTATTACCGAATTTAAGTGACACACTGGAGGAACCCGATGTAAGCTGCAGCGAGTCCCACTACTCTCCGCCTTCTTCTTATGACACATCGTTTTCAAGTAACTCATCCGACTTCTATGATAAGCGCACTACAAAACCAACACTTTACTCAAAATCGTTAGTAGATGTTGTGGAGGAAGCAAAAGCAACAAACTCTTCACCCACTACTAGCGTCAACCGTGCGCATAGGAAAAAATGGACTTATGAAATGAACAGCTTCATCTGGCGTACTTACCTTTACACAACTAACATGGAAACAAACACCAAGCAGTATTTAGACACATTACACAAAAAGTTCTCTGCAGAATTCCCAAACATGAAGGTTTCGAAACAGAGATTAGGAGATCAACGGAGAGCCATACTAAGAAATAAGCTCTTACCTACAAAGGACCTGGAACAAATTAAATCCGAAGTTCAAAATGCCTTGAATAGTTACGAAAAGACATCGGACGAAAACATGCCCCCTAATGTTTGTAGGAATATGACAATAAATGGAAAACAACCAATTAATGTAAAGATGCGATGGTCTAGCGAACTAAATGAAAATTAATAAAATCTTATTTTGAAGTCACAGACATGAAAACTAATTTAACAGCCTACATAAAACGAACACGCTGTAAATTTATAGAATACTGCCCAGAATTGTCGCATTTATCAGAACAGAGATTAGCCGATCAAAGAAGATCCATAATAAAAAACAAACTGATTTCTGACGAGCGACTACACGAAAGAAGAAGAGAGATTAGAAACAAATTTTTGCAAACTAGCTATGAAACAAATAACTGTAACAGCAAAAGCCCCACAACAGGATCGCCAGTAGAATCAACATCTGTTTTAAATTTACAACTGCTACCTGATAAATCACAACTCAGAATCCTGGAACCAACAACCAGTCAACCGCGATTTAGCGATGCACCGTGAAGTAGTACGAATAGAAGCGATTCATTTGAGTTGGGGCGGGACAATTTATCACTCAATAAGGACAACGTATTATATAACGACGAAAAACAAAAGATACAACAAATATATTCAAAAGCTTATCAAATATATGCAGCGTGTGATCCTGTTAACAGACCGTATATCCCAAAACAAAAATGTGCTAAAAAATTAACAGCTATTGTAAATATCATTAATCTAAAAATTTTGCCAGAATATTTAAATTGTGAAAGTGATTTTGAAGGATGCTCAGGACAGACTACCTCAGCAACGGGTGGAGGGACAGCCTACGACATGCACAGCAGGAAGATCCGGACATCAAGCCGATTCTGGGTTGGATGAAGGCCCGTGCTACCAAGCCTAAGTGGAGGGACGTCTCAGCGATGAGTTCAACCACGAAAAGCTATTGGGCCCAATGGGACAGCTTGCTGCTTCAGGATGGAGTCCTGTGCCGTAAATGGGACAATGGTCGAGGAGACAGCTGTCGTTTGCAAATGGTTGTCCCTAAGGCTAAAGTGCCGAATATTCTACAGCTGTGCCATAATGGTCGTTCAAGAGTCCATCTGGGAGTTAAACGAACTCTACTGAAGGTCCGAGCACAGTTTTACTGGGTCCATTATCGTGACGATGTCGAGGATTGGTGTCGTACATGTACAGGTTGTGCGGCCGTGCGGGGACCTCAGACACGTAGTAGAGGAGCACCAAAATTGTACAATGTTGGTGCACCACGGGATAGGACAGCCCTTGACATTGTGGAGCCGTTACAGAAAGGCGCAAGAGGGACTCCTAAGATCGTCCATGTGGATCGCTTGGCGCGTTATTATGGGGCCGATAATGCTCGGGACGAGCATGTCTTAGGAGGGGGCAGTGTTACGGGCTCAAGTAGACGATACACTAGCGCCATCTAGTGTCAGGAACGAGAGCGAGTAGAGCTTTGCAGAAAATGACATCACAAATCTCTCAACCGACAGCGCCATCCGAAGAACTAAGTTTCTAGAAAATCTACACTCGCACACTCGTCCCTTTGCGCGCATTTGCTTGAATGTTCGGGATGCTTCTTTGCTAATTTAAATAAATAGGCGCTGCAAGATGCGATCGAGGTAGTATTGAATTGGCGATACGAGCGAAGCTTCGGAGCGGAATTAAGTGAATTAGTGTGTTTAATTATTAGTGTTTTAAGTTTTAATTTGTGTAAAGCAAATTAAAGTGTTAATTTAGGTAATTTTATCGGCAATTTTTATTGTCACGAACCTCAAGCTCGTAACAATACAATCAGTACGCAGAGAACACGTTGAATCTAATAATTATCAACTCAATGATTTTCAGATTATAGGTCCAGTAGATCAAAACGAAGGATATAAATACTTAGGGTATCAGCAATCGCAACAAATACATCACAGGGTAACTAAGTCTACATTAACACGACAATTTAAAATGAGATTGCAAAAAATATTAAATACACAATTGAATTCCCGAAACACAATTAAAGCCATTAACACATTCGCAATACCTGTATTAAACTATTCTTTTGGAATAATAAAATGGTCGCAGACTGACCTTAGAAAATTACAACGAATAATTAACACCATTATGACTAAATATAGAAAACACCATCCACGCTCATGTGTTCAGCGACAGGCATTGCCCAAAAGAGAGGGAGGAAGGGGACTCATAGACATTCAGAACTTACACAATAAACAAATAATATCACTGAGAGCATTTTTTCATTTACGATCGCAAGAATCTTCGTTACATAAGGCTATGGTAAAAGCTGACAAAAAATTCACTCCTCTTAACCTTTCAGAAACTAATGTAGAATTGACTGAGAAGACAAATCAGGAGAAAGTGCAGATTTGGCAACAAAAATCTCTTCATGGGCGCCACCGTTTAGACTTGATGGATTCAAACGTAGATAAAGATGCCTCCAACGCTTGGCTAAAATGCGGTGAATTATTTCCTGAAACAGAAGGATTCATGCTTGCAATTCAAGACCAGGTTATTGAGACAAAAAATTACCGCAAGCACATAATAAAAGAAATCAATCTACAGGACGATAAATGTCGAAGATGTCAAAGTAGTTCTGAAACTATTCAACATATTATTGGGGCATGTAAAGCAATAGCACAAACTGATTATAACCACAGACACGATCAGGTTGCATCGATTATACATCAATCATTAGCGTATTATCACAAACTAATTAAACACAGAGTCGCTTATTATAAATACATACCTGAAGTAATTTAAGAATCCGCTAATTTTAGATTGTACTGGGATCGAACCATAATAACTGATAAGACTGTTCACTATAATAGACCGGACTTAACTTTATTTGATAAAAGTAACAAATTTGTTTACCTTATTGATATAGCTATACCAAACACCCACAATCTAAGTCAAACATACACTGAAAAGATTACAAAATACTTCGATTTGACAATGGAAATAAAAAGTCAATGGCACGCCAAAGACGTAAAAGAGGTTCCTATTGTCATTTCGGCTACTGGAGTAGTACCAAAATCCTTATATAATAGTCTAAAATTACTTCAGTTACACTCTTCAATATATGTAGAATTACAGAAAGCTGTTATTTTAAATACCTGTAGGATTGTGCGTAAATTTTTGTCCTATAATAGGTAAGAAGTAAGAACACATTTTTATTTATTTACAGCTTCTATACACATAAGATATTTCATTTTAGCTTGGTGTAAAGCCCGCTGAATATATCTTTCTTTACCCCTCAAAACGGGAGATAAAAAAGAAATAAAAATAATAATAATAATAATTTTATTTCAGATACAAGCTCCATAATTTGTTAGTAATAAATAATATAAACTTAAAATTATTGTTAATAAATATATATCTTCACAGCGCCCTATCAAAGCTGGTGTCCCTCAGGGCTCAGTACTTGCTCCTCTGCTGTATATCCTGTTCACCAACGACATTCCCATCCCGTCGAAAGGTGTTCAGCTCTCCCTCTTCGCAGACGACACTGCTCTCTACTGTAAAGGTATCTCGCTACCTTTCATACGGAACAAGGTTCAAAAGTCAGTTGACAACCTAGGAGCTTGGTTCAAAAATGGCGCATCGATGTGAACCCGGAGAAGAGCTCCGCCGTTCACTTCGATTATAAACGACGCCGTCTCAAAAACACTCCACTAATACGTATGCTAGGGACCCTTGTCCCCTGGCATACGTCTGCCAAATATTTAGGTGTCACTCTAGACACAAGGCTCACTTTCAGGCCCCACGTCAAAAGAGTAACCCGTCACGCAAGTAGGCTCAACAGTATGTTGGGCCGACACAGTAAAATGTGAAGAAACAAGCGTACCCTTTAAAAGGTCTGTATACGAAGTCATGTCCTACGCGGGCCCCATTTTTGCCCACGCTGACCCTAAAACTATTAATGAACTCCAAATGGTTCAAAAGCTTTTCTGTCGTCGAGCTGCGAACGCACCTTGGTACGTCCGTAATGCCGACCTTCATCGGGACCTAGAGCTCCCTACAATTCCCTCATAACCACGATAGATCGGCTGTCGTGGTATGCGTAATGCATTTTCCGCCTCCCTACATAAAGGGTAGCCCTTTTCCAATTAAAATAAAAAAAAATTCTTTTCGTGAGTGAAAATCTGTCAACACTGCGTTCACCTCGTGATCACGACCGCCATTTTGTTTGTCTCTTTAGTACGAGTGCAGAAGCCTTGTATACGATACGCGTGTTCAGTTTAGTTGATTTTGTGTTGTGTTTTTATTTCGTTCTTGTTATTGTAGTTATAACACGATACACCTTATCATCTGTCACAGTAATTTTTTTGTTATTGGTTCACTTTTATCACTGTAAAGATAACGTAAAAATAATATTAAACAAATATATGAAATATTATACAGCATCAACTGTCCAAATCGTTATTATGATTACAACCCTTTAATACTTATTTGATATATTTTTGATTTGATGTATTTTGTGTCAATTTTGAAACAGGCAGGGTGTTTTTCACATTTCATATATTCAGAGATTTTCGGTGACATAGCGTTATTTAAGTTTTTCATTCATTCAAGTCATTGTAGTGTCACTGTTAATGTTATTTTAATAAAAATAATAAACACAATTGCCTCTTCCAATGTACTCCTCATTTGCTCTAGAAATGAGAAGTAGGGTAGGGAGGGGGAATAGCGCTCGCTGTGTAATGGCGCTCACCTCTATATCTCTGTCAAAATGAAACGTAGCAACACGCCACGTCGCGTGAAGCGCGGGGGGAGGGGGCCTCTAACAGACAGCGATACAAACGGACAATCAGCTCGCGTCATACGACCGTGAAGTGCGTTTCTTCGTTTACGGCCGCGCTGATCTAATTTTTGGTTAGGTATTTTTTGTCGGTAAGTCCAAAACTTTAATGCTTATTTAATTATTAATTTTACTTTTCTGACAATAAAACTATTCTATTTTGTGATAATGCAATCAATTTTCAACAATTGTGTAGGATTTTTTTTAAATTTCAAATTAATTACAAAACGACCGTTTGGGGTTATACCGCTCATCTGAGCGCCATTACCCCTTAGAGACCTATTTTTTTATTGTTTTAGATATGCCAAGAAATCGTCAAAGGACCACCGCTAAATCGGCTTGGACAGAAGAAAACTTTCAATCTGCTAAAACTGCGATTGAAGGAGGTTTGTCCAAAAGAAAAGCCGCAAAACAATATAACATACCATTTACTACTTTGAGAGATCGACTAAAAAATGAAAACATGAGCAACCCAAGACTAGGACGCAAGCCTGTTTTCACCCAACAGCAAGAATCTGAAATTGCTGAACAAGTTAAGATGCTGGGTTCGCTATACTATGGACTCAATGTCGCAGATTTGCGTAAACTTGTTTATAAATATGCTGAGCTCAACAATATTAAAAACAATTTTGATCAAAGCAGCAAAACAGCTGGATTGGATTGGGTACACGCCTTTATGAGACGCAATCCTTCAGTTTCTATACGCAAAGCTGAAGCGACAAGCTTAAATATAATTTCTGCCTTCAACAAAGAAGAAGTAACACATTTCTATGATAAGCTTAGGGACAAACATATGAAACAAAAATCTTACAAGAGAAAAATTTTACAAGAAAGTTCTTCAGAGAGTGAAGATGAAGAGCACCTTTGTGACGATGACAGTAATGACGAAATTAATGTGGATGATGAAAATTATAACAAATGTATTTTTTGCGAAGAATTTGGAAAAAATAACGAGTTGTGGTATCGCTGCACTATCTGCGGACTGTGGGCTCATGCTATATGTTCAGGGTGGGATTCGCCAGATGGATACATCTGTGATTTATGTGTCCAAAAATAAAATATTTCTATTTCTAATTTGTCTTACCTCTAATAATAATTATTATTTTATATTACATTATAATAATTGAAGTTGATTTGACATCTAAGACTTTACTATATTTGTTAAATTGAAAAAGGCTAATCTTACGTACGAATGGGGATGATTGTTGCTAATTTGTGATTGTAGACTACACTTTTATTGTATAAGGTTGATCTCATTAATATTTCTTTAATTAAAATGTATCTCACATGTTGTATTCCAAAAAATATGTTTGAGCGTCATTACCCCGTACCCTGAGCGGCATTACCCAAAGTCTGGGGCAATGCCGCTCAAACATGTTTTTTTACTAATGTTTTCCTACTACTAGCAGGTGAAAGATACATGCTTTTGTTGTTAAATTGTTGATTACTCAATAATTAAAGACTTTGTTACTTTTCTTCATTTTGATTTTTAATAAATAATTTAAAAAATACACCATGTTTTAATTAAGTGAACGCCATTCCCCCTCCCTACCCTACATTGGAAGAGGCAATTGTGGAAGCGCGATACATACATCATCGTCATTACAAACCTTCACAAGTCCACTGCTGAACATATGCCTCCCCCAAGTAATACCACGAAGCACGGTTCTGAGCCTCTTGCATCCATCGACTTCCTGTATGTCTTACCAGGTCGTCACTCCATCCAGTGGGGGGTCGCCCTACACTGTGCCTACCGGTACGAGGATGCTACTCGAGAACCTTTCTTTCCCATCGGTTATCGGTTCTTAGAGCTATGAGCCGGCCCATTGCCACTTCAGCTTACTAATCCGCTAGGCTACGTCGGTCACTCTGGTTCTACTGCGGATATGCTCATTCCTGAGTTCATCACGTAGAGAATCCCCGAGGTTAGGCTTCTCCGTAGCTCGCTGAGCGACCTCATATGGCCAGCAGTGAAGGACCACGTCTCAGATCTGTAAGTCATTACTGGAAACACGCATTGGTTGTACAATCTAGATTTCAGAGTTTAAGGTATACCTGACGAGAAGATGTGTTGTAATTTCCCGAACGCTGCCCAGCCGAGTTAAATACGTCGATTAACCTCTCGGTCGAAGTTGGTTTTACCTAGTCGGACTATTTGTCCCAGGTAAACGTACATGTCAACAATATCAAGCATAGTGCTCCCAACAACTACCGTCGTAGGTGTTGCATGGACATTAAACATGATCTTTGTTTTGTCCATGTTCATCTTAAGACCTATCCGTTGGGAGACACCATTGAGGTCAGTAAGCATAGTGCTTAGATCCTCCAGCGATTCTGCCGTAAGGACTATATCGTCCGCAACTCTCTGTGAACACAAAGTTTTAATTAGTTTTTTTTTTAGGACTATATCGTCGGCAAATCGAAGGTGAGTGATGTACTCGCCATTGATATTAATACCGTATCCTTTCCAGTCCAGTAGCTTGAAAACGTCTTCCAATGCAGCGGCGAAGAGTTTCGGGGATATAACCCCACCCTGTCTTACACCTCTCCGCAGTTGGATAGGTTTCGAAATCTAGTTCTGTACTCGGATAGCCATCGTAGCCCTACTGTACAAACACTTCAACACTTCGATATACCGACAGTCAACTTGGCACCACTGAAGGGACTGTAGCACCGTCCAAATTTCGACGGAATCAAAGGCTTTTTCTTAGTCCACATACGCCAGGAAAAGTGGCAGATTGTACTCTTCGGTCTTCTGTACAATCTGCCGCAGGGTATGTATGTGATCTATGGTACTCAAGCCTTTTCGGAAACCGGCTTGTTCGGGAGGCTGGATGTCGTGGAGTCTGCGTGCGAGACGATTCATTATGACTCTCGAAAACAGCATGTAGACGCGGCTCAGAAGGGAAATCGGTCTGTAGTTCTTCAAGAGAGCGTTGTCGCCTTTCTTAAAGAACAAGACCATAGCACTTCTGCTTCACGCCTCCGGAGTAGTGCCACCATGGAGGGCGGAATAAAGAGCTTCTGAAGGACTTTAAGTACCGGTGTTCCACCTGCTTTCAGAAGCTTCGCTGTAATTCCATTCTCACCCGGGGTCCTGTCTTTTTTAAGGTGCTGGAGAGCCATTCTAATCTCGCTCAGACTAACGTCCGGGATATCATCGGAATAGTGTCGGATAAGACTTGCTCTTGGATTGTTACTCATATTTGCATGTGGCTCCAACGATAGTAAGTACAGCTGCCCATAGAACCTCTCAATATCACTCAAAATCTCGGGTGTCCCGGAAACGATGCTGCCACACTCAGTCTTCAGCTTTGACACTGGCTCTTTCTGGCAGACAGATCTCTGGCAAAGACTTTGAAGCCCTAGTTCCGCTCCATCTCTTCTTCAATACGAGCAGTATTAAAATTGCATAAGACCCGCCCCATGCATTTGGAGATCTGTCTGTTCAGTAAGCGCAATACGCGTCTCGAAAATTGACCACGACTTCCTCGTATAGCACTAAGCAAGCAGAATCGGGCTGTCGTGAGATCTCTGAACCCAATGCTGAAGACTTATTTGGAGGCCAACCGGGACCTTTGCGAGACGGACTCAATTATTTTTGCCGCCGCACTGGCAGTCTGCCGTATATAGGCGCCAAATATCCCACGGCTGGACGCGCTACTGAACAGAGTAGCCATATCTCAGTCTGGAGAATAAGAACTGAAGAACGTATCGCAAAGGCTAGGGCACTCATCGGGAGACTGATGCTTCAGGTCAGGCAATAACAGGCCAAGGATTGCGCGCACCGTTCGCATGGCATTTGCTGGGACAAATGTTAGTTTGTCTCAGTTGCATATAACGCAAAAACTGACGGAGAGCATAGACGATCTGAAGCAGAGAATCGCTGATTGGGGAAGTGGATTCAGCGATATACCGAGGGGTCGACAGTTCTGAATAAGATCGACACTGTCGCATTCTGCCACGGCCTGTGGTTGGAGCCTGTAAACCATAGCAGTGACCCTTGAATGGAAGCTGTGGCGAGTCATTGTGCGATTATTACGCCCTTGGACTCCGACATCATAACGTCGGATGACGTAGCAGATGTGGTCCGTAAGGTCCTGAACTGAAAAAGTCCGGAACTCGACGGGCTGCGTCACGACTCATTGGAGGGGTTTGTGGTGTGTAATACTGTGCTCGCCCCACATTTTCAAGAGGCTCACAACCAGAAGTCGCTACCTAGCGTCTTCGCTATTGCGATCACTCATTTGGTTCCTAAGGACCAGGGTACCATAGATCCGAGAAAATACCGCCCCATCGCGTTTCTACCTACCACATACGAGAGTCACTCGTCATCTGGACTCAAATCAGGTGATGTACCGCGCTTAAAATGGATGTCAGGTGGTGGTCGTGGAACCAAGGAACCACTCTTCATTGACGCGGTCATTGGCAAAGTGTTGAAACGCAACTCTCGGAACTTCTCCGCCATCTGGATAGACTGCAGTAAGGCATTCGACTCGGTTCCCCATACATGAAAAAAGAGAGTTCTCGAGCTGTACAAGATTGACTGTATAGTAAAAGACTTCCTCAAGCAGTGTAGGACAGTGGAGTACGATTTTTTGTGATTTGGCTGAGTGGATGACGGCTGCGGAAAGCCGCGTAATGATAAGAAGGGGTATTTCCCAGGGCGATTGTCTGAATCAAATCTGGTTCTGCCTCTCTTTGAACCATTTCCGTACGTTACTGGAGGGCTCCGGAAGGGAATTTCAGCTTTGGAAAGGAGGTACAAAAGTGACCTACCTTTTCTATATGGATGACCTCAAGTTATTCGTTTCCAGTCGCACCTATCATGTGGAATTGTTAAACATCACTTGTGGTTTTAGCAATTCTATTAGAATGGAGCTAGGGACAGATAAGTGTGCGGTTCTTCATGTTGAAAAGGAAAGGGTTGCTGACTGTGAGAGCATCGATTTATCTATGTCCGTCAACTTGAACATCCTTTCCAAGGCTGAAACATACCCATGCCTAGGTATGTCACAGAATGTCGGTATCGATGGGGCTGGTATGAAACAGTCAGTTTGCGACGTGTTTTATGCACGCTTGACCAAAGTCATATTGCGATTTGCAATCGCACTAAGCAATCTAATTTAATAATATAATATGTATTACTAGTGAAATACGTAGTGTTTTCATGCGATGGCCAAATCAATCTATTATTTTTTACATGAACGATTTTTAATATTGATATGGTAACTATAAGATGTTTTAGGTTATCTAATTACATAATAACTTAAGACAGAAGAAATAACTTAAGAATTAAGTAGGGACAGAATAAATTAACCGACTTGCACTTACATGGATTTCACAACTTTTTACGGTAGAAGAACTGAGTTGCAAGACTTGGTTTTTTACAAGTTATATTATTGATGGTATTCTATATGTATACACAAACTTCACTTCTAATCTTTTTTTTAATATATAGTTTTAACTTCTTCCTAAAAACATATAGAAATATGTTAAGTTAAATAGTAACAATCGCTTTAAGGTGGTGTCCATTTAACCTAACAAACTCGACTACATTCTACACAAGCTTCAGAGAATTTGGTCATATATTCTTTTCTTGAATCATGTAGTATAAAGACGTAAATTGAACGAGTTTTATTGTTCGTTGAGATATATGTTATCGTCAGTAACATGTGCTTTCAACCCACGTAAGATGGTTTATGAAAAATGTAATACTCTTATCTAACTGCTTGGAAGTATATATTTTTAATAGAATAAGAGTTGCAAACAAAAACCACCTTGTGATATCACCTGATGGTAAGTGGATGTCATCTGATAGTATTGCCAAAACTGTTATTATCATCTTGTTTATATGTTCAGTATAAAAATTACCAGAGATTTAATATTGAAGACTGAGTAAAATACCCAGATCAGCATCGGAAATAACATATAGTTGCACTTGCCCAAGTTAAGACCCTGGGCACGCTACTGAATATTTGCCTAAAACCGATTTTGTCTGTTTTACAACAGGCAAAAAATATTCGCAAACGAAATCCAGGGTTTACATAACTGCTCGCAATCCTTGCAAAAACAATTGGTATAGTTATTGGTAAACGTGAAAATAAACATTATTTCATTACTTCTTTATCGCCAGTCCAGGATTTTGATATAGATTGGCGATTGTAAATCACAGACGTCTCGCACCTTTAACGCTGCTCCCCGTTGCCGGTCTAGAGGTATTTAACGTCTGGTGTAGAGGAACTGAGTTAGAATCACAATAGATGCAAAGCTTCAATGGCTCCCCCATATATCGAAACTAGCTGGCAGACTTAGTTCTGCAGCATATGCTGTAAAAAGATTAGAACTCTTACCATTGCTGAAACATCTAGAATAGTTTACTTTAGTTATTTCCATAGCATTATTTCGTATGGTATATTGATATGGGGACACGCGACTGACACTGAATTTATATTTATTTTACAGACGAGGGCCATTAGAGCAATATATAATTTAATACCAAAAGAGTCACTGAGACAAAAATTTAAGGAAATTAATGTATTAACTCTGGCCTCTCAATACATTTATGAAAATGTAATGTACGTACATAAAAATAAAAGTAGTTTTGCATAAATAAGGGATATTCATTCTGTAAATACTAGGAACAGACACAAGCTAGTAGTACCAATTACTCGACTCCACCGATTCAGTAATTCATTCTTGAGGCGATGTATACATACGCTTTAATAACAAAATCCCAGAAAATATACAAAATTTGTCATACAAAAAGTTTAAAAATGTGTCACAAAGTTCAAAATGTTAATAAACTTAGTTTGTATAAAAAGGGTTATTATAATATTAAGGAATTTATGGATGATAATAACCCCTGGGAAGGGTGACCGCTACCAAGCTATTTCTAGATTGTCTTGTGTTGTTAATTGTAAACATGATTGTAAGTTATTATAGGAAAAAAAATGGTTCAGATGGGTTTCTTGCTGGTTCTTCCCAGGACAGAGGTTTTTTGCGAACCAGTGGTAAATGAAAAAAGTGACTTTCAATAGGTATTGTTATAATCTACATTGAATAAAAAAGTTTCTGTTTCTGTTTCTGTTCATATTAATGTCAGATTGCGCAGAAATTGTGAGTATTTACTTTCGCTCTGTAACATACATATAATGCCGATAAATAAAAGTGATCTATTAATTTTGCCAATTCCGTTTTCGTTCTGTAACATACATATGCCGATAGATAAAAGTGATCTTTTAATTTTGCCAATTTTTCCGTACATCACTATCTAAAATGCTTGAACTTGGTGTCATGTCGTGTCGTCGGCTCAAACAAGTGATATACGCGGGTGAAACCGTGGGTCACAGCTAGTCTCAAAATATTCTTAAACTGTTCTCCAAGACGAAGGTTTTCTTCCCCAGCAATGCAGTAAATGTGTTATTAACATGTAAATAACAGTTCAGTAGTACCGGCAAAGCGAGCTGGAGTTGCTTGTATTATTAATAAGTACCTGGTTGACCGAGCTTTGCTCGGTATTTTTCGCTAGATTTTTTTTATTTGTGTATTTTGGAAATTATATTTAGATACAAATTACATACTGATGAAATATAAATAATATTTTTTGATCTTAGCGACATAACAGAAAAACGGACCTGGTTATTTGAATAAAAAATCATCATTGCAATTATTTTAATTTTAATTTTCGTGTTTTTAAAAAATACTAAAAAAGAGCTCGAAAAAATAGATTTTCTCAAAAAAGAAAGAAACTTGAAAAAAAAATTAAAAAAGTCGGTCGGTCGATCTGGGCTCGAACCGGGGTTTTACGATTCTGTGACCGCCCATTATACCAATTGAGCTATTTATAATCATTAACAATCTGTCAAAATTTACCTTCTTATTCTAACGATATTGTAGCAGTTTTTCATTGCCAAAAAACACGGACAAAAAGACATTTTCTAAAAATAAATTATCTATTATCCCCGAAACTCCCTGGAAGATACAAGAATTGCTCGTTTAATAGTATAGGATTTAAGTTAATTTAAGAACAGCTCCCTACTCCTGAGTGACATCAGTGTCATCTGAGTATATTGGTTAAGGCCGTCTTTGTAGTATTGTACTACAAAGACGGCGTAGGTATGAAAACGGTACCTCGCCCCTATTAAAATAACAATTGTTAGGGCCAATGTTCGTCCCTAGCACCACAGTGTGTCGGAACCCTTATTAAATAATATAGTATATGAACCTATGGTTTATTGAAATCGTTTAAAATCTTACAGAAACGGTTTTTTTAGAATATTGGTGACAAACGGGCTCACAGTCCGCCTCACGGTAATTGGATGATGTAACCCATAGACATATTATTATTATTTTTTTAGCCTCAATTAAGAATGAAAATAATGCAGATGCGTTGTTACCTCCGAGGACTGAGATGGAATACCTCCTCTCCAGTCAAAGTGGTCTCCAGTTCTCCACACTAACCGTACGAAACACAGCAGTCATAATCTACTTTTTTACGCTAGTATTTTGTGAGAGCGTGGCCCTACCCTGGTCGAGCCGACCTATTTTTGCTACAATCATAATATAACTGCAGCGTGGCTATACAACGTATAAGTATTATTAGGTTATATAAAGAGTGTAATAATGTTAATGAAATACATGAAAATATTTTATAAGATTGCCGTGATAGTTATCACAATATTCCAGACCAATCAAATCAATATAATAAGAACATTTGTGAGTAATATCGCCCAAGGTCCAAACGTCTGATAAAAATATGAAATACTGCTACTGTTAAGATAGTTTCGTTTGAAGGTAGAAACGGCTGGTACACAGTCATGATTGCTTGCTACGATTTATTTTGTGGCTAGTTGTTTGTAGATATCATAAATTATATATAAATTACTTTTGCACTTCTGCACTTTTGTACTATTTATAGTGAAGAGTCAAAATGTGTCGAAAAAGGCAAATCACAATGCTGTGTTGGTCCCTACTTTAACGTATGGTAGTGACAACTAGGTGTGGCAGAAGAAGCATGAGAGTAGGATGAACGCAGTAGAAATGCGGTCGTTAAGGAGTATGTTAGGGCTGAATCTGAATAACGGAGTGAGAAATTGTGTGATAAGAGAAGAGTGTGGTTTGCAAGAAGATGTTGTGTCCAGGATTAAGAAAGGCATACTTCGGTGGTTTGGTCATGTGGAAAGAATGAATGAGGAAAGAGTGAAAAAGAAAATTTATGTTGCAGAAGTGAATTGCAGAGTCGGAAAGGGACGTCCTAGGCGAAAGTTTATCGACCACATTGGCGATTTATTGAAAACGGGCCAAATTAGGAATACCCTTAACCGACGAGCATGTATGCGTAGGTATATGGATGTGAAGGAGGCGAGGGATGTGCCAAATGGAAGTCTGTAGTCTCTGCCAACCCCTCTGGGTGACAGGCGTGAGTGTTTATGTATTATGTATGTAAATTACTTTTGCGAAGACTTTATAACGAATAATTGTGATATTGGATTTAGTGGCAGTGATGTGCACGTAATTATTGTGCTAAGGAGGGAGATCCTCATTTATATACATGGTAGATTCTTGATTGATTATAGATGTCTACTTGCCATAGCAAACAAATACCATCAGGTGCACTTTGTACTCGTTACTTACACTTATGTGGAACCCGCACGTGTATCTAAACAAATTTTAACATATTTAATATAATGGACATCAGCAAAATGACCCTTATTCTATTCATCGTATATATAACATAGCTATTTGTTGATTAGTCCACGGCTGGGCAGGCGGGCCATAGATTGCCTTATAAGGGGAGATATGTGCCATAGTTGCCACGCTTGATCAGAGTTTTATATTATTATTCTATATTTGTTATCAGGAACGTAGCTTCTTATGATCTGTTTCATTTCCTTCAGAACCAAATTACGCTATTCGTAAATTCAACTTGCGGAGGATGTAGACAGTAAATCTAATACATTTCGAAAGTTTTATTACATTTGGTTCACGGTGTCTTTAATAACTAACTGGAGTTAAAACAAATTCAAACTTTAGCAACGTATCGTTACAAAATGTTTAAACAGAGAGTAGTAGACTTAGGTCAGTTTAATTGAGTAATATTTGATGACCAGTTACTTAATAATTTATATCTCTATATATCTACTTTATGTGATGTTTTGTTCATTTTCAGCTGACACAAAAATTTTTTTGTTTACTGGACGATTTCAATCACTGTATAGACAATGTCAAAAAATTAATGAAATAAATGAATAATGATACAGTATCAACCATCCGAATCGTCGTCACTTCATACATTTTGGCTTATGTGTCTCTTTTGAAACTGATATAAATATTTCTTACATTTTGTACATTTAGAGTTTTCCGTAAACGCAACGATATTTAAGTTTGGTTGTATGTCGGTACATATAGTTATTTTTACCCGACTGTAAGTACGCATGTCTGTCTATTTCTTTGGCACGCTGTGTACCTGAAATGGCTTGATGGATAATTTAACGTATGAGATGTCGTTAGATTGTTTTAAGTTATGTGTGCAACCTAGGCTGTATAATATTTATATTGCATCTGATAAATACAAAAAAAATGACGGGTAGCTTTTTCTAGTGAATTCTTTTACAAAACCAAGTTTACCGATTTAAGCAATGAGTTTGTAAAAATTAATTGTGTTTAGAAAATTTCTCGAGTAAATAGTCATTCTTCGTTCACAATTTTTTTATATTTTAAATGTTCTTTTAAATGTTTCTAAAGATTTTTTTCTAATTTTAAATGTTTTTTTAATATTACAATAAAACTAACTTAAGACACTTTAAAATGGGTAGATCCGGTACTGCAGTGGGGTCAACGAGTGATTATGTTTGCCGAACGATTTTTACGTGGTAGAGCCATGCTGCAGTTATATTAGTAGTATAGTTGTAGCACGAATGGGTCGGCTCGACCGGGGAAGGGCCAGGCTCTCACAGAATACCAGCGTGAAATAGTAGCTTAATGCTGCTGTATTTCGTATGGTGAGTGTAGAGAACCGGAGACCCTTTTTACTGGAAATGAGGCATTCCATCTCAGTCCTCACGGGTGACAGCGCATCTGCATTTTGATTTGTAATGGAAGATAGATGTAGATGTCTATGGGCCGCAGCAACCACTTACCATCAGGTGGACTGTGTGCTCGTTTGTCAGCCTATTCTATAAAAAAAAAACGATTGAGTATATCAAGTGAAGTGCCTTGCACCTGAGCACAAGGGAATTGTCATGTTGACACTATAAAATAAAGCTATCAATAAACTAAATTTGAATTTTCAATGAAGCTAAAGAAGCGAATGCGAAATTCTTTACTGTTTGATTATCGTGTTTTGTTAATGAAACAGAATCTAAGGTAATATCATTGAGCTGTTACGTACTACGTACTAGAGGCGACACTGCATTAAGCTACTATGTTCCACTCAACTGCGGTGCATACACCGCACTTTAATCAGTCACTCGCTAGGCGCTTGTAGAGTTGTCACGTGTTGTGTTGATTTAAAAAAAATCTCTTGATAAAAATATGGCGTCGTGTATACTTAGATATTGCACAAATAATTCAAGAAATTTCAGTAAAAACCAAGGAATTACTTTTCATCAGTTAATAAAATACTTAATCAATAAAAAAGTATTATAGATTAATAATAATACAAATAATTCCTAAGGCGCCAACCCGTGTTAGGAAATATAGATTATGAAATTAATATGTTCAGATGCGACATTTCTGTGAGTACTTAAGTATAAGACAAATATATTATTATACACATTTTTTTTGTAGTAACATATATAAGTTATTATAATTAGGCAAAATATTTTTCAGGTTAAATCTGCTTATTATTCTTTTATTTTATTTTTAGGTTTTCATATCAAAGTCAAAGTGGAATAAATTCGTCCATTTTTAAATCTCGCGTGCCCAGCATTTATGAACGACTCTTATTTTAATTTAAATAAATATATTTGTAATTTAAATATTATGTTAATAAGTTTTGTTAAAAACACATTTAGTATGTTTTTTTTTATATTTGACATAGATACCTTTTAAAATATTCAGATAAAAATATAACTAAAATGTAATATGTAATATTATATTAAATAAGCAAATATAATATACAAAATAGATGACAAAATTTAAATATTGCTCTCGATATAATTTACCTCTTTAACAATATAATCTACTATTACCCACGGATCATTCTACCTATGTTTATTCTATGATAAAAAAAACAACCGCGCGAACACAGAGTAGCGCACATTTTTTGTTTGAGATAGCTGTTCTAGTACGTAAGTACATATTACTTCAATGGGTAATATCGAAGACTTTCACATCTATACCACTTTAAGTAAAGGTTTTTGAAGTGTTATGTAAAAAATACTGTAATTCATCGTTTTAACATATCAAATCACGTAAAATGAAGAATTGAGTAATCTTGTAGGATAATATTATACAGAGATGAATTACGGAACACGTAAATCTTATATTTTAAAGTGTTTTGCCATTGTCATTACACATTGGTACTTTCGAAAAATTTAACTCTGTGTTTTAGGTTGAAAGTACGATGGTCTATAAATTTTGTACTTTATAATAATAATAATAATAGCGATTTAATTCCCAATTGTCATACAGTAGTCGATATTAGTCAAAACCTATTACAATTATTATTACAATATTATTATGAGTCATGCAATTTTTTTTTAAATTAAATGACATGTTAATGCCAGTGTCAAATTTAAATAAAAAGTTTAAATTAAATTTACCAAATTAATTTTTGATTATTTATAAATAATGTTAGGGTAAATTATCAATTTATATTTATATTTTTAAGTAATTCTCAACTTATTTTGATTTTTGTCACAAAATATATAGTTAAAAATAATAAAATTGAAGTTAATAATAATCTACTGAATTTGGCTATAAACATGAAATAGTGTCATAATTTATTATATTAATTTTAATTAATTATGGGATACCCATTTCCGGGTGAAGGCCTCCTCCATCCTTTTTTTTGTACTTGATGTCTAATACAAATTAAGTGTTTGTCAGATACTCAAGTTCCCATAACTGATAACTTTTTATGGCGACATCTTAGTTTTCATCATTTCCTTTTCAACAGTCCGTAAAAGTCGTGGTCTCTCCCATTGTAGTAAGGCTATGCTATAAATAATCGTCACGCTTTGCGATTGGATTGAGAATCGCAGTTAGACGTTTTACGCTGGCGGAAAAATATAGTTTAATTTTTATTTAATCAAAGCCCAAAGGTAGTATTAGTACAACCATAGTCACCTCTTACGACACCCATGGGATGAACGGGTGATGAAAGTTCACAGCTGAACTGAGGCCTTCCCCAAAGAATCCCATAAAGCACGGTCTTGACTCACGTGTATTGACCTTCTGCATCTCCGACCAGGTCGTCACTCCAACTATTGAGGAAGCGTCCTAAATTTGAAAGTAAAAGAAAATGATAATAGGCTACCCACGGAGAACATAATATATGATATTTTTGATTTAACAGTGAATGTGAGGAACTTAACAAAAGCAATTAGTGGCATGCACAGCTGAGCAGTAAACTGCATTCCGAACGTACGCGATGGGCATCTCCATCCGGTATACGGAAATGTAAAGCACCTTTATGGTCTCTTTGCGGGTGAGAATTTGCATGAATAATTACAGCCTCCAGCAGGTTTCATTTGTATTGTTTTACATATGGAGTATTTCTTTTAATTTCAATAATAATCTACAAACTCTCTGACTCTAATATCAAAATAACTGCCATTTTTTGAGCTGAGGGCTATTCGCATGTCATTAAAACAACAAAAACTGTTCATGTCTATAGTGCTTAAGTATCAAATTACCATAGAGCAACATGGGTTAGCTACGGACCGGAGGGGAATATTCATACCGTTTTTCCTCCATACAGTACTGTCTGTCATTTTTTCTGCGCACACAAAAACAATCGTCTGTCACTACCACACTCACATATAAGAATTAAAACAATAAACTAAGAATATCTGATAAACAATACATTATAACACTAACGGTTGATGGCAGCGAGACCTCGGATACAGACTCGAATCATTAGCTCGACCGATTCGCAAATTGTATGAGGGTGAGCGGCCTGTGCTGGTAAACAAATCCGAAACAACACAGTCCCTAACAAAATCCAAAACAACACAGTCCCGAACAAAACAATCCCTAAGAGATTTGCAAAATTAACCTCTTTCTTCGTTGACTGTAACAAGGATTTTTATAAAAACAAGTCTTATTAAATTATTTTTTTGTAGATGTCGTAACATGAGACAAAAAGAAACAAACATGAGTTGGAAATCAGCATGTTCCTGATAATCGTTACTTTTACAGCATACTAAAGTCCACTGCTAAACATAGAGTGCGTTTGGCAGAAAAAAGCGCTAGCAAGCGCTTACAAGCGCTAAAATAGTTTTCGGCCAGGACACGATTGCTACTTCAGTAGCGCTGACACAATCCGCCATTTTGCTTATTTAATTTGTTTGTTTTGAAGTAGAGTTTATAAGTTGTTTTGTGCAATATTAGTTTTAAGTAATATAATGACATGAATAAACATATACATGTTATTAAAAATTCACGATTGGTAAGTTTTTAATATGAATACTTTACAAACATATATTTAAATTAGGTTAGGTTCCCCGGTTAAAACTAACATCGTGTCCTGGATGAAAATAGCTACTTACGATTTAACAGCGCTTACCGCTTACGATCGCCATTTTTCTTACAAGCGCTTGCTAGCGCTTTTTTCTGCCAAACGCAGCCATAGATCGCTATAATTTTGTGATTTTGTGTTTGTATTCTTATTTTGTGACTCGGATTTAACTTTTTGGACTGTTTAATTCGTTGTGTCGTCGTGTGCCCATGTCAAAAACGTTGATCGGGCAAAAGTGGTAGAAAAAACAAAAAAAAGATTATGGATGACTTTGAGAGACATTAATTTTAACTGCATTATTGAAAATCAAATAATAATTAATCAAAACAACGACAGCTCAAGTAGTTGTACTGAAAGTGATTGAATAAATTTATTTGTAATCTAGTTTCAATCTAACTGAAGAAACTGATAAATCTTGTGTTTTAAATTATCCGTTTTTAATTCATTCTGGTATTATTCAAACCAAACTATAAATGATTACTAACTCTAAATAATCGATATCGATTTTTTGAAGAATCGAATATTGTACTTTCCCAATTTTTTGGTTGGCATGCTTGGTGCAATAAGTTTGACAGCTGTCAAAATGTATTTCTTAGATTTGGTTGACTATAGTAAAACTGAGTGTAAAGGGGAACGAAACGTTACTTGAACAAGGCCATCAAGGGCATTAGTCAAATCTGACGATAGCTATGTGACGAGTTAAAGCTATGGATTTTTTCCTGTGCGATAAGTCAAATGAAATGCTTTTTAGTTATCAGTTGTAGTTACTTTTTAGTTACCATTTTTTACATCTTTTATAAATCTCTGTCGTAGGAAGAAACAGGATAATAATAGTATATTATAAATGTTTATGTATGAACGTTACGAGGAAAAAGCGACAATTCTTAAAGAAATCTACAAAGTGCGGTTCTGAGAAACCAGCCTTCATTAACTTCCAACATCTCTTACCATACATGGTCCAACCAACAATGGACACCACCCCATCAAAGAGGGATTATCACTCAAACAACTTTCCTCTCCATTGGCTGTCACTTCTTAAAGCTATATGGCCAGTCCATTTTCACTTCAGCTTCCTGGTCCGTTGCGTTATGTCGGTAACTTTGGTTCTAGTTCAGACATCCTGAAGTCAATCGCGCAAAAATTTTAATCGTGTTAAGTTTAAAGCGAGTTGACGTTGATGTCATATGGATCTAAGTCGTGGTCATTGCTGGTCTTATGAGAAAGTTCAAGTTCGCTCAGTAAACTATGTGGGGGCTATGCTCGGAGTTTAGCTATTTTCTATGAATATATTAATTTTAAGCCTTTGTTTTCAAATCTCAAAATTTGAATCCGTTAAAAAATCAAAGAAAATGGGATATTAGAGGTAAGTAGGCGTTCATTCCGTATTTGACAAGGCTTAACATGAAGCTAAAACCATCAATCAACGTTACTGTCAGATAAGTTATTCGCATTTTACTTAAATAAAGAGTTTCTGTAAGATTTTGAGTCGGTAGTAACTTGTATATTTATAATTCTAAATGTGAACTCAAATTTTTCCACCGTAATGACACTAATGTTTCATTTATTAATGTATATTGAAATTTGCTGTTCGGTTGCTATGTATCCGAATCCTCTATATTTCATCAAATATAAGAAATGCTCATGGGGTTCAATAGGCGGTGGATTGACTATTAATTAAATAACTCTTGTTTTCACAAAAACTAGCCCTAATTGTTGACGGAAAACATTCTTAAAGCATCTATTTAATACGTAGTAGAGCCACCCTGCAGCTCTATTATGGTTGTAGCAGGGTCGGCTCGACCGGGGAAGGAACACGCTCTCACAGAATACCAGTATATAATTTCTGCGTTTTGATTCGCAATCGAGGATAAATGAAGATGTCTATGGGCCACAGCATCCAATTACCATCACGTGGACTGTGTGTTTGTTTGTCACCATTGTTTTATAAAAAAATCTCTGATTCCTCATTCCTTCCTTCCTTTTAATTAATTATTATTTTTAAATATAATAAGTGTTACACAATCCATATAATAAGTGGATGTCGCGGCCCATAGACATCGATTAAAAATCAAAATACAGATATCTTGTCACCTCTGAGAACTGAGATGGAATGACGCGTTTCCAAAAAAAGTTATCCGGTTCTCTACATTCACCAAAAAAACACAGCATTATTAAACTGGTATTTTGCGTTGGTGTTCCGAGAGCGTGATCAACCATAATATAGATAATAAAGACAAGGCGTAGCTTATCCACGTAAAGTATAAGCATTATCTGTGTAAAGAGTTAACTGCTACAAGCGTTATAAACATTTAATGTCCACAAGTGCAGGTTAAAGTAGTCAGTTTATCGTTTGCTACTTTTTCCTACTTGAATAAAGGAGAAAACATACCAATACCTTCCCGTTGCCGTAAAGCTCTTCAACAAACCGTACGGCGACCATATTCAATATGGATAAGTTCGTTAGCGCAGATATATTTACTTGTACGTTAAATGAGATATCGCATCGTCAGTTTTATCAATACTTTACGTATTATAGCCGAACATACTGTTTCACTTCTTCTGTTGTCATTAATTTTTATTGAACTAATTTAAAAGAGCATGCAGCTTTCCTGATCAACACTTTAGAATAAAGGTAAGGAGTATTTATAATAACAAGGAAAAAAAAGAACAGGGATGAAAAATAACGGATTGGAACTCTAATACTCAAACTGAAATAACTGTTCTTGTTCCACGAGTGACCAGTGTTCGAAAAAATGGCTGAAACTGCTTGGAATAAGCTTTTCTTTGTTATGGAGGTTGCTTATGGAGGTTATCTAAGATGAAAACAGCCAGAACGTGTGTAAGCTTCTTATTGTAAAATGTCTGTTTTCTCATACGGATACCAAATATTGTAGTATCCGAACCATCCATTCATCCACCCATTATAGCCTATAAGGTTCCGCTGCTGGACATGAGCCCTCCTCATAGATTGTCTCACGGGGGGATGTTGCCTCAGTTGCCACAGTTGCCACGCTCGGCAAGCGGATTGGCCACCGCAGTTTATTATTGTTGTGAATTGTTATCAAGAGGATGGTGCTGCCCATCTCCTGTTTGATTTTCCGTCCGTGGCCTCTCACGGCACTCTCAGGACGATATGGAGTAGTGGATATTCTCACACCGTCACTACATGTTTGTCCCAACGTTACCATTGAATTGGAACACTTGAACAAACCTATACAAATAATTACTGATGCACCATGTTATATTCAAAATGTTTCCCATTACAAAAATATAGCTAACTAAAATTATTTATTGTTGCAATTCCATAGCCACTGTAACAAGAACTGTACAGATGTATCAGACATTAGCACAGTTTAAACCAGTTCCTACCGAAACTTGTTGCTGTTATTTTGGAACAGACTATTGAAACTGTTACTTTAAGGAATTTATTGCCACATTACACAGAAACAAAAGGACAAGTTTCTAACTTAACCTTATATAGCCCACTCATATTATAGAATTTACTGGGCATTTTTGTTGAAGGTCTCGAAGCCAAAGCGGTCTGGAAAAATCCGTGGTGTGAGCACATTCAAAGTAATCGTGCATGTATTAAAATTTTTGAAAACTCTTTTAGTTGTGGAATGCCAAGCATTCAGATGATGGTTGGTATTGAGAATTATGGCATCTAGATTTTCATCCTAATTCGACACCAAATATCTTCCAAGTGGGAATTATTAATGGCAACCAAAAGTTTTCATCTCGTCCAAAGAATATATAATCACTCTCTCTCCTCTCTTTCGTACTTTATTATTTCGATAACAAAATTTTAAGTTGTAGTCCGTTGCATACCTATTAATTATTAAAATATTCTTATTTTTTTATATTTCTTCAATATTTACAGCAACAAAGTGTTCAAAACTAACATTACAATTTTTTTAAACTACTAAGGGTGAATTGTAATCAAAACCATCGTATTTGCCAGCCTTTAGGAATGCGTCCATTAATGGCATACTCGTATTACACGTTTGTTTTTATTTTACCTAATGAAAAAATAATTAAAATATAATAGTTATGGAGTTCCTAACACAACACGGCTAGTACCCGCCGAAGCATCTTCGAGAGTGGTTTATTCTAAATTTCTTCCCGTTTTAGTGCTTTTCGCTTAAAATTGCGGGGTGTAAGGTATCTTTTTCATCCCTACACACTGTTGTCCAAGTTGACTTATTCTCCAAACGTATGCGCGTATATCCAACATGTACCGTTCTCAATTTAGTTTAAGGCCTAGAGAAATCTAATGATACCTTATATATAATTAAGACATTACCCCGTGAGCACACGGGATTTAAACTGTCAAGCGTAAAGTTCAGTTATAATAACTTCTATTTTAGACACGGGGCGATGATATATAATTTTTAAATCCTCATGTTATATCTGGGTGGATTACGCAATAGAAAAGGTCTACCACGTTGCTTCAACGGGAATCGACAGAGATTGAGAGGGACAGGATTCCCTAAGATGTTTATCTACACCGAGAGCAAGTAGTTAGGCATTTTTAATATTTACAATTCAGTTACGTACTAAGGAATTCACGTACGATTACGTACAATACACGACGTTCACTAGAACTTTCCCCTGCGTAGGCGTTTTACTATTTAATACGTTGACTACTGAAAGATAAATATCCAAACCCGGAACTATAATTTTCGTAGATGTATGGTATATGACAAAATGTTCAAAGAATATTGAGGTTATACGTACACAGAAATAACACATGTTATTAAAAATGTGCCGTGATTACGAGTAGATTATTATGAGATTACTTTAGACACACTCAACAGTAGTATTACAGATATTAAAAAAAATTAAGTTTCTTCCAATATTTTATGTATTTTTGTATTTTGCTTACATTATGTTACAGTTAACTCTCTAATATGATTATGTTGTGGACATTCTTTTGAGATTGTACATTAGATCAACATCATTATTTATTTAACTATAAAATTGTGTATAATTGCTGTCGTTTTTTATGCGTTATTAAATAAAATTAAAATTATATAAATCTCTTTCGAGCGTCGAACCGGTGACACTTAGTATTACAGCCACTGCGTTATCGAGTCATTTTCACAGATGTATTTATCAGATCTTCGTCTATACATATATAATAATTTGAGGTGTAATATTGAAATAATTGGCAACTATTCGTGTCAGGGTTTTTTTTTAATAATTAATTTTTGTTATTTTTATCTGTCTGTCTGTAAGGGCTAATCTTTGAAATGGCTTAACCATCTATAATGGAAATTCACGAACAGATATATTTTAACTTAGGGTGAGTGGGGGGAAGATCGAACGGTTTTTTGATGAGATGAGCAGTGTTGTGTTTGACGTCTTGTAGAACTGTACATATTAACTTAAGCTAAAATTATACCTATAGTGAATAAAGTACAAAGAGCATATTTTTATGTCATATCGATAAATCTCTGTTATATTTATGCGAAAGCAAAAAAAATTAAAAGCAATATTTTTATCGAAAAAAAAAAGCATGGGGAAAGATGAAAGGGTGGTGGGGAAAGATCGAAGTAGTTTCTAAAATCGTTCAAATTAATGTCAGACGATATTGACGGTCAGTAGGCTACAACTTTAATTGTCCTGACACTTCAGAACTGTCTTTAATATCAAAATACCTTGAAATAGCACAGATAACACAAATTATTTGTTTTTTATATTTCAATCTTGCCCCACCAGGAAAAGATTGAACTAGAGGTTCTCAAACTTTTCACTTTACTTCGATAAGATTATACAGAAAATAAAAGATATCAATCATATAAAATCTTTTATTGTAAATGCCAAGATAATTTTAAACACAATTACGTACATGTACCTTTTATCATTTTCGTCAACAAAATGTGTAGCACAAAACGTAAAAAATTAAATATTTCAAAATCAAACAGCTAACCAATAGATCTTAGAAATATTTTAGAAAAAGTTCAGAAAATACCCTTTTAGGCTATATATATATTCCTACATTAATAAAAAAATTGGGGATCCACATCTACAGTTGACTATAACACATAAATGAGCAAGAAAATCAGCATGAAGTGGTTAACTTCTTAGTGGCTGCCATGTTTCGCCTGGTGAGTGAGAGTTCCGGATGCCCGTTCCTTTTCCCCTTAAGGCCACCCGAATGTTGAAGTTTGCTAGATAAACCGATTTGACGTTGCATTGTTCTAGGAGCTGTGATGTTGCATTTACTAGCGAGTGTCTGTTGGTCTTTCCTCTTTCTTTAAGTTCCTACTCCCATTCCTACGAATCCTGTTCCTATAACTTATGAGAAGGCAACGCACAAGTAACACTCCTGTTGTTTCTTGTGTCTATGGGCAGCGGGGAAATCACTTAGCCATCAGGTGATCCCCTTACTCTTTTTGCCTCTCTTATAATATACAAAAATAAAAATAAATACCTTTAGATAATATTAGTCGAAATTGTGCCGCTGACAATTTAAAAACACAACAACATATATATATATATATATATATATATATATATATTATATATATATATATATATATATATATATATATATATATATATATATATATATATATATATATATATATATATATATATATATATGTTGTTGTGTTTTTCAACTTTAATTAAGTTACCTATTTTAAGCTTTACTGTACTATTGTTACATAAATTATAAATTTACTACTCAGCTTCAACTAACATGGGTAAATCTTTCAACAAGCTAAATTGAAATGTTATTCTAATGTATTTTTTCGGCACTCGTTGTCTATTAATTATGTAATGTTATAATATTGTACTTTCTTTTTAATGACTGTTTGTGTCACAATAAATGAAAATATATATATATATATATATATATATATATATATATATATATATATATATATATATATATATATATATATCATATAGGTACACTTTGAGAACATGAGACCATTAATATGACTTTCGAAAACGGGGCAAGATGGAAACTTTTATATGTTTATCTTACCCCGTCGAATATTGGCGGGTAAAGACGGAATGTTACAATAAATCCTAAAATACAAAAAGTAGCGACATTTAGACATAGCAACATAACTAACAATTAAAAATAATAAGTATGTATACAAATAAAAAACTCGTACCTACCTCGTAAATGAAATTACACGACACGGGGTAAGATTAAAACACCCAACTTGCTCGCGTAAAATTCACAGCGTAGATATTCCCCTATAACACGCAACCTATCCCTCAAAACGACAAGTGCTGACTTAGGTGTGGGACGTAACAAAATGGCGGTCTTACGAATGTTGCCTGCATTGGATAAATTACACAAAATATGTTTTTATTGATGCTTTTTTGTGTTACCCCGTTTTTCATCTTCCCCCCACTCACCCTAAAAACTTTATAATGATTTTTTTTGTAGAAAAAACGAAAATTCATAAAATAAATGGCCTTTGCTTACTTTTAGTCTAAATAACGTCACGTTAATAGAACTATCCAGGCAAAGTCGGGGCGGGTCGCTAGTAGGTATGCAGTTAGTTTGTGTTTATTTCTTAAAACTGAGAGAAAATAAAGCCTGTTCAGCTTTAAGTACTCACTCCAGGGAAACAGAAGCTTTATGATTATTGCACAGCGTGCCGCAGCTACGGCACTGTGCGACGATCAACCATTATACTTTTACATTTTCTCTAGACGCTTACTTATATTTTTATTAGTACTTATATTTTAAAATTTATCAATAACATAGGCATGAAAATATTTATAATTGAGATATCACGTATACCGTTTAGTGGCGGTGATACCCGGGTATACGTGAACACACTAAACAGTATACGCGTATCCCGCGGGAGTAGTGAATATTCTTGTGAGAATATTCACCATATTATTTTGAAAATACATGTTTAAGCAGTTGCTGTATTAAACAAACAAATAAACTCCTATCATTTAATGTATTTTGATGTATTAATTAATTAATTGAAGGCGTGTTTTTATGCATAACATATCATAAATACAGTTTTTTTTGTTTAGCTGTTGTTTTTTCCCTTCTCTGATCTTTTTAAGTATTATACTCGTATGGCCACATTAAAGGTGCTATAGAGTGACTTCAAAGAGAAGAAATCACTTTAAATACTTTTAAACTTGATTATTTTTCAACAGCTGCTATGAAATGTTAATAGTTATTCAAAATTCTTTTTTTATTTTATTTAAATTAATAGCAATAGTCTTATTTTTGTACAGTTTGGAGCACATTTGCCCTCTCATTTTAGGACTTGCTCTACTCGAAAGGTAGAAAGAAATTGGTCTATTCAAATGGGTAAAAATTTTAACTTAAAAATACATATGTAAAAATGACTTCAGAGTACAAAATGACATTTAAATAAAATTATATAAAATAATATTAAATAAAATGCCACATAATAGGTTTTACAGGTCAAGGGTATCTTAATGGAAGGTATATTTGACATATCTGCTACGGTCGGCAGGCAGCTTGGAAACCGCAGTCTTTACCAGAGGTAGTTAATGTTCTTCGAGAGCCAAGGATATTCACATATGTATAGACGCATACATATGCGTCTATACATATGTGAATATCCTTGGCACGCTCTGTAGCCTAAACGGCTTGATGGATTTTAATATATGATATGCCGTAAGATACGTCTTAATTGTGACAGTGACATAGGCTATATAATATTCTTATATATATATTTTAGTTAACTTTTCATAGAAAATCCTACTGCTTTTTTTAAATTACTGGTTTAACCATTATTCTTCTTTTTTACTTAAATGTTATCAGGAGGATGCTGCAAGCTGCAGCCTGCCAGTGCTTTTATAACATTCAGAAGGTAATATCACGTGGTAGTGAATATTCTTACGCTCTAACTTCACGGATAAATAATATATTCCTTTAAAATACTACTATCTACTAGAATATTTTATATATTATCAAGTAATTCATAATAGCTTCAAATATTAAAGTTACTTGTTTTTTCAATAGCAGCACACGATTTATGTTAAATTTAAATAATGCAATTTAAATCACGTCCATCGAAATAAAGTTGTTCGAAGTCAGAAGTCAGAAGGAAAATTATACGGGATTTTCTTGCGACAAGTTAATATAGTGCGTCAAGTTTTCTGTTGACAAAATCTTCACGCTTTAAAGGCGTACCGTATAACTCCTGACCTATACAACTCCATGGATAATACTAGTGGTTGCGACAACGCACACCCTTGCATTTCGTATTTGTTGAT
This sequence comes from Parnassius smintheus behrii, assembly GCA_036936625.1. NCBI lineage: Eukaryota > Metazoa > Arthropoda > Insecta > Lepidoptera > Papilionidae > Parnassius > Parnassius smintheus. The sequence goes on along the minus strand of JAUPFT010000029.1, from coordinate 23,509,116 downwards.
GTATTTGTTGGTTTGGTTGGCTGATATAATTCTCCTCTCTTTCGTTCCTTCCACGCGCCTACCTATTAGAGGGGAGATAGATAATGGTGGACGCATCTTTGTACCTTCAGTGAGAGGCGCGCTCCGCCAAGTAGGCAGGACTGATATAGAAAGTTATAAGAAAACGCGCGCTGTCATCGTCATCGCAATTTTCATCGTGCCCGCATGGCCGTCAAGAGAGAGGCCGCTTGCCGCTTCCCCATGTAAGTGCTCATCCTTATTTTGATCTGTTCTATTTGTTGTTCTTTTATCTGCGGCAGCTCATCTCCCGTCGTGTCAGCCAATGCCTCAAACTAATTTCAAAGCCAGTAAATTGTCCAAAGTCCGCCACGTGCCACGTCCGTCATTTTGTTTGGTTCCTTTTAAACCACGCTAATACAAGTGCACTTTATCGTTTGCCCCGCCATACCCTTGGTTACTTTTTGCGCACCCAACTAGTATAAAAGTTTCTAAAGGAATAAAATTTATCTTTGATTAAAACTACTTTTACGGATTTTATCGCGTTTATTTTTACTTTTTATTTTTAATTCCCGACGTTTCGGGCGCTTTCCAGCACCCATGGTCACGGGGGACTGAGATGACTGACGTCCCGATGTCATTGTTAAACCCGGAGTACCTTCAGCTTTTTTAATTATTGTTTATGGTTCGATCTATGCAAAATGAACTAACTCTGTCTTGAGGTCTTGCAGTGGTATGCTTGGGTTTAGTTTTAATTTTATTGATTATAGGATCCCAAGCAGGTGGTAGTACCCAGCCTCCTTCTCTATTGAAATTAGGATGTTTTTTAATTTCAATAGCCTCACGTATCATCCTTGGTAGGAATCGGTGTTCTTTCGCGAGGATTTGTGGTCTATCAAATCTGATGTAATGGTTGGGGCCGTCTAGGATATGATGACAAACTGCAGACTTCCTGATCATATCCTAGACGGCCCCAACCATTACATCAGATTTGATAGACCACAAATCCTCGCGAAAGAACACCGATTCCTACCAAGGATGATACGTGAGGCTATTGAAATTAAAAAACATCCTAATTTCAATAGAGAAGGAGGCTGGGTACTACCACCTGCTTGGGATCCTATAATCAATAAAATTAAAACTAAACCCAAGCATACCACTGCAAGACCTCAAGACAGAGTTAGTTCATTTTGCATAGATCGGACCATAAACAATAATTAAAAAAGCTGAAGGTACTCCGGGTTTAACAATGACATCGGGACGTCAGTCATCTCAGTCCCCCGTGACCATGGGTGCTGGAAAGCGCCCGAAACGTCGGGAATTAAAAATAAAAAGTAAAAATAAACGCGATAAAATCCGTAAAAGTAGTTTTAATCATGTGTAGTGTTCGCGTAAATATAAGAAATCATTTATCTTTGAATCGTTAATTTGATGAAATAATATGGACTCACAGTTTGTAAACATTGTCAAATCCTTTGTGAACTGGCTAGGCGTTTGGACATGGCACTGCCTGCCGTAGGTTCGAATCCCGCACGGAACGGTATTTGTATACCCTAAAAATTATAATTGTTCCGTGTCCGGATTTAAGTTCCATGTAACATGTACTAAACCGACGGTACAGAGGCAACCCTACTGCAAGTACGATTTTTATAAAAGACTAGCGATCCGCGCCATGCTTCGTACTAGTGATTTCTGGAGCTCGACAACGACGCCACATAAACGGTCTAATTGTCAAATTAAGCAATCCACTCAAACTCACTCAAGAAATGTCGTGGAAATCGTTTAAACGAGTTAAAACTTTCGAGTTGTACCGAGACTAACTCACAGCAATTGATGTTTATATACAGTGATTAAACTTAATTAAAAACAAAAACGAACATAAATGTGAAAAACACACTGTGTAATAATACTGAGTGTATTTCTAAACATATGTATGATTTATTTTTAGTTTTACTACTTTCATGATTTTTATTTTTATATATTTTAATTTTAAATAACCAAAAACAACGTTTTACTAACAATATCTCTTCTGCATTAGGTAGATAGTATTTACGCAAATGTGTTTGTTATATATTGCATAATTGTGTAAGTGTTAGAATAATATAATTTTTCATGGTAGGATACTAACCCTCTCTAAATAAAAGCATTTGATATAGACATTTGGGACCATTTTCACTGGAAATAGGCATTCCATCTTAGTCTTCACTGTGACAGAGCATCTGAATTTTGAATCTAAATCGAGGATAGGTGTGTTTACATAAATGTGAGCACAGTATCCATTTGCCTGATAGCAAGTAGTAAGAAATGGTTCACTTTGTGCTCGTATGCCACCCTTATCCTTTAACAAATCAACAGATATTTCTGGTATGAAACACATTTAGATGGAAACCTATTTACTATCGTGCCTGTCTAAAAAACGGTGACTGTGATCTGGTAAAACTGGATATCTTATTAGTTATGCTTAACTGACTATGAAATGAAGGCATTGAAGAAAGTAAGGTTTCGGTAGGAAATAACTTTATAGATCTATGTAGTAAACAGGTAATACTAGTTAGGATCAAAAACGAATTACTGGCAAAAAATGAAAGATTTATTGAGCGTTGTTATCATTGTCATCATCACTGTCTATCAAAATCCAATACTGAACATCATCGTCATCATCGTCACCATCACAGCCCTTCATAAGTCCAATGCTGAACATAGGCTTCCCCCAAAGAACGCCACAAAGCACGATCCTGAGCTACATCGAGCTCCATCGACTTCCTGCATGTCTTATCAATTCGTCATTATATTAAACCTACAATTCGCCTGTTAGTACGAGGCTGCCACTCGAGAACCTTTTTACCCCATCGGTTATCGGTTCTTCGAGCTATATGGACGACCCATTGCCACTTCAGCGTACTAATCCGTTAGGCTATGTCGGTCATTCTGGTTCTACTGCGGATATCCTTATTCCTAAGTTTACGCGGAGAAACTCAGAGCATAGCATTCTCCAAAGCTCGCTCAGCGACTTTGAGCTTCCTCATATGGTCAGCAGTAAAGAACTACGTCGCAAATCTAAAGGTCAGCACTGGCAACATGCACAGGTTGTACAATCTAGTTTTGAGGTATGCCTGACGAGAAGACTGGTCGTAATCTCCCGACCGCTGATCAGCCGAGTTGAATCTGTTGATTGACCAAACTGGGCTCGACCAGGTACACTTTCTGTGGGGCCGGTTTTGGAAGAAGGAGTTGATCATAAAAAGTCCCTTTTTCTCGATAAAGTCGGTCAGCTGCTGGCCCCTTGGGTTTTGCTGCACTATTCTCTCTTGTGTCTAGTTTTGCGTTAAAGTCTCCCATTAACTGTTTTGAAGGAATGCATGGCTATAGAGATATCTTCATACTCATCCTCCACCTCCTTATGGATCGGGATGTGCCGATGTTGGTGCGGAAACCTGTATGACCTTCAGCAAATACTGTTTTGTGATTCTGAGTACAAGGTACACAACCCTCGTTGACAAATTCCCAATCTCATGGGGGTATATTGTCATAGTCGCCACGCTGCGCGAGCGGGTTGGCAACCGAAGTTTTTAATTGCTTTTTGCTGTTATCAGAAGGATGCTGCTGTCCATTTGCTGTCTCAGTTTTCTCTGTCGCCTCTTACGACACCCACGGGAAGGTATAGGGTAATAAGTATTCTCACCCGCAACTACACGGGGACATAGGCCTGCTAAACATAGGCCTCTCATTAATTTTCCTGTACTTTTGATGTGTTTGTTTGCTGTCACGTTGTATGAAACCCAAACATTTACAGGTAAATTATCGTAAAATATTTTTGCAACGTTCTGTTGAAAAGTTCCCAATAGCCGCGCAATGTTTTATAACCGTAAGCCTACTCTTTCCGGAAATGCCGGCCAAGTTTTTGCAATTCCCCATTGCAGTTGTTGATGAGTGGCGGTAGTTATATATCATCAGGTGAGCCGTACGCCCACTTTCCCTTCATATATAAAAAACACACACTTGTTTTTATATTTGGAACATTTACTGAATTTCGAATTAATAGGTTTTATTCCTGAAAGTAAGTGATTGAGGTAAGAGAAAGGTTAAGAAACTTATAGGCCTAATAGATCAACAATATCTTGGATAAAACATCTACGGTAGGGTATCATCTAGGGTCAGGTAATCTCGGCCCGACTATTCCGTAACAAACTCAATATTTTTTTTTTAATTTTATATAGACACACCACTACAGAAAAATCCATAAGAAACTCAATACATTCGAAATGTTTTATTTTTAATCTTATATAGACACACCACTACAGAAAAATGAAAAGATCTGAATTAGCTCCTTCATTTTAACCAGAAATTCAAGGATTGTCTCGACTTATACGTCGTCACTATCCTATATAATTAAATTTATGTTGAAATGAGACAGCCAACCAGTTGATATTTTAGCTTCGAATTCCGAGGCAGAAATAACCATTATGATCCCCTACCTTCTATCGTGATCTATAAGAGTGCACTTATAGATCACGATAGAAGGTAAGTGTAATATTGAAAAATATATGAAATTTGTAATTTAGTTAACTAAATTAAAAATGCAAGCTGAAAACTCTCTGTGAATGTATTCCTGATAGTAGCACTTCCAGATTAACCAAACATAGAGTCAAAACAAATTCCTTAACCAATATTTACGTTATGTCAACTAGTCGGGACTGTTTCGTACGTTTGCGGATTATATTGTCTATGCACAATATTGCCGGGCTGATTTCGCACTTTATTAAAGTGACAAATAGGAACTAATATCATTATATTTTAAGCTTTACAGGGATACATAATTCTTCTGTCCGTGCGTATGCGACTAAACTCCTCCTAAACGGCTTGACCGATTTTGATGGAATTTCGTGTGCGTTGATTGGAAGATGGTTAAGAATCAAAATTAGACCCGTTAAGTGGTGTTGCCACTAGTTTTTTTATAGAAGAGGGGGCAAACGAGCATGCGGCTCGCCTGATGTTAAGTGACTACCGCCACCCATGATCAACCGCAACACCAGGAGAATTGCGGGTGCGTTGCCGGCTCTTTAGAAAGGAGTAAGCTCTTTTCTTGAAGGTCCCCAGGTCGTATCGGTCCGGAAAAATTGCCGGTGGTAAACTATTCCACGGAGAGGTTGTACGCTAGTGAAATATTATTGAATTATTAAATAATAATTAGTAAATATTATTATTAAATACTAGTGAAATCAGCCTAAATATTCGGATACTTTGCTGGCTTTGCTTCAAATCATTTGGACATCGGAATATTTTTATTCACGAAATATTTACACGAAAACTTATTAAAAGTCATTTAAGCTTTACCAATGTTAGAAGGAAGAAACCACACGGGAATTTTCTGTAAAAAATAAATTATTTACAATTAAATAATGAATTCTTAAATTTACGCAAACCCTTCACATTAATTTAGGAATTTTGTCACGGGGGGGGGGGGGCGGCTGACATGTTTGACATCCCAATGTGGTAGTTAGCCCGACTACCCTCAGTTTTTGAATATTAATTTTTTTTCTGATCTACGTAGAACGAGCTTACAGTATCTTGAAATATTGCAGCGGTAGCTTGGGTTTGGGCTTAATTTTGTTAATTATAGGATCCCAAGCAGATGGCAACACCCATCCATTTTCTCTATAGAAATTATCATGTTTTTTTAATTTCAATAGCCTCGCGTTGCCTTGTTATGAATCGTTGTTCTTTTGCGAGGATTTTTGGTTTATTAAATCTCATGTAACGTTCACAGTCTTTCCGGAGCGTGACGTGAAGCACCAATGCTCCGATGCAATGATCCTCTCTTTAGAAACAGCATGTTAGGGATCACCTCATTCCCAGGGGCCATTATCAATCATTTACTCATTAGTAGTATAAAAACCCTTACTTAGCAATTATTGTTAGTAAAAATTTTGAATGTTTCAAAGATAATTCTTGCACATTGTAATATAACTGTTACACTATATATATATATATATATATATATATATATATATATATATATATATATATATATATATATATATATATATATATATATATATATATATATATATATATATATATATATCCTATATTATTAAACGAGCAATTCTTGTATATATATATGTATATAATCGGGATCTCGGAAACGGCTCCAACGATTTTCATAAAATTTAGTGTCCAGGGAGTTTCGGGGATAATAAATCGATCTAGCTAGGATTTATTTTTAGAAAATGTCTTTTTGTCCGTGTTTTTAGGCAATTAAAAACTGCTACAATATCGTTAGAATAAGAAGGTTAATTTTGACAGATTGTTAATGATTTTTACCGACTTTTTTAATTTTGAAATAATACTAGTTTTAACGGAATTTATCGCGTATATTTAACTTTTTTACCCGACGTTTCGAGAGCTTTACAGCACCCATGGTCACGGGAAGGACTGAGATGTTCAACGTCCAGCTGTCATAGTTAACCGCGGTTACCATAGATTAAAATTTTAACTTTTGTTCCGATCTACACAGTATGAGCTTATGGTATCATGGAGTCTTGCAGTTGTATGCTTGGGTTGGGATTTAATTTTATTTATTATAGGATCCCAAGCAGATGGTAGCACCCAGCCATCTTCTCTATTGAAATTAGGATGTTTTTTGATTTCAATAGCCTCGCGAATCATCCTTGGAAGGAATCGGTGTTCTTTAGCGAGGATTTGTGGTCTATCAAATCTGATGTAGTGACGGGGGCGATCTTGTACATGTTCACAGACTGCAGGAGCAGCAGTAGCAGACTGTAGGAGAGCAACTACATAGGACAAACTAAAAGATCAATTAAAACCCGCGTCAAAGAACATATAGCTGACGTGAAGAATCGACGCTCCGGGAAGTCTGCAGTCTGTGAACATGTACAAGATCGCCCCCGTCACTACATCAGATTTGATAGACCACAAATCCTCGCTAAAGAATACCGATTCCTTCCAAGGATGATTCGCGAGGCTATTGAAATCAAAAAACATCCTAATTTCAATAGAGAAGATGGCTGGGTGCTACCATCTGCTTGGGATCCTATAATAAATAAAATTAAATCCCAACCCAAGCATACAACTGCAAGACTCCATGATACCATAAGCTCATACTGTGAAGATCGGAACAAAAGTTAAAATTTTAATCTATGGTAACCGCGGTTAACTATGACAGCTGGACGTTGAACATCTCAGTCCTTCCCGTGACCATGGGTGCTGTAAAGCTCTCGAAACGTCGGGTAAAAAAGTTAAATATACGCGATAAATTCCGTTAAAACTAGTATTATTTCAATGTGTAGTGTTCGCGTAAAGATATATATATATATATATATATATTACTGCCGCGGTAGAGTCATGCTCAGCGATATTATAGTTGTAGCACGAATGCGTCTGCTCCACCGGAGAAGAACAAGGCTCTCATAAAATACCGGTAAAAAAATTACAGCTTAATGTAGAACTGGAAATCCTTTTTTTTGAAAACGAGAAGTTCCATTGAAGTCATCAAGGGTGACGACGGATTTGCATTTTGATTCTTAATCTAAGATAAATGTAGATGCCCATGGGCAAGAGCATCCGCTTGCCATCAAGAGGATTGTGTGCTCGTTTGTCACCCTAATTCTATATAAGAGATGGTAGTCCACTGCTGGTATTGAGTTCTTTCGGACAAGGAACGATTTTCCGTCTTTGGAGATGAGATCTTTCTGGTGTTTCCCGTAGTTGCCTCTAACGACATCCTCGAGACGTAATAGGATGAAGTAATAAGAGGACGTAATAGGTGTGTTGATTTTACAAAAGAAAGAATATTCTAGAGCAGATTATTTAGTAATTGTTAGGAATAATAGCGTACTTCAAAGACATTTAGAAAACCTCTCAAATGTCATTCAAGATAACCTCTACTAGCGTACTATACCGCGTAAAAATCAGCATGTAGACTAGTAGTTTTGAATTTGATGCTCTATCTTGACCTGTCTTACGAAATGACTCGTATAATTGAAGTGACTTTCAACCCGTACATGATATGAGTACAATACGTGGATCGTGGAAAGGGCCTTACATTGACGGAGCTAGAAAGAAAAGCAATATTTTTGGGTTCTATGTATGTATGTACTTTTGACTTTTATTTAGCTTTTTATATCGCTTAAGTTTCATATCGATTAATTTATCATAATTGCGAATAAAATAAGTTGTAAGGGGTTTTTTAATAAGGACGAGTGGATATTGAAATAAAATAAAACAATCTGTGTGTGAGGAATTAATAAAATTATTTATTTTATTTGAAAGACCCACATGGAACAGGGCCATTAAGTGAGGAATATGACATCATTCAAAAGCCCACCTCAGCTTCTTACAGTGGCTTGGTTCCAAATGATCCAATTTTTAATGATTCTTTTGTATAGATCCAGCTAAATATCAGTGATGGCCTGTGTTACGTTCACCTTCAGGGCATGGGTCGATTATGGTTTGTTTGTAGACCTGCAACTTCAAGAAACCCCACAAGTTTTCTTCCACGTACAACCTCTCTGTGGAATAGTTTACCACCGGCGATTTTTCCGGACCGATACGACCTGGGGACCTTCAAGAAAAGAGCTTACTCCTTTCTAAAGGGCCGGCAACGCACCCGCAATTCTCCTGGTGTTGCGGTTGATCATGGGCGGCGGTAGTCACTTAACATCAGGTGAGCCGCATGCTCGTTTGCCCCCTCTTCTATATAAAAAAAAAGATAAAGTCTAGCGGGGTCAAATCGCATGATCTTGGTGGCCAATTCACATCATTTCTGCGAGAGATAAGCTTACCCTCAAATCGCTCACAGAGATGAAGTGTAGAAGAGTAGAAGTCAATTGTTGCATCCGCTGTGTGTATGCATGTAGCGCCGTCCTGTTGGAACCATATGTCTTCTAGGTCCATATGGTTCAATGTATGGCCATAAGAAATTGGTTATCATAGTTCTGTAGCGCTCGCCGTTGACGGTGATCACCTCACAAGCGTCGATTTCGAAAAAGTAAGAACAATGACGCTGCCGGCCCAAAGTCTACACCAAACTGTAACTTTTTAAAGATGCACTATCACTTGGTGAACCTCGCGAGGATATGTCGTCCCATATAATGGCAATTCTGTATGTTAACACAGTAAACAAAATTGAGGTCTTCTTCTAAACGATTCGAAGCCCAGTCAGCGAACAAGCAGCGTTTTGTCTATGGTCATGAACTTTGAGCCCCTGGGTCAGTTGGATCTTGTGCAGGTGAAGGCTTAAGACCCGATTTCACCAAACTATTCTTAATTAGCCATTAACAAATGTTCTGTTAAAATTGACGTCGACGTCAAAAAGGTTTACGTTCTATAGAGGCATCATAACAAGGCGTTGCTAAATCAAACATCAAGTAGATATTATCTATGATCGAGTGAACAAAAACGACAAGTTTGATTTGTCATTCTCTCGCACTTCACTCTCGTTATTATGCAGGCAAATCAAAATGTCATGGTGCCCATACAAAATGTTCTGTAGACAGTGTAATTCTATGTTGGTCGTCTAAAACGTCATATGTTTTCGGTTTCGCGCTTGTAGATTTTGTTCTGTGGTAATTTTTAATTCTTTCAATTAGTAAGTTTTACTTAATATGTGTTGTAATATGTCGAAAAAAATTCGCGGTCCTAATTTCTGCGCCAGTGAAATAGGAATTTTAATAGAACTTATCCTAAAATATAAAGATGTCGTTGAAAACAAAAAAACAGATGCTGTGACGATTGCTCATAAAAATGAGGGTTGGAAGATGCTCACTGAAGAATTCAATTCCCTGAGCAGTTTCAATGTCCGAAATACGGACCAACTTAGAACGTGTTGGGATAACCTCAAAAGAACGACAAGGAAAGACAAAGCTACCACAAAGGAGATTTTCTTAACAGGTATGATCTATTTGTAACTTAATAACACGTTATACTTTCAAAAATTCTAGCGCAGTAATAATTTATTACCTTTATTTCGAATACCTAACTATTCTTGACTGTAAACTCTCACCAACATTCATTCTGTGGTTTCCTCCTAGTCTGCGAACAGAAATGATTGTAGTGATGCCTAGTGACTACTTACGATCCTTTTTAGTGTTTACACTGTTTCATAATCTATACTTTGCTATTTCTAGGTGGAGGCAGGCCCAATCATCTACCACCAGGGCCTTTACAAGAGCAAGTAGAAATATTACTTGGCCCAACATTGGATGGTCTTGCAAACGAATTTGAAAGCGATGGTCAATTTCAAGAGTCTGTCACAGTATCTAATAGTTCTCTATGGCCTTTAATTAACGTATAATAGTGTATATTTTAACACAGAACATGTGCATAAAATCCATGTAAATGTTCTATAATAAATTACTTATATATAATATTTACTATATATATATTATAACACTTATTATAGCACATTTTCATGGATGAGTTTAACTACCAACTTAATTATAACAACTGAAACAAATTTAAAGTAGATTTTCAGATTAGCCCAAACAGACTTTGTTTTATGATATATAAAAATGTATTTTAATACGGATAGTTTTTATTTCTAATATATATATATGACCTTTCGGTCGCTTAACCAGGGGCTACAAAACTTCAATTTAAAGGCACTTTTTATATGTAGTATTTTCTTTATTTATAATGATTTATTTTATTATTTTTTATAATGATTGATATTACTATATATTATATTTATTAACTATCCTTAAAAATTTATGTAAAAGATCGCTGCAGAAGAAAAATCATCTATTGTTATAAAGTACTTTATTCATTTAACAACAAAAAGCATTAATTTATAACACATATAAAGATACTAGTGATAACGACTCCGAATAAGCACGTACTTTTTCAAAAGATAAAACTTTATTTTCAGTATTATATAAGAACTTTATTTTTATTCAGTGCATGTGGGCTGGTCAAAAAGTGACGCATGTCTGGCTGCCATTGTCACGTTTCTATTAGAACGAACTGATGTAACGCGCGTTTTGTTTATTTTAAGGGGATGAATTTGCAAAAGCTGAATATGGTGATTATATTGCTTTAAATATTTTTTAATATGAAACTATTATTAAATGAATTGTTGCGTTACTTGCCATAAATTGAAATATAAAATATAACACATTTTCGCGATGTACCGTAAGATTTTACGATGTTTATAGGAACCACAGTGTAGTGTTATGCTTATACATACTTACATATCATTTTATACTATTTTAAATTTATTTTTCCATTCTGTTTTTGATGTTTTATATTCGCCTCAAAACTTGATATTTTGCATCACCTTTATTTCCATAGGAACCTGTAACATTTTTAAACCATAAGAACACAATAACAAATCATTTTCACGTCGTATTTTTCATGCTATCAGCACTTTTTAAATCGATGTCAATGGAGTCTACCTTTTTCGGTCTTTTATTTAGTTCTCCGTAACTCTGCAATTTCGGGTTTCGTGCGCGCTGTTGCGTTACTTTTTTTTCCTATATAAATAATATCTCATTTTTCACTTAAATCTTACCGTTTCTGTATTACGAGCCTAAAACCAAAATTTGACATGTTTTGACATCGTTGTTTATCAGGTTGTCATGGCAATTTTTATTCAAATATCGTTACCGGCCTGATGTTTTTACTTCAAAATACTCCTTTCTTCTTGGCCATTTACAAGAATTTGCTTTTAATTTAAATAATTTCAAATTTAATGAGAATAATTTTCCGTTCTTATGCCAGATCCGTCAAAAAGGAAAAATAAGCCGAACAATTGGCGAATGGGAGAGTCTGACTTGAGCTTTGATACTTGAAGCATCTCCTAAAGGCCTTTTCCGCACTGCCTCGGGATCCTGCAAGCCTCTGCCCGTTCCTTAAGTCGTCGCCTAGCCACGCCTACGCCTCCGCCTACTAGTGCGCTGTGTTTGCCTACTTCAAGCGCCGCGTGTACCTACTTCAAACGCTGCGTGCCTACTCCAGACGTTGCGTGGACCTACTCCAGACGCTGCGCGTCTATTCCGGACGCTGTGTGTGTCTACTCCGGAAGTTGTGTTTGCCTACTTCAAGCGCCGCGTGTATCTACTTCAAACGCTGCGTGCCTACTCCAGACGTTGCGTATACCTACTCCGGGTGCTACGTGTACTTACTCCGAGCGTTGCGTGTGTCTACTCCAAGCGCTGCGTGTATCTTCTCCAGACGCTGCGTGTGCTTTCTCCAGATTCTGCGTGTACCTAGAGCAGGAGCTGTGCACCTATCATAGGCATAGCCTGTGCATACTTCGTTGCAGTCTTTATTATTTTTTTAATAATATTGTAAATCACTATCTTCATTACAACCCATCATCACCTTCATACCTTTTTTTTGTAAAAGAAACTCTAAAACTTTTCAAATTTTTAAATAATTTATTTTATTTTGGTTGTTTTTGTTGTAGTTAAGTTAGGTTCTTTACTTTTTTATTGTCGCTTCACGACAACAGACAATATTATTTAAGAAACAAAAAACAAAATATATGTGCTAACCTAGAAGTGTGAATAATATCAATATTTAAATATTGTTATCACATCTAAATTGAGATTTTGTAAGTTACGCCTTTTGACACCCTGCTCAAATCTGAGGTCATCGTCCGTTTTTCTCAATCGATTTGGCACGAATAGTAAATGTTTTACGAAACCCTAAAGTTGGTTTATGCGTGGTAATTATATGAAGCTGCCTGTAACATAGGTACATAAAACATAAAAATAACTGCATTGTTATTTCTTGTGCATTGAGCTCAGGGGGTTATTTGTAAGCAAAGATAATAATTGTTTCCAAAATGTTTCTCTGTCTATCTGTTCGGGTTAATCTTCAAGATGGCTGAACCGATTGAGATGAAACTTCGCGAACAGATAGAGAGCACTTTCAGGAGTGATTTACGCTATATTTTATCCCAAAAAATTTAGAAGTTTTTGAGAAATCGTAAAATTTATAAAACAAATTTAACTCCACACTCATGTATTATGATATTCTAGTATTTGGTAAAATTTATAAAATAAATACAACTCCACATTTATCCAGGCGAAGCCAGGGCGGGTTGCTAGTCTCATGTATTATGATATCTAGTATTTGAAATTTTTAAGAATTTTATCTCATTCATTTATTCTTTCATCATGGTCTGTCAAAAGTTCACTCCTGAACGTAGGCCCACCCCATAAACTGCCTAATAGAGGTTGTTTTCATATAAGAAGGGGCAATAGAGCATGCTGCTCATTTGGTGGTATGTTCTGACCGCCGTCCATGTACAAGTGCACCGGAGGATCACTGGAGTTTTGCTGGCCTTTTCAAAAGGAGTAAGTACTTTCTTGACGGTCTCTGAATAGAGCAACTACTTTGCTATAGTTGCATCATATGAGAGGCTAATCTGCAACCGCAGTTTTTATTGCTTTCAGTTGTATCAAGAAAATACCGCTGTCTATCTCCCTTTTTCGTTTCTTTCTATTACCTACTGCAATACTTACGGGGTAATAATAAAGGGAAGGATGATGATTATGTTATATCCGTGCACAAGTTCCAAAGAGAGGTGCTGATTGTCTGCACTTGTAGTTAGAATGCCTATACAAGAACCGATTCGTTTTAAATAACGATTAGTTCTATTAGGTATATATATAAATAGTTTATATGACAAGCTATTTGTTCAGTCCTTCAGCGGTTTAATAAGGTGTTAAACTAGTATTTTATGTACGAAAAAGATCTTTCATGCACTACGTGTAGTGTTGAACGGCTCGTACTGTAAAAACAAAGCGTTTTTACACATAGAAACACAGCAAAGCAAGAAGTTAATAAACACAATACTTTTATTGGCTTATTATATAATTATATAAAAGTAATATTTCCCACTTATCCTTCGTACCTGATTTCAAGCTTAGTTTCATGATACATAAGTTTTAAAGAGCCTGAATACAGTTTCTTTGTCGCTATTAACTCATTTATCGCTATGCTACAAAACAAATTGAATGCAAACGATTTCGTTGAACAGCTAGCTATGTTAAAGAAATATGGCTGCAGACTATATACGGTAAGCATGCCGCTGTGCTTACTATTCCTCTTGAGGGACAAAGAACGGTTAATGCAAAATGGTATGCTAGCATTTGTTTGCCACAGGTCGTTTCTGAACTCCGTAAAGAGAACCGAAACGGCCGCATCATCCTCCATCACGACAATGTGAGTTCTCACACCACACACAGAACAAAAGAGTTTTTAGAGCAAGAAAACATAGAATTAATAGACCATCTGCCGTACAGACCCGACCTAAGCTCTAATGATTTCCATACTTTCCCTAAAATAAAGAATAAATTGCGTGGACAGAGATTTTCATCACCTGAAGAAGCTGTGGACACCTACAAAACGGCCATTTTGGAGACCCAACTTCCAAATGGAATGGTTGCTTCAATGATTGGTTCCATCGTATAGAAAAATGTGTCAAATTTCGCGGAGAATATTTCGAAAAGCAATAAATACATTTTTAAATAGTAATATTGTGTCACTTCCTTGATTCCCGAAATTTTCAGTGCCGCCCTCGTACTATCAGATAAACTGTTCAATTATTTATATTTATAATATTATATTAAACAATTATTCTATAAAGATATAAAGACTGAAAATAGCATGTTACAACTTTGTTGCCGGGGATCGAACTCGGATCATTCAGAAATCTGGTTCCCACGGCTTAAATGACAAGTTTAACGTTTGTATGATATTTTATCTTGATGTCAGTTGGACGGAACTTGTGTCATATCCTCCCTCAGACGTCCGCAATTATGTGTAGCTTTGTCCTAAAGTTTCGAGTTTGTTTGTGACAGACACAATTATATAGGTACTCAGTATATTCATGACGTTTTAGGCTTGAAAACCCGTCATTGTTACACCTTTATAATTGCGGTGAGATGGCGTAAGGGTACCCCATTTCCCGTGGGGAATATATAATGTTTTTTTCCTATAAATATTTTTTAAAGAAACTACATAAAAATTAAAGTATTGTAACGAGACATTATTTACCACAAATAACAGGTACCTAATCAGACTTCTATTTTATTAATTTAAATACTTTTTGAATATGAATATTTTATAGTAGGTGACTTAAGCCAGGTTTAAGTCGAGCTGATGCTGGACTTAACTAACCGTTTATTGTGCGGTATGTTTTACTTCAGTCACGCTTAAAACTAGTAATATTTTATTATTACATTTTTTATTGAATCATAGCAGTAAATAAACAAAATAAAAACTTTAATAAGTAACTTCTATTAGAATACATTAACAAAACATTAAATCAACTTTATCCCTATGTACTATATGACCTTTTTTCCCTAGGTGGTTATCCCTAGGTGGTTAAGACTCAGAATTAGATGCTGTTTGAGATACAGAAATTACCTGTGCGAAACCGTAGTGGACCACTATAAAATATAACTGTTAGTGACAAGTAACGGAACGTTTTTTAAATTCAGGAATTGGGCATAAATGAACAGAAAAACATAAAACACGACGCTTGTTAGTTTATACTTTCCATATCGCACAATATTTAACTCATGTAGCAGGAGGAGCACAGAGCGTTTATTTCCGCAAGAAGAACATTTACCAAAGTACTTAAAAGATTCCTCCGACCTTGATGTTACGTGCGCACGGTTGGAAGGACGTGATCGACACGTTCCTCGCTCGAAATGTTTGTACAGACGCCACTTTTATTTCTCGTCTAATCGAGAAACATTGCGCAGTGACAATTTAAGAATATAGTAAAAGACGGCAGTAATAACATTTCAAAATAATAAAAAACGGGGCTGCAAATCACTTATTGGGATTTTCTGTCAATAAATTCTCGGTAGCAGGTGGAGTCAAGAAGCGGTGTTTCAACCTCGCGCCTTAGACGACAAGCCGTTGGTCCTGCTCCTAATTTCGCTGCAATCGTGTTGGATTACCGACCCATAGACTATGAGAGTACGAGAATAGACAGTGCACCTGTTCATGCGCGTACATTCTGGCAATATTATTTTGTCCTGCAGAGATCGCTAGTTTTCGTTGAGACTAGCAGCCGTGATCAAAATTCGGTCTGAAGGACAATAAATTAAAACTAAAACAGAGACATTTATTTTTTTATTTTAATTTATTGTCCTTCAGACCGAAGAACAATAAATTAAAAAAAAAGTTGAGACTAGCAGCCTTGATCGAAATTCGGTCTGAAGGAAAATAAATTAAAATTAAAATTAGAGCTAAATGAATAGGATGGCAAAAGACATTTATTAATTTTCAAATTAAATTAATGCTGGTAGTTCAAGGAAGTAGTGAAAACTTTAAACGAAGTTAATCTTGACAGTCGAACTGCGTTTAAAGTTCTCAAATTTGATATAATTTTTTCAAAGTCTGCTCCATTTTAATGAACTTTATAAAGTCATGTTTGATAACGTTACCTTATGTCGACTTGCAGAATAGTATCTTTTTATAAAGGCTTGGAATACAATGTTAAAACATCAATTTATTATAAACTGAATATTTCATGAAAATAAAGTCGCATGGTTGACACAGCCATCTCATTTAATTTCAGAAAGGGTTTTAAAAGTAAGCCTTAAGCAGAAGTGCGTGCAGTTCAATGTTTAGGTCTGAAATGTTAAATAACCAGTACATTTACAGAGTATGAAGCATTCCTCCTTAGTACTTTGAAGTGGCGAAGCTTTCTGCAGCCTACTTTGTTTGCAGTTGGTTGCAGGTGTCCACTACAGTACAGGAATACAGTAGCCACTTACCGTCAGGTGGACTGCAAGTTCGTTTGTCACTTTAGCTTAATAAAATAAAAAGAAACAATAATTTTGAAAAATACCACTGGGTCAATACTGCCACTAGTGTGGGTGGGTACAGAACGCTTGCCTTAAATTATATTGTCATCTTTCGAAAGCCATAAGATTTTTCTGCTATTTACCTTTATTTGTCTTTTTTATAGAAAAGGGGTGACAAACGGACATATAGTCCACCTGAAAATTAAGTTTTAGTGTAACTGTTTAGACGACACTAAGATCTAATTTCACTCTAAAGGGTAAAAAATTTATTCAGTGCTAAGAAACCATGTATGAAGGAATCTACCAGGCGGTCCCATAATGAACTGGCCTGATATATGTAGTTCAACGCGACATGTCGCTACATGTTGTGTTGCATTAAATAGTACGTTTATCGTGCACTTAATATAAGAAACATGCATCGACATGAAATGTTTAGTCTTAGTTTAACAGGCATTTGAATAACGAGAGTCGCGTATTTTTTCAAAATGTCGAAAACTGAGTATCGAAGTGTCATAAAGTTTCTGTTTAAAGAAGGTTTATCCCCTGCCCAAATAAAAGAACGATTGGATGGCGTGTATAAGGAGTCTGCTCCCTCCTATAGCACAGTGAAAAATTGGGTGAAAGAGTTTCGCCTCGGGAGAGAAACCGTCGAAGACTTTGGCCACGACAGTCGACCTGCGGAAGTGCTCATTCCCGAAACGATTGCTTTTATCGAAGAGGAGGTTCTGAGTGACCGCCGTTTGAAGATTAGAGAAATTGCAACAAGGCTTGGGCTCTCTAAGAGTACCGTTCATCGCACGATCCATGAACATCTTCACATGAAAAAAGTGAGTGCAAGATGGGTACCGAAACTTCTTTCAGCGGTACAGAGACAGGAAAGAGTGCGCTGTGCTTCGGAGTTTTTGGATCTTTGTGGCGAAAATCCAAAGACTGTGATCGAGCGGCTAGTGACTGGTGATGAAACTATGATCTTGTATTATTATCCACAAAGCAAGCCCTAGTCAATGTCAATGGAATGGCGTTATAAGGGTGAAAAGCCCCCTAGAAAGGCAAAGGTGCAACAATCGACTAAAAAACTGTTGTGCACAATATTTTGGGATTTTCAAGGCATTTTGATGGTGGATTTTAAAGAACGTAATACAGTCGTGAACGGCAAATACTATGCTTCTTTAATATATAAATTACGAGACAAGATAAAGAAAAAACGAAGAGGCAAGCTGTCTAAAGGTGTCCTGTTGCTCCACGACAACACCCCTGTTTATACCGCTGGTGTTTCGAAGGATGCAGTTCGTCAATGCGGGTTCACAGAAGTTCAACATCCACCTTACAGTCCAGACATGGCCCCGTCCGACTATTATTTATTTCCAAATTTAAAGCGGAACTTAAGAGGAAGAAAATTTTCAAGCGATGAAGAGTTGCAGGCGGCCGTCTTCAGTCATTTTGAGGATAAAAAATGTGATTATTTTTATAAAGGTTTAGAGATGTTGATTCACAGATGTCAGAAGTGTGTTAGTATTCATGGTGATTATATTGAAAAATAAAATTGGTTTCGTTTCATTTCATCATTGGTTCATAGTTAGGCCAATTCATTATGGGACCGCCTACGTAAGTCCCGACTTCAGAATGTAAATTTATTTTATTCTATTTAAGTTATTTGAAGTCAGTTTTTACTTTTTATTAGAAGTTAATTTGTGAAATAAATTAATCATTAATATCCCATCCATAATCCCACCCAGGAGAAGTCGGAGCAGGTCACCGGTTAAATATAAAATCTATTTAAAACAAGCTTTTAAAGGCGTTGCTAGAAGTAGAATCCGGGTCCATCGTTAGAATGTTGTCCTGTATCGTCGACGCCAGTTTACATACATAAATTATACAAAGGCAAACATCCACATCTAGAACAATTATTTGTAGGCCACAAATACGAGTAGTAAACTTATTCCGTGTGGGAGTAGAATCTGTGGCCCTCAGCAACTGCGCTTCGGCCTAAGCCACTGCGCCACGAAGCCGTCAAATTACATTTTCAACCAACAAAGGATATAATATTGGTTGGGCTGAAAAGTTCGTATCGCCTCTATGAGATGGCGCCACTAGAATAAAATCCATATCATTTTTAGGTAGTACCAACCTTCAAAAGAAACGTGTATACATTTGACAGCTGTTTGATTATTAGTTTGTGAGATACAGCATTTTGAGTGAAGCAACTTTTGTTATTTTGAAAAAAAATGGATAAAAAGTAATTTCGTATTTTAATGAAACACTATTTTTTGATGAAAAAAAGTGCTGCTGATACCAAAAAGTGGCTTGATGAGTGTTATCCGGACTCTGCGCCGGGCGAAGCAACCATTCGTAAGTGGTTTGCCAAATTCCGTACAGGCCATATGAGCACTGAAGACGATGAACGCAGTGGACGTCCAAAAGAGGCTGTTACGGACGAAAACATAAAAAAATCCACAAAATGATTTTGGAAGATCGTAAATTGAGGTTGATTTGTATAGCTGGCACTCTAAAGATATCAAAGGAACGTGTTGGACATATCGTTCATGAATATTTGGGTATGCGAAAGCTATGTGCAAAGTGGGTGCCGCGCGAGCTCACAATCGACCAAAAACAAGAACGTGTCGATGCTTCAGAGCAATGTTTGGAGCTGTTCAACCGCAATAGAAGTGAATTTTTGCGTCGATATGTGACAATCGATGAAACATGGATCCACCACTACACTCCGGAGTTCAGTCGGCGGTCATCTGAATGGACTGCACGCGATGAACCGAATCCAAAGCGTGGAAAAACTCAACAGTCAGCCGGTAAGGTTATGGCGTCCGTATTTTGAGATGCACATGGAATAATTTTCATCGACTATCTTGGAAAAGGAAAAACCATCAACAGCGACTATTATATAGCTTTATTGGAGCGTTTGAAGGACGAAATCACGAAAAAACGAAGAAGAAAGTGTGGTTTCATCAAGACAATGCCCCGTGTCACAAATCGATGAAAACGATGTCAAAATTGCATGAATTGGGCTTCGAATTGCTTCCGCATTCACCGTATTCTCCAGATTTGGCCCCCAGCGACTTTTTCCTGTTCTCGGATCTCAAGAGAATGCTCGCTGGAAAGAAATTTGAAGCCGATGAGGAAGTAATCGCCGAAACAGAGGCCTATTTTGAGGCTAAACACAAATCGTACTACAAAAATGGTATTGAAAAGTTGGAAGATCGCTATAATCGGTGTATCGCCCTCGATGGCAACTATGTTGAATAATAAAATCGAATTTTGCCAAAAAATGTGTTTTTCTATAAAACGATACGAACTTTTCAGCCCAACGTTACTTACGCCAATACACGTACAATGATGAGTAAAATAGCTGTACGATGATTCCCGCGGAAGGGTAACGTTATATAAAACTCAGCTACTGAGTTTTATATAACGTTACCTTTTATTATATCGGAAAACATATAAAAATATAAGACATTTTTATATGTTTTCCGATATAATAACGCGAGGCTGAAGTTGCGTGAACACAATACTCATAGCGCGAATATCACGAGTTAAGCACACAAAAGCGCACCACTTTTACATACAAAAACATGCATCAAACTTGTGACTGGTTTTTTATTGTGTAGTTTTTATTAGACACACAACATACAGATTAGTACGCTGAAGTGTCAATGTGCAGGCCGTACAGCTCGAAGAACCGCCAACCGATGGGGAGAAAGGTACTCGAGTGGCAGCCTCGCCTCGTATATGTGAGTGAAAACCTGCTATTACATGTAGAAAGTCGGTGGATGAAGTTGATCCAAAACAAATAAAGTAAAAATTAAATCTACACTATAATATTGCTGAAGCACAAATGAACCGTTCGACCGGAAAACTACCAAGTTCTGACAAAACACCAGATTTAAGTTATACGAGCAAAATGTAACAACAAAGATAAAAGGATAGTAAACGGAGATTTAAAATGCTTTCGAAGTATTTCATTTCAGTCCTCTTAACAACTCTTAACATCACTTTTGATTCTGAATCAATGATAGATGTTATGTCTACGGGTTACAGTATCGTTTTCCCATCAGAGGCTGTGTGCTCATTTGATATTCTTCATCATTACCATCGTTACAGCCCTTCACAATGATAGATGTTGTGTCTACGGGTTACAGTATCGTTTTCCCATCAGAGACTGTGTGCTCATTTGATATTCTTC
The DNA here is from genome assembly GCA_036936625.1 of Parnassius smintheus behrii. Classification (NCBI taxonomy): domain Eukaryota; kingdom Metazoa; phylum Arthropoda; class Insecta; order Lepidoptera; family Papilionidae; genus Parnassius; species Parnassius smintheus. The sequence goes on along the minus strand of JAUPFT010000029.1, from coordinate 23,488,131 downwards.
ATCATTACCATCATTACAGCCCTTCACAATGATAGATGTTGTGTCTATGGGTTACAGTATCGTTTTCCCATCAGAGACTGTGTGCTCATTTGATATTCTTCATCATTACCATCATTACAGCCCTTCACAATGATAGATGTTGTGTCTACGGGTTACAGTATCGTTTTCCCATCAGAGACTGTGTGCTCATTTGATATTCTTCATCATTACCATCATTACAGCCCTTCACAATGATAGATGTTGTGTCTACGGGTTACAGTATCGTTTTCCCATCAGAGACTGTGTGCTCATTTGATATTCTTCATCATTACCATCATTACAGCCCTTCACAATGATAGATGTTGTGTCTACGGGTTACAGTATCGTTTTCCCATCAGAGACTGTGTGCTCATTTGATATTCTTCATCATTACCATCATTACAGCTATTCACAATGATAGATGTTGTGTCTACGGGTTACAGTATCGTTTTTCCATCAGAGACTGTGTGCTCATTTGATATTCTTCATCATTACCATCATTACAGCCCTTCACAATGATAGATGTTGTGTCTACGGGTGACAGTATCGTTTTCCCATCAGAGACTGTGGGCTCATTTGATATTCTTCATCATTACCATCATTACAGCCCTTCACAATGATAGATGTTGTGTCTACGGGTTACAGTACCGTTTTCCCATCAGAGACTGTGCTCATTTGATATTCTTCATCATTACCATCATTACAGCCCTTCACAAGTTCATTGCTGGCTGTTTCCCCCAAGGAATACCACAAATCACAGTCCTAAGTTACCTTCATCCATGGACTTCCTACATCTCCTACCAGATCCTTCCTCTATTGAGGGGGAAGCCGCCCAATGATTCGCCTTTGTCAACCTTATTTCTATGAAAATTAGGGTAAGTGCCCATCCAATTCTGCTACTCCTAAATTACAAATATGTATTTTCTTATCAAAGGATATATATATTTGCTTTGTCAGTCTTTCCGCATTCATTCTTCAAAGCAAATATATGTTGCAGATGTGAATGGAAGAACCGGAAAGGGGCGTCCTAGGCGGAAGTTTGTCGACCAAATTGGCGATATACTAAAAATGGGCCAAACTAAGAGTACCCTTAACCGACGAACATGTATGCGTAGGTATATGGATGTGGAAGAGGCGAGAGAGGTATGTCAGAATCGTGCTAAATGAAAGTCTGTAGTCTCTGCCTACCCCTCTGGGTGACAGGCGTGAGTGTTTATGTTATGTTTTTTTATGTTTCATCAAAGGAAATAAAAGAAATCCTCTTAATTTATTTCTTTAAGTCTTTTTCCTGTCATAATTGTATTATAAAGCATAAAATTGGATACAATAAAAGTGCCTTTATCAAAGACACTTCAAGATAACTTCCTTTTGGCGTATTTATTTTATAAATAATTTTCCTTTTTTACGTTTCGCTTCAATAGTTTTATTTCATATTATTAATAATAATTCAATGTTTTTATAGATGTAATACAAATGTTTCTGTTATATATATATTTAAATTTATATCAATGGCACTTACATCGCTTTAAATCTTAAAAATTAAGAATCCAGAAATATAGTGAGTCGTTTTTCAATAATTTTCCGATCGACCGAGCGATATTTTCATATTATATTTCGCCTCCAATACCCCCACATACTGTACCGCGCCGCCGCTTTATTCTCAAGTTCGTGTCTGTCATTACCGAAAAACCTTGTGTGCAGTACTCATTTATATGTGAAAATATGCGACACTTAACAGAAAGTGTAAGGAAATAAGTGTGTAATCGCTGTTTATAGGCGACCACCGTCAACGCCCCTAGTTTTTGTTGATAAACTGACGAGGCTATCAAGTAATACAATATCCGACAATATCACTCAATCTATTTTTACCCGACTGCCCCAGAAGGAGGGTAATGTTTTTTGAGTGTATTTTTATAGCAATAGGTGATAAACGAGCACACAGTCCAACTGATGGTAAACGGTTACTGTGGCCCATAGACGTCTACATCTATCTTGGATTACGAAAAAAAATGCAGATGCATTGTCACCCGTGAGGTCTAAGATGGAATGCCTCGTTTCCAGTAAAAACGGTATCCGGTTCTCTACATTCACCATATGAAACACAGCAGCATTAAGCTACTATTTTACGCTGGTACTCTGTGAGAGCATGGTCCTTCCCCGGTCGAGCCGACCCATTCATGATACAAACACAACATATGTAGCTGCAGCGTGGCTCTACAACGCATAAATAATGATGATGAAAAGTAATTATATTTTGGGTCTTTACTGAAAATCAGCGTCGAGGTGTCGTCAACTCACGCTGAACAATGACCTTTTTTGTCACGACTTTGACGTAAAAGTCAAATTTATTAAATTTCGTTTTTTATCATTAACTCGTATAGTGTTGTACGTCAAATTCTGTGTGCCGAAATAAAGTGTTTTTCTTTCATTTTTTCTCTCTTTTCTTTCTAAATTCTACATAATATGTTACACAACTCTTTGCACCTTTTCATTTTTGAGAGGGTTATAGCGCAATTAGTCCGTACGTCAGTACGTGTAAGAGGACTTCAAATACCTTAGTAATATTTTTATTCCTCAGACCTGTAGGTTTCCTCACGATGTTTTACTTCACCGCTGACCACGGGGTAAATTAGAAGGGAAGAGCTATCACGGGTCTGGGTAAAGCCAGCTAGATATCTAAGCTTCCAAAATATGGTTGAATACTTTATCTCTTATATAAGAAATGTCAACACTCAGACCAATGACTGTAAGCAGCTTCAAGGGTAACAGTATTTAAAATCTTCCTAATCTGCCAGTATCTCGGGCAATTTGTATAAGAGGAGACGCCCACGTCTCTGCTGAATAAGAACCTCTTCCGTATTTTGCATGAACGGCAAGCCTAACAGACAGATCTTCGGTAGTTAATTCCCAACGGATGTCGTAAACCGTCATTTACTAAATCATTTACTATACGAAATCATTTACTAAAAAGCTGTTACTTTGACGTTACCAACATACACCTAAAATTTATAAAATTTTATAGATAAGACAACGCATTTGCATTTTGACTTTTAATCGAGGATGCATGCAAAATGTCTATGAGTGGACTGCCTGCTCTGTATATATATATATATATATATATATATATATATATATATATATATATATATATATATATATATATTATTTTCAGATTGAGCAAGTTGGTTCCTCGGGACTGAATAGCTCTCAGGCTGATTCAGGAGAGTTAAATAAGGAAACATTTGATGGCTCAAGTCGTCGTGAAGTTCAGGTACCTATCTCATTACAAATATTCATCACTTTTTCACCACACCCATGGAAGATAGCCCAGACTACAGACATCATGGATGGATGATGGGATATATTAATAAACCTACTTTTTGTTTTAGGATAAGGATAATATTTGGCATGGTTGGTCTCCAGCTGCACTTAAAACTAAAATGTCAGATGCACTAATTACAAAAAAAAGGGGAGCCCAACATGGCTTCACAGGAGACCAAGGGCTTCAATAGCCGACAGTTTACTGACTAGCAAGTTAGAATTAGTCGAAATTTTGAAAAAAAAATGCACAAATTGAGGCTGAGAAAAAAATTTATTGCTCGATGAGCAACTTAAACAAGAGAGAATTAAAACGGAAGTACAGTTATCTTTAGCAAAAAATGTTAATAATGTAAATAAGAAATAAAAAGGAGGTTACACTATAAAATGACTTTTATTTATAATGATTGTATATGCAAACTTCTGAATAATTAGTTAAATAATTATTAATAAGACTTCTGCGCACAGGATTTATGTCTCTGTTTATGTTATCACTATATCTGTGCTCTCTAATATGCCCTTGTTCAATTAAATCTTCCCAAGGAGCCGGTAGTTTTATTTCCGGATCATCAGATGGCAAATCTTTATTTGCTTTTATCAGCTGTAGCAACAATTATAGGAAGGCAATTTTTTAACTGTACTTGTATACCTAATACAAGTACTGGGAATCGACGTTTCCATACTCCAAACAGGCGTTCAATGGGGTTCCTGCTTCTTATTTGAGATTCATTGTACAATCTCTTCTCTGGGGTTATTGGATTCTGCAGTGGCATCATAATGTATGGTCGGTTCATATAACCACTGTCTGCTAAGAGAAAGGCATCACGGTATCGGCCACTTTCAAATATAGTGCTTCTGTGGGATCCGTTCCAAATGGTTTGATCTTGGCTACTTCCTGGTCATCTTGCCACCAAATCTAAAATTTCTAAGTTAGCATTTCCTATTGCTTGCACATTTATAGACATGTATCCTTTCCTATTCCTAAAATGTTCTCCATTTTCCCCACCAGGAGAACGAATGCGTATATGTGTACAATCAAGAGCACCCAGTGCCTTACGAAAGCGTGCTATGTTATAAAATTGTAATTGTGCTTTTTTTAATTCTTCTTCTGAGACGGGAAATTTTATAAACTGGCGACTGAGTGACGCTATAGTCGCAGTAACTCTATGTATAATTCTGTGAGAAGTGGACTTGCTCATTCTACAGTAATAACCTGTGAACCAGTAGCATAATATCTCAAAGTTAAAAGAAGTCGGTTTATTGGCGAAATCGACTTGTTTCTGTAAGCAAACAAAATTTTAGGTTAGCTTCATCCATGCCCATCATACAAATTTTTCTTCCTTTAGAAGGTTTGTGTAACATTCACCGTAGAGATGATGGAGTGATCTTATTACTATGGGGAAACAATGTGTGAGCTTTTAAACTATATTATAATTAGCATCCCAACATTTTAATACCTAATAATAAACACCTTACATAAGAAGTTGTTCTAAACAAAACAAGCATATTTTTAATAGGTACAATTCACGTAATAAGGTAATGTTAAAGTAGGTACTCACCGATTTGATGGATATTCAACTTTATCTTCAATCATATGCAAAACATCCATACAAGATCCTTTCGTCAAACGAAACCTTGTCGTAAAATTTACATCGTCATATTCTTCAAAATAATCACGTCGCTCTTTATATGTTTTAGGACGTCGAACAATATTATCTAAACGTTCTAAATTCTCTAAAATATCATCATTTTCTTGTTCAAAAATAAAATTATACGCCGCTTCCATTTTATTTGACCAATTGACAACCAATTTGACAGCCGTTAAAAACATTAACGGACCTTTGGAGCAGTGATTAAGTTTAACGCCCTGTTAAGTGAATTAACCATTCGTTAATACGTGGTGAAACACTCTCTACACCTAACGGGCTGTTATCCATTTAATTGGACGTTAAAACTAACAAACAGTGTATGGTGAAACTAGCTCTAAGTCTCAACACGAAATTCACCAAGGTCAAAAGTCTGCGAAGAGCCGAGTGCTTGTACACGACGATGAATCGACTATTTGGAGTTCTGTTGTACACTTTATCGAACCCCGACTATGTTCTCGGCTTATCACACGTTTCTGGAATGTACGAGTGTTGAAAGATTATTTTCCGAACCGGTTATTTGAAATTCGGCCACCAAAAGTTGAAGAGTCGACTGTGAAGGACCACCACGACAACTGTAAAATGGGTGCAATGCGCGCAATGTTAACGCTAACGACCACTCATTTTGATAACAAAGTTTCATCATTTGAACGTTCTGTTCAATCGTGTCACTTGCTATCGTGATTTGGCATAAGTAACTAAATAATAAACAAAAGATTTGATGGATGTCACTAAAACCAAATGGCCGTCACGGGTCGTCAAAATCTACCGGCGCCAATTGTAAAACCCAGCAGCAGAGTTCCTCCCCGGCCGCCGCGGGAGACGCCCCGGGCGTCGGGGGCTACGTCGTGGCCCCCGGCCACCGTAGGCGCGGGCCTGTGGACGGCGAGCAATGGGTAGCTCGCCGTCCGTCCGTCTAACGACGACAGGACGTGTCGACGGCGCGTTTTGTTCCACGCGCGCCTCAAAGAGCTGTCAGCAGCGTGAAGGGCCCGCAAGGGCCGACGCCTGCCGGGGCTGCGGGCCGTTCGAAAGAGATACCGCGGCTCCGGAACGTAAGGGCACTGAAGGAACACGGATGGTTTTTAGTCAGTAAAAGTCTGACACTCCCTTACGCTCCACCCAGAGCGAAAGGCGTCATTAGATGATTTTCCATCCGCAAAAAAAAAAAGGTCCAGCTAATGTTCAACCGACGAAAAAACGGAGGAGGTACTCCAAGTCGCCGCGTATATTTTTTTTATGTATGACCACGCATAACATTTTACAGAGTAGTCTGATTTTGATAATTCTTTTTTTATTGAATAGAGTATTATACCTCAAAATTGTTCCGATATAAATATGGACAAAAATTCTTACCCTAAGGGTGGGAAAATAGGGGTTATTTATTAAAGAGTAGTCCGTTTCTGATAATTCTTCTTATATTGGATAGCGTATTGGATAGAGTATTTTAGTAGAGGACCAAATTGGTCCCATATGAATTTGGAAAAATTTCTTACCCTAAAGGTGGAAAAATAGGTGTTGTTTATAAAAGAGTAGTCTATTTTTGATAATTATTTTTATAATGTATAGGGTATTACCTTGAAATCCTCCAGAGAAGACTGGCTGAATGGCCAGGTTATCTGTGAGGTCGGTAGCCTCATATGGTATACCGATGGGTCTAAAATGGGCCTCGACGTAGGCTTTAGAATTTACGGGGAACGCCTCAAATTCAAATTTAGCATGAATTTGGGTAGATACACCTATATCTTCCAGGCAAAAATTTTCGCCATACTTCGGTGTGCGGAAATCAATTTGTAAAAACACTACGTCAACCATATAATTTACATAAACTCTGATAGTCAAGCAGCACTGCTAGCGCTGAGGTTAAACTTAGTGAACTCGAAGCTAGTTGGAGGCTGCATGAACCGTTTAAACACCTTGGGATGTAACAACAGGGTCGTTTTAAGATGTGGTTCCCGTACCATCTTCCCTCCGTTGAGGCGTTGCAGAGTATTCCGGCACCAATCTACACGAGCCGCCTTTTGCTCTTCGGACAATTTCTGGGTAACCCACCGGGACTAACTAGGAGAAACTAGCTTTCTTACACACAGCTCATTATGTAATATCGACTGAATTGCAGTCATTCCGATACTGATAACAGCCCGAATCTGCTCGTATGTCACTTGACGGTCATCTAATGATTTGGTTATAAAACATACTTATAAGGTTTTTTTTTGAACATCAAACAACTGATGATCGAATCGCAAAATTTCTCGAGAAGCCCATAGGAAGAAAGCTTGGAGAGAAGCACTTTGTGCCAAACCCAATAGAAGGCCTTTGCTATGTCCAAACTAAGTGCCAAAACCTCCCTCTAGGATTCAATCATCTGTGCCCATCGGAGTGTTAGATAAACAAGAAAATCACCAGGTGAGCGACCCCGAAGGAAATCGTACTGACAGTCACCAATCAACTGGTGATCTTTGAAGTACCTTATGAAATGGCGGTTAATAATTGTTTCTATTATTTTGAAGAAGGAGGAGGTGATGGCGATAGGCCTCTAGTTGGCTGGCTCAGAGAGGTTATCTTTGTTAGGGATCGAGTGCACAAAAGCTGCCTTCCATGATTTCAGGACTACGCTTAGGGAGTAGCAGTATCGGAAAATACTCATAGAACCGGCACTAACTCTGGAGCATATGTCCTAAGCACAATTGAAAGGATTCCGTCAGGTTCAATCGACTTATAGATGTGTAGGAAGAAAAGTTATTTACGTACTAAGCATTGTCTGAATCGCATATCAGACGTAAGATACCCACACCGCAAGATGGTCAGCCGTGTGTTCACCCTTCATCAAGAGTCGAGTTGAACGCAAAAAGAGAGCCTAAAAGATCGGCTTTCCCCTTTTGTGGCGTGGGATAGTGTATCGTATTCCCTGTGCAGAGACGGCTTACAGAAATTTCCTTGAACAGACTTGGTGAAAGACCAGAATGCAGGGGTTCCCGGAGGAAATCGAACTAATTTCTCACCAATTCTTCCAACTGCTCTTACTTCTTCTCGGCTATAACTCTTTTAAGGGACCTAGAGCATTTACATCCTGAGCCGCTCCGTCAGCCCAGGCGTGATAAAACTACTGCTGACTGCGTAATGCAGTCTTACAGGAGCGGTCAAGCCAAGGTTGGGATCTGCCGATGATGCGTACCAGAGATGATGAAATACATAGTTCCATTCCCTGTGGATGGAGTGTGGATCTTTCGGCAACTTGTTCTCATGAGTGGGATGCAAAAGGAGACCGCATTACGTCCCAATACGCTGACATGTAATTGCAAACACGTCGGCAACCTGCATAATGCAACCGCAAAGTGAGCGTGCGTGGCACCATACTCCGGGTCAGACAATGATCATCGTGAGACAGAAATACGCGTAGGCAAAGTAATCAATTGTGTCAGACCATATGCCAAGGCAATGATCAACATATCTACATCCATAATCGGTTAAACAAAAGATGGACAGGTCAGTACACTGCACAAGTCTGCCAAGGCGTCGAGAACAGATATCCTCAATGAAGTATACGCAAACTTTAGCCCGAGGCACAAAGGAGTGTTCAAGTTTGTGCCCCCGGTAGGACAGGTACGAATTATCAGGCGAATATGACATACGCGTTTCGTTAACAAAAGTGCAAGGCTGGCCTCGCCAGATTGTAGTGAACGGTGTCAAAGTTTGAGTGAAGTCCCCTGATATTGCAGATATCCACGGCTAGCGTGAGAGGCGTCACCATGGCTTTATGATTCTCTTTGCCCCATGTAGTGTTAGTAGTGAGCGGGATTTTACCATCCTCCACCACCCAGAATACGCGGCAGGTCCATCCACGCAACAGATAAAACTGGCACGTGGCTCTACCACTATTAAATTTTCCAAGAACAAACGTCCATACCCGGAACAATTATTTTTACCTTGCATATACCATACAAATGCTTGCTCCTTGCGAGATTTGAACCCATTGCTAAGCCACTGCAGCATGTAGCTGTTCCACGAGCACTAGAATTTTCTACCTGTACTACTATATGTCAGAGGATACACAGGCAGTTTCTACCATCCATCAAGTGAAATATCTCTCTAAAACATTCACAGACAAGAGTGTGCAAGTTTGATTGTGAATATTGTCTCTCTTATATGGAAAAAAAACTAAAAGATTCATAAAAACCCGCGTGAAAGAACAGGCACATCAGGAGGTCTGCAGTATGTAAACATGTTCAGGATCGTCTCAATCATTACATCAGATTTGATAGATCACAAATCCTCGCAAAAGAACATCGATTTCTACCAAGAATGATTCACGAAGCTATTGAAAAAAAAACATCCTAATTTCAATGAAGAAAATGGCTGGGTGCTACCATCTGCTAGGGATCCCTTAATAAAAATAAATCGAAACCCAAGCATACTACTGCAAGATTTCAAGATACTCTAAGCTCGTTCTGCATAGAACGTACTGTTACGAGCTTGAGGTTTGTGACAATAAAAATTGCCGATAAAATTACCTAAATTAACACTTTAATTTACTTTATACAAATTAAAGTTAAAAACACTAATAATTAAACACACTAATTCACTTAATTCCGCTCCGAAGCTTCGCTTGTGTCGTCGTCTTGTGTCGCCGTTCAACTCTCTTTCGATCACATCTTGCAGCGCCTATTTATTTAAATTAGCAAAGAAACATCCCGAATCTTCAGGTAAATGCGCGCAAAGGGACGAGTTTGCGAGTATAGATTTTCTAGAAACTTAGTTCTTCGGATGGCGCTGTCGGTTGAGAGATCTGTGATGTCATTTTCTGCAACGCTCTACTCGCTCTCGTTCCTGACACTAGATGGCGCTAGTATATCGTCGACTGGAGCGCGTTAACTATGACATAGGCTCATCTAATACCTCATTTTCCCCCGTGACCGCGAGTGCTGGAAAGTGACCGAAACGTCGGCAATTTAAAAATAATACTAAGCGCGATAAAATCCATAAATTAAGTTTTATTCGATCGTATTTGTGTTAATAAAAGAAACTAATAAATAACATATATCTTTTTAAATTAGGTTCCTTTGTCTATTTTCGTTACTTCAATTTGCTATCAGGAAGTTGGTGCTTCCCATCTCCAGTTTAATTTCCCTCTTGCCTCTGACGACATCGGGATATTATGTAGCAGTTCGCGTAGTGTATATATTCTTTGGTAGCAGTGGATTGTCTCACACCTATTTGCTATTGGCTATTGAATAGATAATCCAAGAATATTCATTTATAAGATAATAGCATTTATATTTTTTCGCATATCCACATAATATTGCGTATATTCGAAAAAAAGTATGAATGCTGTCATTATACGCGTTGTGTAATTATGAATAATTAATTTTACATATTTTATACTTAGTTGTGAATTACAATGGTCTTTATTTTTAATGATAAAAGTCATATTAAACATTGACTGCTTTATCAGTGTCCCGGCGTGACATTAAGTTAAACTTTAAAAGTTAAAAAAAAAACCTAAAAAAAACTCGCACTGATCAAGCTGTGATGATCCTGATAATTATTTTAATTTATCACGGTGATTCTGGTCAGTATAATAAGATAAAGTTATTAAAATCTAATGTTTTGATCGGTCCTTAATACGACTATAATTTTTTAGGTTAAACGGCCGCCTGAAAGTTGGCGAAATTTAAATTAAAAATAAAAATAAAATAACGTTTATTACCAACCACGAACAAAATATATGTCTAAATAATAAGGAGCTCTCTCTCTCTTGAACTAATTTTCATTAAAAAATTATGAAAATTACATTATAAATAAACATTGGAAATGGAACAAAAATATAAAAACAGTTTTTAAATTATGGAACCATCTAGAATTGGGCCGAAGTCTCTAAAACCCCGCATTTCTTGCTGTTTCTTTTCAGGAAAGGGTTATTTTCCAAATCAGTGATAATTAGGCAAAAAAGCTTTCAATAAATTGTTTCGACGATAGATTCCGATGGCTGTGCTTTGTAATAATTTGTGGGAAGTTCTATGTCCCCCCGTGGTATTAATTTAAATCGAGTAAAACCAATTTCAATAAAAATAAAGAGGCATAGAAAAAGGAAACACATATTATATTTTATACTTTAATAAAGCTTAATTTAAGTTCTAAAACTAAAGTTATTTTAATTTCTTTTAAGGCATGGATTATTTTCGACCCTTGGGAACCAAACGGTTTGCTTCATCGTTCACCATGCGTATGGCAAATGAGTGGAATAACTTGCCAGCTTCTGTCTTTGAAGGCAAGATTGAGTAGGTTACCGTAGAATTAAGTGCGTTTTATGTCACCACTTACCATTAAGTGGGATAGTAACAACTATTTTCACTGTCAGTGCTTAACTAACCACTAGCTTAATTAGCTTAAAAATATGTAGTACATTTTATTTTTTAGATACCTCGAAGATTAAATACATTTCTAAAACTTTATAAAATAGTAAGATGGTGAAGTTTTTCACTTCTAACGGCCCATAAATCACAGAGTAATAAACTTTTGTCGACGATACGGGTCCTGGCGTAGATCCAAATGCAAATTGAAAAGCGGCCCACCTCAGTCACTACTTGTGCAAGTAAACATCATCTACTATTGCAATTTTTGTACTTTTTCATTTACTTCTATTATTTACCCCGCTGTTTAGCAGTTTTGTGGTTAATTAGCAAAATCGATAAATGGAAGAATTGCTGCAGAACACTTTCTATTACCTCTTACATTTCTTAAAAGTAACTAAATGAATTCGCAGAGTGTGCACTTAAAATATTACATTGATTTCTCCCTCTCCCTTACACCGTTAGATAAACGTTTGATAATATCTATACAATACGATTGAGCGCCATCTCAATACTGCAACAGGTTCATTTTCGGCCTTCGATAATATGACCATATCTCTCAATTTCGTATTCGCTTACTTACGAGAAACATGCACTTCGAGAATATTGTCGATTTTCTATTTCATTTTAAATTAATTGTCGTCCCCTCCCTACCTTCAAAGACAAATTTCCTCCAACCACGTCGGGATAATTCGTTCCAACAGCTCTTCAGATCTGAAAATATCGGTTTCACTCCATTTTACAGGATTAATCGGCAATTCCTTAAGTGTTCAGGCAACAATACTCTGCAACTCTTTACTTGAAAACATCAGGAAAGCACCGAATAACACAGCCTTCCAAGGATTAGTTCGGGAAAATCTTAAAAAAAAAGTCGTCAGTATAATGTCAATTTAGTACTGCTGCCTTTATACAGATATATTATGTATGTATATTTATTAAAGGATATTCTTATATATGGATTATTTTAGTTATATATGTATTTTTGTAAGCCTTATTTTAGGTGTTATATATATTTATATTTATTATATTTAGTTATTTAAGTCAGAGATGGATATTAGTTCCAGCTATTGAGAAATGCGAAATAATATAATATTAACATGGCACACTAAACTGTGATTCATACAAAATGTGGAAGGTCAGAAAGAGCACCCCTTTTTCCCTTCAATCATGCCGATGTAACTATCTCGTTAATAGTTTAGTTTACATATAGAACAGGCTTTGTGTTTTAGAAGAAATTCAAAACTAATAAAGCCTTTTACATACTGGAACTTACTGGAGTACTGCCAAAAATACTTTATAGCCTAATAACACAGAATAAGGCAATTCATCTTATGGACTAAAGTATCGAGAATGGACATTGGCCTTTCCTGCAGTGTTCGCGCCACTTTGCACTATCGCTTAACGCTTATAAGGGATTCGTTAATTATTATTAAATAAGATTACTGCCAAGCCCATTTCCGGTTTCCTATCTACCGCTTTATGCCCAGCATGTGCATTCGTGTGTTAACGGGCTCACACAAGTCGAGAAGACACGCAATCAACCGCACCGCTTATATCTCGCATCATCGCTCCCGCCCTTGTGTAATTTGGATATTGAATTATACAAGCATATAGTAAAAAGTATAGACATTTGCAATAACGCTATATTTCGTGATTATCTGTGAAGTTGATAAGTGTGGAGACAGCCGGCAGCCATCGAGACACGAGGCAGATCAGCGGAAGTCCAGGTGGGTGCACATGCATTCCTTCACGTCCTTCCTATATCCCGAATTTAGGGGATTTGCAGTATCACGAATAAATTAAATTCCATTTACCGCTCGCACCGCGCTCATATACAGTACACTATTCTATTTAAATTAATAGCCGCACCGCATAACATTATTTAATACGTTTGAACCAGCAGTTTGGTGGTTGAAGGCCAAACGCCAAATCCACCACATATTTTTTGGTCACTTCGGCCGGGATTAAATTAACCTTTAGGCCCGGAGAAGTAAATTCATTTTTTTTTGTATATATTACAAAAAATTATATACGTAAATATTATTAAATCATAATAAATTGTAGTTCTAATTATACTAACTACAATATTTATTTGTCCCGCATCGCTTATTACACGTATTATAATACCTTTGTAACGCATACCACACCGCTTCATTATTCCATTAATGATATTTTTCTTGTTGATTAACGGCCACCTTTCTAGTAACGCGAGATTGCTTCGTTCCCCAGTTAACTAATTCCACCGTCACTTATCGCAATAATTTTAGTCCGCATTTGTTTGTTGAAAATTACGACGAGAAGCAAAGAATCTAAACTGGTTTCGGATGAAGAAGTTAGTTTAAAAATTATTATCGCTAAACGTAATTATATTTACGAACGATTACAAAAAATTTACGAGACCTCAAAGGGTGCATTTAATTCCTTGGACGAGCAGAATTTATTTCTTAGCATCGCTTCGAATATAGAACAATTACGTAGTGAGTTTCAAGAGGTTCTAGATAACTATAATACTAAACATTTAAAATTAAACCCTAATGCAGACGTTGATTACGAGGCTTGGAACTCATTTGAAGATTTATATAGTCGTATTAAGTGCCAAATTACGAAAATATCCACATCGTCTTCCACTGTTACGTTAGAAAATAGATTTCCTACTAAATTAAAAACTTCACTTCCGCCAATTGAATTAATGTCATTTAACGGAGACATACGCTAGTGGTCCATGTTTTATCAACAATTTAAGACATTAATTCACGACAATTTACAATTAAATGTTGCCGAACGTGTTTATTATTTGGTTAACAAATTGAGTGACAGGGCGTTATCAGTTTGTGCCGAGTTAGCCCCTACCGCAGAAAATTATTCCATTATTTGGAATGCGCTTATAAGAAGATATAATGACGAACGCACACTCGCATCTACGTATATTAACCAACTATTGAATTTAACACAGGTGAACGCAAACACAACAGGAGGTTATCATAAATTTATGGACAAATTTCATGCTTCAATTAATGCTCTAAAGCAATTAAAAATTGAGGACTTAGCTGATTTTTTGTTTTTAAATATTGCACTTAGAAAATTAGATCATGACACTGTTAAGTCATTTGAAATGTCTTGTCGCACAATTAGCATACCAAACTACGCCTCTTTAGTACAATTTTTATACGAACTGAATAGGGCTATATGCCATACATTTAATAATTCGCATACTTTATCTACATCCAATAATAATCGAAACAAATCACTTTCAAATAAATTTAGTAAAACATTTATTAATACAGATCCTTCGCATTCATGTATCTTTTGTAAATCCAATGATCATGAACACTTGTATGTTTGTCCACGCTTTTTAAAATTAAATACATAACAACGTTACGAAACAATTGTTGTATTAATTGTTTAAGTAATAAACACTCGACTTCTTTTTGTAAATCGAAGCGTAAGTGTATACACTGCGCGCGGCGCCACCATTCTTTAATTCATTCTGACCCGAATCAGAATGGTTCTAAGACTGCTTTTCGTAGTAGCAATACGTTACACTCAGAGGTTATGCAGACGCGTAACGCTAATTCAGGTAGCTCGCGTTCGATAAACAACCGCGTAGTTAACGATAATAAGGTAAATTCTTCTGTCGCTCACAATTCGAATACGGCGGAAGATGAAAAAACACTTACCTCTTCATGTAATATTTCTCGCGATTATAGTTCTCTCCCGCGCTATACTACTTTATTGGGGACACAAAATTAAAGGTCGTAGATAAGTACGACAATGAACATTTTATTCGGTGTTTAGTTGACCCGGGATCCCAAAGCGACTATATTACGAAGGATTGTTGTAAACGCTTATTTCTTTCCGTTTCGAATAAAAATCGTTTTACCGAAGTACACGGGATCGGTGGTGTGTCCCAGAAGATTTTAGGAGTCACTTCACTGCAGTTCACGTCTCGTTTTAATGATAACAAATTTTATCATATTGAACCATTAGTTGTTCCGATCATCACGGGTCAGTTGCCAGATTCGATAGTAGATGTTTCAAAAATTCGCTATTTAGATAAAATACGCTTAGCAGATGATCAGTTTTATCAACCTGGGTCTGTAGATATTTTATTGGGGGTTAATACCTACATAAAACTTTTGTCGCCTGAAAACTTATTTCATTCGCAATGGCCTAGTGCCATAGAAACATCACTCGGATATATTATTATAGGTGATGCTGAAGTCGCTATATCACATCATTCCCCGCGTTCATTTGTTTCCTGTTCTTACGATACAAATTTAAATCAAAATTGTCTTAATGATATAATGGAAAAATTTTGGAAAATTGAAGAACTTCCGCAAAAAATATATTTGAGCCGTGATGAGCAGGAATGTGAAGACATTTATACTTCTACTACTTACCGCCAAAACGACGGACGGAATGTGGTCGCCCTGCCATTTAAGAAAAGGCCCGACATATTGGGTGACTCTTTAATGAATGCAAAAAAACGCCTCTTACTTTTGGAAAAACGCTTTAACAAATATCCCGATCTTCGCGATCAATACAATGTTGTTATACGGGAATACATTAATAAGGGTATTTTATCCGCTGTTTCTGATAATGATTGTATACAGCCTTCTTTTTATTTGCCGCATCACCCTGTCGTACGGAATGATAAAAGTACAGCGAAGTTTCGCATCGTTTTAGACGCTAGTGCTAAGTCGGATAACGATATTTCTTTGAATGACATTTTGCACACCGGGCAAAATTTACAAACAGACATTTTAATATTTTATTAAACGTTAGAGTTTATCGCATCGCTTTCTTTGCAGATGTTAGGCAAATGTACTTGTGTATCGAAGTCCAAAAACCCCATCGCGCTTTTCAACGCATTTTGTATCGGTTTTCTACAGAAGAAACCATACGAACATATGAATTTAATCGCGTCACATTCGGATTACGCTCTTCCCCATTTCTCGCACTTCGCACTTTACGCCAGTTAGCCGCTGACGAGAGGGAGTCCTATCCCCTTGCTGCTTCTGTGGTGGAAAGTGATATTTATATGGATGACCTCGTTTCCTCCGCGCCTTGCGTCAACAACGCAGTCAACACCGCCACTCAACTTATCCAAATGTTTCGCCGAGGTGGATTCGATTTGGTTAAGTGGACAAGTAACTGCAAGGAGCTTTTACAACATATACCAGCATCACATCGTCAACAAGACTCGGTATAATTTGATGATAATGGCATTTTAAAAATTTTAGGTCTTCGTTGGTATCCCGCTACCGATAAGTTTTCCTTTCTTGTTTCGCCGCCACCGGTCACTTGTACCAAACGCGCTATCCTCTCCGCAACCGCTCGCTTGTACGATGTTTTAGGACTTGTCGGTCCAGTAATACTTTACGCCAAATTATTAATTAAAGCCTTGTGGGTTCTTAAACTTAACTGGGATGAGACTCCACCCACTAATATTGTCAATACATGGCAGCGATATATATCAGAGTTACCTTTAATCTCACATTTAAAGATTCCACGTCATATCGGCGTAAATGTCCTAAAAATCCTTTGATGTGGTAGAGCCATGCTGCAGTTATATTAGTAGTATAGTTGTAGCACGAATGGGTCGGCTCGATCAGGGAAGGACCACGCTCTCACAGAATAAAATAGCGTAAAATAGTACCTTAATGCTGCTGTGTTTCGTATGGTGAGTGTAGAGAACCGGAGACCCTTTTTACGGGAAACGAGGCATTCCATCTTAGTCCTCGCGGGTGACAACGCATCTGAATTTTGATTCTTGATCAAGGATAGATGTAGATGTCTATGGGCCACAGCAACCACTTACCATCAGGTGGACTGTGTGCTTGTTTGTCACCCCATACTATAAAAAAAATCCTATGTGTCGCTACTAGCCTTCGCCGACGCTAGTGAAAAAGCTTACGGGTGTGTCATCTATTCGCATGTTGTTAACGGAAATAATCCTCCAATTATAACGCTCCTATGTTCTAAATCTCGGGTGTCCCCATTAAAGGTTATAACTTTAGCCAGGCTTGAGTTGTGTGCCTTGATTTTGCTCGCTAAGTTAGTACGCGCCGTTTACGATTCGTTGTCATTGAGGCATCCTATCGACAACATTTATGCGTTTTCAGATTCGGAAGTCGCGCTCTGTTGGGCGTGTTCTTCACCGCATAAGTTCAACACCTTTGTTGCTAACCGTATTTCGCAAATACAGTCCTATTTATTACCGGATAACTTTTACCACATCGCCGGCTCGGAAAATCCTGCAGATCATATTTCGCGTGGACTGTTACCCTCACAAATTTAAAATTGTGACCTTTGGTTACATGGGCCTTCGTGGGTTTCCTTGCCGTGTAAAGAATGGCCTGTACAAAGGTTCGCATCAACTCATATCAGTTTACCAGAAGAAAAGACTGTGTCGCTTGGTGTCAGTGACATGGAAGAAAACCCATTTATCTCGTTAAGCTTAAAATTTTCTAATTGGAATAAGTATTTACGATCCGTTGTTTACGTTTTAAGGTTTTTAAACAAATTACCGCGCATAAATAAAATTATAACCGCATCCGACATAGAGATTTCTGAAATCACAGTTATTAAAATTGTGCAAGGCATCGCTTTCGCCGAAGATATAAAAATATTAAAAAAGGACAACTATGTTCATCAACATTACGAAGGTTGTCGCCATTTATCACGGACGATGTACTTCGAGTAGGTGGTCGGTTAGATTATTCGTCTTTATCGGATTCCCAAAAGCATCCAATATTGCTACCAAAAAAGGGGCATATTTTTGATCTTATAATTGATTATTATCACTATAAACATTTCCACGCTGGTCCTCAGTATTTACTTGCTGCATTACGGGAGAAATATTGGATATTATCAGCTCGCCGTGTAGTAAGATACCGCATTCATAGGTGTAAAATTTGTTTTCGACATAAACCCAAACCTATTTACCCCATGATGTCTGCCTTGTCTGCTTGCCGCCTAGAGCAGTGTAATGCGTTTACACACACAGGTGTGGATTTTTCGGGCCCACTTTATATCACATTGACGCGTAAACGTGGTATACGAAGCCAGAAGGCTTATTTATGTTTATTTATATGCCTCGTTACTAAGGCAGTGCATTTAGAATTAGCGTCTGATCTAAGTTCGGCGGGTTTTTTAGACGCTTTTAAGAGATTTATCTCTCGTAGAGGCCCGTGTCGATTTATATACAGCGATAACGGTACTAATTTTGTCGCCTCGCGTTCATATTTACATGGATTTTTAAAATCAGAAGAATATTATAAGGCATTTAGTCAGGTGCTCACTGATAACCGCATTGTTTGGAAACTCAACCCTCCAAGCGCTCCACATTTCGGGGGTTTGTGGGAGTCCAATATTAAGGTTGTAAAAACCCATTTGTTTCGCGTAATAGGTAAGCAAATCCTCACGTATGAAGAAATGCTTACTACTCTTTGTCAGATCGAGTGTATCTTAAATTCTCGCCCGCTTTATGCATTAAGCAGTGATCCATCGGAACCTACCGCACTTACACCCGCACATTTTCTAAATTTAAAACCACTTGAATGCTTACCAGCTGCAGATTTAAGCAAGGAACGTATTAATCTGTTATCACGATTCGAATACTTACATACATTACAGAGTAGAGTGAAGTGGAATAAGAACTCTACTGCCATTTCTGTAGGGACGATTGTTCTAATAGACGTGGATAATACTCCACTGCTTCAGTGGCCTCTAGGCGTTGTCACCAAATTGTTTCCCGGTAAGGATGGTGTGGTACGTGTTGCGCAAGTTAAACTTAAGAATTCCACTTTAAAACGACCTCTTATCAAACTGTGTCCTTTACCAACACAGTGACTAATATAGTTAATTTTACATTATCGTTTATATATTTAGTTTAATTCTTAGGTCATAACGTCGCTTCATTTCGCTACTATATAAGTATTTATCTATATATATCTATATTTTTATACTTTACTTGCTAGTTGAGGATACCTCAAGGCCGGGGGGGTGTTCACGCCACTTTGCACTATCGCTTAACGCTTATAAGGGATTCGTTAATTATTATCCAATAAGATTACTGCAAAGCCCATTTCCGGTTTCCTATCTACCGCTTTATGCCCAGCATGTGCATTCGTGTGTTAACGGGCTCACACAAGTTGAGAAGACACGCAATCAACCGCACCGCTTATATCTCGCATCATCGCTCCCGCCCTTGTGTAATTTGGATATTGAATTATACAAGCATATAGTAAAAAGTATAGACATTTGCAATAACGCTATATTTCGTGATTATCTGTGAAGTTGATAAGTGTGAAGACAGCCGGCAGCCATCGAAACACGAGGCAGATCAGCGGAAGTCCAGGTGGGTGCACATGCATTCCTTCACGTCCTTCCTATATCCCGAATTTAGGGGATTTGCAGTATCACGAATAAATTAAATTCCATTCACCGCTCGCACCGCGCTCATATACAGTCCACTATTCTATTTAAATTAATAGCCGCACCGCATAACACTATTTAATACATTTGAACCAGCAGTTTGGTGGTTGAAGGCCAAACGCCAAATCCACCATGCAGTTTATTATTTTCTGAATTATACTTAATTAAGATCTAAAATTTTAAAGCTAACGCTAATGATATATTGGTAAAGTGTATATTAATTATTCATATTACTTATTATTATTACTTTTAAATACGACAATACCGAACTTCTAAACAAATCTATTTGGCATATTTTTCTTGCGTCTAGAAATAAAATAAAATAAAAATGCGTTAACAGCGATCACGCAACACTTGTCCGCTGTATTAGTTCTGGCCCTGAGTTTTAATATTTCCAGTGATTTAGATGAATGCTACGTGAAATCGTAATTATTTTACATAATATTAATAAATAAATAAACGTAATAATACGTGGTGGAGCTATGCCGCAGCTATATTATGATTAAAGTGAGAATGGGTCAGCTCGACCAGGGAACGGCAACGCTCTCACAGAATACCAGCATGAATTAGCAGCTTAAGGCTGCTGTATTTCGTATGTTAAGTGTAGAGAATTGGAGACCTTTTTTACTAGAAACGAGCCATTCCATGTTAGTCCTTAGGGGTGGCAACGTGTCTGCGTTTTGATTCTTATTCGAAGATATAAGAAGATGCCTTGGGCCACAGCATCCGCTTACCATTAGGTGGACTGTGTGCTCGTTTGTCACCATTAATCTATAAAAGATATATAAAAATGCTAATGTAATGTACAAGCCTTTCGTTTGAAACAAATTCATACCTTTTATTCAATTGAAGGTTGTGCGTGTTTTTGTCTGCTCATCTGTGAAGTAAAGTATAATGATTGATTCAAAAAGGGCATCAATAAACTCTCACTGCGTTGGCAAAAATGCATCAATTGCATGGGCGATAATCAAAGTATGATTAATGAAAATAAAAAATATATAGAAAAAATTTACGTTATTTTATAAAAGGCGGCAATGTCATGGGGACCTAACATTAAAAAAATCTCTTTGCTTTGATAATAACGGTTTTGCTCGTAATAATTGTTATCTCTTTCGCTCTAACTAATAACGCGGCAAAAAATAAGAAACCAAGAAAAATAAGGTAATGAATACGAAATAGAAAAAAGAAATACCATTAAATCTTTGCGTTGAAGAATATTACACATCTGGTGGCGGAAATATACTTCTTTTTAAGAGCGCTGGTGTTCACATCTCGAGATGTTAATGCGTCAGCCCAGGCCCTGTAGCACTTTTGCTTATAGCGTGATGCTGTTTTACAGGAGCCACCAAACCATGGCTGGGAGCTTCCTCTGATGGGTACCACAGACGACGGAATAGAAAGTTCCATACCCGGAAGTACCACATCAGCAACAGCAGCAGCAACAACGCTAGGATCGTCCCGCAAGAAGCAAACAAGGCAAAGCTAGGGTAGGATGCATAAAAAGACCGCATTCCATCCCAATCGGCCGACCTATAGTGCGAAACACGGTAGCAGCCTGCAGAATGCAACCATGTCAATGTGACTGGTATCACACTCCGGACAAGACAATAGTCCGATGAGCCTAAAGGGGCGTCGACGTAACCTGATATTCATCCGGATCAGAGGTCAGTAGAAGTTCCAACAGGGAAGATGTGTGATCTTCCACATCTGGAATCCGCGTAAGCGCAGTAACCAGTTATGTCAGACGATATGCCAAAGCAAAGTCATAAGCAGATCTCCCCGCATGATCGGTTTTACGTAAACCAAGCCATTCGGCGTGATGGGCGTTAAAATCGCCAAGGATCACGATTTCTGTAGCACGGAATCTGTAGCCATTTGGACGTGGTCGATGAGTATGAGTACCATGGGACCTATAGAGGCACCCGTAGACGCAGGAATGGTCGTCACTGTCTACGCGCAGCCATAGCATTGACAGGTCCATACCTTCAAGACTGCCAAGGTGGCAAAAACAAATGTCCTCTCTGACGTATATACAAACTCCAGCCCGGAGCATGGAGGAATGTTCTAATTTGTACCACGGGTAGGAGATATATGAAGTATCAGCTGGAGAGGACACCTGAGTCTCGGTTAAAAAGAGCAAGGTCGGCTTCGCCGTCTCCGGATGGTAGCAGCTTAACAGCGTTAAGGTTGGAATAAAGTCCCCTGATATTGCAAAAATTCACGGATATTGTGACAGGGGTTGCCTCATTGCTGTTGCTCCGCTTTTATGCTTTGATTATTTGCGCCCCCTTACCTCTAGAATATGCTGGGCAGCCTGACCACCCACGCTCAAGAAAAATGGGATAACTTGGTCGTGGTTGCTCAGCGAGGGATTCTCCGTCACCAAAGGTGCTGGTACCCTCCTGGGGTAGTTAATTTTGCTGCCATGTTGCACCCCCCTTGGTAGGGATTTGGGTTTCCGGCCACCTGCACTCATCAAGCGGAACTCTCTACTTCACGCTGGTATTCTGTGAATTCGTGGTACCACCACGGTTTGAGCCGGCCCACCCGTGCGACAGCAAAAGCTGCCGCATGGCTCTACCATTGTTAACAGTGGTAGAGCCACGCGGTTCTTTAATTTAAAAAAAATTGTAAATCTAACGAAATATATTTCTCGATTCAATTCATTCATTCACCCATTAGACCGTATCAAAAGTCCACTGCTGGACATAGGCCACGCCAAAGATTGCCTCTATATCAATTGCCACTAGGCAGAGGGTTACCGCGATTTTTAATTTTAGTTGCTTTTGCAAGACGTTGTTTTCCATCTTCTGGTTTCTCTCTGTCGTCTCTTACGGCACCCACGGTACTAAACGGGGTGGAGTCTAGTCTTATACCCTCACTACAGGGTCGCGGTAACAATAGTTGCTATGATTTGTTAATAATATGAACAAATGACGTTTGTATAATATTTTCATAAGGACACGCAGATAGAGAGGATTGTGCTAAGCTTTATGCCTGAGTGGAGACCGGTATACACTAGTTAAGCTGTATAGATCCGTACATTCGGATTGTAACGGTTATGTACGTAGATTCGGAAGACGCTTAGATAACTTATCCATGATTTGAGGGATGAGACCTTTTGTATTATAAAGATATTCAGAGCTATATTTAAACAACAAGCTGTATTTATTTACATATTATTCGTTGTCTTTACTTTTAACTTTACCTTTTTAAAACGATCTACAAAGGGTGAACTTAATGGCTAAAGGGCGATCTCTCTTAGTCAATTCAGAATGAATTGAGATAAGAATTTGATATATAATATATATTATATATAACAGTATATTAGAGTATTACACGAACTATTATATAAACGTATATTGTTATGGGTACGTTCAAAAAACAAGTAAAATTTCTGAAGTAAATAGGAATGAACACATATCTTTGTAGTTTAGATTTTTTTAAACCGTTGTACATTTGTTACCTGTAAAAAGTCATCGAATAACATCAGCAACGAAATTAAATAAACTCCTTAACCGACGTCTCTATTTATGTCCAGACAAAATACTAAGCAATGTAAATGAACTGGAGAACGAGACATAAAAATACACAAAAATGGCTTACTTCAAGCCTAAAGTATTAAGAACAAAAAAGGCAGTAAATATTCTACGAACCGGATTAATTAAAACCCTTGTAAGCTAATTAAAACATGGTTTTACTGGCAAAGTTTCTATTTAGCTAATGGCAAAATAGTTGCGGTAGCTATATAATGAATAGTCGACAACCTTGCAAAAGATTAAAAGTGACAAAAACACAGTTATCTTGTATCAACGAAAAACGTAGTGTTATTGATTCCTTCTATTATTATACTTAATCTGACCTTAAGGATTAAAATAGAAGACATCGTTACCAATAAAAATGGTATACATTGCTACAATTACATTAAAAAAAACATCTACATTAAGCTTACATCTTGTGAGAGCATGGTTTGACCCTCATTGAGCCGATCCATTACTTCTGCAATCATATAACAGCTGTAGCATGATTTTCCACGTCAATGTAAAATATGTACATAGCTGTCATCAGTTTACCCTCATTTTAACGTCGTTGCAGGCAGAGGATAAAACAAGACCAGACCAAATTGTTCCCTTCTTATTTCAGCCTTTCAAAACTCCATCGGCAAATCAAAATCTAGGTGGTGATAACTTCATTATCGAGTGAGATAATAAAAATGTCTGCATTTTATTATTTGTAAAAGAAAGTTTATTTCATGCAAATGATTAATTATTACATCAATAAATGTGATCTACATAAACTTTTTAAGTGAGAATGGAGGTAATTGAGATAGATCTATAATAGGCAGGGTAGATGCGGCTGCCTGTTTTTGGAACAGGCTACACGTTGGCCAGTCCTAAATGAGAGAAAGAACAAGCTGGTCCACAACCTTCATTCAGCTAGCTATACGCAGCAGTGGACTTGCAAAGGGTTGTAATGATGATGATGAAATAACAATAATAATTATAATAAAGAGAAGGAGGTAAAATATTTAGAAAAAAAAGGGGTTAGCAGGGGACATGCGGATTTGCTGACGGATGTTTTCCATAGTTCACTCTCTTGGCAGTAGGGTGAGTAACTGCAGTTTTTTTTATTATAGAATACACTGCTGCCTATTACGTGATGCATTGTCTCCTGTCTCCTATACGATACTCACGTGACATGGGGTTTTAAAGCTACTTAATATGGGTAATAGGGGGTAGCCGGAGTGGTAGAGGTTTTTTTATATGCCGCCGCCACACGGCATTATCAAGATCCTGCTTTATAGCGCAGTCGTGGACTTTACCTTTAATGTACATTCACTCACGCATATACAGCTTTCTCGATGATTCTAATTTCAGCTGTACAAGTCGTAGGTATTCTTTTTATTTCTGTTATTATGTAACAATATTTTGTTAAATTATTGTTAGTAAATTTAAACCAAATTGTGAAAATTTATGTCAGTTTATAACAAAATTGGTGCTTTCCTTATCCATTCTCGAAATCTTGTTATCTTTATTTTAACTGACTGTATAAACGCTGGTTAAGAACTAACAATCGTAATAGAAAATTCTAATATTACAAAGGATTGATTTCCATTGATTCAATAAATTCTTTATTAAATTTGATCGGTTAAATAGCTCTAATTCACTAATCCAACAGCAAGTCGGTTAATATTTGGTACTTAGAGATAGAGAGTACCTACCTAATTATATAATAATTAAAATCTTGTATGTTTTGTAGCCATATCAAAGTGCTTAATAATAATAAAGATATGTTTTATAGTCAAATCAAAACTGTGTGGTTTTGAATGTGAAAGTGAAAACTGCCGTGTTGAAATTAACAGAACGTGATCTATCCGTTTAATAATCATAGACAGTTTTTCTAAAAATCCGATCCTACTAAATTATTTGCGTGTAAAATATTACCAAGAACACCATATAGCTACTACTGACAAAAAGTTATCAGATCTCATGTAGAGCCAAGCTTCTAACTCTACACGTCCTAACTTTACAAGCCCTAACTTCACAAACTCTACAATTTAGTCAAAATATTTAGCTTGGCCGCATTGGTTGCACGATTTATATAGCCCAAATACGCCTGCATTTGTCCTCAATTAAGTATCAAAATGAAGTTGCATTGTGACTAAGATAAAATGTCTTGTTACCAGTAAAAAGACTCCTCTTCACTCTCTACAAAACACAGCAACATTAAGAAGTTATTTTACGAGAAATTTCTTTCCTGGATTAGTTGTGCAACAATAATTTAACTAGTTACCATGTTACAACGATTCATTTTGTACTGGTGTCATTCATAATATACACTTAGTTTACTCGCAATTATGATAAAAAATTTGCGCTATAAAAATCAAAAAAGGTCAACGGTGGCAACACATATAAACACTAAAAGTATTGCCTTCTTTATAGCTCTGTCAATGTAAAGCCCTTTTCGCGATGCAAGTATTGTATTCATATCCTGTACGGGTAGAAAACCACTTCAATTATACGATTCATTCCAAGAGACAGATAAAGATGAAGCATCAACTTAAAAACTCCTATTATATATGCTTATTTTACGTCGTAGAGTACACTAGCAGAGGTTATCATGAATGAGAGAGATTTGAGAGCATTTCTAAATGTCTTTGGAATAAACTATTATACTTAATAATTACTAATGAATTTTCTCTAGAATATTCTATTCTACTTTTGTGAAATCAATACATCGCCCTATTACGTCTTGAGGATGCCGTTAGAGGTGACTGTGGTAAATACCAGAAAGATCTCATCTCAAAGGACGTTACCGCGTTTCTATTCGTACCTGTTACCTTTCTATTTCGGGAGCTGTGTACTACCAGGTCGTATTAATATCTTAAAGTGTGTATTTATAGAATAAGGGTGACAAAAGAACACACAGTCACCTGACGGTAATTGGATGTGACCCATGGACATCTACATTTATTCTCAATTAAGAATAAAATACAGATGCGTTGTCATCCCGGTGGACTACGATGGTATTCCTAGTTTCCAGTAGCAAATGATTCCCCATTCTCTACACTCACCATACGGTACAAAGCAGCATTAAGCTGCTATTTTACACTGGTATTCTGTGAGAGCCTGGTTCTTCCCCGGTCGAGCAGACATTCGTTTTACAACTATAATATATAATATAGCATGGTTTTACTACGTCAGTGATATAGCAGTTAGATCACAATATGCAGGACTTATTTAAAAAAAGTTTAAACTTTTTTTTTAAAACGTTACCCCTACACTAGGATTTTCTCCTGCATCGTGGGGGCAGTTTACAATCATAAATTGTACAAGGACAAACATCCAGACCCGGAACAATTATTTGTAGGCCATACAAATACTTGTTCCTTGCGGGATTCGAACCCGCGACCCCCAGCGCAGCCACTCATTGCTAAGCCACTACGCCACGGAGTCGTCAATAAACTTTTTACTAAGCAATGATTGTTTAGTAACGTTTATATATGCCACGAGTCAAAAAGGGTTCTTTTTAATGGTAAATGCGCAAACTTGTGTATTCTGAATTAAACTGGACTAGATTAAGTCGCCCTTAATCCGATACTTTGTTCAGCAAAGGCTCAACTTCAGATATTTACCCGAGAATTATTGGCACGGACGATGTATAGATCATTACCAGTGCTGTCATCTGCATAGCAATGAATGCTACCGGTTTGCAGCATATCATTGATATGCAGAAGAAACAGCGTTGGATAGCAGGCCGTCATGAGGAATGCCAGCATTATATAAGCTCGTAATTTGAGCATGCACCGTCTACAAAGACCTTGATGATTCGATCTGTAAAAAAACTGGTGATTCAATTGCACAATTTCTCAGGAAGACCAAAGGAAGAGAGCTTTGAAAGAAACGCTTTGTGCCAAACCCGATTGAAAGCCTTCGCAAAGTCCAAACTAAAGACCAATGCCTCCTCCTTGGATTGTACTACCACTGCCCATCCATGAGTTAGGTAGACCAATAGATCACCAGCTGGTCAACTTCAACTAAAACCGTTTGGTGTTCAATAATTATCGTGTGATCCTCTTGGTACCGCTGGTATAGCTGGCAGTTTATAACGGATTACATTACTTTGGAGAATAAGGTGATGGCGATAGGCCTGTAGTTAGACGAACCTGAGCTGTCACCTTTAGGGAGCGGGTGGACGAGAGCCGTCTTCCATGGTTTTGGGACATTGTCTAGGGAGCAGGAGTACCGGAAAAGATGCGTAAACGAATTCTGGAACCTTCGCCCTCAGCTCAATTGGGAAGATTCCGTCAGGTTCATTCGAATTGTGGCTGTCCAGCGAGAGGAATGCTTTGCAAACTGAGCGGTGTGTGAACCGCACATCCAGCACGTAGCACTCAAATCCCAAGGTGATCGGCAGTAAGCTCCCCCTATCAAGAAGTGTCAAGTTGGACGCGAAGCACGAGCTTAGCAGATCGGCTTTCTCCTTTGCGGCATACGCAGTGAGTCGTCCTCCCTGTGCAGAGATGGAAGTTATGACTGACAGAAATTCCATTGGACAGCCTTGGCAAGAGATCAGAATGCACGATTTCCAGAAGTAAGGCGAATTAGTTTCTAGCCAATTCTGCCTATTTGCTCTTATTGGAAATGAATCCTTTGAAGGACCTAGAGACTAAATTATACTTCTTTTTACATTCCTGGACAGCATCGCACTGCATCAGCACTAGCACTCCGGCAATAATCAGAAAATTCCGGATCAGCAGGATCCTGGCAGGGTCGCCATGTAATATTGTGAGTTTAAAAACGATATGCGCGCATGATCAAGAAGTTTATTGATGACTGCCGTAGTGCCGGAGTGGTAGACCACTGTTACATATTTTTTTGTTTTACATTATTCTGTATGCTATAATTTGGTTTTTATGACAAAAAAAGTTTGTTATAAAACATTTTTACAACTTTTAGTGTCATGAATAAATATTTCTTCTACATTTTTAATTATGTCTCATAACACAAATGTATTATATATTTCTTGATACAGCCGAATATTTTTGTGTTTATATTGTGTGTTACAGCATTTAGCGTGACTGACATGCGATAGTGTAGATAGTTGTGTTACTTCACAGGTTACTTATTTCCCCAGGGACATCGGCTGCTAACATTTTTATTACTACACATAATACTCACAACAATTCACTTACAATACTTCGAAAGTAAAACAAATAAACTTATATAACGTGTAACGTTAAATTTAGTTCACTTGGTGATAGGAATCCTTTTCAGCGAAGAAGTCCCTCCGGGTAGGTACGACTATTTTTGACGTCAAAATAAACAGTAGTGCTTGCACTGTTGCTGTGTTCCGGTCTGAAGTGTATGGGGAGCCAGCATCATTACAGAATACGAGGCATTCCATCATAGCCTTAACGATAACTGCGAATCAGTGGTCTTCTTTGTGTACAACTGACCACACATGAACTGTGCAAAGTGACCCATGGACATGTAGTGAAAAAAAAGTTTTAAACAAATTGAAGTAAAGGATAATTTCCCATTAATTTACTGGAACAAACAACAGTAGGAGCCAATATCAAACAAAAAAGAAAAGTTAGTAAAAATATAAAATTTATTGAAGCAGTTTGCCTTTATCGCCACTTCAGTATTTAGAACTAACGAGTGTAGCTAGCAGCTTACAATCGCCGGGTATTTTGTGTCAGATTTAACGAAATGATAATACGGCCATCAGATAGTAGCCTACATGATCTTAAGGTGAAGTGGGCGCCAAAAGCAGATTATAGATTTGTAACGCTAGTTTTGAGCATATTGTTGTTGTAAATATTGAATAAATATAAAAAAGTAAGAACATTTGAATAATTGATAGGAAAGTAATGGACTACCACTGAAAATTTTATTATCGAAATAATGAAGAATGTAAGGAGAGGAGAGAGAGAAAGTCATTGTATACCCTTTGGACGGGATGACAACTTTTGGTTGCCATAAATAATATCAACTTGGAAGAAATTTGATATCAAATTTGGATGATAATTTAAGTGCTATAATTTTCAACACCATCCATCGTCTGGATGCTTGGCATTCCACCACTAAATGAGTTTTCAAAGGTTTTAATGCTTGCACGATTACTTTGTGGAATATGCTCACACCACGGATTTGTTAGCTCCGATACCTTCAAGAGAAGTGCCCAGTGAGGTCTTTAATAAGAGTGCACTATACTAGGTAAAGTTATAAACCTTAAAAAACTGCTTGAAATAGCAGTTCCAATAACCTGTTCCAAAATAACAGGCCCTTACCTGGAAACAGGTTTCGATAGGAACTGTGTTTAAACTGTGCCAGTCCCTGATACATCTGTCCTGTTCCTGTTACTGCTGTTGTGAAACTGCAAAGATAAATATTATGATTTTAGGTCTTTCGTTACGTTTAGTTCATTTTTCACCGCCTGCAACTTTATAAGGCGCAGCTTCGGCTGCACATGGAATACTATTACCATCTCTAGGCAGGAGCTCCCCAGTACCAGCTCCTTCCACTTGACCGCATCCAGCGCAGAGTGGCTCGAATCCTCGACGCCAGTCGCAGTCGCGCTAAATGGCGTAACACACGATATAAATACAAAAATATTCGGCTGTATCAAGAAATATATAATACATTTGTGTTATGAGACATAATTCAAAATGCAGAAGAAATATTTATTCATGACACAAAAAGTTGTAAAATGTTTTATAACTAAAACTGTTTTATTACTATAAACTAAAATGTTTGTTGAAGAGCTTTACGCGGACGATAGAAAATGTATTGAAATATATCCAATTATTTTGCTTAATATCATTGTATTAGTATATTCAAGTAGGAATAACTAGCAAACGATAAATTAACTACTTTTAACTGCATTTGCTGCCTCTGCTGTTACAGTATATATATATATATATATATATATATATATATATATATATATATATATATATATATATATAACCTATCCAACTGCTGAGAGGTGTAAGACAGAGTGACGTTATATCCCCGAAACTCGTCACCGCTGCATTGGAAGATATTTTCAAGCTACTGGACTGGAAAGGATACGGTATTAACATCAATGGCGAGTAAATCACTCACCTTCGGTATGCAGAATCGCTGGGTGGCCGAAGCACTATGCTCAATGGTATCTCCCAACGGATAGGTCTTAAGATGAACATGGACAAAACAAAGATCATGTTTAATGTCAATGTTATACCTATGCCGGTAGTTGTTGAGAGCACTTTGCTCGAAGTTGTTGACGAATACGTTTACCTGGGACATATAGTCCGACTAGGTAAGTCCAACTTCGACCGAGAGGTCAATCGACGGATTCAACTCGGCTGGGCAGCGTTCGGGAAATTACGACACATCCTATTGTCAGGTATACCTCAAACTCTGAAAACTAGATTGTACAACCAGTGTGTACTTACGGATCTGAGACGTGGTCCTTCACTGCTGGCCGTATGAGGATGCTCAAGGCTTCAATGCTCAGCGAGCTATAAAGAGGGCTATGCTCGGAGTTTCTTTGCGTGATATACTCAGAAATGAGTATATCCGCAGTAAAACCAGAGTGACCGACATAGCCCAATGAATTAGTAAGCTGAAGTGGCAAAGGGCCGGCAATATAATTCGAAGAACCGATAACCGATGGGGAAGAAAGGTTCTCGAGTGGCAGCCTCGTACCGGTAGACGTTGTGTAGGGTGACCCCCACTAGATGGAGTGACAACCTGGTAAGACATGCAGGAAGTCGATGGATGCAGGTAGCTAAGGACCGTGCTTTGTGGCATTATTTGGGGGAGGCCTATCTTCAGCAGTGGACTTGTGAAGGGCTGTAAGGATGATATATATATATATATATATATATATATATATATATATATATATATATGGAAACACATATAGGATCTTAAGAATTTTTCTGATATTGTTACAATACCTTATTTGTCAATATGTTATTAGAAAGAAAAACGTTTCAAATAAAAATAACACCTCGTCTATTAAGAGTTTTTTTGATGTTAAAAATACTCTAGTAAGTTTTTCTATTTTAATTTAGTTTATTTGCTTATAGCAATATTTTTGACTGAATTTAGTCTCATATTATTAAACAATATCATATCTCTGATATCTTTATATTATCTATATTAAGGTTGCAGCACGATTGAGTTGGTCTAACCGTGGTAGGACCACGCTCTCACGGAATACCAACGTAAAATAGCAGTGTTTCTTTTGGTGAATTTAGAAAACAAGATATCATTTTTCTGGAAACCGGTGGTAAACTATTCCACAGAGAGGTCGTACGCGGAAGAAAACTCCTAGTGAACCCTGCAGCGATAAAATATGCAAATACACAAAAAACGCGATAGACGTGCAACACCTCTTCGCAGCGCCAGTGAATCCAACCGATCGGAATTTCATTCACACGGATTCATGCCTCTCTGCACTGGATGCGGTCAATCGGAAGGAGCTGGCGCTGGGTAGCCCCAGCCCAAAAATGGGAACATTATTCAATGTGAGGCCAAACCTGCGCCTTGAAAGGTTGCAGGCGGTGTGTCGGCATGAAATACTCTCCCGCTCTGCTGAGCACGCCAAACTTTTTAAAGGTCAATTTGGCCTTCTATTTCAAGTGACCACGAAACTGCACGTTACTCTGTATGTCGACGCCGAGGTTTCCGATACTGGCTGAGGCAACAAGGGGAGTACCTTGAAACTGAGGAAATACAACAAAGGGGTTTCTTTTAGCGGTAAACGCGCAAACTTGTGTCGTCTGAGGGTTAAACTGGACTATATTTAGTCGCCTCAATCCTATTCCTCAGAGAGATTTCCGTGATAGATGCGAAAGAAAATGCAAAGGGATGCAACATCTCTTCACAGCGCTAGTGACTCGAGCCGATCGGAAAGCACCTGGTCGTCGACCGCTCTGCGCTAGATGCGGTCAAGTGGAAGGAGCTGGCCCCAGCCCAGAGATGAAAACAGTATTCTACCGGCCGGTATGAAAAACTGTTCCCATCTGGTGAGCACGCCAAACTTATAAGAGGCCAATTTGGCCTTTGCTTCTCAGTGACCTCGAAACATCATAGCAGCCAATATGTCGACGCCGAGGATACCGATACGGGCTGAGGCAACAAGGGTTCTTTTTAACGGTAAACGCGCAAACTTGCGTCTTCTGAAATATTGGCACGACCGGTGTACAGAGCATCACAAGTGCTGTCATCTGCATAGCAATGAATGTTACCGGTTGGCAACATATCGTTGATATTGTAACGATCACCCCCCTCCCCCCTCTTAGTATATACTAAATAAGATTATTTGTTTATTATGAATTTACTCCTTTTTAAATAAAATTGTTATCTCCGATATGCAAGAAAGCTGGGGATTGCATTATTTTGGAGAACGAGGAGGTGATGGCGATAGGCCTGTAGTTGAATGTTCTGAGTTTTTTTAGGGATCGGGTGGACGAAAGCCGTCTTCCACGATTTCGGGATTACATTATCTGTTCAGTGAATGAAGACACCCAGTATACAAAAGGATTTCTGTGACGGATGAAAAGGTATCGTAAACAAATAGAAGGCCATCACATAAACTATATATATATGTATGTATTATTTAGTAACTGGTGACCAATTATTAACCAATTTAACTTACTCAAGTCTACTACTCTTACTGTTTAAACATTTTGTAACGATCCGTTGCTAAAGTTTGAATTTGTTTTAACTCCGGTTAGTTATTCATAAAGACATCGTTAACTAAATCTAATAAAACTTTCGACGTGGATTAGATTTATTATATATATCCTCCACTACGTATTTTAGTTTTGAGGGAAATAAAACAGAATATGAGAAGCTACATTTCTGATAACCATTATAAAATAATAATAAAAACCGCTAGGCAAGCGTGGCAACTATGGCACATGTCTCCCCTTACGATACAATGCATGGCCGGCCTTCCAAGCCATGGACTAATAACCAATTGTGCAAGTAGGCCGCTCCTTTTAAAAGGTCTTTGATTAGAGTATATCTAAGCAATTGTGATGATTGAATAGGACATATATAATGAATAGAATAGGGCTCACTTTGCAGAAGTCAATTATATTAATGATATAAAAGTTAATTAGATTAGATTCGCGTGCTGGTTTCACATAAGTGTAATTAACAAGTACAAAGTGCTCTTGATGGTATGTGTTGTCGTAATACCCAAAGACACCTACATGTATTATCGATTAAGAAATGCAGCGTGACTAGATTATGGAGCATCTCCATAACCATATGTCATACGGTCTTAGCAAAAATAATTTATTTATTAAAATTATTTTTGCTTAACTTAAAAGTTAAATTAATAAAAAACTAGCTACATTATAACTCGAAGCAAGCAATTATGACTGTGTACTTACAGTTTCTACAGTTAAA
The DNA here is from genome assembly GCA_036936625.1 of Parnassius smintheus behrii. Classification (NCBI taxonomy): domain Eukaryota; kingdom Metazoa; phylum Arthropoda; class Insecta; order Lepidoptera; family Papilionidae; genus Parnassius; species Parnassius smintheus. Next base: position 23,454,441 of record JAUPFT010000029.1, on the reverse strand, counting down.
CGTTACTATCCTATAAGTAGCTCTGCTCTTCTTCATCTTTTTCTCAAACGTTTGGAACTTGGGCGATATTACTCACAAGTGTTCTTGTTATATTGATTTTATTGGTTTTAAATATTATAATGACTATCACGACAATCCTATAAAAGATTTTCATGTAATTCATAAACATGATTACGCCCTTTACATAGCCCAAAAATATGAATACGTGGTATAGACATGCAGCAGCTATATTATGGTTGTAGTGTGAATAGGTCGGCTCAATCAGGGTAGGACCACGCTCTCATGAAATACCAGCGTAGAAGAGCAGCTTAATGCTGCTGTGTTTCGTATGATGAGTATAGAGAACCGGAGAACCTTTTTACTAGAAATGACAAACAAGGACATTCCATCTCAGTCCTTAGAGGTGACGCATCAGCATTTTTATTCTAAGTTGAAGATAAATGAAGTAATATTTCACAAAAAAACATATTCTATAAAAAATTCGTTACTGTTAGATTTTAAGCGATTTCGATAAGCCATAGGTTCATACATTATATTATATTTATCAGTAAAGGCTCTGGTACACTGCGGTGCTAGGGTCGAACATTGGCCATAATAATTATTATTTATTTAAATATTAAGGCGATGTTGCAGTACTTTTCAACATTGTTAACTTTTAAATTAATTAAAATATTACTATGCACCAAAATCAAACAATTAAATTGAAGACGCAAACATGTATCATAATAAATTATACGATAAAAAGAATCATAAAATGATACTAAATCGCTATTGAAACTTGTACCATGTAGGCAATTCATAACAAAAGTGTGTAAAAGTTATATCAAATGAGAATGCTTATTATTTTTACGGTAATTTTAAGAACATATTTTTATTTTTGTCTGAAATTATAAACAAAATTGAACATTTTCAGTGCTCGCGGCGATTCGGTAAGTATAAACATAATTATTATACATATTTCCTTTTGGGTGGTTCCCGAACCGTCTTTTCTCAATAATAATAAGGTTACTCTGAGGACATATTAAGATTGGACGTATGTTTTTTTTTCTAAAAGTTTCCCCGTTTCTAAAATTTGTAGAAATAAATGCTCATTATTACTACTGTAATGTTAACAAAGTATTTTTATTTCTGTCTTATAAACTATTAAATAAAATGAAACAGTTTGAGCGACAACAATATTGCCTCGACAATTGTGGGGACGAGATAACGTTTTTCACCAATAGTACGCATTGCACTACAAAGATAGCCTTAACCAATAGACTCAGGTGACACTGAAGTTGCTCAGAAATAGGCAGCTCTTCTTAAATTATCATAAATCATTAACAAGTAATTCTAGTAATTCTAGTTCGCTTTGCCAGTACTACTGATATTGTTATTTGCATTATAGTTTACAAATAACTATACCCATTGATTTTACATGGACCGCGAGCACTTAAGTAAGTAAGATACCCGTTTACAATTTCTTACTCAATGTCCGTAATCCTCGGATATTTGTTCGAATTGTTTTCGGTTAGTTTCTCTTGCGTATATATTTTGCTATTTATAAAACAAAAAGAGTATTATATTTTTCAAGAACAGTTTTAAGTGGATTTATAGCACACTTTACTGACTTCAACATAATATATCTCAACGAACAATAAAACCCGTTCAATTTACTTCTTTACAGTACAGGATACAGGAAAAGAATAAGAGTATACAACAAAATTCTCGGATGCCTGTGTCGTAAGTAGTCAAGTTTGTTAGGGTATATGGACACCAGCTGAAAACGATAGATATTATTGAATTTAACATATACATAAGTTATTTATGCTTGTTATTATATACGGATCATTATTCTTTATTTTCAGGCTGCTAAATGTAGGAAAAAAAGGAATCCATCACTTTGTTGTCGTTCTGTGAAGGCCTTTGTCAAAGGAACGGATTGATATTATTGTTGGTCTATACCACAAATTCAAAACGTTAACGGGCACGCAACCGATTCTTTTGTATATTTATGATACATATGAGGACACTCGCAAAATCACTCATACAAAACTATCGTCGAACTACAATCATGAAATTTTACAAGAAGCAGGGTAAAATCTCAAAAAATATTTTTATCGTTTTCACCGTTAGAGACTATTAAAGTTCACTGCTGATCAAAGGCCTCCCCCATAGATCTCCCAGTTTTTTATTTTTGTCGTTATAAGGGAGAAGCTACTGCCCATCTCCTGATTTGTTTCGCTCTGTCGCCTCTCACGACATCCACAAGAAGTTACGGGCAGTGGATATTCTAACATCGCCACTACACGCTCATAATGCAAACATTAAGGAAACTTTAGTACATTATTTTTGTCGTTGTAAGGGAGAAGCTGCTGCCCATCTCCTGATTTGTTTCACTCTGTCGCCTCTCACGACATCCACAAGAAGTTACGGGCAGTGGATATTCTTACATCGCCACTACACGCTCATTAATGCAAACATTAAGGAAACTTTAGTACATTATTTTTGTCGTTGTAAGGGAGAAGCTGCTGCCCATCTCCTGATTTGTTTCGCTCTGTCGGCTCTCACGACATCCACAAGAAGTTACGGGGCAGTGGATATTCTTACATCGTCACTACACGCTCATAACGCAAACATTAACGAAACTTTAGTACATTATTTTTGTCAATATAAGGGAGAACCTACTGCCCATCTCCTGATTTGTTTCGCTCTGTCGCCTCTCACGACATCCACAAGAAGTTACGGAGCAGTGGATATTCTTACATCGTCACTACACGCTCATAACGCAAACATTAACGAAACTTTAGTACATTATTTTTGTCAATATAAGGGAGAACCTACTGCCCATCTCCTGATTTGTTTCGCTCTGTCGCCTCTCACGACATCCACAAGAAGTTACGTGGCAGTGGATATTCTTACATCGTCACTACACGCTCATAACGCAAACATTAACGAAACTTTAGTACATTATTTTTGTCAATATAAGGGAGAACCTACTGCCCATCTCCTGATTTGTTTCGCTCTGTCGCCTCTCACGACATCCACAAGAAGTTACGGAGCAGTGGATATTCTTACATCGTCACTACACGCTCATAACGCAAACATTAACGAAACTTTAGTACATTATTTTTGTCAATATAAGGGAGAACCTACTGCCCATCTCCTGATTTGTTTCGCTCTGTCGCCTCTCACGACATCCACAAGAAGTTACGGGGCAGTGGATATTCTTACATCGTCACTACACGCTCATAACGCAAACATTAACGAAACTTTAGTACATTATTTTTGTCAATATAAGGGAGAACCTACTGCCCATCTCCTGATTTGTTTCGCTCTGTCGCCTCTCACGACATCCACAAGAAGTTACGGAGCAGTGGATATTCTTACATCGCCACTACACGCTCATAATGCAAACATTAGGCAAACTTTAGTACATTATTTTTGTCGTTATAAGGGAGAAGCTACTGCCCATCTCCTGATTTGTTTAGCTCTGTCGCCTCTCACGACATCCACAAGAAGTTACGGGCAGTGGATATTCTTACATCGCCACTACACGCTCATTAATGCAAACATTAAGGAAACTTTAGTACATTATTTTTGTCGTTGTAAGGGAGAAGCTGCTGCCCATCTCCTGATTTGTTTCGCTGTGTCGCCTCTCACGACATCCACAAGAAGTTACGGGCAGTGGATATTCTTACATCGTCACTACACGCTCATAACGCAAACATTAACGAAACTTTAGTACATTATTTTTGTCAATATAAGGGAGAACCTACTGCCCATCTCCTGATTTGTTTCGCTCTGTCGCCTCTCACGACATCCACAAGAAGTTACGGAGCAGTGGATATTCTTACATCGCCACTACACGCTCATAATGCAAACATTAGGCAAACTTTAGTACATTATTTTTGTCGTTATAAGGGAGAAGCTGCTGCCCATCTCCTGATTTGTTTCGCTCTGTCGCCTCTCACGACATCCACAAGAAGTTACGGAGCAGTGGATATTCTTACATCGCCACTACACGCTCATAATGCAAACATTAGGCAAACTTTAGTACATTATTTTTGTCGTTATAAGGGAGAAGCTGCTGCCCATCTCCTGATTTGTTTCGCTCTGTCGCCTCTCACGACATCCACAAGAAGTTACGGCGCAGTGGATATTCTTACATCGCCACTACACGCTCATAATGCAAACATTAGGCAAACTTTAGTACATTATTTTTGTCGTTATAAGGGAGAAGCTGCTGCCCATCTCCTGATTTGTTTCGCTCTGTCGGCTCTCACGACATCCGCAAGAAGTTACGGGCAGTGGATATTCTTACGTCGCCACTACACGCTCATTAATCCAAACATTAATGAAACTTTAGTACATTATTTTTGTCGTTATAAGGGAGAAGCTGCTGCCCATCTCCTCATTTGTTTCGCTCTGTCGGCTCTCACGACATCCACAAGAAGTTACGGGCAGTGGCTATTCTTACATCGCCACTACACGCTCATTAATGCAAACATTAAGGAAACTTTGGTACATTATTTTTGTCGTTATAAGGGAGAAGCTGCTGCCTATCTCCTGATTTGTTTCGCTGTGTCGCCTCTCACGACATCCACAAGAAGTTACGGGCAGTGGATATTCTTACATCGTCACTACACGCTCATAACGCAAACATTAACGAAACTTTAGTACATTATTTTTGTCAATATAAGGGAGAACCTACTGCCCATCTCCTGATTTGTTTCGCTCTGTCGCCTCTCACGACATCCACAAGAAGTTACGGAGCAGTGGATATTCTTACATCGCCACTACACGCTCATAATGCAAACATTAGGCAAACTTTAGTACATTATTTTTGTCGTTATAAGGGAGAAGCTGCTGCCCATCTCCTGATTTGTTTCGCTCTGTCGCCTCTCACGACATCCACAAGAAGTTACGGGCAGTGGATATTCTTACATCGTCACTACACGCTCATAACGCAAACATTAACGAAACTTTAGTACATTATTTTTGTCAATATAAGGGAGAACCTACTGCCCATCTCCTGATTTGTTTCGCTCTGTCGCCTCTCACGACATCCACAAGAAGTTACGGAGCAGTGGATATTCTTACATCGCCACTACACGCTCATAATGCAAACATTAGGCAAACTTTAGTACATTATTTTTGTCGTTATAAGGGAGAAGCTGCTGCCCATCTCCTGATTTGTTTCGCTCTGTCGCCTCTCACGACATCCACAAGAAGTTACGGAGCAGTGGATATTCTTACATCGCCACTACACGCTCATAATGCAAACATTAGGCAAACTTTAGTACATTATTTTTGTCGTTATAAGGGAGAAGCTGCTGCCCATCTCCTGATTTGTTTCGCTCTGTCGCCTCTCACGACATCCACAAGAAGTTACGGCGCAGTGGATATTCTTACATCGCCACTACACGCTCATAATGCAAACATTAGGCAAACTTTAGTACATTATTTTTGTCGTTATAAGGGAGAAGCTGCTGCCCATCTCCTGATTTGTTTCGCTCTGTCGGCTCTCACGACATCCACAAGAAGTTACGGGCAGTGGATATTCTTACGTCGCCACTACACGCTCATTAATCCAAACATTAAGGAAACTTTAGTACATTATTTTTGTCGTTATAAGGGAGAAGCTGCTGCCCATCTCCTCATTTGTTTCGCTCTGTCGGCTCTCACGACATCCACAAGAAGTTACGGGCAGTGGCTATTCTTACATCGCCACTACACGCTCATTAATGCAAACATTAAGGAAACTTTGGTACATTATTTTTGTCGTTATAAGGGAGAAGCTGCTGCCTATCTCCTGATTTGTTTCGCTGTGTCGCCTCTCACGACATCCACAAGAAGTTACGGGCAGTGGCTATTCTAACATCGCCACTACACGCTCGTAATGCAAACATTAAGGAAACTTTAGTACATTATTTTTGTCGTTATAAGGGAGAAGCTACTGCCCATCTCCTGATTTGTTTCGCTCTGTCGCCTCTCACGACATCCACAAGAAGTTACGGGCAGTGGATATTCTTACATAGCCACTACACGCTCATTAATCCAAACATTAAGGAAACTTTAGTACATTATTTTTGTCGTTATAAGGGAGAAGCTGCTGCCCAACTCCTGATTTGTTTCGCTCTGTCGCCTCTCACGACATCCACAAGAAGTTACGGGCAGTGGATATTCTTACATCGCCACTACACGCTCATTAATGCAAACATTAAGGAAACTTTAGTACATTATTTTTGTCATTATAAGGGAGAAGCTGCTGCCCATCTCCTGATTTGTTTCGCTCTGTCGCCTCTCACGACATCCACAAGAAGTTACGAGGCAGTGGATATTCTTACATCGTCACTACACGCTCATAACGCAAACATTAACGAAACTTTAGTACATTATTTATCAATATAAGGGAGAACCTACTGCCCATCTCCTGATTTGTTTCGCTCTGTCGCCTCTCTCGACATCCACAAGAAGTTACGGGGCAGTGGATATTCTTACATCGCCACTACACGCTCATAATGCAAACATTAGGCAAACTTTAGTACATTATTTTTGTCGTTATAAGGGAGAAGCTGCTGCCCATCTCCTGATTTGTTTCGCTCTGTCGCCTCTCACGACATCCACAAGAAGTTACGAGGCAGTGGATATTCTTACATCGTCACTACACGCTCATAACGCAAACATTAACGAAACTTTAGTACATTATTTATCAATATAAGGGAGAACCTACTGCCCATCTCCTGATTTGTTTCGCTCTGTCGCCTCTCACGACATCCACAAGAAGTTACGGGCAGTGGATATTCTTACGTCGCCACTACACGCTCATTAATCCAAACATTAAGGAAACTTTAGTACATTATTTTTGTCGTTATAAGGGAGAAGCTGCTGCCCAACTCCTGATTTGTTTCGCTCTGTCGCCTCTCACGGCATCCGCAAGAAGTTACGGGCAGTGGATATTCTTACGTCGCCACTACACGCTCATTAATCCAAACATTAAGGAAACTTTAGTACATTATTTTTGTCGTTATAAGGGAGAACCTACTGCCCATCTCCTGATTTGTTTCGCTCTGTCGCCTCTCACGACATCCACAAGAAGTTACGAGGCAGTGGATATTCTTACATCGTCACTACACGCTCATAACGCAAACATTAACGAAACTTTAGTACATTATTTATCAATATAAGGGAGAACCTACTGCCCATCTCCTGATTTGTTTCGCTCTGTCGCCTCTCACGACATCCACAAGAAGTTACGGGCAGTGGATATTCTTACGTCGCCACTACACGCTCATTAATCCAAACATTAAGGAAACTTTAGTACATTATTTTTGTCGTTATAAGGGAGAAGCTGCTGCCCAACTCCTGATTTGTTTCGCTCTGTCGCCTCTCACGGCATCCGCAAGAAGTTACGGGCAGTGGATATTCTTACGTCGCCACTACACGCTCATTAATCCAAACATTAAGGAAACTTTAGTACATTATTTTTGTCGTTATAAGGGAGAACCTACTGCCCATCTCCTGATTTGTTTCGCTCTGTCGCCTCTCACGACATCCACAAGAAGTTACGGGCAGTGGATATTCTTACGTCGCCACTACACGCTCATTAATCCAAACATTAAGGAAACTTTAGTACATTATTTTTGTCGTTATAAGGGAGAAGCTGCTGCCCATCTCCTGATTTGTTTCGCTCTGTCGGCTCTCACGACATCCACAAGAAGTTACGGGCAGTGGATATTCTTACGTCGCCACTACACGCTCATTAATCCAAACATTAAGGAAACTTTAGTACATTATTTTTGTCGTTATAAGGGAGAAGCTGCTGCCCAACTCCTGATTTGTTTCGCTCTGTCGCCTCTCACGGCATCCGCAAGAAGTTACGGGCAGTGGCTATTCTTACATCGCCACTACACGCTCATTAATGCAAACATTAAGGAAACTTTAGTACATTATTTTTGTCGTTATAAGGGAGAAGCTGCTGCCCAACTCCTGATTTGTTTCGCTCTGTCGCCTCTCACGGCATCCGCAAGAAGTTACGGGCAGTGGCTATTCTTACATCGCCACTACACGCTCATTAATGCAAACATTAAGGAAACTTTGGTACATTATTTTTGTCGTTATAAGGGAGAAGCTGCTGCCTATCTCCTGATTTGTTTCGCTGTGTCGCCTCTCACGACATCCAAAAGAAGTTACGGGCAGTGGCTATTCTTACATCGCCACTACACGCTCATTAATGCAAACATTAAGGAAACTTTGGTACATTATTTTTGTCGTTATAAGGGAGAAGCTGCTGCCTATCTCCTGATTTGTTTCGCTCTGTCGCCTCTCACGACATCCACAAGAAGTTACGGAGCAGTGGATATTCTTACATCGCCACTACACGCTCATAATGCAAACATTAGGCAAACTTTAGTACATTATTTTTGTCGTTATAAGGGAGAAGCTGCTGCCCATCTCCTGATTTGTTTCGCTCTGTCGCCTCTCACGACATCCACAAGAAGTTACGGAGCAGTGGATATTCTTACATCGCCACTACACGCTCATAATGCAAACATTAGGCAAACTTTGGTACATTATTTTTGTCGTTATAAGGGAGAAGCTGCTGCCTATCTCCTGATTTGTTTCGCTGTGTCGCCTCTCACGACATCCACAAGAAGTTACGGGCAGTGGATATTCTTACATCGTCACTACACGCTCATAACGCAAACATTAACGAAACTTTAGTACATTATTTTTGTCAATATAAGGGAGAACCTACTGCCCATCTCCTGATTTGTTTCGCTCTGTCGCCTCTCACGACATCCACAAGAAGTTACGGGCAGTGGATATTCTTACATCGTCACTACACGCTCATAACGCAAACATTAACGAAACTTTAGTACATTATTTTTGTCAATATAAGGGAGAACCTACTGCCCATCTCCTGATTTGTTTCGCTCTGTCGCCTCTCACGACATCCACAAGAAGTTACGGAGCAGTGGATATTCTTACATCGCCACTACACGCTCATAATGCAAACATTAGGCAAACTTTAGTACATTATTTTTGTCGTTATAAGGGAGAAGCTGCTGCCCATCTCCTGATTTGTTTCGCTCTGTCGCCTCTCACGACATCCACAAGAAGTTACGGAGCAGTGGATATTCTTACATCGCCACTACACGCTCATAATGCAAACATTAGGCAAACTTTAGTACATTATTTTTGTCGTTATAAGGGAGAAGCTGCTGCCCATCTCCTGATTTGTTTCGCTCTGTCGCCTCTCACGACATCCACAAGAAGTTACGGCGCAGTGGATATTCTTACATCGCCACTACACGCTCATAATGCAAACATTAGGCAAACTTTAGTACATTATTTTTGTCGTTATAAGGGAGAAGCTGCTGCCCATCTCCTGATTTGTTTCGCTCTGTCGGCTCTCACGACATCCACAAGAAGTTACGGGCAGTGGATATTCTTACGTCGCCACTACACGCTCATTAATCCAAACATTAAGGAAACTTTAGTACATTATTTTTGTCGTTATAAGGGAGAAGCTGCTGCCCATCTCCTCATTTGTTTCGCTCTGTCGGCTCTCACGACATCCACAAGAAGTTACGGGCAGTGGCTATTCTTACATCGCCACTACACGCTCATTAATGCAAACATTAAGGAAACTTTGGTACATTATTTTTGTCGTTATAAGGGAGAAGCTGCTGCCTATCTCCTGATTTGTTTCGCTGTGTCGCCTCTCACGACATCCACAAGAAGTTACGGGCAGTGGCTATTCTAACATCGCCACTACACGCTCGTAATGCAAACATTAAGGAAACTTTAGTACATTATTTTTGTCGTTATAAGGGAGAAGCTACTGCCCATCTCCTGATTTGTTTCGCTCTGTCGCCTCTCACGACATCCACAAGAAGTTACGGGCAGTGGATATTCTTACATAGCCACTACACGCTCATTAATCCAAACATTAAGGAAACTTTAGTACATTATTTTTGTCGTTATAAGGGAGAAGCTGCTGCCCAACTCCTGATTTGTTTCGCTCTGTCGCCTCTCACGACATCCACAAGAAGTTACGGGCAGTGGATATTCTTACATCGCCACTACACGCTCATTAATGCAAACATTAAGGAAACTTTAGTACATTATTTTTGTCATTATAAGGGAGAAGCTGCTGCCCATCTCCTGATTTGTTTCGCTCTGTCGCCTCTCACGACATCCACAAGAAGTTACGAGGCAGTGGATATTCTTACATCGTCACTACACGCTCATAACGCAAACATTAACGAAACTTTAGTACATTATTTATCAATATAAGGGAGAACCTACTGCCCATCTCCTGATTTGTTTCGCTCTGTCGCCTCTCTCGACATCCACAAGAAGTTACGGGGCAGTGGATATTCTTACATCGCCACTACACGCTCATAATGCAAACATTAGGCAAACTTTAGTACATTATTTTTGTCGTTATAAGGGAGAAGCTGCTGCCCATCTCCTGATTTGTTTCGCTCTGTCGCCTCTCACGACATCCACAAGAAGTTACGAGGCAGTGGATATTCTTACATCGTCACTACACGCTCATAACGCAAACATTAACGAAACTTTAGTACATTATTTATCAATATAAGGGAGAACCTACTGCCCATCTCCTGATTTGTTTCGCTCTGTCGCCTCTCACGACATCCACAAGAAGTTACGGGCAGTGGATATTCTTACGTCGCCACTACACGCTCATTAATCCAAACATTAAGGAAACTTTAGTACATTATTTTTGTCGTTATAAGGGAGAAGCTGCTGCCCAACTCCTGATTTGTTTCGCTCTGTCGCCTCTCACGGCATCCGCAAGAAGTTACGGGCAGTGGATATTCTTACGTCGCCACTACACGCTCATTAATCCAAACATTAAGGAAACTTTAGTACATTATTTTTGTCGTTATAAGGGAGAACCTACTGCCCATCTCCTGATTTGTTTCGCTCTGTCGCCTCTCACGACATCCACAAGAAGTTACGGGCAGTGGATATTCTTACGTCGCCACTACACGCTCATTAATCCAAACATTAAGGAAACTTTAGTACATTATTTTTGTCGTTATAAGGGAGAAGCTGCTGCCCATCTCCTGATTTGTTTCGCTCTGTCGGCTCTCACGACATCCACAAGAAGTTACGGGCAGTGGATATTCTTACGTCGCCACTACACGCTCATTAATCCAAACATTAAGGAAACTTTAGTACATTATTTTTGTCGTTATAAGGGAGAAGCTGCTGCCCAACTCCTGATTTGTTTCGCTCTGTCGCCTCTCACGGCATCCGCAAGAAGTTACGGGCAGTGGCTATTCTTACATCGCCACTACACGCTCATTAATGCAAACATTAAGGAAACTTTGGTACATTATTTTTGTCGTTATAAGGGAGAAGCTGCTGCCTATCTCCTGATTTGTTTCGCTGTGTCGCCTCTCACGACATCCAAAAGAAGTTACGGGCAGTGGCTATTCTTACATCGCCACTACACGCTCATTAATGCAAACATTAAGGAAACTTTGGTACATTATTTTTGTCGTTATAAGGGAGAAGCTGCTGCCTATCTCCTGATTTGTTTCGCTCTGTCGCCTCTCACGACATCCACAAGAATTTACGGGCAGTGGCTATTCTTACATCGCCACTACACGCTCATTAATCCAAACATTAAGGAAACTTTAGTACATTATTTTTGTCGTTATAAGGGAGAAGCTGCTGCCCATCTCCTGATTTGTTTCACTCTGTCGCCTCTCACGACATCCACAAGAAGTTACGGGCAGTGGATATTCTTACATCGCCACTACACGCTCATTAATGCAAACATTAAGGAAACTTCAATACATTCGCATTTTGGAATTCGAACGTGGTATAGACTGATGTATGGCAGAGCTGCTTCCCACTACACAGTTAATTTTCTTCTTTAATCCGACTAACCTTTCGTAAGGACAGTGTTCGGTGCTTAAATTACCTATTGTTTCCGGAAAATATGAAATCTTTTTTATACTAAACGGTAAAAAACGAGCACACTTTCCACCTGATAGTAAGTGGATGCTATGGTCAACACATGTGATGAAGTTTAGGTGTTTTGTTACCTGTTATAAGGAGGATGTTACTAACAAGTTATCTCCGCTTCGCTACACTTAGCTTACGAAACATAACATCATTAAACTAGGATTCTGTGCAATACAAACATAATGGTAATTAAGTTCATATGGAGCCCTTCAGGCGCAAGTCCTACTCGTGCTTGTCCGAGTGATATCATGAATGACTGAGTAGCGTATCAAACAGACAAGAAAAACCGGAATATATAAGTGCACAAAAGTTACTCGTAATATGTTTAAACATATTTATTTTATTTAATAAGTAACGTTATCTACACGCCACATCAGTATTTTCTTCTGTATCGTGGAGGTACATAAATTGCACAAGGATAAACATCCAGATCCGGAACAATTACTTGTAGACCACACTAATATATGTTCCGTACGGGTTATGAATCACAAGCTTCCATTGCTGTACCTCATTGCCAAGTCACTCCTCCGAGGAGCCGTAAGATATTGAAACCATAAGCCTGACAAAATTTGTTAATTGGAGAGTTATGATCTAGATTAGTGGTGAGTACTATTAATATTATTGAAATTGTTTAATTCTAATTTAGAACGGATTTTATCAGAACAAGGGGGTGCTTTGTTAAGTCTTCAATAATTCCATAATATTAAAACCTTTTTAGTATAATTTTTTTAACTATGTAAATAACACGTTTATTTTTGCCAATTACTGTCAGCGGCTTTGTGTCGGACAATTTATTTCATGGCTTTTAGTTTTTAAGTTAAGGACGTGTGTGAATTACATTAATTAGATTACATTAATTTGATTAATTAGATAAAAGCGTAAATGGTTCTACTTACTACTAGAAGTTAATGGCACAGAGGTCAACTTCGTAATTATTCACTTCGTATTATATGTAAAAAAATATGTTGCAACCATTGAGCTATTATGTACTACGTACTAGAGGAGACACCGCATTCAGCTACTCTGTTCCACTCAACTGCGGTTCATGCACTGCACTTTAATCAGTCACTCGCTAGGCGCTTGAAGAGTTGTCACGTGTTGTGTTGATTTAAAAAAAATCTCTTGATAAAAATATGCCGTCTTGTGTACTTAGATATTGCACAAATAATTCAAGAAATGTCAGTAAAAACCAAGGAATTACTTTTCATCGGTTAATAAAATACTTATTCAATAAAAAAGTATTATAAATTAATAATAAAACAAATTATTCCTAAGACGCTATCTCGTGTCACTGAATATAGATTATGAAATTAATATGTTCAGATGCGACATTTCCGTGGGTACTTAAGTATAGGACGAATATATTATTATACACATTTTTTTTATAGAAACATATATAAGTTATTATGATTTGGCAAAAATTTCCATGTTTAAATCCGCTTATTATTCTTTTATTTTATTTTTAAGTTTCCACATCAAAGTCAAAGTGGAATAAATTCGTCCATTTTTAACTCTCGCGTGCCCAGCATTTATAAACGATTATTTACAACATTTATGATTCTAATTTAAATAAGTATATTTGTAATTTAAATTTTATGTTAATAAGTTTTGTTAAACATACATTTAGTACGTTTTTTTATATTTGACATAGATACCTTTTAAAATATTCAGATAAAAATATCATTAAAATGTAATTCTGACATAATATTATGTAATATTATATTAAATTAGCACATATACAAAATAAAAAACAATTTAAAAAATTGTACTCGTTATAATTAACAATACAATATAAATAAACAATTATTACATACTGACCATTCTACTTACGTATAATCTATAATAACAAAAACTGACCGCGCAAGCGCAATGCGCGTTTATACCAACTGCGCATGCGCGACTCTACTATTACCGCGCATGCGCGAAGACATACGAGTAGTGCACAATTTTTGTTTGGAATAGCTTCTCTAGTACGTAGTACATTATAACTCAATGGTTGCAACAAACTCACACACTACGTTTTTCAAATCTTTAATTTGGTAAATAATAGCTTATAAAATTACCTATGAAATTTCAAATCAGAGTAAACTTTGTTTGTAGTAGTTAAAGTATTCTAATTTTTAATTATGTTTTTTAAATGTAATTCTTATTTTATGTACATCTTATTTGAATAATTTTAGTCATCATGGATACGTTGAAAATTCGAGTACCTAATTATGGTACATTTGTATCGTCGTGGTAGCAAAGCGACACAAGCGGCACGCAACATCACCGACATTTACGGGGCGAATACTACCTACTAGCAAACGCGCAACCGGTATTTGGTTAACCCGGTTCTGTTCTAGAAATTTCGATCTGAATAGCGAACCATGTGGTCGTCCGAACACTGCTCGACAGCGACAAATTGAAGACGATTTTGGAAGCTGATGATAATCACTGTACAGCAGCTTCCGACGTTAGCATCAAAACAATAATGATCCATTTGCGCCGAATCAGCAACGTAAAAACGCTTGACAAATGGGTGGCCCCACGAACTCAATGATTGCATACCTTTCGCTGCACAACAGGCTCACGAAGGAATTTTGAACAGCATGGTTAGCTGCGACGAAACATGGATTCTATTTTAAAATCGAACTTAGCAAGTTGTCAAGTCAAGGATCCTGGTTCAGTACCTATACAATGCCTCAAACTAAAACTTACCACTACAAAAGTCATTCATAACACTTTCTTACCAAACGGGAGAAAAGATTGCAAACAAAAAGATTTTCATAGATAATAGAATAAATAAATTAACAAAAAGTATCTAAATAAAACTAACTTCATTGTTAGTAAATTCATTAATTTCACAGATAATTATGTTGTTCAATACTCTTTCATTATTGACATTTTTTAAAATATTTTGGGAATCTAAGATACATAACAGGAACGTTTTATGTTAATAAACTAATTTGTATTTTTAAATTAAAATTTATAATCTATTGCATAATTAATTAATCAATAAATTTTTTAAAGATCTCTCCCGAAATTTAATTTTTATACGTGGTAAAGCCGTGCCGCAGTTATATTAGTAGTGTAATTGTAGCACGAATGAGTCGACTCGACCGGGGAAGAAACACGCTCTCACAAAGTACTATCGTAAAATAGAAGCTTAATGCTGCTGTGTTTCGTATGGTGAGTGTAGAGAACCGGAGACCCTTTTTACTGGAAATGAGGCATTCCATCTTAGTCCTCACGGGTGACAACGCATCTGCATTGTGATTCGCAATCGAGGAGTAGTCTGTGTGCTCGTTTGTCACCCTATCCTGTAAAAAAAAAAAAAACTCTCTATTCGTTTGTAAACTTTCATCACCGTCGATTCAGCCGTTCAGAAGACTGGCTCGAACAGACAGTAAAACAGACAGCAATTTCTAAGAACCCTTTCTGAGAGCTGCGTGCTAGCAATACGTACGGTGAGCGAATATTTAACTACTTAATACCTCGGCTATCAATAACTTGCCATCGGAATCGGTGCAATGGTGAAACATTACTAAATATCACATTTAAAATAAGCTAAAGGATTACTTTCTTAAGTTATTATAACGTTTTTTCCTTTCTTTTTCTGATTGTTGGCATGTTTATTTCATGTTTTTCTTTTCTATTATCTAATAAAATTTCAAACTCTCGATAGCTTAGGTATAAACATTAGTACAAAACTTGTTTATGAGATAAATTAAAAATATTTTAAAATTGTGATATTTATGCATTGAAACTCATTGATACAAGAAATGATACAGGAGAAAGTTCTAGTGTGGAGGTAAAGTTTATTAATAAACAAAGAGAAAAAATTAATACGTCATAATATTTTTATCCCTTTCAGAACGACAAAAAATAATCCTGCTTCTCAAAAATTTTACATTAAATTCCAGATATACAATGGCTAAAATATTTAGAAAAAATAATAGAAAAAATCCCCTCTCTTTAAATTTCGCTGTAGCCCCCCCGCACGTACGTGCGCTCTCGTTTTTAAGTGTGCTAACGCACGATCGTGCGTAGGGAATAAAACTGTAAAAAATGTTTCCTAATATATTTATTTAATTATTATTAAAGAAAGTATTACTTTCAATAACACAATATTTTGATATTAACTTCTATTTCAACGAATTTTTGGTATTTTTACACATAAATTACTGCTTAGTCTACATAAATCAGTCTATTTTATATAACGAAAAAAAAAACAAAATCATATTAATTATTATCTTAAGTATTATCTTCAAAATAAAAAGTCATTCTAGACAACAAAAAATCAGTACTTAAATGGTAGTACAGTAAATAAAACCGAACTGAACTAAAATTAACTCGTCACTTGTAACGATGTAATTTTTTAATCCGAGTGGTCTCGGTTTATTCTTTACTAATGATCTCGCAATTTACATTTCCCCGTGTAAGGTATAATATGTTCATCGATTGAGTATTCACCTGCCATCCTTTTGAGAGACAAGCAAGCCTTCGTAACAGAATCGAGAACGGACTGTACCTTCCACAGCGGATTTGAATTTCCTGAAGGTGGTTCATCTGTGGGTACTACGCGCATGTCATTCCTTAATAAGAAATAATGGTCTCCT
Organism: Parnassius smintheus behrii; assembly: GCA_036936625.1. Lineage (NCBI taxonomy): Eukaryota > Metazoa > Arthropoda > Insecta > Lepidoptera > Papilionidae > Parnassius > Parnassius smintheus. The sequence continues at coordinate 23,437,846 of JAUPFT010000029.1, read as the reverse complement.
GGCATTTTACTAGCGATTAATTCCAGGTGCATATCTGTACGCTAGTACATAATATTAATTCGTGGGTATGGTATACAGTGCATAAATAAAAGTATACCAAATAATTTGCACATCTCTTGAGAAGTTTTGCTCACGACTGACCCAGTTTTACGCAGGTAGTACAAAATTGTGCATTGTGCGGTATTTTTGAAAAAATCTTCATTGAAATATGTAGAAAGATATTGCAGCGGAGTTTTACTTTCAGAGGGTTCTGGTCGATAACGAAAATTATGCTCGACATCAGTAAAAGTTTAAAAAGACGACAATTAGGCATTTCGAGGTGGCAGGAGTTTGCAGGTGGGGGAAAGTTCTCCTGATTTATATGCTGCAGCTATGTCAAAGTCATATTTTGATATGAGTCACTGTCGCTGTTATGGTTACAATAATGGTTGAAAACAATAAACTATTTCGGCCTGGGAGTCGAACCCAAGACCTTCATATCATTAATTCGATATTTCTTTAAGATTTAACTAAGCATTTTCCTATTAGAATATTTTTACTTGATAATTTGCTTTTTAGAAGTTATTCCTAATCGGTTAACTTAATAAATTGAAACATTCTTATAGGCGCGTCGCCAACAATCTCCCCCCCGTGCGTCAGCACCATCATTTGGGAGACGTCGCGGGTACCAACACTATTATTCTGGATGTAGGTCTCCTCATGATACCTGTGCTAGTAATGACGTCAACCACTCTGGTGTGACCGTCTGGTCCCGGTGGCGTCCTACTAATTTTGCCTTTCGGCCACGTATTTCGTGGCAACGAATGATCTATAATCAAGAAAATATCACCTTCTTTAGGTTCCATAAATTTTCCGTTATTACCTGTTCGAGGTATTAAAGTAGGCATGTATTCTTTTAGCCATCTTGTCCAAAAATGGTCAGCTAACCTCTGTGCAGATTTCCAATTGAGTTGACCCGTCAGATGTTGCTCTAAAATTAATCCAGGTGGTCGATCACCACATGAGCGTCCCAGAAGAAAATGATTGGGTGTCAAACCCTCTTCAGGACTATCCATACTGAATGTTACCAGAGGCCTGGAATTTACAGTATGCTCTGCTTCTTAAAGCAACGTATGTAGAACCTCCTCTCGCGCGCTCCTTTCTTTGAGCGTAGCGGTCACCGCAATTTTAATTGATCTTACTAACCTCTCCCAGGCGCCACCCATGTGCGGTGCTCCCGGAGGTATAAATTTCCATTTAATATATTTTCTAAATGACTCACTTTTCATGCCCTCATGGCATTCTTCGCATGCTTTCAATAATTCTTTATTCGCGGCTTTGAAATTCGTCCCGTTATCGCTGTATATAACGGCTGCTTTTCCTCTTATGGCGATAAATCGCCTCAATGCCATTATCATTGACGCTGGTGTCAATGAGGGTGCTAATTCCAGATGTACTGCTCTGGTGATCAGACACGTGAATAAAACACCCCAACGTTTTTCGTGTCGCCTTCCTATAGTCACACTCATAGGTCCGAAATAATCCACAGCTGAACATGTAAAAGGTGGTTCGTTATGAGCTATTCTCTCCAGAGGAACACGTTCTGCGGTTTTGACCCGTATGTCCTGCACCACTGACAGTGATGTGACACACTTCGTACTACATTACGCAAGTTCAAGACATAAAATTTTTGGTTCACCTCATTCATCACCGTCTGGTGATTGGCATGTCCAAAATGATGATGAACTTCTCTAATCATCATTTTAACGATTTCGTGTTTACCGTCTAATACGACAGGTTTTCTACTTTCCTCAGTCAAATTAGACTTAAAAGGTAAACGCCCATTTAAACGGAGTAAGTTATCTTCTCCTATTTCCATAGATAATTTACTTAAGCGTGAATTTTTGCAACGCTTTTGCCTGCTTTCAAGCATTTTATTTCCGAATAAAAACACTCGTCTTGAACGAACTTCCAAATTAATAATTCCGCTTTTTTCAAGAGCGCTATGTCCAACGCGCCATCGGGTCCTTTAACCGACTTTGCTAAAACTTTGTTGGAACACATAACCGACTTTTCGGCTGCGTCGTCGGGTCCTTTAACCGACTTTCTTAAACTCTTGAATTTTTCTACCGCTTGTAAGGTGCGTGTAGTTGCCCCAAGCAATCTCTTAAAGCTGCTAAATCGTCCGTAGTCGGGTAGACTTAACGGTTCTTGCTTTCTCAGCGCATTCACGCCTTTTGGCGATTTTTCTTCACCTGTTTCTAAGCTATTTATGGTGTCCACTTGTTTGGGCCATAAATCAGGACTTTTCCTGAGGAATTCAGGTCCTTGAAACCAGCGATGACTTACATTGAAGGTGGAAGGAAAATTTCTAGTGGCGTCGTCTGCCACGTTCTGTGACGTTGGAACCCATCGCCATTCACATGGCTTACTGTGATCTTCGATCTCAGCCAATCGATGAGCAACGAATGGTTTAAAAGCGCGAGGATCTGACTTAATCCACGCTAACACTGTACGTGAGTCTGTCCAAAATACTCTCTCGGATATCTCGTACTTGCTCTCTTCACTAACTGATGCAGCCAGTCTGCTGCCCATAAGAGCTGCTTGCAATTCAAGCCTTGGAATCGAAATTGGTTTCAGCGGTGCTACTCTTGCCTTTGCGGCGATCAGCGTAATCCGCCTTTCTCCTAGCTCGTCCGTGGTGACGTAATACACCGCGGCAGCGTATGCTTTTTCACTAGCATCCGTGAAAGTGTGTAACTCTCCCTTGCCGACGCCCTCAGCAACGGGTCTAGGTACTTCTAAGTGACCTAATTTCTTCACTTCCGATATCCATTTATAAAATACCACGTGTAATTCGTGTGAAACTTCTTCATCCCAAGAGATGCCTGTCCTCCATACTTGCTGGATCAGCGACTTTCCTTGATTCGTTATGGGTGATGCGAGTCCTAAAGGATCAAAGACTGACATCACAGCGCTAGCTATCTCCCTCTTCGTAGGCGGTCGTAAACCTTCTATCACCTCTTCCGGTGTGTTACGAAGACTTACGGAGAAACTTATTATATCCCGTTTGATATTCCAAATCAAACCTAAAGTGCGTTCTGTGTGATCTTTATCTCCCAGCGAAGCACTGTCGCTCTTATATTTATTTTCCATTTTACATAAAACTTTGGGTTGGTTGCTAGCCCATCCCCTCAATTGGAAAGAAGCATGTTGATGTAATTCATAAATATCGTTTACTATCATTTCGGCCGTCGTCACGTCGGGAAATGCCTGTAGATAGTCATCCATATAAAAGTTGCTTTCCGTAGCGGAAGCTGCTTCTGGATAGATATGTGCGTTATCCTGCGCATTCCTATTCTTCACATATATAGCGATGCATGGTGATGATGCCGCTCCAAATATGAGTGACGTCATTCTATACTCTTCCGGTGGCGCGTCACGATTGTGCCGCCATAAGAATCGAAGGCTATCCCTGTCTTCTTCCCGGATTTTCACTTGCAGGAACATTTCTTTAATGTCTGCAATCACTGTCACGCTTCCTTCTCGGAATCGTAGCAGAACTCCAAACAACGACTTCAATAAGTCCGGTCCGGTTAACAATGCATCGTTAAGACAACGTCCGCCCGTCCTAGCGGCGGCGTCGAAAACTATTCTTATTTTCTTTTTTTGTGGGTGAGTCACTGCGAAGTGAGGAAGATACCAAGTGCGTGGGGAAATGGAAATATGGTTCGCTTTCTCTGCGTAACCGTTAATGATGAGATTTTCAATTTGCTTCTCATATTCCTTTTTCAACTCGCTATTTTTGTCGAGCTTCTTTTCGATATTAAACAGGCGACTTTCAACCTGCGCTCTATTCGACGGCATGCACTCATTATCTGTGCGCCATAACAAAGCAGTCTCGTACCTATTATTAGGTATACGACGTACCGTTTTGCTCAAAATATTTAAAGCTCGTTCTTCTGGGTCGTTCGCGGGCTTTCTCGCAGATACTCCCAGAGATTCCAAACTAAAATAATCTTTGATCAACTTATCCATGTCTTCCTCCCTCTTGGTGGAAATATGGTTAACAATCTTGATTGGTTTGATGCCACCCGATATGTGACCATGTAAAACCCATCCAAGTTTGGTGAGCGATGCTACAGGTAGGTTCTTACCTCCTGAAATTAATTCACGAGTAACTATGAGATGCCAATTGTCCTGGCCAATTAATATGGTAGGCCTGGACCTCTCATACATCAACTCGTCCTTAATCGTTGCAATAATTCTCGGCTTACTGAATGCGGAGAAAGGTTAAGTGACTTAATTGTTTGTACACTTATCTCCTCTAAGTCGTTAGAGTAAATGCCTTTTATCTTAACGTTTAAGCGATACAAACTGTCGTCGTTAATTCGCTTACCTCCCGCGACTTCGATACGTAATTCTTCTTTACGTCCGCGAAACGCTAACTTCTGAGCCATCCACTCCTCTATGAGTGTCATGGTCGATCCCTCATCCAGAAGAGCTGTTGTCTTGACCTTTCCTCTAGGTCCATACAACTCGACCGGTATAACCTTTAAGTATGCACATGCCAGTGCATTCACTGTACTAACAGTTGTAATTTGAGCCTCTTTACCTCCCTCGTCCCCTTGCGGCGAGGTATTTTCATTGGGGTATCGGTGTAGCATTCGATGATGTGACATTCTACATCCCTCTACACCACATTTTTTCGCTTTGCACTCTAACCTCCTATGGTTAGGTGACAAACATTGGAAACATACTTTCGCTTTTTTAACCGCGTCCCATTTTTCGCGAATATTCATGTCCTTAAACTTGTAACAACTCACTATAGAGTGCTCCTTGTTGCATATAACACACTTATGTGTTACCCGACTTACAGGCTTGTCCTGGGTTGTCATAACCACTTGTCGGTTGTGCCCTTTACTATTTCGGCGTCCTAGACGCTCGCTCGAATTACTTCGGCGCATATAGCGCTCGCTCACGGCACAGCTGCGTACATTTCCCTTTGAAGTGTGTACAGTTTGCTTCCTGAATTCAGGACGCTTCCTTTTTTCAGGCGCATTTTCATTGTTTAAGGACGCTCCAAATTGTTCACTCAATAAATTTAAAAACTTGGCCATCTTCTGTAACTCTGGCTCCAAAGGATACTGAGCTCGATATTCAAACCATTTAAATTTAATCATAGTTCCGATTTTCTCCACTATGCGGCTCACTAACTCCGGTGAGTACAAATACTGTGGTTGATTCAACGCTTGTATCGTGGCAACCACGTTCGTAATACGACTTGCAAAAGATCCTATATTTCGGCAATCTTCTGCCAATCTTGGCATACGCTTTACATTCTCAATTTCGGCTAGAATGAGCATCTCAACCCTACCGAATCTTCTTTCGAGAGCGTTCATTATTTCTTCCGGTTCACACAAAGTAAATAACAGCGACTTTACCGCCTCTTTAGCGGTGCCCTTTAATGCCCTCCTAAGGCGTGCAACATTTTGCACCCCTGAAAATTGGCTTGTCGTGTCTTCAAACACCGTTTTGAAAATTATCCATTCACCCGGGTCTCCATCGAACACCGGTAATTCCTAGAGGAAATGAAGCTGGGAAGACTTATCTTTTCCCGCTATCTTTATTGCACTCACAATCGCTTCGGTCAATTCTGACACCTCACTCGCGTGTGTTTTCTGTGCATTTCCTTGGTTGCGCTCGATCTCCGCCCCTTTGCAGCGTGATCCTTTACACGCTTCCTTATCAGTAATATCGGGTTGCGTTACACTAACCGGCGCGCTCATTGTGGTCTGTTGAACCCAACTCCTTACGAAAGGTTCCACCTGAGTACTCCGCTCTTCTTCATCCTCACTCGAGTCGATCTCCTCTTCTCGGTTGAGTCGTGCCAACTCCAATTGAGACTTGGCTAAGGCAGCAGCTGCCTGTGCTCGTTCGAGCTCTGAGCGTTCGAATTTAATCCGCGCCTCTATTTCGGCTTTCAGCCTCGCCGGTCGCGATGACCTACTACCTCTCTGTGACCCTTTGTCACTAGTGTGCCCGATTACTGTCCTTGACGATGCCGCTTCTTCGGTCCTTTGACCTACTTTTTTGACCACCGTTTCACTCCTGGATATAACGGATTTTTTTGCGGTGCTGGCCTGCGTACCACTGGTGTCCGTCCTGTTGCTTATCGTTGCCATGGACGTCCCTGAGTCCCACGTGCATGTGGACGTGTCGGTGGTGGCTCCACTTGAAGGAGTTGCCCCACTCGAAGCAGTAGCTGTGGTCGCCCCAGATGATTCCGCCTCTTTATCTTTTCTTGAGAGCCCTGTCCTTGTCCTGCTCCCTTCGCTTCTCCCTGTCTGGTCTTGTGCCTTCTTCATCTTGCAGGAAGGTGATTGTTGGCCTACGGTCCCTAACTGTCCCTACGGTCCCAACAACCCCTTACCTACAACCCTTCTACACCCCAACCTAACCCCACTACCCCTCCCCCCTTTATCTCCCAACCCTACAACCTTACTACCACCCTAACAGCCCTATCAGCCCTATCAATCCTGAACGGGGCCTACCGAGGTGAGCCGTCCAGGGATGGAGTCGTGCAGGAATGGAATGGAGGAAAGGTTTAGGAACTGTTCCGCCAAGGAATATGACGAAACAGTCGAGCGGTAGTGCAAGCGCAGTCTCGCTCGAGAGAACTGCTCCACCCGAAGGTGTTGTGCCAGAGCCCGACCGTTTGGCACCGTTAGGTGGTCGGGATATATGCTGTGCTCGCCGCCGGTGACGCCTCGTCCAAGCGCCCTCCTCCGGCCGCGATGCAGTCAGGTGCCCACGAGCACCCTCGCCTGGCAGCAGCAGCGGTGGATGCTTCTTCTTGCACCCTCTGATGACCCGACAGGAAATGCCGGACACGGTCGTCCGACAGGAAATGCCGGACACGGTCGTCCGACAGGAAATGCCGGACACGATCGTCCGACAGGAAATGCCGGACACGATCGTCTGACAGGAAAATGCCGAGCACGCTTGCCCGACAGGAAAAATGCCAAGCTCTGCTTGGCCACGATGAGCGCCTTCATAAGGCACTTGCGCTTGGCTGCGATACGTGCCCCATGCGAGCGCACGCCCAAGCCGCAATCCTGGTTTTCTTTCTTCCGGTACTTCCAGGTCTAGTCCTTCCGCGCTGACGACCTGGTCTTCTGGCCTTTGGTCCTATTGCTTCAGCTCAAACCTCCGGCTTCCTTCGGTTGCTGATCTTCACTCCGCTCCAAAGGTCTTCTTTATCCACAATCAGCAGTCCACAGCTGGTTCCTTGATCCTGGCTGCGAAGGACCAATTGAAAAGAACCAGCGAGGGGGTCCTCTTAATTCGGCTCCGAAGGTCCAATTGAAAAGAACCAGCGAGGGGGTCCTCTTAATCCTGCTCGAAGGACCAATTTAAAAGAACCAGGTTCGGGGATCAAACGTTCGATTAAGAAACAGAAGTGAGGAATCGAGGTTTCTCTCAATCCGGCCTCCTATAACGCCTACGTTGGGTTCGGGAATAACGTATGTGATCTCCGCAACGGAGTAACACACAAGGGCGATAACCTCTTCCTTTTCAGCAAATAGGTTCAGACGGGGATTACGGGTCTTCGGAAGTCGTCCCGGTCAACGCCTTAATTCTTCGATGTGGACTGTATAATTTTGAGGGATGAATTTCTTGGGAATAAAACAGCAATTATCTTCAAACCGTTCCGTGAGAGAGTAATTACTTTTCCCTATCACTTCCCTACACCTTTTTCTTCTTCTTCTTATTGACTGCTGGTCTTGCACTTTTCCCGAAGGATTCCCGAACTTTTTTCCCGAACGATTCCCGAACGAATTGCAAGAAAACTCGTTTACTGAGCTACCCCAGAGCTATACGCGAAAGTGAGCCGCGCCATTCGCGCGCTTGCGCAACTCAATTACATTAATTTGTTCTATCACTCTCTCACGGTTTACTTAATAACTTTATTTATATAAGACATACATTCATACAATTTACTTGTATAGATAGCACAAAAAATATCTATACTACGATATAGATTACATTTTCATATCACAAAAACCTTTTATTTATTTAACAAAGTATGCCTATTTTACTCACATGTTCAGAGTCGAAATTTCTTAAATATTTAACATAGAAAGTTAAAACAATGTTTTCCACTTGAAATTATACATATCTTAACCAATACAATAGTTTAATTTACATTTTCTCTATACATTTCACTATTAGAACACTTTTAAATTTCTTATACAAAACTATCATTATTTCACTTATTAACAGGAATATTCACATGAAAATAACACAGAATTCACCTTTTTTGCACGTACAATCAATCTGAAATGTTTCACAAGTCATTTTTACATAAATTGCTGAAATTACAAATATTTAAATGTTTACATATTTGGCCTCCTAAATACGTGGCTAGCGTGCGTCCGTGAACTCACACTATTTGAACAACTAACTTTCGCACGGCAATCGACCAGAAAAAATGGAAAGTCTAATATACACCAATATCGACAATACTAAGGTGAATCAATGCTTCTACACAATTATCAAACTGTAGGAAACTATTTCTAATCAGATTCTTCTCAGTTATCATGTTTCTTATCAAACAATATAAGTGAATGTTTTCATAAAACAATCATAGCAAATAGGCATTTGTTTTCATATAAAACATATCAAACACATATAAGACAACACTTATGCAATTAATTTCCATTAATTCTATTTACTCACAAAGTGATCATCTCGACCGGGGAACAAACTTTATTTTAAATTTACATCATTGGAAAGATGATTTCAACCGGGGAACAAATCCGGTAACATAATTTATATCTTAAAAATTCCCTATATGAATTTATTAAGAGATATTACTAAAGAAAACAATAAACTACTCCGGCCTGGGAGTCGAACCCAAGACCTTCATATCATTAATTCGATATTTCTTTAAGATTTAACTAAGCATTTTCCTATTAGAATATTGTTACTTGATAATTTGCCTTTCGTAATCGGTTAACTTAATAAATTGAAACATTCTTAAAGGCGCGTCGCCAACAGCCCCAGAGGCTAATATTATGTCTTTGCAGAGTATTTATGTATGTATATATATTTTATATGCATATTGTTTGGCAATAATATATGACTGGTTGGCTAGGCAACCGTTGTTGTGCCCTTTTCGACGACTGGTCCTATAAAAAAATCTTTAAATTCGCAATAAAAAATATTGAGTGTCACTAATCGCGACAAAAGCTATCCTATTTATCAAGTAGGACCATACTGCATACAGTGTGCAAAATTTCATTGCAATCCGTTCAGTAGTTCAGGAGTTCATCGCGGACAAACGATGTGACACGAAATATTTGCATATAAAGATATAGATAGTTATAATAAATTGTAGTATAAACAACTTGATGATTTTAACATATGACGTGTATTTAGATTCATTTTCATTGTGGTAGTGATATAGACTATATTATATTTATATATTGCGTCTGCAAATACGAAAAAGGGAGGGGCAAATTTCTTTTCAAAACTAATTACAACAATATTGGTATGAAACAAAAGTCAGTAACTTATCAATTCGATATATTTAATATAAAAATTTTATGCTACCGTTTAAACACAAATGAAAGAAAGAGAAGTGTGACATCTAAAATTGTTCTCTTTTTTTAGCAGTCGGGTCTTTTTAATTTTTTTTTTAACTTTGAACTTGTTTATAATTTCTTTATTATTCGTCTGATATCAATAGCTAAGCATCTTAACCATCGTCATCATTACCTCTTTCGAGTACAAATGTAAATAAAGGCCTCTCCAAATACTGACGTAAAGCACTGTTTGAGCCACTTACGTTACTTACGAGCTGAAAATTTCGGGAATCAAGGAAGTGACACAACATTACTATTTACAAATGTATTTATTGCTTTTCGAAGTATTCTCCGCGAAATTTGACACATTTTTCCATACGATGGAACCAATCATTGAAGCAACCATTCCATTCGGAAATTGGGGTCTCCAAAATGGCCATTTTGTAGGCGTCCACAGCTTCTTCAGGTGATGAAAATCTCTGTCCACGCAATTTATTCTTTATATTCGGGAAAGTATAGAAATAATTAGTTCTTAGGTCGGGGCTTCGTCGGCGGGGGTCGGGGATGTTTTCTTGTTCTAAAAACTCTTTTGTTCTGTGTGCGGTGTGAGAACTCGCATTTTCGTGATGGAGGATGATGTAGCGGTTGCAGTTCTCTTTACGGAGTTCAGAAACAACCTGTGGCAAACAAATGCTAGCATACCATTCTGCATTAACCGTTCTTTGTTCGTCAAGAGGAATAGTCGTAACATAGCCGGTTTTGGAGACAAACGTGGCCACCATTTTTTCCAACACTCCGAGAACGAACACTTTTTGTTGGCTTTAACTCATTTTCGAACACTCAAACTCGTGACTGGTTTTTGTTTCGGGTTCGAACGCATATATCCAGGATTTGTCACCTGATACGATGTTGTATACAGCAATTGAGTATCCTGCGTGGAATCTTTCGAGAGTTATGACGCACCAAGTTACGCGAGCCGCTTTTTGCTCTTCACAGAGCGAATACGGTATCCATCGGGAAAACAACTTTTTTACACCTAATTATTCATGCAAGATTATTTGTATTTGACTCATGCCAATGTCTAAAGTTGCCTGAATTTCGCGGTATGTCACATGTCGATTTTCCTCAATCAGCTTACGCACAACATAAACGTTTTCTTGGGTGTCTGCAGTTTTTGGACGACCTTGACGGGGGTCATCACTGAGCTTGACACGTCCACGTTGAAATTCAGCAATGCAGCGATAAATTGTGGTTTTGGATGGGGCTTCATCACCAAATGCAGAAAGCATCCGGTCAACACACTGTTTTTGTGTTAAACCACTTCGAAAGTTATAATAAATCATCGCTCTTGAATTTTCTCGGGTCAATTCCATTTACTCAACGACTAAACAAGTTTGAAAAAACCTTGTGACAAGACCGAGAATCTTTTTTTAAATAAATAAATCATGATTAAAACTACTTTTACGGATTTTATCGCGTTTATTTTTGCTTCTAATTACTTTTTTACGCGAAAAAACTCCGATTCCTACCAAGGATGATACGTGAGGCTATTGAAATTAAAAAACATCATAATTTCAATAGAGAAGGAGGCTGGGTACTACCACCTGCTTGGGATCCCATAATCAATAAAATTAAAACTAAACCCAAGCATACCATTGCAAGACCTCAAGACATAGTCAGTTCATTTTGCATAGATCGGACCATAAACAATAATTAAAAAAGCTGAAGGTACTCCGGGTTTAACAATGACATCGAGACGTCAGTCATCTCAGTCCCCCGTGACCATGGGTGCTGGAAAGCGCCCGAAACGTCGGGAATTAAAAATAAAAGTAATTAAAAGCAAAAATAAACCCGATAAAATCCGTAAAAGTAGTTTTAATCATGTGTAGTGTTCGCGTAAATATAAGAAATCATTCAATAAATCATCATCATTACAGCCCTTCGCAAGTCCACTGCTGAACATAGGCCTCCCCCAAGTAAAGCCACAAAGCACGGTACTGAGCCACCTGCATCCATCGACTTCCTGCATGTCTTACCAGGTCGTTACTCCATCTAGTGGGGGGTCGCACTACGCCTACCGGTACGAGGCTGCCACTCGAGAACCTTTTTTCCCCATCGGTTATCGGTTCTTTGAGCTATATGGCCGGCCCATTGCCCCTTAAATAAATGGTATTCGATTTTTAAAACCAAGGAGTTATCAATTAAAAAGATTTTACGGGAACACTGGAAATATTCCATTCCCGATACTTTTAGTGCAGCCTAGTATACGTCCCACTCTATTGCACAGACCTCCACTCATTTCTGAGAGGTTTTAAGAGCAAGGAATTGTCCGCCGCGCTGCCCCAACGCGTATTGGCAACACTTCACGTATTTTCGATTTTTTTCCTTACTTCTCAGACATGCAGGTTTCCTCACGATGTTTTCCTTTACCGCCGACTACGTGGTAAAATTGCAATCAACAATTTCATTGATACCGGCGGGGATCGAACCCGGTTTGCTCGCGTACTGTGAATTTTAAAAAATTTAGAGCGAGCGCTAATCATCTGAGCTACCACGGCTCTTGTGTATAGTGACATAGACTTTCTCATGTTTATATATTGCATCTGCAAATACAAAAAAGGAAAAACACGCACATTATTGTAACACACACACACACACACACACACACACACACATATATATATATATATATATATATATATATATATATATATACATAGACATATATATATATATATATATATTTATATATATATATATATATATATATATATATATATATATATATATACGTCTATTTAATTGCATAATTTAGTCTAGTAAGCAGGTGGCTCACTACCGAGCTTTGTGGCATTCCTTGGGGGAGACCTATAGACCTATGTTCATCAGTGGACTTGTGAAGGGTGTGTAATGATGATGAGGAAGCCTTGCGCATGTAACTAGTTTTATTTTACGCGTAAGATCGCGTAGACTTATACTTTGAGAGAGTAACACTTGCGTATGGCTAATCCTCTCTGATCCTGCCGGTTGCCCGTGTTGCTGTATGCTGGATGTCGGTACGAACTCGATACGTGACGTAGTACGCACGACACGTGGCGGCCGCTCGAGCTACAGAGCACAAGTATTTGTAGCTTACTAGTTATAAAAAAATTGTATCGTAAGATTAAGTAGTATTGTATTCAATATTTTGTACGCTGAGTAACCTCAATATAATATCCTCGAACGAATCTTCTTATACAAATCCCGAATGGGTGAAAAAGCAGGGCTGCCAGATTGGATACAAAAACTGAATAGTTGAGTTGCAGTTTGTGTACTCTTTTTTATCATGACTTTCATTTGATTAGATATAAACAAGAATCGACAAACGATGGGAAAGAAAAGTTCTCGAATGGCAACCTCGTATAGGTAAGCAAAGTCAAGGGTGGCCCTCCACTAAATGGAGTAATGAACTGATACGATACGTGAGGCGTAGGCGTTAGAACCGGGTGGTATATATTTTCTAGAAGCCATGATAAAAACTTGAAAAAATTAACTTTTACTCATTAATAAGAAAAAAAAACACATAATTTATCTACCTCATAAATTGGGTTTTATTTTTTATACGCTTTGCCTCAGCACCTACTTCTGTTTTTTTTATTTCTTTTTTATAGAATAAGGGTGACAAACGAGCGCACAGTCCACCTTATGTTAAATGGATGCCGTGGTTTATAGACTTCTACATCATTCCTCAATTCAAAATGCAGGTGCGTTGTCGTTCCTGAGGACTACGATGGAATCCCCTCTTTTAGTAAAAAAGGTCTCTTGGTCTATACACCTACCACAGGAAACACATCAGTATTGAGTTGCTATTTTACGCCATTATTCTACTAGAGTGTGGTCCTCCCCGACGTAGCCGACCAGCTAAGCAGCCGGAGAGCTAGCGCGCTACAACTATAATATAGCTGCTTCATGGTTCTAACACGTAAAATATCTGTAGCTTTTATATGAGATTATTTTGTTTCTTACTTTTTACACACGTGCAAGCACCATTTTTTTTAAATTGTCTACAATTAAGAAAAACCGTTGCTGTGCATAGAAAAAGTTAATAATGATGAAAAATCGTATTCGGAGATGTGGTTCGGGTTTTTTTTTTACTACTGTTTAAACCCTGAAAGTCATTTTTATTAAAAAGAAGCATGATTGAATGATTATTAGGAATCTTCTGGCAGCCCTAGTAAAAAGTTCTACGGCACAAACACGATACATCTCCCCAGTCAATTCCAGGAGGAACTATATTTAAAGCATTTTATTCTTTTGAAAATATTTCAATGTTGAAAACTGTTAAGGGCCGATTTTTCAATACTTGTACGAAAGGTATTTAGGATAGGATTATGATAGGATAATAGACAATATATGATGCAAATTGAAAACTTGTTTATTAAAATAGTTTAAATGTTTCACTTTTACATTCAGTAAAGTTATCATTAGCGTTAATAATAATAAAGCAATTAGCGAAAAGATGAAGAATTTCTGTGCATCTTCTGCCGCATATACCACGGAGAGAGAGAAATTGTTCGGATTAATTTAAACTGCTGAATTTCACCATCGTAAACTGCGACAGCACTCACAATTCCAACCTTATCATCTCTATGATAAGCTACTATCCACTACTGTGCGATTTACGCGGGATTTCCTGCCTCGCTTGATCATACTGCGGAATTTACTATCGCCAGCGCAGCGGTTTCTCCGTACCGATACGACTTAGGGACCTATAATAAATAAGAATACTCCTTCCTAAAATGCCGGCATCGCACATGCGATTTCCTGGTGTTGTAGATATTCATGGGCGAAAGTTTCCACTTACCATCAGGTGAGTCGTATGGTCCTCTGCCTTCACATCCATAAAAAAGCTATTTGATGGATTACTTTTATTTTGCGAGTCGCGGTAGAAAAATTGGCCCTTAGCAACATTTTCTTTAATTTACTAGCTTTTAATAACGTCAGGTAATAAAATCTAGTAAATTATACATGTCATCAATAACTTAACTTGTAAAAAAATCAAGTCTCGCAACACAGTTCTATCGTAAAAATTTGTGAGATCCATGTCCTCCATCCAAAATCTTTTATGTTTTAAATAAATAGATTGACGTGGACCATCGCATGAAAACACAATGTATCTCACAAGTAATACATATTATATTAAAGTAGCCGGATGACCGAGTTTTTTTATTTGAAATTACATTTAGATACAAATTACATACTGATGAATAATATTTTTTGATCTTATTGACAAAGTGGAAAAAACTGACCTGGTTATTTGAATAAAGAATCATGAGTGCAATTAGTTTAATTAAAATTATCGAATTTTTAAAAAATACTAAAATAGGGCACGAAATAATAGATTTTCTCACAAAAGAAGGGAACTTGAAAAAAAAATGAAAAAAAAACCGGACCGAAGACAGGACGCGAACCAAGGCATTACGATTTCGCGAATGTTCTATATCCTTTTGAGCTATTACGATCATGAACACAGTGTCAAAATTTACCTTCTTATATTGTAGCAGTTTTCCATTGCCTAAAACACGGACAAAAAGACTTCTAAAAATAAATCCTAGCTAGATCGATTTATTGCCCCTGAAACTCCCTGGACACTAAATTTAATGAAAATCGTTGGAGCCATTTCCGAGATTCCGATTATATATATACAAGAATTTCTCGTTTAAAGGTGTAGAATTGAAGATTGAATTGAAAAGATTTTTAATATTGATATGGTCACAACAAGATATTGTTATGTTAGCCAATTACGTTATAACTTAAGACAGAAGGACCCTTAAGTAGAGACTGAATAAATTAACCGACTTGGTATTACATGTATCTTACAACTTTTTTACGATAGAAGAACTGAGTTGCGAGACTTAGTTCTTTTTACAAGTTATGTATTTGATGGCATCTCATTTCTTTTTGCAGATAGTCCTACTTTTTGTCCTTCCGGTACCTTCTACTTCTTGATTACCAAAAAATACCTATTTACACCTTTTATTCCATTATATTATACACCTACAGGTACACTGATTCATTCACTGCAATATATGAAGCCGGTGACGTTGTTCTGTCCTTTTCGACGACCCTTTGTCATGTCCTATTAAAAATCCTTAATATCGCAAAAAATCTGGGTCACTCATGAGCAAAAAAACTATCCTATCTCCCAAGTTGTACTAAACTGCACACGGTGTGCAAATTTGATTAAAATCGGTTAAGTAGTTAAGTAGTTTAGGAGTCCATAGCGGACAAACAACGTGACACGTAATTTTTATATATATATATATATATATATATATATATATATATATATATATATATATATATATATATATATATATATATATACTAGTTTGCCTGGCAGACGGTGTTCTCCCATTTTCGACGACCCTTTTTCATGTCCTATTAAAAATCCTTAAATCCGCAAAAAAAAAATTGTGGATCACTCATAGGCAAAAAACTATTCTATCTCTGAAGTTGCGCCAAACTGCACACGGTGTGCAAATTTGATTAAAATCGGTTAAGTAGTTTAGGAGTCCATCGCGGATAAACAAGTGTGGCAAACTAGCCCACAGTCCAACTGATGGTAAGTGGTTGCTGTGACCCATAAACATCCACATCCATCCTCGATCACGAATCAAAATGCAGATGCGTTGCCATCCCTGACGACTAAGATGAAATACTTCGTTTCCAGTAAAAGGGTGTCCGGTTCTTTACACTCAACATTCGAAACAAAACAGCATTGAGATGTTATTTGACGGTGGTATTCAGTGAGAGTGCTGTCCCTCCCCGGTAGTATGAACACATTCTTGCTACAAACATAATATAGCTGCAGCATAGCTCTATCGCTTATAAAATAATAAAGAAATTATTGTCATTACATACGCTGTGCTATGGAAACAGACTGTAACCGGCATGTACTCATTATCATTAGCCACAAAAAGTCCACCGCTGGGACTGTCCCGTTGTAGGGAGGATTTGCCTTATGGATAGGATTTTCTACATTAAAGGCTTTTAGTGCACTCTTTTCCGTTGCATGGTAATTTGTCCAGTACAAAGTAAGCGTGCAACATTCGGTTGACTAAAGGTTACTAAATTGACACGTTTTTGCTTATATCAGAAAATAAATGATACAAATAAAAACGTAGCCGAAAAATAATGTATTTGTTCACTCTATTAATTTTTTAATGTGGTAATAGCTTAAAAACAAGTACTCGAATGTCAAAACCTTTACCCAGCAATAAAATTATATAAGTAGTATTAGTATTATAAAGCAATTTAACGTCCATTTGAAAATAATTTGAGTATTTCACGTAGGCTTTCATTAAAACTTATATTAAGAGGCTTTAATTTTTCTATATATCATATTGCCTCGTTGGTCTAATGGTTGTAGTAGTGCGACTGCTGATCGCGAGGTCCTGGGTTCGAATCCCGGGTCAGGCCAAAAATTAATTATTGAGATTTCTGTCAAGAAATTCTCAGTAGTTGCCCGGAGTCAGGAAGTTGGTGGTGTCTCACCCCGTGCCTCGGAAAGCACGTAAAGCCGTTAGTCCTGTGCCTGATCTCTCTCCGGTCGTGTCGGTTTACCGTCCCATCGGATTATGATAGTGAGGGAATAGAGAGTGCACCTGTGCTTGCGCATACACTTGGGCACTATAATCCTGTCCTACGCCGATGGTTAGCCTCCGTTGAGGCAGGCCGCCGTGGCCGAAATTCGGTCTGTAGGACACTGTTATTATTATTATTATATCTTAATCTTAATATGTATAAATTACGTGTCACGTTATTTATCCGCGATGGACTCCTAAACTTCTTAACCGATTTTAATCAAATTTGCACACCGTGTGCGGTTTGGCGTAACTTCAGAGATAGAATAGTTTTTTGCCCATGAGTGATCCACAATTTTTTGCGAATTTAAGGATTTTTTAATAGGACGTGAAAAAGGGTCGTCGAAAATGGGAGAACAACGTCTGCCTGGCAAGCTAGTCTATATATATATATATATATATATATATATATATATATATATATATATATATATATATATATATATATATATATATATATATATATAATTTTAAAATATATATATATATACATATATAAATTACGTGTCACGTTGTTTGTCCGCGATGGACTCCTAAACTACTTAACCGATTTTAATCAAATTTGCACACCGTGTGTGGTTTAGTACAACTTGGGAGATAAGATAGTTTTTTTGCCCATGAGTGACCCAGATTTTTTTGCGATATTAAGGGTTTTTAATAGGACATGACAAAGGGTCGTCGAAAATGACAGAACAACGTCACCGGCTTCATATATTGTTTTTTGTACGTCGTAAAGCCACGCTGTAGATATATTCTGGACTATTACTCCAAGGTACTATGGCCGTAGTAGGAATATGTCAATTTGACCAAGAAAGGACCACGTTCTCACAGAACACTGGCGTAAAATAGCTGCATTAAATAATATACTTGTTATTATCTGTTTATATATTCTGTTTCAGCACCAGCCAACTTTTTTTTTCTCTATTTCTCCCGGGGTTGACTAACTGAGAATGTTATAAGACATTAAGTCCGCCCATTGTAGCCCTGGGCCTAAGGTATATAAAGAACAAATGAATAATGTTGCTTCGTTTCGAATAGCGGAGAACCAGTGATGCTCAGAGTTGCAACGCATCTGCACATTGAGTCAATAGATAGATGAGTCAATCGTCCACAGTATCCGTTTACTATTAGATAGACTGTGTGTTCGTGCGTTCATTACCCTTATTTCTACAAAAAAACCTAGCCTTCATTGCCAGTTATATATATATATATATATATATATATATATATATATATATATATATATATCGATCATATTTTGCTGAAAACCAAGCTGGATGCATGTGTTATAATTCTTGAAACTGCAATAACTGACCATGTACCTTCTCTTCTGTTACTATATAAAAAGCATAAATGGGTACATCATGCCGCGAAAACCAAAAAATATTTAAACTTTGTGGAAATCAAACGCGAATTAGATAATTACGACTTTGAAGTCGTTTTGAAAGAACCAGATCCTAATATTGCAACTAATATATTTATAGATATCGTGGGCTGTATTATAAAGAATAATTCCTCAGTTAAAATCATTTCAAGAACATTTCGTACAGTCAAACCCCGGATGACAGCCGGTCTCATCCGATGCATCCGAAATCGTGATTCTTTGCACATAAAGGCTAGAAAGTTGCAAGACAATATCACCATACAAATTACATATAAAAGATATCGTAACTTTTTACAAACTTTATTGAGAAAAGTTAGGTCAGAATATGAAAGATGTGAATTCCTTAAGGCAAAAAACAATATCAAAGAAACATGGAACGTCATTAAAAATATTACGAACACAAAAAAGATTGAAGAGTCTGCTAAAGATCTTTTAAGTTGTCACGGTAGCGCTAAGGCGACGTTAAATACTATAAACTCAGATTTCGTTCAAGTCGGCAAAAAGTTGGCTTCCAAAATATCATGGTCCTTAGATGGTTCTCCTCCCATGTCACCTTCATCTAACTATAGCACATTTGTACTATTACCTGTTGATGAGCTACAAGTATAAAATATCATAAACTCTCTGAGGAATAATTGTGCCGTTGGATGGGACGGAATACAATCTGACGTTATTAAATTATCATGCAAAGCGTTAACCTCACCTATAACGCACATTTGTAATACCTCAATTTCAACTGGGGTAATCCCTGACCTGATGAAGAAAGCTGTAGTCCATCCTATATATAAAAGTGGGGATAGGCATCAAGTTACCAACTATAGACCAATATCGGTTCTCAGTTCTCTATCTAAAATTCTAGAACGCATTCTTAATAATTCTTTGATCGATTTTCTTAAGAGATTCAACATCATTGCCGAGAACCAGTTCGGTTTTAGACCTGGTGTTTCTACCGAAGACGCTGTAATTGAACTTTCCCAAACAATAACTGCTAAGCTAGATGAGAAACAAAAATGCTATGGCATTTTGCTTGACCTCTCTAAAGCGTTCGATACCGTGTCTATCCCCGTACTGATTTCTAAATTGGAATGTATCGGCATTCGTGGTCTTCCCCTTAGTATTTTCAGAAATTATCTCACTGGAAGGACCCAATGCGTAAAAATTGATGATAACTACAGCGACGAGGAGCATATAGAGTTTGGCGTGCCCCAGGGTAGCATTCTGGGCCCCACGTTCTTTTTAATCTACGTCAATGATCTGTGTAGAATTAAGCTAGATAATTGTCGGATCTTCACCTATGCTGACGACACGTCCTTAGTAGTTTGGGGTGTAGATTGGATTCGTGCCAAACATTATGCAGAAAAGGCTATAGTAGAAGTTATGCTTTGGTTATCATCAAATTTACTGACCCTCAATATCGCAAAGACACAACTTATACGCTTTGATCTATCTAAGACTGCGCCAATTTCTGAAAATGTCAATTCTATCAAGGCCCATCAGTGTTCATTGCAAGACGCAGATTGCAATTGTGTCTCACTCTCTGCCAAGCCCCAAACTAAATATCTAGGCATCTATATTGACGAAAAACTTAGTTGGTATGAACATGTTAACGCGCTTTGCAATAGGATCAGAAGGTTAATTTATATATTTAAGAATCTTCGCCACTCTGCAAATGTGGATACCTTGAAAATGGTTTACACGTGCCTATGCCAATCCATTTTAATGTACTGCATACCAGTTTGGGGTGGTACCCATAAAACTACAATGCTATACCTTGAGAGGGCACAAAGAGCAGTGCTCAAGGTTATGATGAACAAACATAGGATGCACCCTACTGTTGACCTCTACAAAGAGTGTAATGTTCTAACAGTTAGGCAATTGTTTGTTCTTCGCACAATGCTTCGGAAACATTCACAACTTCCTCTAGACTCTAATATCCTTAACCGACGTATAAGTATCCCTGTGTGTCCAGTACCTTTATGTAGAACAGCTTTCGCAAGACGTCAGTATAATTCAATCAGTTATCGTTTATACAATAAGATTAATAAGTCGTTAAATATATACAAAATCAACAAACATGAATTAAAATCTAAAATATCAATTTGGTTAAAGTCTCTCACATACGAAGATACGGAAAATCTCGTCAAGAAATAGGCGCCACACATATACAATAAACATACATAAATTATTATTATGTATGTCAAAATCATTACCTCATAATCACTCAACTCACACACATACACACACACACGCACACACACACACACACCCAAACACACACACACACACATACACACACACACACACACGCACGCACACACACACACACACACACACACACACACACACACACACACACACACAAACACACACACACATACACACACACACACACACACACACAAACACACACACACACACACACACACACACGATGCACACACTCGCACGCACACTCACACGCACACACGCACGCGTGTATTTTTTTTTCTTGTGTATTTCATATTTGTAAAATATATATATTTTGTAAACTTGATAGTAAACTGTTATCTTTATCAGTTAAAATTATTGAATACTGCTCTGTACTTAAATCCTTGTACTATGTTTTGGGAGAAGACCCTGACATTTAGAATACAGAAGATTAGATGTCAGTAGCTTCATATTAATTGTAGAAGTACTTAACTCTAAGCTTAATTTTGTTATACTGTTATATACTTTAACTTAAAGATATAGAGTATACTTTAACTTAAAGATGCAATAAAGAATATTATAAAAGAATTTAATATATATATATATATATATATATATATATATATATATATATATATATATATATATATATATATATATATCGAGGGATTCAAGTCGGATGGGCAGCGTTCGGGAAATTACGACACATCGTCAGGTATACCTCAAAACCTGAAAACTAAGCTGTACAACCAGTGCGTGTTGCCAATAATGACCTACGGAACCGAGACGTGGTCCTTCACTGTTGGCCGTATAAGGACGCTCAAAGCTGCTCAGCGAGCTATGGAGAGGGCTATGCTCGGAGTTTCTCTACGTGATAAACTTAGAAATGAAGATATATATATTTAAAAAAAATAAAATTAGTAAGCTGAAGTGGCAATGGGCCGGCCATATAGCTCGAAGAACCGACAACCGTTGGGGAAAAAAGGTTCTGGAATGGCAGCCTCTTACCGGTAGGCGAAGTGTAGGGCGACCCCCCACTAGATGGAGTGACGACCTGGTAAGACATGCAGGAAGTCGATGGATGCAGGTGGCTCAGGACTGTGCTTTGTGGCATACCTCGGGGGAGGCCTATGTTCAGCAGTGTAATGATGATGATGATGATATATATATATATATATATATATATATATATATATATATATATATATATATATATATATATATATATATATATATATATATATATATATATATATATATATATATACATTTAATTTTGGAACAATCTCACTGCAAACTCTCTGAGTGCGAGATTTTATATATAGAAACTGAAGTATGAACGCTCACTTTCTCATGTAATGAGGAAATTTGGAATAGAAATAATATTAAAAAAATCTAAAATTACTGTAAGCTAATCTATGTAATCTATAAGTACATCAACCTTGTCTACTCCTATCATTCCGAGTATCGACGCGGTGATCTGGTCGCAGATGGAAATGCTGGGAGAAAAGACGTTACTAAATTTCCCTTTATTTCAAGTGTGAGCATAATAATTGAAGTGATTATAGTGCAGCGTTTTAACAGGACGTTATAATCTTCATAGCTTGCTATTTTAGATTTCAAAACCTAGTCATATTTGATAAATTTAAAACAGTACTTGAGCATCTTCAGTTCGGCTCCTGCCGTTACATAGGAAATAAAATGGCGAAAATGAAAAATTTTCTCATAATTGGAAGTTTTGCCTTTGGGATGAAAAGAGATAAAGAACTTATGCCTATTGTCATATATAATCCTATACATTTTTTGCAGGTGTAAAAATAGTTGGTTCTCATGATTAGAAGTATGTTGTTTTAGGCTAAATTATCCAAACCGACATAAAGTTCAATATTTTGAACACATCAATGTGTATGATGTGAATGAATGAATACCAGCGTGAAATTGCTGCATATTGCTGCTTCTTTCATATGGCGAATTTTTGCTTATGATAAAGCATGCCAACTTAGATCTGAAGGTTAAAAATGCATCTCCATTTTTAATTTTTAATGAGAGATTGTAAGTGTCTATAAGCCACAGCATCTTCAACTACTTACCATCAGGTCGACGTCTAGCTCATTTTTTGCCCTTCCTTCTATAAAAATTCACTTGTATTCAATCCGTTCTTTTTAGAAATTTTGTTTTAAAATATTTTACATACAAATATTTCTAAAGAGTGGACGAACATTTTTTACATTCGTAGAAAAAGGAGTCTGAACCAGACATACACAGTATCTTACAATGTACATTAAACGATAGGTTCTTATCGTGTTTTATATGCTATGCGTAAAAAATTTCAGCTTCACTCAATTGTTCCACGAGCTTCTAAATTTGTTCTTAACAACAGTAGGTACTAAAAGAATTTTTCGCTGCATCGGCCTTGGGTTTTATGATTATACTGTACAACACTTTGTATAACCAATTTTTATTTCATTTCTACCATAGTTAGAGAGTATTTTCGTATAATACTAGCTGAATCCAGTAGTCGTTGTCCTATCAGTAAATATCATAGCTTGTGTTTAGCAAGGTTTTTCTTTTGTTTTAGAGAAAAAATACAAACTGATCTAATTAATAAAATCTGGCGTTACTTTGCGGAAATCCATTATAATAAAGATATTAAAATTTAATTCGCAACCCTCCACTAAATTATATACAATGATGTGTCTTACCTGGATTGAAAAGCACCTCCAGCCCTCCCTCAATTGCGTTCACTAATTCCGTCACCACTAGTCCCAGCACCGCTACTCCTAACACCAGTACTCCCGGCACGGAGATGTAGACACTATGGCGGCTGACCGCTAAGTCACTGAAATTAAATTTTAATATCTTTATTAAAACCGATCTATTTTTTGTAATTTTTATTCAAACGATTTCATATATACACTTTTATCAAATTGAAACAAAGCAGCAATGTAAAGGCTATAATGAGAAATATATATATATATATATATATATATATATATATATATATATATATATATATATATATATATATATATATACTGCTTTCTGGTTCTGCATGGATTTCTTATTCTCTGAGTGTGCAGTATCTCGTGCGTTCCGCGGCGGCTACGTTTTGATGTTGTTGTGAAGAAAGAAAGTAATAGGCAGTTCCACATTTTGTCTTTAAAATTATTTTATAAAATGGATATTTTCACTCAAGGAAAAAAGAAACGGCGAAAAGAGAAGTGTCGTAGTTGCGATCAAGGAACGCTACATTTCATTCGCTCAGTTGAACAGCGCTTCATATCTCGATATTCGATAATCCAATAGCAGCTCGAATCAACAATTTTCTGCTACAGCGGGAGCGCACTTAATACTACGTCCATTATAACAACCACATTTATTTCATTGACACGGTCTCAATTTTTATTTATTTGTATTTTCTCGTTGTTAGAAAAAAAACTTAAAAATAATAATAACATTTTGCTGATCGGTGCTGATGGACCGGGCACAGTCAAAGATATTTTTGGTCGACATTACTATTTCGTATGATGAAAAACTCGTGAAAGTCGAAACAAAAACGCGAACAAAATATTTGGACCTGATCACGTATTGACTGACATGTGGGATGGTCTGCTGACTGAAATTATACCTGAGCCGTTTCTGCGAACGAGCTAATTCCGTTCGTTCGGTTCCGGTTGGGTCATCTGAGGTAACTGAGACTTCGTAACTTATATATTAAGAAAGAAATAGCAAACAGGCTTTTGCAGTAATTAGGAACACTTCTTAAATCTAAATAAAAAAACTCTGTAAACTACACTATACTAAAATCGACTAAACATATATCCATAATATCTATAGTCTATCTAATAGTCGATAAAACATCGCCATTTTGACTCTTTATTAATTGATTGACCGATGAAGAGCTATTGTATTATGCCATTTATGCAAGGGACCGCTCGAAACTCAAGTGCAAAAGTTGAAAAAATATCATTTAAACTTCCACAAAAAATCAAATGTTCTTCATCTTCATGTTTATACTTAGTACTATGATATATGACTGTGAGTTTCAGACCACGGCTTGACCGAGGAGAGAGAGTCTTTGATAGTAGTATCTCCCAAATGGACGATATAATTTGATACATTTTCACCAAGATCATTTTTAAGTGAACCACTTGTTTCATTATTTTTAGTAGTTATAATAATAACATTTTTGTTTATTAAAATTCAATTCAATCTATTATATAAACCAAAGTTTACAGAGCAGCAATCCTCATGGAGTAAGTTCTCGCCAAAACCGTCAATTTATCCATCCATTAGAGCCGATCAAGTCTAATGCCAAACACAGGCCTCCCTCAAAGATTGCTTCGTAGGGGGGGGGGAGGTTATTATTGTGTCGCTTGGCATGAAGGTTGGCAACCACAGTTCTTTTTTAATTTTGAGTTATTATCAGAAAGATGTAGCAAATGCTTATTTTCTGGTTCCTTGTTTTAGTTACATTTTACGACCAATCGCGGAACGATGTGCGATACGATAGTGCTAGTAGATTTTGTCGCGGAAGTAAAAGGAGAGATATCCCGCCGGGCGAGGTGATCAGACCGATGGAATACCAACACTCCGTGTGGTAGTACAGGGCTATTCTATACATACCGCAGTAGGTGTTTCGGAGCTTCTATCTCGTGATTTAGGATTACATGCATTCCGCTTACGATAGTATAATATTATACAGTGGATATTCTTACCACACCACTACACTGTTATATCTAACGTCACACTGTAAATTATCGAAACTGGTTTGGATGACATTATTATCGTGAATGATAGCTGTGAAAGCTTACTTTAGCTACTTTTCAGGCTTTCGAAAGGGCTTCAGTCCGTACTTACTAATTTAATTTGGGTGTCTATTAAAAGGGATAACGTATGGCCCTTCTAAGCCGATGGGCAATTTATAACGTTGGTGTAAAACTCTTTAAATACCTTATCAGTCTTTCTTCAGTAAAAAAAGTAAAGAAATAATTGAATTAATATAATAAAGCAATAATTCAATTTTTTAATGAAATAGACAGAAAACAATAATTTTTATTCTATATAGAAAACAATAATACATGTACTTAATGAATTTAATTTATCCTTTTACTACTATTTCGTAGAAAAGCTCTGTAGTGGAAAGAACCAGAAAGAAACCTAGTTGTTCACGTCTCTCATAAAATTTTCTTTTATGAGAGACGTGTTTTCACTTTCGTACATAGATTTTAATTGCTCTTTTTAATAACTTTAATAATTTTAATAACTCTTTTCTTTAAACCAAAAATATTTTCATTGTCCATCTTTATTCTTTTAAAGAATAATTTACAATTTCTTTATGTAAATGGCGAAATTGGTATATCATCGTGCAGCCAAAATAGAACATTTATACTGCACAAAGTGAAATAAGTTTTACTACACTAAACATCTTCTATTTGATTCTAAACATTATGATTCGAAATTCAAAACTGAAAACAGAGATAACTAAAGGTAATTCATTATAATTTTAAGTGATGTAATTATTCAAATATAATTCGTACTAGAGCCATGCTGCTGCTATATATTTTGAATACAAAAGGGTCGGCTCGATCGGAGATGGACTAGCTTTCACAGACTACTAGCTTGAAATAGCTGATTAATGTTGCAGTACTTTGTATGGTGAGTGTAGAAAACCGAATACCCTTTTAAAATGTAAAGCCTACCCTGGTAAGTCCTTCGGGGTGACAACGCCACTGCATTTTGATTCTATTTCGAGGATAGATTTGGATGTCTAGGGGCCACGGCATCAACTCACTCTTATTCACAGTTTAATTTCGATCGCCGAAGTTCGGCCAAGACGATAGTACCCGATTGACCGAGCAAAGCTCAGTATTTTTGGCTCGGGTTTTTTTAATTCGTGTTTTTTGTAAATTATATTTAGATAAAAATTACATACTGATGAAATACGAATAATATTTTTTGATCTTAGCGACATAATAGAAAAAACTGAACTGGTTATTTGAATAAAAAATCATGAGTGCAATTAGTTTAATTTAAATTTTCGTGTCTTTAAAAAAGGGCTCGAAAAAATAGATTTTCTCAAAAAAGAAAGGAACTTGAAAAAAAAAATTTAAAAAATCGGTCGGTCGGTCTGAGCTCGAACCATGGTATTACGATTTTGTGACCGCCCAATATACAAATTAAGCAATTTGTAATCATTAATAAAATGTCAAAATTTACCTTCTTATTCTAACGATATTGTAGCAGTTTTTCATTGCCTAAAAACACGGACAAAAGACATATTCTAAAAATAAGTCCTAGCTAGATCGATTTATTGCCCCCGAAACTCCCCGCACACAAAATTTTATGAAAATCGTTGGAGCCGTTTCCAAGATTCCGATTATATATACCAACCATTTCTCATCAACCATTCCTCGTTTAAAGGTATAGGATATATAAAACATGTTTTTAATTCGTCTTATGTTCATCACGAAAAAATGTATTTCAGTGCTTTTCGTTCAAATATATCGCCGGAAATGAGAATAAATTCGTGATACCAATCTCTTTTTTACTTACAATACTCCAGTGTCCGTAGGTACGATTTAAAATTGCCACGATGCGGTGCAAATAGTCCTTTATTCTTCTTGCCCCGGATTAACAGAATATTGTTTTTTTAGTTTTCGGTCTCTTCACTGCTGCATTGGAAGATGTTTTCATGATACTGGACTAAAAAGGCGAGTAAATCACTCACCTTTGATTATATGACCTATGACTATATAGGTCTAATGACATCGCCGGAGGACCTAAGCAGATAAGTTTTAAAATGAATATAGACAAAACAAAGATCACGTGTAACATCCATGTTACACTTATGCGGTAGTTGTTGGGAGCACTAAGCTCGAAGTTGTTGACGAGTATATTACTTGGGTAGTATTACAAATAGTAGGGCAAGGTAAGTACGACTTTGACCGAAAGGTCAATCGACCGATTTAACTCAGCTGCGTAGCGTTCTGGAGGTTACGACACATCTTCCCGTCAGGTACTCATACATCAAAACTTGAAAACAAGCTTGTAAAACCAGTGCGTGTTGCCAGTGATGACTTAAAAACCACCTTTATATTTCAGCGCTGGCTTGACACTCATTAACATGAATGATTTATGATCGTAAAAAACTTTATCTAGCACATTATTTCCTAAAGATTTTTTATCTTGCGATTCCTTCAGACTTCGAATATTTTTATGAGGTCCGTCATTAATATTCCTTATATCTCGATAAAGTTAGTCATTAAGGATTTTAACAGCGTTTTTGTGTGGTGTTGGTTTTGACTTAAAAAATCGCAAAGATAAGAAATAAATTATATAATAAAAATTATTTTATTACGATCTGAACTTATTAATTAGATTTTATACAAAATTTTATCAATAAGTTCATAACTTATTGATAAAATTTTTCGTTTTTAAATTTGGTTGATAATTTAAATTTTGAAGTAAAAAAGTGTTTTTTTTATTTTGTACTAGAACCTTTAATATACCACGTTTTTTCTACATTGTCAACCAAGTTTAGTTATTTTCAAAATTTCAAGTGTCTACGAAAGAAAAGTAGAGTTCCAAGATTCCACTCGGGACGACAGACAGACCAGACCAACATGTGAAATTGACTGAATCAACTTGGTAATATTAACCGTTGTTTTATAAGCCCATTGCGTATAGTATCTAATTTACTTAATTTATATTTTGTTTGAATTTGTATGCTCAATTTATTTTATTAATTTAAGTTAAAATGTAATATTATGATAAAATATATTTTCCGAATTAAATAAACAATAATTATATTCTATATCGATTGAATTTATAAATAAATTAGGTCCGCCACATACATACGGAATTCCGTTTCGGGATTCCGATTCAGGATTCCGAACGCAACAAGTCCATATTATAAAATCAAGGACCGTCACATATCTAACGGTAGTTTTTCGTTCGAAATTTTGCGGGAAAAATAGCATTCCGTATGTGTGTGGCCGACCCGTTCGTTATTTTTCGGAATTCCGTATGTAGTGTGTGGTGGGCCTTAATGAATGAATGAAATACTATATTTTATACCACAAACAAATATACAGATAACAAAACAAAAAGCAGGATTATATGTACAATTTGACGGCCTTATCGCTTACATCGCTGTCTCTTGCAGGCAAGCAAAGGTTCTAGTACTTATACCAAAACTAAATAATATATTTTTGTAGATTAGTGAGTTAATGCCGTGGCCCATAGACATCCAAATCTATCCTCGAATGAGAATCAAAATGCAGTGCCGTTGTTACCCCGGAGGACTTTACCAGGGTAGGCTTCACCTTTTAAAAGGGTATTCGGTTTTCTACACTCACCATACAAAGTACTGCAGCATTAATCAGCTATTTCAAGCTAGTAGTCTGTGAAAGCTAGTCCATCTCCGATCGAGCCGAACCTTTCGTATTCAAAATATATAGCTGCAGCATGGCTCTAGTACGAATTATATTTGAATAATTACATCACTTAAAATTATAATGAATTACCTTTAGTTATATCTGTTTTCAGTTTTGAATTTTGAATCATAATGTTTAGAATCAAATAAAAGATGTTTAGTGTAGTAAAACTTATTTCACTTTGTGCAGTACAAATGTTCTATTTTGGCTGTACGTAGATATACCAATTTCGCCATTTACATAAGAAATTGTAAATTATTTTTTAAAGGATTAAAAAAGATGGACAGTGAAAATATTTTTGATTTAAAGAATAGAGTCATAAGAGCAAATAAAATCTATGCCCAAAAGTGATAACATATGTTTCTCATTAAAGAAAATTTTAGAGAAACAAATATATTAAACTAAAATGAATATTAAAAACGGACCGACTGGATTTCCTGCTGGTTCTTTTCAGTACAGACGTTTTCTATGAATAAGTAGTAAAAGCATGAATTAAATTCGTTAAGTACACGTGTTATTGTTTTCTATATAGAATAAAAAATATTCTTTTCTGTTTATTCCATTAAAAATTGAATTATTGCCAGTAGGAAGGACTGATAAGGTATTTAAGGAGTTTTACACCAACGTTATAAATTGGCCAACGGCTCAGAAGGACCATACGTTACAAATTAAATTAGTAAGTACGGACGTTCAAAGCGTGAAAAGTAGTTAAAGTAAACTTTCACAGCCATCATTCACGGTAAGGAGGTCATCCAAATCGGTTTCGATAATTTACAGTGTGACGTTAGATATAGCCGTATAGTGGTATGGTAAGAATATCCACTGTATAATATTATAATATCGTAAGCGGAACGCATATAATCCTAAATCACGAGATAGAAGCTCTGAAACACCTACTGCGGTATGTATAGAATAGCCCTGTACTACCACACGGAGTGTTGGTATTCCATCGGTCTGATCATCTCGCCCGGCGGGAGATCTCTCCTTTTCCTTCCACGACAAAATCTACTAGCACTATCGTATCCCAAATCGTTCCGCGATTGGTCGTAAAATGTAACTCAAAAAATGAACCAGAAAATAAGCAGTAGCTACATCTTCTTGATAATAACTCGAAATTAAGAAAAACTGTGGTTGCCAACCTTCATACTCATAATTATACTTCGTAATGAAAACTCCCCTCTATTTTTAGCATTAGACGTTAGAGGCTCTAATGGATGAATAAGTGGATGGTTTTCTCTCTCTCTCTCTAAACTTTTCTTCATATAATGGATTGAAATGAATTTTAATAAACAAAACTGTTATTATTATAACTACTAAAAATAACGAGATACTACTATCATAGACTCTATCTCCTAGGTCAAGCTCACAGACATATATCACAGAACTAAGCATAAATATAATATAATGAATAACATTTGATTTGTTCGCGGAAGTTAAAAAAATATTTTTTCAACTTTTGCACTTGAGCCCGGAGCCCTTAGATGACATTTTACTACGATAACTGTTCATCGGTCAATCAATTAATAAAGAGTCAAAATGGCGATGTTTTATCGGCTATTAGATAGACTATAGTAATTATAGTAAATATTTTTAGTCGATTTTAGTATAGTGTAGTTTAGAGAGTTTTTTTATTTAAATTTTACGAAGTGTTCCTAATTAAATAATTACTGCCAAAGCTTGTTTTCTGTTGCTTTCTTAATATATAAGTTACGAAGTCCCAGTTACCTCAGATGACCCAACAGCGACCGAACGAACGGAATCAGCTCGTTCGCAGAAACGGCTCAGGTATAATTTCAGTCAGCAGAGCGTCCTACATGTCAGTCAATACTTAAGCCAGGTCCAAATATTTTGATCGCTTATTTGTTTCGACTTTCACGAGTTTTTCATCATAAGAAATAGTAATCTCGGCCAAAAATATCCTTGACTGTGCCCGGTCCATCAGCACCAATCAGCACAATATTATTATTATTTTTAAATTTTTTTCTAACAACGAAAAAATATAAATAAATAAAAGTTGAGATCGTGTCAATGAAATAAATGTGGTTGTTATAATGGACTTAGTATTAAGTGCGCTCCCGCTGTAGCAGAAAATTGTATTCGAGTTTCTATTAGATTATCGAATATCGAGTTATAAAGCGCTGTTCAACTGAGCGAATGAAATGTAGCGTTCCTTGATCGCAACTACGACACTTCTCTTTTCGCAGTTTCTTTTTCCCTTGAGTGAAAATATCCATTTTATAAAATAATTTTTTTAAAGACAAAATGTCGAATACGTTCTTTCTTCACGAAAGATTCAAAATGCAGCCAATGGTTAACAGACGAGATATTTTAGAGTTTGCCTGATAAGAAATCCATGCGAAACTAGAAAGCAGTATATACATACGACAAAAAAGATGGCAACACTTCTGTAACCTGCTTTATAAGTCCGTTTATCATCGAGTGTTTTGTCAGCTTATTTTAAATCTTATTTTTAAAACATATAAGAAGGATGTTTGTATATATCAAATCGTTTTAATTAAAATCTAAAAAAAATTGATCGGTTATGTATTTTTTCTCTAAAATAATAAATAAACTTTGCTGAACATAACCTGTGATATTTACTAGTAGGACGACGACTGTAGGGTTCAGCGAGTATTATATGAAAATACTCTCTAACTGTGGTAGAAATGAAATAAAAATTGGTTATACAACGTGTACGAATCATAAATGTATGCGTAAGAATCATAAAATTCGAGGGCGGTGCAGCGAAACATTGTTTTTAGTACCTGCTGTTGTTAAGAACAAATTTAGGAGCTCGTGGAATGATTGAGTGAAGCTGAAGTCTTTTACGCACAGCATATAAATCACGAAAGGAACCTATCGTTTGATGTACAGTTTAGTTTCCTTTTTCTACGATTGTAAAAAATGTTTGTCTACTCTTTAGAAATATTTGTATGTGAAATATTCCAAATCAAAATTTCTTACAATAACGTATCAAACACTATTGAATTTTTATAGAAGAAAGGGCCAGAAACGACCTGGACGTCGACCTGGTGGTAAGAAGCTGAAGATGCTGTAGACACTTACACACACCCATACTCAATAAAAATTAAAAATGGAGATGCGTTTTCAACCTTCAGATCTAATTTGGAATGCTTTATCATAAGCAATACATATGGCGAATTAAATAAATATTTAATTAGCCGTATGAAAGACGCAGCGACATGCAGCAATTTCGCGCTGGTATTCTTTCATTCACATCGTACATGTTGATATGTTCAAACAATTGAACTTTATGTCGGTTTGGACATTTTAACCTACAAAAACATACTTCTAATCATGAGAACCATATATTTCTACAGCTACCAAAAATATACAGGATTATATATTTTGACAATAGGCGTAAGTTCATTAACTCTTTTCATCCCAAAGGCAAAACATCCGACTATGGAATTTTTTTTTCATTTTCGCCATTTTATTTCCTATGTAGTTGTTAGTTGTAGAACCGAAGTTGTTCAAGTACTGTTTTAAATTTATCGTAAAAAAAAATGAAATGTGACAAGGTTTTTAAACCTAAAATAACAAACTGTGACGATTATAACAGCACGTTAAAACGCTGCATTCTAATCACTCTTAACTTGAAATAGAGGGAAATTTAATAACACATTTTCTCGCAGCATTTATATCTGCGACCAGATCACCGCGTGTATACTCGGAAAGTAACTATGTTAGTAAGTAATTTCAGATTTTTTTAAATGTATTATTTCTATTCCAAATTTCTTTATTGCAGTACATGAGAAAGTGAGCGTCATATATATTATAAAATACGAAGCAATAACTGCTGAGGTTTATTTAGAAATGAGGGTGACACACGAGCACACAGTCTGTCTAATGGTAAACGGATACTGTGGACGATTGACTCATCTATCAACTCAGAGGATCATTGGTTTTCTGCTATACGAACGCAGCAATATTATTCATTTGTTCTTTATTGTAAGATACCTTAGGCTCAGGGCTGCAATGGGCGTGTCCTATAATATTCTCAGTCACTCAACCCCGGGAGAAACAGAAAAAAATAATTAGCAGGTGCTAACACAAATAATAATAAGTATATTATTTAATGCAGCTATTTTACGCTGGTGTTCTGTGAGAGCGTGGTCCTCTCTCAGTCAAATCGACATAATATTCCTACTGCGGCCATCATACCTAGGACTAATGGTCCATAATGCATCTGCAGCGTGGCTTTACGATGTACAAACAAACGACAATGGACAAGGGTTATTCATTTTGACTTTCATGTATAAACGTAGATGTGATAATCTGTAATGGAAGAAAATATTTATTATTATCTGTGTGCTGTGCGGTACGTACTGTTAATTTTATGATAAATATAAGTCATATATTTTATAGAAGAGGCGTACGTGCATGAGGCTCACCTAATGCTAACTGACTGCCGTTACCTATGAACAATTGCAGCACTAGGTGAATTACAAAACAGAACTTGACAATTACATTGGTGCCAGCAGGTATCGGACTTGCTCGCCTACCGAGAAATTTACTGCGGGCACTACTTAGCCTCAGGCCACCTTACCTTATCGCTTCTAATTATATTGTAGGTAATCTATTTTGATTCAGTAGAAAGTCGAAGTTGTCTTATTTTAATTAATTACCAGCGACCAATCGCGGCCGCGTCTGGATAATACGTTAATTTTACAAATGGGTTTAAGGAGTCTAACCAACAAACATATTTTTGTTTCTTTTTTTAAACTTCGTTTAAAATGTAAATACTTTCTAGCAGTGCTATATATATATATATATATATATATATATATATATATATATATATATATATATCTGTTCATAAAATGTTATCACAGTCTGTTCACCCATTCCGAGGATTAGCAACGGGCATTACATTAAATATTACATTATATTTGACAAATTAACAGAAAGAGGGACAAAAATGTTAAAAACGGTTATCTATGTTTTAATATCATGCCTCAATCAGATGCTTAGCTCGGTAAAAGCCAGTTATTTTGATGTTAAAGACAGACGCTTCAATTTTATTTTATTATATTTTATTTGCATTGATTTAACGATTTAAATTAGTGTAAAACGAATGAAGCAACCGCAGCGTATCTTTTACTAACACGGTTGCCACAAATGTAATTAAATGTCAATACAATTGGTACAACTTACCGTTAATTGTAGTTTTGTTTCCTTTTATAGCACAGTTAGACTTAAAATATATATTGGGCATTTACGGTAATAGAAAATAGTAATTTTTTTATTAAGTGTAACAAACGAGCCCACAGTCCAACTGATGATAAGTGGTTGCTGTGACCCATAAACACCCACATCCATCCTCGATCAAGAAACAAAATGCATATGCTTTACCATCCCTGACGACAAAGATGAAATGCCTCGTTTCCAGTAAAAAGGGTTTCCGGTTCTTTACACTCATCATTCGAAACAAAACATCACTGAGATGGTATTTGCCGGTGGTATTCAGTGAGAGTGCGGTCCCTCCCCGGTAGCATGAACACATTCTTGCTACAAACATAATATAGCTGCACCATATCTCTACCACTTGTAAAATAATAGAGAAATTATTGTCATTACATACGCCATAATCAGTTACGGAAACAGCCTGTAACTGGCATGTACTCATTATCATTAGCCTCAAAAAGTCCACCGCTGGGACTCTCACGTTGTAGAGAAGATTTGCCTTAGATAAATCATTAAAAGGCTTTTAGTGCACTCTTTTTTAAGAAGTAAGCGTGCAATATTCGGTTGACTAAAGGTTACTAAATTGACACGATTTGATATAAGTATATCAGAAAATAAATGACAAATAAAAACGTAGCCAAAAAATAATCTACTTGTTCACTGTATAAATTTTTAATGTGGTAATAGCTTATAAACAAGTACTCGAATGTCAAAACTTTTACCTGGCGATAAAATTAGTTTTAGTATCATAATGTATTTTAAAATCCATTCGAAAATAATTTAATTGAGTATTTCACGTATGCTTTCTTAAAACTTCCATTTTAATTTCTCTCTCTCTCTCTCTCTCTCTCTCTCTATATATATATATATATATATATATATATATATATATATATATATATCTTAGCAACGGCTTCATAAGTTATTTTAATCTTTTAGCACTTTGAAGTCGGCTTTTAGATTTTATTAGACGTGAATTTTCCAATTTTACAGTCAAGGAAATATCATCATCATCATTACAGCCCTTCACAAGTTCACAGCTGAACACAGGCCTCATCCGAGGAATTCTACAAAGCACGGTCTTGAGCTACCTGCATCCATCAACTTCCTGCATGTCTTACCAGGTCGTCACTTCAACTAGTGAGAGAACGCCCTGCACTTTGCCTGCCGGTACGAGGTTGCCACTCCAGAACCTTTTTCAATGCAGACATTCTTGTCAAGCCAATAGCCGATCTGAAATTGAATAGATAACTCAAATATCTGCTTACTAGTTGAAAGTATTTTTCAAACATTAGGTAAAAATATACAAAAGATAACATTCAACAGAAATAAATTAAAAGATATAGTTGTATAAATAAAAAGTTTTTAATTATTTTGTTGATCTGCTGTTTACTGGATAGCTTTTCTATACATACAAATATTATTGAAGTATCTGTCTGTAATACTGGCTTCTATTAAACTCAGGGTATTATTTGCTTATAATCTATTGAGGCTTAAATAAGCATCTTAAAATTATTTTTGTTTGTATTTATGTCTACCAGGCTGCCTGTCTGCGCAAATCTTTTAATAGCTGAAACGATTTCGATGAATATTTACGAACAGATAAACATACCAGGAAGGGCCTTGACTATATTTTATTCGAAATACTTAATATTTTTATTTCTAAAATCGAAATATAGTTTAATAAATGGTATTTTATAAACACAAATCTAAAACGTCACATTAAGAGACCTTAAGAGAAGTTGGGGCAGGTCGCTATTGTTGCTCGCCATAATTAATGCCCGGCATATGACGGGTGATTATTAGAGCCATCTAGTATCAAGTAGCAGAAATAGGAGCTTCAAGATCTTTCTAGAACTTTCCCACAAGCGCCATCTAGTGTCGAGTGGTGAGGCCTTTCTGGAGGATTCTTTGCTAGAGCTTTCGCCATTCTACTCGAATATTCTAGATGTTTTCGGTGGAAAAGATTCTATATAAAGTTCGTAAGGAGCGCGACCGGGCAGTATTGAATTGGCAATACAAGTTGAAGTCTTAGCAGCGATATAAAGTGAACTAAAGTGTAAAGTGTGATTAATTATTAGTGTGTTTCAAGTTTTAGTTGTTGTTGGTAATAAAAGTGTCAATTTTGGTAATTCAGTCGGCAGTTTTTAATTGTCACGAAGCCTAAGCTCGTAACACTCGTATTATCAAGTAATAAAAAAATCAGCAAGTTAAATAAATAAAGCACCAGTAGAGCTGCGAGAGCAGCAGTGTACCTATGAACGATTCATCAAAATCCCAGAAACTGTACAAAATTTGTAAATAAATAATTTTTAACGTTTAAGTGCTGGTTCTTTTAAAAATTTTATGATAAAATTATTGTAAAGTGAAATATGTATAAAAAACTCCTCTCTCCAAAACTCTTAGGTTTCTCGCTGGTTTTTCCCAGGACAGAGGTATTTTCCGACCCAGTGGTAACTAAAAAAATAATTTCAATAAGTATTATGTAATAATCCATATTGAATAACAATCATTCATTTCATTTCACTTCATTTATGTCGTTAGAATTGATTATATTATTCAAAAATCGGGGTTTTTCAGCGTGATAAACTTAGAAATGAGGATACCCGCAGTAGAAGAGTGACTGCCATAGCCCAATGGATTAGTAAGCTGAAGCAATGGGCAGCTATTGCAATGGGCCGGCTATATAGCTTGAAAAACCGAAAAAGGTTAAAAAATGTTTTCGAGTGGCAGCCTCGTACGGGTAGGAGTAGTGTAGGGCGAACCCGCACTAGACGTACTGACGACCTGGTAAGACATGCAGGAAGTCGATGGATGCATGTGGCTCAGGACCGTGCTTTGTGGCGTTCCTTGGAGGAGGCCTATGTTCAACAGTGGACTTGTGAAGGGCTGTAATTCAAAAATCACAAGTTTTAGTAATGATGAAAAATAAATTTCGCGTCGATTGAGATTTAAGTGCTAGTTTTTATTTCACATACGTTACTTATAGAAAATGTATTATTTACTAGATTTTAATACCCAACGTTATTAAAAACTAGTAAATTAAAGAAAATGTTCCTAAAGGCCAATTTTTCTACCGCTACTCGCGAAAAAAAAGTAATCCATCAAATAGTTTTTTTTATGGATGTGAAGGCAGACGAGCATACGACTCACCTGAAGGTTAGTAAACACTTTCGCCCATGAATATCTACAACTTATCTTTTTAATAAAGTGACTTTCAGGCTGTAAACGGTAGTAAAAAACCCGAACCACATCTCCATATATTATCGAATATTAACTTTTTCTATGCACGTCGAGGATTTTTCTTAATTATACACAATTAAAAAATGGTGCTTGCCCGTGTGTATAAAGTTAGAAAACAAAATAATCTCTTTTTCTTTTTATTCTGATTTTAACGTGATAGGACCATGAGGCAGCTATATTATAGTTGTAGCGCGCTAGCACGAATGGGTCGGCTACGTGGGGGGAGGACCACACTCTCGTAGAATAATAGCGTAAAATAGCAGCTTAATACTGCTGTGTTTCTTACTATATTGGTTTATAGACCAAGAGAACTTTTTTTACTAGAAGAGGGCATTTCGTCGTAGTCCTCAGAGATGACAACGCACCTGCATTTTGAATTGAGGAAAGATGTAGAAGTCTATAGGCCACAGCATCTATTTATCATGAGGTGGTCTGTGACCTCGTTTGTCACCCTCATTCTACAAAAA
This sequence comes from Parnassius smintheus behrii, assembly GCA_036936625.1. NCBI lineage: Eukaryota > Metazoa > Arthropoda > Insecta > Lepidoptera > Papilionidae > Parnassius > Parnassius smintheus. The sequence continues at coordinate 23,399,725 of JAUPFT010000029.1, read as the reverse complement.
GAAATAAAAAAGACAGAAGTCGGTACTCGTCTAGGCTAGTCGGTCGGCAAGGTGTATAAAAAATAAAACCCCAATTTCGGAGGCAGATAAATTATGTGTTTTAGTGAGTAAAAGTTTATTTTTTCAAGTTTTTATCACAGATTCTAGAAAATATATACCACCCGGTTCTAAGGCCATATCCGTTAACGCCTATAACGCCTTACGTATCCTACCAGTTCATTACTCTATTTAGTGGAGGGCCACCATTGACTTTGTTTACCTGTACGAGGTTGCCATTCGAGAACTTTTCTTTCCCATCGTTTGTCGATTCTTGTTTATATCTAATCAAATGAAAGTCATGATAAATAAGAGTACACAAACTGCAACTCAACTATTCAGTTTTTATATCCAATCTGGCAGCCCTGCTTTTTCACCCGTTCGGGATTTGTATAAGAAGATTCGTTCGAGGATATATTGAGGTTACTCAGCGTACAAAATATTGAATACAATACTACCTAATCTTACGATATATTTTTTTTATAACTAGTAAGCTACAAATACTTGTGCTCTGTAGCTCGAGCGGCCGCCACGTGTCGTGCGTACTACGTCACGTATCGAGTTCGTACCGACATCCAGCATACAGCAACACGGGCAACCGGCAGGATCAGAGAGGATTAGCCATACGCAAGCGTTACTCTCTCAAAGTATAAGTCTACGCGATCTTACGCGTAAAATACAACTAGATACATCATGCGCAAGGCTTCCTCATTACACACCCTTCACAAGTCCACTGGTGAACATAGGTCTCCCCCAAGGAATGCCACAAAGCTCGGTAGTGAGCCACCTGCTTACTAGACTAAATTATACGATTAAATAGACGTCCTACAATAATATAATAAAAAACTGAATAATTCAGTTTTTTTTGCTGCCTTAAGATATCGGCAACATCGTCAGAAAGATGGCTTTATAAGAAACCAGCTGATACCCGCTCGCGTCGCTGGGCTCACGATAATATTATTTTTTTTTTTGTTACTATTATAAAGTCCACTCCTCTTTTGGTTCTTAGTGAGCGTCTGCATAGCGAAATGATTATTTAACTATACTAAATTTTGAGATATATACGAGTATAGTCATGTATGGTTTTAGAGATATCGTGACGATTCAGTCAGTCAGAATGTTAGTGGTACTTCGTTTGATATATATATGTGTGTGTGTGTGTGTGTTTGTGTGTGTGTGTGTATGTGTGTGTGTGTGTGTGTGTGTGTGTGTGTGTGTGTGTGTGTGTGTGTGTGCGTGTGTGTGTTACAATAATAACGGACGTGTTTTTCCCCTTCTTTTCTGTATTTGCAGATGCAATATATAAATATGAGATAGTCTATGTTACTACACACAAGAGCCGTGGTAGCTCAGATGATTAGCGCTCGCTGTAAATATCACAGTACGCGAGCAAACCGGGTTCAAAAAAATTGTTAATGCAATTTTACCACGTGATTTACGGTGAAGGAAAACATCGTGAGGAAACCTGCATGTCTGAGAAATAAGAAAAAAATATTTCGAAGACTTGTGAAATTAGCCAACACACGTTGAGGCAGCACGGCGGACAATTTCTTGCCCTTAAAACATCTCAGAAATGAGTGGAGGCCAGTGCCCAGGAGTGGGACGTATATAGGCTGTAACTAACTATATCACTACTACAATTAAGACAAATTTAACGATACGTCACGTAAGTGCCTCAAACAGTGCTTTACGTCAGTATTTGGAGAGGCCTTTCAGATTGTACTTCAAAGAGTTGAAGATGCTTCCCTATTGATATCAGATGAATAATATAGAAATTATAAACAAATTCAAAGCTTTCAGGAAATATTAAAAAGATCTGACTGCAAGAAAATATTTAGATGTCACACTTCTGTGTGTTGAAACGATAGCATAAAATTTTTATAATAAATATATCGAATTGATAAATTACTGGCTTTTATTTGATACCAATATTGTTGTAATTAGTTTTAAAAAGAAATTTGCCCATCTCTTTTTTGTATCTGCCGATGCATTATATAAAAATAATATAGTCTATATCACTATCACAATGGAAACGAGTCTAACTTCACGTCATATGTTAAAATCATAAAGCTGTTTATACAAGTTTATTATATCTATCCATATCTCTATATGTTATCTTATAAATATATATTATATATAAGCTCCAAGACAGATCTAACGGATATACATATACATATATATCTTAATATATATATATCTTAATATATATATATATATATATATATATATATATATATATATATATATATATATACATACATACATACATATAAATTACGTGTCACGTTGTTTGTCCGCGATGGACTCCTAAACTACTTAACCGATTTAATTAAATTTGCTCACCGTGTGAAGTATGATCCAAATTGATAGATAGGATAGTATTTTGCCCATGAGTGATCCACAATAATTTTTTTTGCGAATTTAAATATTTGTAATAGGTCATGACATAGGGTCGTCAAAAAGGTCAGAACAACGTCTACCTGGCCAGCCAGCTGTATATTATTGCCAAACAGTATACATACATAATATGTGTATATATATACAGTCCGTACGGATAAAGAATGGGATAAAAAATGGCGGCTCATCGAGCCCGTTCCGTCAACCTGCACAGTACCAATAGCGAAAATCCACTAATAACGGTTTATCGTTATAACGTTATAATATTTTAGTTAATTGGAAAATTTCTATTAAATGGAAAATATTTACGGATGGGATAAAGAATAAAGAATAGGATAAAAAATGACGGCTCATCGAGCCCGTACTGTCATCAAGCACAGTACCAATAGCGATATAATATTCAGTCAATTGGAAATTTTCTAATAAATGGAATATTATTTTATTTATATAAAATAATATTCCTTTTAATATTTATATTTGAAAAGCATTGTATGCGCAAATAGGTATGTAAATTTTAAAATAACATTTACAGATGACGTCCCGCTCTGGCTTTTCCTGGGTGGGATCTATTAGTGTGGCGTTATTTAGACTTAAGATAATCATTAAAGACCATTTATTTTATCTTATCAATATTTATATTTTATTAGTCTCTAAATAATTCAGATAAAGTTTAGTCTACATCATTCCCGTTATTACTGACTATTTGTTCGTGAAGTTTTATTACAATTGGTTTAGCCATTCCGAAGATTAGCTCAGACAGACAGACAAACGAAAATTTCAAAAATGGGTATAGAGCTATAGCATGTTAATATTTTGAACAAAAATATTAACAAACAAAATCAACTATAATTATTTTGAAAAAAAAACTTACAAATTAGCGTAACTAAATGGTACTTTTTTTGTAATTTGTGGCATTTTGTTATCATTGACTCAAATGACAAAAATCGCATCGTATGGAATATGGATATCGTCCATGTGCGAGCGAGAGGTGAATAGTAGCGACGCCATTTTCAATCCCATTCTTTAAGCACACGGGTAGTACATAAATATTACACATGCATAAATACTCTCCCAAGACAATACCTTCCTTCAGTGGCAATCGTGTAAAAGTTAATAATTATAAATATTAAAAGAGTTTAAGGATTTTCGTGTCTCTATATATTGCTTTGCAGTAAAATATTATGTAACAAAATGTGCATATCAGTTTGATGGATTTCTGTTCGTAAGAAATCTACTTTTCGGAAGTCTAGTCACGTAAACCACGATTTAAGGAATTTTGCCGCACATCGCGCGAATGTTGAAACGGGTTCTATGGCAGCTCATTAAATTGATATTTGTCGTCTTTAAAAAGTTTTATTTTTAGATATTATTACACTACCATTACACGGTAACGGCCGATCCATTCGTGCTGCAACCATATTATAAATTACAATAAACTTATTACAGTACGATATCTTACACATCATCCTACATTATTCTCACGCTGTTGATTTTGTTCACTATTAAAATAAGGATGTAATTGTTCAACATGTGGATGTAATAAAAAAAGAAAGTAAAAAAGTAATAGAGTTTTTCGTAGTAGAAATATTATTTGTAAAAAATAAATATTAATAACGCATCAGCCCTATTAGTGCAACTGCTTTGATGTATTTCAAATCAAAAGCTACGGTAGATTTTTTGATGTAAAAGGTTGTCACATAAATGTAATTATAAATTGCTGCTTGGTGTGCGGAAACGCTTCGCCCATCCAAATAAATCTTGAACAACTTCACAGGTGTGTTTTCATATACTTCACTTTGTTTGTCAAATTGAATTAAATGAATTTCAATACAATTAAGAGAAGATATATTAAAGGAGTGGCGATTCTCTTAAGCCGCTCGGTCATTTATACTCGTATAGTTTGTCCTAATCTATTGAAATATCGCGTCAATGTAGTTTTCTAATCTTGTCTGAAATATAAGGATATTATGACATATTAATTTTTTTCTCTTTGTTCATTAATAAACTTTACCTCCGCACTAGAACTTTCTCCTGTATCATTTCTTGTATCAATGAGTTCACATGCATAAATTTCGCAAGGAGGTATTTATTCATAGTTTTTGTTATGTTTTTTTTTTTCATTTATTTAAATCATAAACAAGCTTTGCACTAAGGTTTATACCTAAGCTATCGAGAGTTTAAATTTTATAAGATAATAGAAAAAAAAACATGAAACAAACATGCCAACAATCAGAAAAAGAAAGTAAATAACTTAAGAAAGTGATTCCGTAGCTTATTTTAAATGTTACTTTTTGTGATATTTCATCATTAGCATCAATTCCGACGGCAAGTTATTGACAGCCGAGGCAATTCGCTCACCATACGCATTGCTAACACGCAGCTCGCAGAAGGGGTTCTTAGAAATTGCTCGATTCATTATAAAATTGTTCTTTTAATAACATGTTTTGTACTTGTATATGTATTGGTAATTTTTATAGTGTTTTAAAAGACCACTGACGTCATACTGGATTTTTTTAGGATCTTTTTTGCATGCTGTTTTGCATTTTTTGCATGACAATCATTTTAAATCATTTCTCTCTGTCTGTCTTTATGTCTGTGTCTCTTTCTGGCTGTTTGTTTTACTGACTGTTTGTCTGTTTGGGCCAGTCTTCTGAACGGCTGAATCGACGGTGACGAAAGTTTACAAACAGATAGAGAGTAATTTTTTTTATAGTATAGGGTGACTGACGAGCACACAGTCCAGATGGTAAGTGGTTGCTGTGGCCCATAGATATCTATCCTCGATTACGAATGTTGTGATTCGTAGATGTGTTTTCACCCTTGAGGACTAAGATGGAATGCGTTATTTCCAATAAAAAGGGTCTCCGGTCCTGTACACTCATCATACAAAACACAGCAGCATTAAGCTTCTATTTTACGATAGTACTTTGTGAGAGCGTGGCCCTTCCCCGGTCGATCCGACCCATTCGTGCTACAATTATACTACTAACATAACTACAGCACTCTACCACGTATAAAAATTAAATTTCAGGAGAGATCTTTAAAAACTTGTATTGATTAATTAATTATAGAATAGATTCTATAAATGGCGACAGGTCACAGCCACAACGTGCGATCCCCGAATGCCAATAAGGCTGAAGGGGAAAATTTACAAATCGATCATCCGACCTGTCGTCATGTATGGAAGTGAATGCTGGGCCGTCAAGAAGAAGGATGAAAATAGACTGCATGCGAATGAAATGAGAATGTTACGATGGATGTGTGGTGTGACAAGGATGGATAAGATAAGGAATGAGTATATAAGAGGAAGCCTGAAAGTAGCGCCAGTGGTAGAAAAGGTGAGAGGAAGCAGATTGGCATGGTTTGGGCATGTGATGCGGAGGAATGGAAGTCATGTCACAAAACGAGTGTTGAATATGAATGTGGAGGGACACACGGGCAGAGGAAGGCCGAATAAAAGATGGATCGATTGTGTGAAGAGTGATATGAGAATGAAAGGAGTAAGTATGGAAATGACGGCTGATAGAGAGGAATGGAACAAGAAGGTTTACTGCGCCGACCCCAGATAATGGGAAATGGTTTAGAGAATGATGAGAATAGATTCTATCCATGCTGAGCTGAGGCGGCGCTAGTTATTAAATTTTAATTTAAAAATTCTCATTCATAAAATGCTTCTGTTATGTATCTTAGATTCCCAAAATATTAAAAAAATATCAATGATGAAAGAGTATTGGACAACATAATTATCTGTGAAGTAAATGAACGTACTTACAATGAAGTTAGTTTTATTTAGAGCTTTTTGTTATTTTTTTATTGTCTATGAAAATCTTTCTGTTTGCAATCTTTTCTCCCGTATGGTAAGCAACTGTGAGGAATCATACCTGCGCTAGACCACCAAACAGTGACCATCTTTTTTCTAGTGGTAAGTTTTAATTTAAGGCATTGTATAGGTAACTGAACAGGGATCCTCGACTGGACAACTGTTCCGATAACTTTCAAACTCTGATAGCTGTTCAAAATTTCCTCGTGTGCCTGTTGAGCAGTGCAAGGTACATTTCGACGCATACATCGCGCTTGCACTCATTGAGTTCGTGGGGTCACCCATTTGTCAAGTGTTTTTACCCTGCCGATTTGACGCAAATGGATCAATATTGTTTTAATGCTAACGTCGAATGCTGCTGTTGATTGATTATCATTTCAGATTGATTCTCATCAGCTTCCAAAATCGTCTTCAATTCGTCGCTGTCGATCAAAATTTGCGGACGACCAAAGGGTTCGTTATTCAGATCGAAATTTCCAGAATATAAGCGGGTTAACCAAATACCGGTTGCGCGTTTGCTAGTAGGTAGTATTCGCCTCGTAAATGTCGGTGATGTTGCGTACCGCTTGTGTCGCTTTGCTACCACGACGATACAAATGTACCATAATTAGGTACTCGAATTTTCAACGTATCCATGATGACTAAAATTATTCAAATAAGATGTACATAAAATAAGAATTACATTTAAAAAACATAATTAAAAATTAGAATACTTTAACTACTACAAACAAAGTTTACTCTGATTTGAAATTTCATAGGTAATTTTATAAGCTATTATTTACCAAATTAAAGATTTGAAAAACGCACACACATACATACATTTAAAAATAAAAATTAGAATACTTATAGAATTTCATGCATAAGCTATTATTTACCAAATTAAAAATTTGAAAAACGTAGTGTGTGAGTTTGTTGGAACATATTTTTTTACATATAATAAATAATACAAAAGCAACATGCAGTTTACCACGAAGCTGACCTCTGTACCATTAACTTCTAATAGTAAGTAGAACGATTTACACTACTAATTACTGTAATTCACTCACGTCCTTAACTTAACAACTAAAAGCCATGAAATAAATTGTCCAACACAAAACCACTGATAGTAATTGGCAAAAATAAACGTGTTATTTACATAGTTAAAAAAATTAATACTAAAAAGGTTTTAACCCTATGGAATTATTAAAGGCTTAACAAAGCATCCCCGTCTTCTGAAAAATCTGTTCTAAATTCAAATTGAACATTTTCAATAATATTAATAGTACTCACCATTAATCTATATCCTAACTCTCCAATTACCAAATTTTGTCAGACTTAAGGGTTCAATATCTTATGGATCCGTGGAGGAGTGACTTGACAATGAGTTACAGCACTGGAAGCTGCTGATTCGTAACCCGCACGGAACATATATTTGTATGGTCTTCAAGTAATTTTTCTGGACCTGGATGTTTGTCCTTGTGCAATTTATGTATTACTGCCTCAACTATATAGAAGAAAACCCTGGTGTGGCATATATATAACGTTACCTATAAAATAAAATATATATGGTTACACATATTACGAGTAACTTTTGTGCACTTATATTTATATTCCGGTTTTTATTGTCTGTTGATACACCGTTAAGACAATTATTCATGACGCCACTCGGACAAGCATGAGTAGGACTTGCGTTCCAAGGGCTCCGTGTGAACTTAATTACTATTACGTTTGTATTACACAGAATCCGTATAGTGTAGTGTATCGAAACAGAGACATTTTTCTTGCTGGTAACGTCTTACTCCTAAGAGGTAACAAAACACCTAAACTTTATCACATCTGTTGACCATAGCATCCATTTACTATCAGGTGGACAGTGTGCTCGTTTTTTACCCTTTAGTTTAAAAAATATTTCATATTTTCCAGAAATAATAGTTATTTTTTCATATTTTCCTGAAATAATAGGTAAGTTGAACAAAGCATTAAATATATTATTAAAGCTGGGTTGGCGACCTGGTCAAACACTTGGTAAAAATAATAGGGGTTTGCGAAAACCTATTTCTTTAAAAGCACATTTTAATAGAGAAGGATTTGGCTATAACAATAATGTAAATAGTATAATAAACACTTTAAAAACCGAGTCGGATTTACTTATAACGGAGTTATTCGTGCAAACTGTTTTCGAGGAAGACGAAGATAAATATCAAAAGGTATTTATAGGGAATATGAGGTCAGAAAGTTTCATTATTTGATAAAAAAATAGATGCGCTTATCGATACTGGGGCGATATTACATGCATTTCAGAAAGTTTATTTTTACAAATTAACGGTAGTAATCATAAAATATCAGTAATGCCAGTTGAAGAAATGCAAATAAAAGGTGCTGTTGGGCAGCGCAGCACAAAAATACAACAGATGATCATATGCCCTATAAAGATAGATGAGGTAGTCTTTGAAACTCAAACTTTAATTGCTAATAATTTAATAAGACCATTAATATTGGGCTTTGACTGGCTCAAGAAAAATAAAATATTGATTGATTTTAGAAATACGGCAATTGGTATAGAATTTAAGTTGAAAAACGACGACTACTTCATACCTTTTAAATATAGTGATATACGAGTATGTACTCCTATTAAACTCAATTCACGTATGGGCCGGCTCAAATCGGGGTGGTACAACGACCTCACAGAACACCGGCGTGATGTGGAAGCTCAGCTTTAGCATTCCGTGGTGAGTGCAGGTGACCATAGGCTTAATCCCCCCCCCCCCTTCAACTTGGTAGCGGTATTAAATGTAAGACTACCCCAGGACCAGTACCCGTGGAGAATCCCTCGCTGAGCATCCATCTATCATCCATCTGTGAGGTGGGGGGCGAAATTCCGCTCAAGATAATAACTGTTCGGGGCAAGCTGAGCAAAAAGACCAAGGCGACCTCTGCCACGCTATCCGTGAATTTCTGGAATATCAGGGGACTTTACTTGAAACTAAACGCCGTCCACTACCATATCGAGACGGTGAATCCGGCTTTGCTCTTTCTGACCGAAACGCAATTATCCTCTGAGCTGATGCTCCGTATCTCTCCTACCCGGGGTACAAACTGGAACACTCCTTTGTGCCTCGGGCTGAAGTTTGCGTATACGTCAGAGAGGACATCTGTTCTCTACGCCTCGGCAATCTTGAAGTTTCAGACCGGTCCATCCTTTGGCTACATATAGAGAGCGACGACCATCTGTGCGTCTGCGGGTGCCTCTTTAGGTTTCATAGCGATAATGCCGAAACAGACCGACTCTTCGATCACGTCCAAATGGTTACAGATTCGTTGCTACCGCAGATCCCCCCCCCTCTCCCCCGAAGAGATTATGATCCATAGAAATTTTAGCGCCCACCACGCCAAATAGCTTGATTTACATTTAACCGATCGTGCGGGGAGATCAGTTCATGATTTTGCCTTGGCATATGGTCTGACAAAGCTGGTTACTTCGCCTACGTGGATTCCAGATGTGGAGGATCATGCACCTTCCCCGTTGGACCATCTGCTGGCCTCTCATCCAGACACATATCCGGTCTACGTCGATGCCCCTCTTGGCTCTTCGAATCATTGTCTTTTCCGGAGTGTGGTGCCACTCACGCCAAAATCGCGGTTGTATTCTGCAGGATGCCGCCGTGGTTGGCACTATAGCTCAGCCGATTGGAATAAGATGTGGTCTATCTTTGCATCCTACCCTTGGAGGCGGGTTTGCTTCTCATCGGACGATCCCAACGTTTTCGCTGATTCTGTCACTGATGTGGTACCTCAGGGAATGGAACGTTTTATTCATTCCTCTGTGGTGCCTATTTTTTTTTTATTTAAGTACACCAACGATTGTTACAACAATGCAGAAATAGTAAACACACATCACTTATATACTAATTGTACAATCAATTAAAGGTGTACACCACATGCTTCAAGATACTAAAAGTTACCAAGTAAAAAACAAAACAAATACAAAAACTTAGAATACAACAAAATAATTTTATGAAAATAAATGAAACATTGACTTACACCTAGTTACTTAAATAATGTATCGTTTACTGTAGCCTTAAACTCAGCTAGAGACTTAACATTAACATCTATTGACTCTCCGCACTTATTATATAGTTGGGAAATTCTGGTAACCGGTGAATTGGCTCCCAAAACTGTTTTGCGAAATGGACGAGAGAGAGATTCGATGGGCTTACGAGGCATTCGTGACGGAACTTTAAAATTAAATTTTATCAGGAGTGCAGGACAATGCAACTGATATCTTATTATCTTGAAAAAGAAGGATAGGTCAAGTATATCCCTGCGGTTGTCCAAGCTCTGCATCTTTAGGAACTCTAGTAGATCCTTGTAAGGGCTAAATCTTTTATGCCAGAAGTGTGAAAACACCAAGTGTTTTACTAATCGTTTTTGAATGCGTTCCATACGGAGTGTGTGAGTATTATAATGTGGACGCCAGACCACACTTCCATACTCAAGGATCGATCTAACCAAGCTATTGTATAGCGCAGTTTTTGAGGAATGGCGTTTGAATACTCTAGCGTTCCTGATAATAAAACCCAACATCTTAGACGCCCTGCCTATGATGTGGTCAATGTGTGGGAAAAATGTCATTTTATTATCCATGAGCACACCCAGATCCCTTACTACAGTCCTTTCTCCTAATCGAATCCCATTAATGCTGTAGATGGATGGAATAGGATTCAATTTCCTAGTGAATTTAATGTGAACACATTTATTGATATTGAGCTCCATTCCATTCGTCTGACACCATTTCACTAGCGTATCAAGATCTTTTTGTAAATGCAAAACATCATCTAGTGTTTCAATTACTTTCCACAGCTTTAGGTCATCTGCGAACATCGAAGGGGACGAGTATTTTATACAATTAGGTATATCGTTCACAAAGATATTGAAGAGAATAGGGCCTAGGTGCGAACCTTGCGGAACACCAGAAGTGATATCTCGTAGCTCTGAGCTAAAACCATTTATCGACTACATAGAAAGAACGTTCACTTAGATACGATTCGAACCAAGCTAGAACAGAACCCCCTATTCCGTATGCAGATAGTTTTGTCAGAAGCCGTCGATGGACTACTATATCAAAGGCTTTGCTGAAGTCTGTATATATTGCGTCTACTTGTTTATTGCCATCAATGTGACTTGCAATGTCTTCCACATACGTAACCAGATTAGTATTAGTAGACCTACCTTTTGTAAAGCCGTGCTGGTTGTCGTTTAAATACTTGTCGAAGTAGGCTTGAAGAATAGGGCAGACTAGAGACTCGAATACTTTAGCTAATAGGACAATATGGAAATAGGCCTGTAGTTGCTAATGATCTGAGCATCACCTGCCTTATAAACTGATACCACTTTAGAAACCTTCCAAATTTTGGGAAAAACCCCAGAACTTAATGAGTTATTAAAGATAATAAATAAAGGTTCCACCAGGCATGACGCGCATCGTGAAATAAACAACGGTGAAATATTATCACTCCCAGTGCCCTTCGTTACATCAATATTGACTAATTTTTTGTAAATTTGCTTGCGGGAAAGATTTAGAGTTGTAAAACAATCGATTGCTCCCCCACTGATGTACCAAAAATATTCTCGTCAGTATTTATGTCACATGGGACACCAAGATTTGAGGTAGTAGAGAAGAAGTAAGATGCAAAGCTGTTGCATATGTCATTACCACTTTGTATCACCGTATTACCGTCCATCATCGTAGCTGGATATGTTCCAGAGCCACCACGTTTAGTTTTAATATAATACCAGAACAGTTTCGGGTTCGTTAAAATTCCGTCCTCAATTTTACGAATGTATGCGTTGTAGCATACAGAAGCTAATTTTTTGCAGCGGTCGGTCAGTAGACGATATGATATCCTGTCCAGGGGGCTGTATTTTTTGTACCTTAGTCTAACCCTATTTTTCTCTCGTAAGCGACTAATCAAGTCATTACTGAACCAGGGAGGATATTTATTAGTTTTGGTTTGACAATTGGTACATATTTATGAATGACTTTGTTAACAACCTCCAAGAATAATCCAAGTTTCTTATTTACATCACTGTTTCCATAAAAAAGAGACTTCCAATCAACATCAGCTAAATAGTCATTAATAGCAACGTAATCTGCTTTACGAAAATTAAACCCACTCACAGCATTGGACTGTAGCTTTGGCCTCTCTAATGGAGAGAGTTCTATATAGAGAGGTGGATGTAGTGGGTCAATAGGACACAAAATATCTACGGCCTCAGCAACCACGCAGGATGACATATTGGCGAAGACCAAATCGAGAGATCTACCCATACTGTTTGTTATAGAGCTATGTTGTGTTAAATTATGTAAATTGACGAAATCAATGAAATACTGGTGCAGTGATGATAAGTTATAAGATGGACTCCCGACCAAATTCCAGTCTAAGGTCGGCAAATTAAAGTCGCCAAGCACACAGACATGTGAATTAATTAGCTCGGAAACATGGTTAAAGTTATCGATAAAATGTTTTAGCGTTGACGTTTGAACAGGGGTGGCAGATATGCCGCACACAGAGCTAGTGACTGAGAACCATCAATCACAACCCAAAAATCCTCACATTCGCTTTCCCAGTTCTGCATACGCTTCGAATTTAAACGTTTAGAAATTGCAATTAGTGTTCCACCCCCCTCTTTTTTCACGTTAAAGCCAGACATTTCTCTGTCCCTTCTCTACACGGCATATCCCTCACCAAAAAGTTCAGAGTCAAGTATTTTACTATTCAGCCAGGTCTCTGTTAGAACAATAACATCATAATTTGAAATAAGCAGGTTTTGTAAAAATATGTGGGTTTTGGTGCGTAAACCTCGAACATTTTGATAATATATAGATATAGAAGTGAATTTTGTAGATTTTTATCCAATTACTTGTATTAAATTAACATAATAGTTATCATTACAACTACTTAATACAATTTAATGAGTCCATATCTCTTATAAGCATATAGTCAGAATTATCAGTTTTTCTCATAAAAATACGCCCGTTCCTGTTTGTACCTTTTTCTTTACCAATCTTTCTAGCTGCGGCATGAAGCGATTTATTCATAGGGGACAAGTGATCCACAATGAATATTGGAGATTTTTCGCCGTTGAATCCCAGATGCGAGCTATTAAGCTTATCCTGCATTGCCTTTTTTCGGTTGAAATTGATGGATGCTGCTAAAAACTCATCACGCATCTTTTTATTGGCGAATTGGGCTACAATTGATTTTGGTCGCGTACTATTAGGGTTGATCTTGGCGATACGTGTACAGTTGATATTACACTTAAATACAGTACCCAGTTGGGTTACTACTTGCATTAAGTTTTCATTTTTTTTTCTCAGGAACGCACTGAATTTCTATATTCATAGCTCGTGCGTTCTGTTCAAGGGTGTTAATTCGCGCCGTGAGGTCCTTAACATTGGTCTTTAGAGCACTGTTTTCTTTTTGGAAATTAACCACCGCCTGTTTAGTTTCTTTGTGGTCTTTGATCAATAATTCATATTTGGAATTCATGAAATCCATAGAGTTAAGGAGGAGATGCTGGAAATTATGATTTCCAGCATCTCCTCCTTAACTGATTTTAGTTCAGAAGTAATGGAAATAGTTAGGGAATCGATTTTAGATGTAATGCTCTTACAATACTCCTGCATGATGTCTCTAACTTCATCAGCCGACGCTCCTATTATTGGAGGTGACTGCAGTACCTGTCTTTTAGAAGCCCGTACCGTGACATTAGGGTTAAATCGCACCGGCGTGTTATCGTTATGCCCAGTTTTGGGTCGTAGGCTGGTACACAGAGGACATTCCCATGTCGAAAACTCACTAGGTTTTATTATGGAGGGAGAGCTGAGACAGGCCACATGAAACTTTTTTGAGCATTTCTGGCACTTAATGTACTCTTCTGTGTCAGGGTTATCACCACAGCATCCCCAATCATTGTTGTCGGTAGACATTATACTATTGTTTATCACTGAGGTACACTTTACTGCAAAGTTGCTGAATACAAATTGGTAGGCGTTAATCGCACTTACACTGTAATTTTATTTAATAAATTTTATATACTCGTAATGTTCGATACTATCTGAGTTTAGCAATTCGTCTTTAGAGGCAAAAGCATTCACTCGAGAAGAGAAGAGAGAAGCATAATCGTTGTTGTTGTTTACGTAAATTGTTCACTTGTGCACAAAAATCCCCGACACTTTACAATTACCTATGTGTGTCTAATGCCTATCGAAGGCAGATTTCAGCCATGGTTAAATTGCTTCTGTAAAATAGCATCACGCTATTAGCAGGAGTGCCATCGGACTCGGCCTGACGCATCAACGTCCCGGGGTGTAAGCACCAGCACCCTAAAAAAGAGTAATTCTGCGAGAAGCTAGTTCGCCTTCTTTCTGGGATCCGTGCATTCTGGTCTCTCGCCAAAGCCGTCCAAGGAAATTTCTGTCAGTCATCTCTCCCTTCTCTGCACAGAAAGGACGGCTTACTAGCCCATGCCGCAAAAGAGAAAGCCGATCTGATAGGCTCTTTCTTTTCGTCCAACTCGACTCTCAATGACGGGGGGAGTACACCACCGACCACCCCGCGGTGTGAGTGCTCCATGCTGGATGTGCTGTTCACACAACGCTCGGTTAGCAAAGCCTGTCGGAATCCCCCTAACTGTGCTGAGGACTTGTGCTCCACGTCCTGAGTTGGCACCGGTTCTAACGCGTCTTTTCCGGTACTTTTACTCCGGTCCCAAAATCATGGAAGACGGCTTTCGTCCAAATGATCCCTAAAAAAGGCAACCGCTCAGATCGCCATCACCCCCTTGTTCTCCAAAATATCCATTAATAATATTATAGTATATAATCCGTTCTTAACTGCCAGCTCATGAGGTATCCTGAGGATCACCAGCTGACTAGTGACCGCCAATACGGTTTTCGCTGGCGTCAATCACCTGGTTATTTTCTGGTCTACCTAAATCATCATTGGGGTCTCAATCAGTAAAGGCCTTCGATCGGGTTTGGCACAAAGCGCTTCTTTCGAAGCTCCCATCATGTGGGCTTACCGAGAAATTGTGCAATTAGATCACCAGCTTTCTTACACATCGTAGCATAAAGGTCGTGGTAGACGGTGCATGCTTCGATTACAAGCCTGTTAATGCTGGTGTTCCACAAAGCTGCGTGCTATCACCAATGCTGTTTCCTATGCATATCAATGATATGTTGCAGACCGGTAACATTAATTGCTATGCGGATGACAGCACTGATTATGCTCTGTACACTGGCCATGCCAATATTTCTCGGGAAAACGTTTCCGAGTACCGGGATAAACTTGTGTCTGAAGTCGAGTCTTTGCTGAACAAAGTCTCGGATTAGCGGCAACTAAATCTAGGATTGTGGACGACTAAATCTAGTCCAGTTTAACCCTCAGAAGACACAAGTTTGCGCGTTAACTGCTAAAAAGTACCCATTCGTCGTATCTCCTCAGTTTCAAGGCACTCCCCTTGTTGCCTTATCCAGTATCGGAATCCTTGGCGTCGACATATAGAGTGACGTGCAGTTTCATGGCCACTTGGAAGAGAAGGCCAAATTGGCCTCAAAAAAACTTGGCTTGCTCAGCTTGCTTGACAGTATTTCATGCCGGCACATCGCCTGCAACTTTACAAGGCGCAGGTACGGCCTCACATGGAATACTGCTCCCATCTCTGGGCTGGGGCTCCCCAGTGCCGGCTCCTTCCACTTGATCGCATCCAGAACAGAGCGGCTCGAATTGTCGACGACCGAGTGCTTTCCCATCGCCTCGTTTCACTGGCGCTGGGAAGAGATGTGCATCTCTTTGCATTTTCTTTCGCATCTACCGTGAGGAGTGCCCTCAGAAATTGTTCGATTGATCCCAGCCGCCAAATTTCATGAACGCACTACGTGGTAAACCTCCCGATACTATCCACACCATCTGGATGCTTGACGGTTCACCACTGTATATTTCACTAGGAGCTTTCTTCCGCGTACGTCCTCTGTGTGGAATAGTTTACCACCGGTGATTTTTCTGGATGGATACGACCTATGAACCTTCAAGAAAAGAGCTTACTCATTTCTAAAGTTCCGGCTACGCACCTGCAATTCTCCTGGTGTTGCAGTTGTTCATGGGCGGTGGTAGTCACTTATCATCAGGTGAACCGTATGCTCGTTTGCCTCCTCTCCTATGAAAAATGATGATTTAAAATAATTAATACAGTTACATGATATTATTTTTGTAACACAGCCAGTTTAGAACATCTTTCTTAACGTTTGTTGGTAATATTATAAATATAATGGATATATTATCCCTTAAACATTTTGGCTATAATAATATTACTGCAATCAGTCAATATATGTCAAATATAGAATCCATCCGACATTTTTGCAGAGACAGGCACTATATTTCGCCAGAAATAGTGAACATATTTTCCATCGATCTTGAAGTACCTATAAATACTGAATATAACTACAACTTTATTTTATATGTACTATAATTATTCAACAGTGCACTATTTTAACTTATTAACCGCTGAAAGCTACTAGAAAATCGTTTTTATTTTATTTTAAGGTATTGTTACATTCATAATATTTTAATAGTTAATTTCTCAGTACTACGTTTAGATGCAGTAAAACTAATAATACTATTGTAAACTATTGTTTATAAGGAATAAATCGACATGCATTTCATTCAGATTCGTGAAAATTCGTAATGGGATCATTCTACATATAAAAATAAATTGTCTCCTATGTTTAGTTCTGTGACGCAGGTAATAAAAATAAAAATTTTATTGCTTTTTCTTTCCAAAATCAAAACTACAAATATTTGCTTTCATAAATTAACCTTATTTAATTAGTACTATCAATAATATTATTAATAAACATATAACATATTGTTACATTTAAATTTTTAACTAATCGACTAATAAATCTTAAAAATTAAACAGAACAAGAAAAATACAACATTAAAAATGAGTAAACTTTTTAATACTTTTGTAAACCTGTAAAAAATGTCATTTATTATCATCAAACTGTTATATATTATACATGAAAACTAACATATTATAATATATTAATTGACTTATAATTAACATTTTATGTAATCACAAATGAATCCCAAAGCGTTAATAACAAGCACACAAATAGTAGCTGCTTATAAGTGTACAAATCAACAAACTATGTCACATATTCACATTGCCATTCGCGGCTAGATGGAGTTATGACCTGATGAAATCGTAATGACGATATTTCAATGGGGTATACCGTGTCCAATGGGGGCTTGCGATGGACTTAAATTATGATGATGTTAATATTACCTATACGTTAACACGTACCGACGATCCACGTTGCAGACTTGTTGCCGCACATAATGTCGGGCCGATCGAGAGAGGACCACATTCACTCTACAACTACTCTACTACTAACTTACTACTCACAATATTAGCTAGAAACAGCGGCTTAACGCTACTGTGTTTCCTATGGTGAGTGAAGAAAACCGGAGACCCCTTTTTACTGGTAACGAAGCTTTACATCTCTCCACAAAGGTGACAACGCATCTGCATTTCGATTCTTCAATGTGTATTTATATATGAGTAAAATTACGTTATTTTCTTAGGCTGGACCGTGTATTTCTTCCAAACCCTTAAATATATATACAGGATGGTCCAAACAGTGAGGTTATAAATTTTTTTTTTGATTCCTCACACCTAGGGGTATCCGAAAATACCCTATGTATGTTACGCGATTTTTTGTAGTTTTCGAAAACATTTAGGACAAAAAACAGTTAAACAAAAAAGTTAAACAGTTCTGGACAAATGATTTCAAGATTCATAATAAAACTAGTAAATCATTTAAGATAAATTTATTTAAAGTAAATTTTCGAAATGGAAGCGATTAAATTCGATACACACAGCCTGCACTCTCACCAGATTTAAACCCTATTGATTTTTTTATTTGGGGATTCTACAAAGAGATGGTGTATGCTAAAGAAATTAATTCGGAAAATGAATTAAGGGAAAAATTGAGACAGTGCGCAGAAAAAATCAAATAAAATACGAATGCTTTCTGAAGACTAAAAGCAAATTTTTTAAGACGATGTAGACTGTGTATCGAATTTAATGGCCTCCATTTCGAAAATTTACTTTAAATAAATTTATCTTAAATTATTTACTAGTTTTATTATGAATCTCGAAATCATTTGTCCAGAACGTAGTAAAATGATACCTTGTTTTCAATAAATTTTAAACAATACGTAAGTAAAGACACTGGATGTTATTTTTGCTAACCTGAAGCATTTACTATCTTAGTTTAGCCTTAGAAATGATAAAAAGATTTTTTAAATCAAATTAACTATTCAGGTAGTTTCCTGCCTGAGTGACTTCAGAAGTCTGTAACAGAAAAACTGGTCTACTAAGTGTCGTTTTTTTAATGTTATTATGAAAGATTAAGGTACTGCCAAGTTTTTAAAATTAATTAGAAAGTATGAAATCATTTATTACTATTTTTCGTTTAATGTTGAAAGTTCAAGCCCCACTCTCCTGACAGAAAACTTTTAAGTTTCGATTAAAATTATTGTATCTTCGGTGAATATTAGGAAGCTAATTATTTTATGCATAATAGGGCAACTCATAAGGATCATGCTACGAACAAAAAAACTTGAAAAAAATCTCACAATTACATTTTTTTTAATGTTAGGCTGTTTAGGGTGAACATTTTCAAAAAAAGGATAAAAAAAATCATAACTCGAAAACTACAAAAAATCGCGTAACATACATAGGGTATTTTCGGATACCCCTAGGTGTGAGGAATAAAAAAAAATTTTATAACCTCACTGTTTGGACCACTCAGTATATTAAAATTAAAAAATGAGGTTACCTACTCATATCTCAAAGTAATGAGTGTGTGGAGCGGGGATGCTTAGATTATCGGCGCCTCAGCCTCACTCGAAGGTTGACTGAGATAATAATGATAATGATATATTGATTATATAAACAGTTTTATTTAATATTACAATAACTCAAAGCTATCCTTTCATTTTGTTTCACAACATATAGTTTGCGTTAATTTTAAAAATTCACATATATATTTGTCTTATGTTGATATTTTTACATGAGAGGGGGCAAACGAGCATGCGGATCACCTGATGGTACGTGACTACCGCCGCCCATGAACAACTGCGACACCAGGAGAGTTACAGATGCATTCTCAACCTTTAAAAAAGAGTGGGCTTTTTCTTGAAGGTCCCTAAGTCGTATCGGTCCGGAAGTATTGCTGGTATTAGTCGATTTCACAAGGAAGTAGTGCGAGGAAGAAAACTTGTAAATCGTACAATAGTGAACCGCCAATCTTCCAAATGGTAAGGATAGTATCTCGAGTTCCGTTGCTATGTGCGATGGTCAAATTGAGCTCCTGGCATTAGTCCCAACAATTTCTCTGAGAACTCCATGTGATAAGTACGGTAGAATATGCAAAGAGACGAAACATCTTTTCGCAGCGCTAGTGAGTTAAGTCGATCAGAAAGTGCTCGATCGACGACAATTTGAACTGCTCTCCGCTGGATGCGATTAAATGGAAGAAGTTGCCACTGAGGAACCCGGCCCAGGGATGGGAACAATATTCCATGTGATGCCGAATCTGCACCTTGTAAAATGGCAGGCGATGTGCTGGCATGAAATATTTCACCGCTCTGCTGAGCACGCCAAACTTTTTGGGGGCCAATTTGGCATTCTCTTTCAAGTAACCAGGAAACTGCACGTCATCCGATATGTTTACGCCGAGAATTCCGATACCGACTGAGGCAACAAGGGGAACGCCCTAAGACAGATACCACAAAGGGGTTCTTTCTTTCGGGGAATTGAACTGAACAAGATTTATTTCAGGCCAATCCCCCGATTTGATCTCGTACAAAAGTTTCAGTTTCAGTTTTTTAGCCAAATTTATCACAGCAAAATAGATTTAATTAAATTTCTAGAGCCGTTAATACGCCCTTCTTCATCCGTAACTTCTTACCTAGTATAATTTCAATATCGATAAAAGTAGCCAAATTAACATAGTTTAGATCTACTTTTATGTATTTATATAAATGTTCGTTGTTTCATGTTGTTATCAACCTTAGCGCAATTAATATCTATGAAATAAATAAATGAAGAAACACTTTATTTTTGCACAGACCAGTGACGTGTATGCAGCAATGTATACCAATTTATAAGAGTAATACGAAATGAACAATGAGAACGAAATATTTTAAGCAGAAAGAAAAAATCAAGAATTCTTTACTCAGAGTAAAAAGGGTTTCCAGTTCACTACACTCACCACACGAAACAAGCACCATTTAGCTGCTATTTTACGCTGATATTCTGTAAAAGCGCCATCCTACGCCAATTGAGCTACCAATTTATGCGAGAAACATAACATGGCTGCAGCGATGGCTGCGGACAATAAATATGGATTATATTATGCCGTGTTTTAAGTACATAGTTCAATCTGTTTATAAATGTCGGTGATTATATCGTCTGTCAGCAATGTAGGAGAAATCAAGCACTAATAATCGTCACTTATCTTAGACCATTGAGCTGAGTGGTCTAAGTCACATAATATTATGTAATTCCTGATTTTTTAAATATATATAACTTCCGGCGATAGCCAGATTATACATTTACGATTATATATAGATGGCGGTGTATAATCTGGCTATCGCCAGAAGTAACAAGATAATGCACAGCAAGTGTTTTGAATTGCGAGAATAGAAAACTGGAAACCCGTTTTACTGCTTACGACACCACTCTATGTTAGTCCTTATGTGGGCTCCAGACTCCTGTGTGATTCACGACGTGAATTCACGCCGTAATTTTGCCGCGAAGTCGTCGCGAAAAACATATCCCTCCACATTCGCAATCGTTGCCATGTATACAGATTTCCCCGTATTTATACAGATTTTCGGTGTGTGATACAGATTAGCACTGGATACAGATTTTTATACAGAGTTTTATTACTCTATTGATTGGACTACCATAATATTCAACTTCAAACAGAATGAAGCAAAATAAGTGACTTC
Organism: Parnassius smintheus behrii; assembly: GCA_036936625.1. Lineage (NCBI taxonomy): Eukaryota > Metazoa > Arthropoda > Insecta > Lepidoptera > Papilionidae > Parnassius > Parnassius smintheus. The sequence goes on along the minus strand of JAUPFT010000029.1, from coordinate 23,378,407 downwards.
ATACCGCGTTACAAACATCACTGCATGATTCTATTCTTTATGGTTAATTTATTTTTTCACAACCTAATTAGTGAGCATGGCAGAATTACGAGTGTATTATAAAATATGTATGACTGAAAATAATAAAGTAATTAAACGTTCATTTGTTGCAAATGTTTGAGTTTTAATATGTTGTTTGCTTAATTTAACGTTTTCAATTTTGCTATATAAAAAGTGTATAGTGTTTGTTTTTACTTGGTAGAGGCACGCTGCAGCTAAATTATGGTTATAGCACGAATGAGTCAGCTCGACCGGGGAAGGACCACGCGCTCACAGAATACCAACGCAAAATACTAGCTTAATGCTGCTATGTTTCGTATGGTGAGTGTAGAGAAACGGAGACCCTTTTTATTAGAAACGAGACAAGGAGACAACGCATCTGCATTTTGATTCGTAATCGAGGATAGATGTAGATGTCTATGGGCCACAGTATCCACATACCATCAGGTGGACTTTGTGCTTGTTTGTCACCATATCCTATAAAATAAAATAAAATAAAATTATACTAATTATTTCCTTTATTCTTATTCATGCGTCATGTACTTTCATTTTATTTTTATGATCTTTGTGTTTAGCATTCCATTAAAAATGGGCTTGGCACGATAACACTCGATCAACAAGAGTTCCTGCTCGTTCGTCCAACTGACGCTCATTTTGACGCACCGTACTACGTAAAAAAAATACAAAAAAGCACAACCTCACAGCAACGAGTCTCGTGCAGGCCCGCTCAACTCTGTATGGACAGAATGAAATACCTACGGGGGCTGAATTTTATTATTGCCATTTGTCAGAAAAATGACGTGTTTCATAATTAGTAAGATTTGCTAAAGATAAATTACACTCTGAAGATTTGAATATAGAAATAATAATCCATAGGAAGATAACTATGCCTGTTGTATTTTTCTACGTTATTATATTAGCATATCCTTGACAGTAAAGGAAAAATAAGTAGTGTTTTCTTTTTGTTTTGATTTTCAATGAGTAGAAAATTATACTTTTTTCTGGTAGCACCAAAACATCTATATGAGTATATATTATATAATTCAATAATTCTCATAATATGGCGCCGACGTATAAATTATTGTTTTTCATGATTAGTTGCTGTGTTTGTATTGCTCGTGTCTTTTTCCAAGATTTTGCAAGTTTAAGACGTTGAGTTGAGATTAATGTCCATCATTTATATGATGTGCAATTTAATCAGGGATTCGTAGTAAAATACAAAATAGTGACTCTAAAAACTACGCTGCAATGGCGGATAAAGAAAATAGAAAAAGTGTTCTAAGTGCAACACTTCACCAACCGTTGACAACATTAAATTATTTAGGTTTCCAAAATCCGCAGTAAAGTATATTTTGCGGTACGTATACAATGTACATAATATACACTATTTAACAAGTTCTAACCTTAAAGTAAATCTCTTGTCCAACTTATAATGAAAGATTGTTTCTCTTTAACCATTTAAAAACAAGTTATTGTTTTATAAACTACTGGACCTACTTTTATAATATTTGTATTTAATAATTATATCTTTTGTTTTCAGCTGTAAATTGTGGGTGAAATATTATATTCCTTCACAAGAGCAGTATACTATTTTAGCTATCTAGACAAAGCTACATAATGAGCCCAGAATGCTGTTTGGAAAACATTTTCATGATGGTTAATTTAATGATGCAACCAAGAAATGCTCTTAAGAACTGCAGTCCCATGTGATGTAAGTAAAATATATAATGTATATGGTAATATGGTATGTATATAGTTTTCTTTAAGGATTACTTAGATATTTTACATAGGGATTCCTATATTCAGGAGTAGACTTTGATAGAATGTAATGAAGATGATGATGACTATTCAGATGACATCATCTGGATCTAACATGGATGGACAGAACACATACAGTATATTGAATAAAACTACTATTTACGGATTTTATCGCGTTTAATTACTTTAATTTATTTTTATTATTATCCCGACGTTTCGGGTGCTTTACAGTACCCATGGTCACGGGGGGGACTGAGATGTTTGACGTCCCAATGTCATAGTTAGTCCGGCTACCTTCAGTTTTTTTATTATTAATTTTTGATCCGATTTACGCAAAACGAGCTTATAGTATCATGAAGTCTTGCAGTGGTATGCTTGGGTTTGGGTTTAATTTTGTTAATTATAGGATCCCAAGCAGATGGTAGCACCCAACCATCTTCTCTATTGAAATTTGGATGTTTTTTAATTTCAATAGCCTCGCGTATCATCCTTGGTAGGAATCGGTGTTCTTTTGCGAAAATTTGTGGTTTATCAAATCTAATGTAATGGTGGGGACGATCTTGAACATGTTCGCAGACTGCAGACTTCCCGGAGCGTCGGTGCTTCACATCAGCTATATGTTCCTTCACGCGGGTTTTTATAGATCTCTTTGTTAGACCTATGTAAGAGAGACCACATTCACAATCTAGCTTGTACACACCTGCATCTTGTAGAGGAATATTACATTTGATGGATGGTAAAAATTGACTAATCTTCTTCAGCGGCTTGTAGTACGTCTTAATGGACGCTCGCTTCAAGATGTAGCCAATCTTGTCCGTGACGTGTAGTAGTTTTATTCAATGTGTAGTGTTCGCGTAAATTTAAGAAATCATTACATACAGTATAGTTTGAATCATTATTAAAAGTGCAACACACTGTGCATATTTCTTTTAACAGTCTAAGATTTTTTTTTATAAAACAAAAAACCTTAAGAAAGTTCAGGCATCACATTCTGTGAATAATTATATTTCGTCCTAAACCTATCAAATTTAAAGGCACAACTTGTACAACACAGTAGAAATCATCAGCATCAAATGGTTCTCAAACAATAGATAAACACAAGACTTCTCTTTTTTTCACATAGTTATTGTATTTACTATCTTATTTTGTTATATTAAGTGTAATAGTAGGTGTCATTTATTTTGTATTGGTACAAGGGTAATGTAGTGCCATGAGTAGGTTTACTATGAAAGTAATGTCAATAAATATAATGTTAATTTAATTTTATATAATATGTTTATTTAACTATAATTTATTTCAGTTTTTATTTATTTCCAGACTAACAAAGTGTAATCTCATTTTATTTTGTAAAATCACAGGCTGGTCCTTCACAAATTATTGCTGCAAAACCACAAGCAGGATCTTCAAAAAGTACAACATTGGGAGGACAACATCATATCCACTGAAGAACAACCACAAACATTAAAGCATATCAGATAATGTTGACCTGAAAAAGAAAGTACTCTATACGAAAAATTTTAAAATTACATAAGGGATATTTTTGTAATCTAATATTTAATATGTTTTATAATTTTGGATTAAAATTATTCTATTTATAAGCTGCATTTAATACTCAATATATTGCATATATATAGAATAAATTTTTGGTGTCAATTCAGGGAAAAATATAAACAACCAAATATTATCAAAACCAAATTATTATTTGTGGATGTTGCACTTTGAACTTGTGTGTAGAAGCTTATTTATTAATTAACTTGTTTGTGATTAAAATATTGATATTTTGGTTATTGTAGACATAAATCTTATACAATATGTAACGTAATTAACGCACACCCTCAGACACCCCAATTAGTATATTTTGTTATAATCGTAATACATACACTGAATTTTTAGTTAAACATTTTTATGCACTGATTATTTATCAAATTAGTTATAATAATTCCGGAGGAATATTGTGGTCACAGTACAAATCCACGAACGCAAAGACTTTAACGTGCTTGAAATTTTATTGAATGACAGAATTAGTAATAAAACAAAACTGCACTCTTAAAAGTCTTATTGCCTTAAATTACGGTCCATTTCAGTTTCAGTTCAGTTCAGTTGTTTTGACTGTACAGATTTAGTGTGACTGTAATTTACGTAGTTTTAATTATTTTTGGGATAAAAATTACCTATATTAAATATGATAGGAATCGATTCAGTAAACGATTCTGTACAAACTACTTTCTCAAAGTGCGTTAATTATGTTACATGTTCTATATTATATTTAGAATTGTTTGAAATATTGTAATCAATATTGATTCTTTATATTGATTTCTTTTCATGTTCCCCCATGTACCCATCAAATATCTTTATAGAAAGAACTAAGCTGCTGGAGAAATTTTGTTTTAAGTTACCTATGTATGTTTTTTTTATTTTAATTTGCATTTTCATTTTTAAAAAAATAAATAGAAATAGAAAAGCAACCCAAAAATACCTCAAATAAAAAAACCAAAAGAGACCACGTTCAAATTTTCCCGCCACACGAGAAGTGCAAGTGGGCTAACGATAGATGGCGCTGGTGGGTATATATTACATTTCCTAAATTTTGTATAAAGTTGTCGTTCTTCTTCGATAGGAGTAATAGTGTTCTGTGGTCTCGTGTGTTACTGTTTTCACGCGCGAGTTGGATGCGCTTGCGTTCACGGGAGGTTCACACCTCGATCACGTCGTAAACCCTTTGAAGCGGGCACAAAATACCACCAATGAACGGGATCAGGGCGTGAAAATCATCATTGGGGACACAAATATAAATATAATGGAAACATGCAGCATCGTGGAAAAGTACAAAAACACGTTGTGTAAACGAGGATTGCAATGCGTTATTAATGAATGCACAAGAGAGGAGGTGTACGGCGGTATTCTAACTGCGACATGCATCGACCATGTGTGGGTGCGCAGCCGTGTGCGCGCTAACGCACACATGCTCACGTGTAAGTTGTCGGATCACTATATGGTAGGAGTTAATTTAGTGTTCGATGCATACGAAACAAAGTGCGATAGTGATAATTATATTAAAGTTTTAAAGGATAAATTAGTTAAAGAAAAATTAAAAGAGATAAATTGGAATGTATTATTAATACTTAATTGCCCGTTATTAATTTATGATAGGTTACGTATTTTGTTTAAAAATATTTACGAGGAGTCCAGAATAGCTATAAAAATAAGCAGAAATAAACGAGCAACCCAGCCGTGGATTAGTCATACATTAAAAATGATGATAGACCGAAGAGATTATTTGTTTAGGAAGTGGAGGGCTAATCCCAAAAATATGAATTACAGGCTAGAATACACGCGGCACAGAAATAAAACAAATAAATTAATAAATTTAGCGAAAAACAAATCTAGAAAAAATCAAATTTTAAATTGTAAAGGAGATTGTAGAAAGATCTGGGAAATCGTTAATAATTGGTTGGGAAAGAATAATAATAATTTAGATAGTGTTATTATGAAATATTTAGGAAAGACAGATACGGTGACTAATATATGTTCAAATTTCTCTAAAACATTTACAGAGGAAATTGGGAAAATAAAACATTATTGTAATTATAAATTTTTAGATCGTGCCACTTATGTAAATACGAGTAACGTATCTTTTCGTTATAAAGCAGTATCATCGAACGAAATTGAAAAAATTATATATAAATTAGACTGTAATAAATCACCGGGTGCAGATGAAATAAGAGTAAATGATTTAAAGTATGTAAAAGATATCAGCCCGTTGCTTGCAAAATTTGTGAATATGTGCGTGCAAATCGGTGCATATCCAAAGCCCGTTGCTTGCAAAATTTGTGAATATGTGCGTGCAAAACGGTGCATATCCAAATTACTTAAAAAAGGCAATTATTCGTCCAAAATTTAAGCAACTTAGAATATTCCAATTATAGGCCGATTGCTATATTGTCAGTAATAAATAAAATAGTTGAAAAAATAATAGTTAAGCAAATTAGTATGTTTTTGGAAAAAAATCATATAATATCTACAGCACAGCATGGGTTTAGGAAATCATTCAGTACATCTACCGCACTATCACGATTCACCGATGACGTTAATGGTAAACTAAATAATAAAAATTATGTCGTTGTATTGTTCATCGATTTCAAAAAAGCGTTCGACACGTTGGATCACAAAATGCTTCTTAAAGCAATGCAAGAGTGTGGGATTCGAGGCCCAATGAACAAATGGTTCCGCAATTACCTGAAGAATCGAAAAATACACACTATGATCAACGGAACGACTGGGGAAGAAGCCGACGTAACATTGGGTGTGCCAACCGGCTCCGTATTCGGACCTGTTGGATACATCATGCACGTGAATAGCATTGATAACGTTGTACAACATTGTTCCAAATATATGTACGCCGATGACACGTGCCTGATGTACGCTGACAGGGATGTTAAAATTATTGAGGAGAGGTTGCAGGATGACTTCATTAATATTCTAAAATGGGCACATGACAACGGCATTATACTTAACGTAACCAAAACAAAGTGTATGCTTCTACACTCTCCTTATATGAGAAAACCTAGTGAGGAAATTAACATCATTGGTCATTCGTACGAGTGCTTACATAATAAACTGGAACAATGCGAATGTAAAACCATAGAATTTGTGAATAGTTATAAGTACTTAGGGCTAACAATAGACTGTAGTTTTAGTTGGAAATTACATATTGACATTGTCTGTGATAGGTTAAGATCCATATTATCTAGGCTTAATAACTTAAAACTTACAGTAAGCAGGTCAATCTTATATATGCTTTACTATGCACTAGCTGATTCAGCCCTGAGTTATGGACTAATTGCATATGGACGTACTTTTCAAACGTATACAAATAAAATTCTTAAGTTGCAAATTAGATTAATAAAATTGTTTATTGATGAAAAAACAAAGAAAAAATATAACATAGATGGAAATTATAATAATTTATTTAAAAATTTTAGAATATTACCTGTGCATGTAAAACTTAAGTACTTAATTGCAATAGATCAATTTAAATCTCTGGAGTTTAAAACATTTCGAACGTTTAACAAAAATATTAGAATTACTTCGCGAAAGAAATACGTTGAGCATAGAGTTAATAATTATTACGGCAAGAGTACGAGAAAATATCTAGTACCACGTATTTCAATGAGATATTTTCTGAAAACGAATGCGGTAATAAAGAAATATTTAAAAAGAAGTTAAAAGCGTGGTTGCTGGATAATTGTATGTATAATAATTAATATTGTCTTAAAGTTATAGTTTTAAATTAATTTGTTATTTTTAATGAGTTTAATTTAAAAGATTTAAAATAATTTTTAATTATTTTAAATCTTTTAAAATAGTGTAAATTTAATTTTCCCACTTTTAAGTTTTTAAGGATTGCATTTGAAATTACAGTGTATATGTATTTTAGATTCTTAAGGACAGTAGGTACATAAAATGTAAGAGGGTGATGTATTCGCCAACAAACTGCCCTGCAGTTTGGCGAAAGTTGTATAAAGAATAACCGACTGTATTTTTGTGTAATAAATAAAAAAATAAAAAAAAGGCGCGAACCCCGTGAACGGGCGCGAAAGCCATCCACATTCGCGGTTCACCCCTTTCACAGGTGTTCACGGCGTGAATTGTTATTTAGTGGTTGACAACACATCTGTATTTTGATTCTTAATCAAAGATAGACTAGACTATAGGCCGCAGTATTCACTTAAAGTCGTACGAACTGTATGCTTGTTTCTCACCCTTATTAATTCTATAAATTAAAAGCTTCGAAAACTATGCACAAAAATAAGTTTTAATGAAAATTGTTAATGGTATTAAGTATTTGCATTTACATAGCAATATCCAATATCAAATTAACCCTAAAAACAACACAAATTAAGTTGAACAATATTTATTTAATTTCAGAATTTCCCGGTAAATTACAATACCCGGTAACTGGCAGGATTGTTTTCAATCATTAATTAATTAATTAATAATTATGTTAACAATACTGAAACCATTACAAACTTGTCTAATCATAAAATTTGAGATCGCAATCACCTGGGGGGGAGGAAACCTTAGTGAGTACTACTACCACAATCCCACCCAAGGCCGACAAATTTTATTAATTATATATTCTTTATTGTAAAAAGTATTAACTTGAAAGTTACTAAAGATATAAAGGTGATAGATTTGAAATTGATTTTCTTTCATATGTCAGTATATGCATTTGTATGCATTTTAAATTTTTTTATAAAAGAGGCAAACGAGCATACGGCTTACTTAATGATAAGTGTCGGCCCCCGCCCATGAAAACTTCACCACATGGGGAATTGCTGGTGCGGCCAACGCTTATATTCTTTATGTTTATCATTATCATCATCACTACAGCCCTTCACAATCCCACTGTTGAACAAAGGCCTCCCCCAAGTAATGCCACAAAGCACGGTCCTGAGCCACCTGCATCCATCGACTTCCTGCGTGTCTTACCAGGTCATTACTCCATCTAGTGGGGGGTCGCCCTATATATCACCTATTTGTACGAGGTTTTATTATACATGTGTATAGTATATAAGTGCATATTATAAATTATGTACATATCTTACGAACATAGCAGATGCGGCTCGACTATTCCAAACGAACACGGGCTTCTTCTTTGACGCAGCACGTAAAAGGTGCGTGACTCAAATAAATTTATTATTTTTTAATATTAAAATTTACTTACATGTAGATAAAACTAAGCTTAGATTTTGATTTGTTATTTTACTGGAAGTATACAAAAGTCTTTGAATCTATTAAGAACATAATAATATTTTATGTTCATACTAGATTCAGTGCATTGTAAGAACTCTTTGAACCGACCAAGTATGCAGATAAATCGATATTTTGTATCCTAATATCCTTAATATAAATATAAATAATAATTTGGTATCTAACACTCAAGTTAAGTAATTGAAATAATTTTGAAGATCTGTAAAAACAATTGTATATATTGTGTGTGGAATAAATATCGTAATGATGACATAGTTTCAACGTCAAATAATTATCTTCTTTACTCTATCTTTATTCTTTTCATAATTAATCATATTGAAATTAATCAACAAGAAGATAATATTATTTTCGACGCGTATGTTTTCCGAATTCTCGTTCACCACCGCATGGTATCACCATACCTTTTTCATGCGAAAATGAGGACTAACTATATAAGTATTTGTTCAATGTATTTTAGCGATTATATATACATATAATCGCTAAAATACATTAAAATACAAAATTTATTTTAAACAATGGTGATGCGGTTTTAAGGCGTATCGGCAAGGTCGACAACTCCATATCGACATTCCTCTTTATATTTTCGTTGTTTTCGTGTGCCCAGTAGTAGCTCGTGCATATAGAACAAACATTACGCGCACTGGACTGGCACGGTCCAGTTTTTACCCTCCCAGAAATCAGAGAACGAAGTAGAACGCATATAGGTAGGCAGTAAATGATTTTAGATAGATAACACTTTATTGCGCGCCAAAAAAAAAAACATCAATATTAACAAAAAATAAGCTATCGCTAGAATGCTATGAACAATTTAGGTTAGCTGACTTATTTTTAGCGATAATTTATTCATTATAATACAGGTTTGGTACATGTAGAAAAAAATGCACGGGAGTTGCATAAATTAATTCTCCTTCTTTAACCAGACGCCCGGCAATAGCCACTCCTAATTGTCAAATTTCGCATTTGAACCAGTTTGCTTTATCGTTTATTTATTTTTATTTATTGATGCTTTCATGCACAAAATTGTACATATAGCGGACTTAATTTCATTAGGCAACAAATATAAAATATGTATGAAAATAAGAAGTGAATTAGTTCAAGCTTTATCATGCTCGCAGAAAAAGAGTGCAATAAGTAGCCAACATCTGTCTTTCCATCCTATTACAATTAAGCCAATTGCATGCAGCTTACCGTCTTTGGCTGCATCACCATCACCACTTACTATTGTGTGGAACAGTGGTTAAGCGCTAGTTGGAGTAGTAAAAATTCTAAACTTATATTGCATTTGCATATTACAACAAATTAAAATCTAAATTTGTAAAACTCTGTTCGAATACAAATCTTTTTACTGAGAGACAGACAAGGAGCGAGATGGATCGACATGCGTACACCGAGTGGATTGCATAACGCAAATACAAAGACAAACCTAAACTATGTTTATATGAAAGTCACAGACCAACAAAGTTAGGGAGTACATTTCGTTTATTATGACATCATGTTCCACTCCCTGTCCTGACACACACGCACACTTTTGCAGCTATGTTATGGTTGTAGCATGAATGGATAGGCCGGAGTAGGATCACGTTCTTACATAATCAGCGTGAAATAGTAGCGTAATGCTGCTGTGTTTCTTATTATTGAAAACCGGAAACCCTTTTCACTGGAAATGAAGCACTTCATCTTAGTAATTAAGGATAGAAGTTATGGATAGAATAGATGTCCATGTGTCACAGCATCCACTTGGCTTTAAGACAGAGTACTCGTTTTTCATTCTTATTATAATGAAAAAAACTTTAATCAGTTTTAAAAAATTTCCATTTAAGAAATATTTTAGGTGGGAAGACTGTTTGTAATGATAGTGAGATTAGGAAAACAAAGTGAATTGTTACGTGATCGGAGTTGAAATATGAAAGTTTCAAAAGAATTTGGCTGTTGTAGTTCCTACAACAGCTGCTCATTTTATATTATATAATAAAGTATTTTATAAAAGTACACAAAAATAATATGCATAAAGGTAGATATTATTATACTGAAAACCTTGGAATAGTTATCATATACAATTCTTCATGGGTGTGTGCGTGCGTGCGGTACTAACAGAAATCTTAATTAGATTTCTACTACTAACTTCGTGCTAACGTGCATGATTGTGTGCACGCACGTATGTGTGAGTACGTGTTAAAGTGAGCGCGAGTATGCGTGTGTGTTTGTGCCATGATACAGGCTACACATAATTGCGAATATTTATGAATAATTCACTGTTTGTTTCAATAATAATTTAAATCAAGATGATACGCTGTAAAATTCATTTTTTTCATATTTATCATAACCACGATGAAAACACGGGAACAGTTCCGCTTATATAATAGTTTAACCAGTTAAGCTTAAAAGCAAGTCAAACAATTCGAACTCTAAATAAAGCATTTCTAAGAAATATTGAATATTCAATCTCAAAAATTTTTAATAAACTTATTCAAATTTTTTACTTATATTACATAAAGCAAAATTTGTTGTAAATTGAGGTGTAAAATATATTCGTAAATAAACAATTATTGTAAGTGAAAAAAATAAAAAGTAATGTCCGAAACAGTAGCATTTGGTGTCACCATGATTTCAAACAAGTCTACAGCTGAACATAGGTCTTTCGTATTAATGACAATATATCTAATAGGTCTATATCTGCAAGGTTACTGCAGCAGAACTTATTTTCTTTAGTAATATGCTCAGATATTATGTCGATGATTTTTGTATAATAGTTTTTGTAACGGTGCATTTTAACTTTTAACAATTTCATCAGGTATATTGTTAATTATTCTTTATCAGCCGGCATAAGTCCTCAGTCAGACATGGACTTTTCCCAATTTAGAACAGATTTGCTTATTCTTCGCTTGGGAGCAGAGCACCTTGGACTGCTCACTGCTTCGTTATTTTACACCTGGCATACTCTTAATCAGTAATTCTTAACCAGTCGTCCGTGGAACATAGTGGTCTCTGAAGGCATCTAAAGTGGATGAACATTTTTGAAGATGATGGTCGGTTCGCAGACTGCCGCGGTTTGCAATACAAGATGTTGCTGCATTAAAATAGAGGACGCACAACACGAAGCTCCTACTTTTTGTATACATTTTATAAAAAGTACAACCTTACCATAATGACCGTGGTAAGTTAGTGGTCCGTGGCAAGACTTAAATCGGTCGAATGATCCCTCATCACTAGAGGGTTTAGAACCACTGCTCCAAATGATATCCTTCCGGTGTTAATCATAAGATCCTTCTGGCACATTATATGGTTGCCCCTTACAACACCGGGTTGAAATGGGCTCTTGGATTCTCTTTCGTAGCCATCACTCGGTCAAAATTGCATACATTAACATCAGGAATATATATGGTCTTATAGTAATTTACGGCTTCGCTCTACTAAGTACAGTCATAGTTTTATTGTTGCAAGGGTTTTGGAACAGGAAGTCTGTTGTACGTGTTGACGAATTTCACATATCACATCACACCACCAACCAGGTGGTGAAACAGTACTTAAAATTTACTATTTCCTGACGTAAACTGAAAACGGTGAACTTGTATCAGCCATTAATCAACATGCTGCTGAACACAGACAAGGAATGCCACAAATCATGGTTCTGAGCTACCTGCATCCTCTACTTCCTGGTCGTCACTTCATACCGGTACGTTACTCCATAGCCGCTCTACAGTTCCCTTGTCGGTACAAAGTCGTCTACTCGAGAACCCTTCGTCTCCATCGGTTGGCGCTACTTCTGCCTTTAAAGCTCATCTTTATTACCTTGCAAAAAATCTGTGATGTCTATTATTTTAATGGTCACAGACAGGCTTCATTAAATCTAGCGGTCAATTTTTAGGTAGTTTTGTAACTACTTATAACAATATTGCTTATAATATTATTGATTTGCATAAATTCAAAGCGCACATAAAAAGTATTCTTATGGAGAGAAGAATAATGTATTATCATATAAAGCATAAAAATGCGTGGACATAATGAGCTTCAAACTTTTGTTAGATACTGATGTCATAGACTTATTATACTATTGCGTAAATTATGTTTATATTTTATAAAGTAAAAGGAGAAATGTGTATTTGAGGTTTTTTCCGCTTCCTCTAATCAGGACTCCCGCAGTTCAAACTAGTTGAAGCAATATCGTATCTTTCTTGACTTTCAAAAAAAAGATCAATCCGGACATGTAATTAAAATTGAAGTATGTCTACCTTCATAATTTTTTATAGAATAGTGGATGACAAACGAACATACAGTCTACCTGATGGTAAGTGGATGCTGTGGCCCATAGATATTGTTACGCGCTCAAGTCGACGATATACTAGCGCCATCTAGTGTCAGGAACGAGAGCGAGTAGAGCGTTGCAGAAAATGACATCACAGATCTCTCAACCGACAGCGCCATCCGAAGAACTAAGTTTCTAGAAAATCTATACTCGCACACTCGTCCCTTTGCGCGCATTTACTTGTATATTCGGGACGCTTCTTTGCTAATTTAAATAAATAGGCGCTGCAAGATGCGATCGGGGCAGAGTTGAACTCGGCGACACAAGCGAAGCTTCGGAGCGGAATTAAGTGAATTAGTGTGTTTAATTATTATTATTTTAAGTTTTAATTTGTGTAAAGTAAATTAAAGTGTTAATTTAGGTAATTTTATCGGCAATTTTTATTGTCACGAACCCTAAGCTCGTAACAATATCTACATTTATCCTCAATTAAGAATCGGAAAGCAGATGCGTTTTCACCCTTAAGTACTAAGCTGGCACGCCTCGTTCCCAGTAAAAGGCGGTTCTGTATATCACTACACTCACCATACGAAACACTATTAAGCTGCTATTTTACGCTGGTGTTCTGTGAGAGCGTGCCCCTCTCCCTTCCCCGGTCGAGCCGACCCATTCGCGCCACAACCATAATATAGCTGCAGCGTGGCATTTTCAAATTTATTGTCTGTCTGTCTGCCTCTCTGAAATAATCTGCGTATGGCTGAACCGATTTTAATGATACTTAACGTACAGGTAGAAAGCAATACCAAGAATGAACTAGCCTATATTTTCTTTTGAAAAAATGATAGAATAAATGGTCTTTGATTTTTAATCTAAATAATGGCACGTTAAAAGATCCTATCCAGGCGATGCCCGGGTGGGTCGCATGTATTGAGTTTAGACTCCATCTTCAGCTTAACTGATCATAACATTTACAAAAAAAAAATCCTACTTTATGGAGGACTAGACGGATTTTTAGTAGTAATAATAATTAAGTAATTAAAAAAATGTCTACAAAAGCTATAAGCTGTTACTGTAACAAAAAAAGCTATACTTCACTGTTTATTTCTCTCTATCTCTCTTTCATTGCCTTCTCTGTCATATTGTTTCCCTCTCAACTAAATTGACTTACTTGACACCAACTGTTTTTGCTTACTTAGCTGTCCACTATTGGATATGGACTTCTGATGTTCTGGTGAGGATTTGCTTCAATTGTTTAATCGACGGCCGTAGTACCAGATCTAATGCTTAAAAAATTAAGATATTTCGGAGGACTCTTTACTTCCGGTCCATTGATTGATGGACAAGACTGTGTCAACCAATTCATAGACAGTTTTTAACGGAAAACGGCTAACCTATACTGCGCCCATTGCCCCATTCCTACTAACCAGAAAATACACCAAAAGTGGCAGATGTTCTCAGATGTTCCAGATGCAAGAGTTCAGGTTAATAAAAATTATCTTCGTGTTAATAAGGTGTTATTAATCGTTTATAATTTCGTTATGACACTATTAATTGCCTCAGCGCTAGCTTAATTTATGCACATTACACGTCCCAGTTCCCGTAGAACTATTGCATGCATGTGGAGGAATGAATACTTTTTACTCGACTACGACACAACGTATAAGGGTTATGATTTTAGCACCCTATGTATGTATTCATGTTTGTTTATCTGTTCCCTCATTTCTGCTAAACTACTTGTCTAATTTTGACATATAAGATATCGTTGAAAGCGTTGTTCTCTTTTACATAAACTAATATTGCGGGTATAAAGTGCTACAAAACAATATTAAATAAAGATTATACCATCGTGTTGGATATCAAACGAAAGTTTAATCATCATTACAGCCCTTCACAAGTCCACTGCTGAACATAGGCGTCCCCCAAGTAATGCCACAAAGCACGGTCTAGAGCCACTTGCATCCATCGACTTCCTGCATGTCTTACCAGGTCGTCACTCCATCTAGTGGGGGGTCGCCCTACACTACGCCTACCGGTACGAGGGTGCCACTCCAGAACCTTTCTTCCCCATCGGTTATCGGTTCTTCGAGCTGTATGGCCGGCCCATTGCCACTTCAGCTTACTAATAAATAGCGAAAGTTTAGGTTAGTTTAATCGAAAAAAAATCATTTTTAATAATAAACACACCAAGCGCATTTTTAAGTAAAACTATAATGAATACCTACGGGTAAAGCGCTCATTTAAATGATATGCCGCAATCTTAGTATAACATCCTTAGTAAGATCGACCTTCACCTATCATTTAACTGGATGATAATTATTTTTTATAAAATAAATATGTTTCGTAACATATATCAAAAGAGTGGCATAAAAAATACGTTCATGACTCTAATTAATTTAAATTCTTATAAATTTCTTTCTCAAATTTCACTTACTTGCTCGTCAAATGAATTAATTTCCAAAGGAAAGCATATTTACATACACAATAATGTATACTGCATGTGCCTGGCAGCTAGATGAGTGCTGGACATAATAAGCATTATATAGCATTTAGTAAAAATTAATAGTTTAAATGTATGTATCCCATCATATTTTGTTAGATTACTTAATTTTTAAATTTTTATTTTTTAATAATTGTAACATAAAAATGTAATGTAATAAATTAGTCCTGGATACATAAAATTAAATAATAATAAAAATAACACAACACACAATGTCCAATTTTTGGGTTACTTACCTTTTCCTCTTTATTATGGCATTTCACAATAATATAATGCGAACCTGGGATAACACACGGGGCACGAACACGGGCGCTACGTGCACCTCCACCACCAGTTATCGTACTCACTATACCCTTAAGTACCAAGGCAGCTCTCACGGCCCTGGGTAGACTTGGATGGCGCTTATGTAGCTAAACTTTATATAGAGTAACGTTTATTTGAAAGCTGTGGTGATCACATCGCAGCCGGGCGAACGTACTGTATCGCCATCAAAATCATTATCGTCACCCGTTTGTACTAACAGTCATAGATCATGGCTTTTTGACCTCGAACCTACAGTCCAATAAGCCGTAAAACTCCCTCAGCTAGCAGCTAGCTAGCTTATTAATATTTTGATGTTACAGTTTATACAATTAATATTACAGTTCGCTTTATTGCTTATTATAGGTACAGAAACAAGTAACCTAAAAAAGTAAAAAAGTGCGATGGTTAGTCTTATTTCTAAAATCAACATCCCTCGCCAAACTTACCAATTCAGAGGGCACGCCGTCATCAGTCAAATAAATTTGGCAGTGGATGTCCCACCTCCCACTGTTGTCACCCCTTCGGTCCCGTGGCGGATACCCACGCCCACGTACGTGCTCTTCCTCGCCCCACTACACCACGAACACCCCTTCTTCCACTCTGACACCTCTCACCCGTTCCCGGGGACACAAACATTGCATGGGCATCCGGGGCTAAAAATACCTCGTCCATGACGACGTCATCCTCGGCAACACAAACATATGTCTCGATCCTACTGAAGCATAATTTTCGCATCAGAAAGAGAATAACAAAAAGGAAAAATTACATCAGCGGTCGATACTTGATCAGAGTAATTCATATTGATTCCCCGACAACGAGTTTCTAAACTTGTTTCAGATGCACAAAAATAGTTTTATGTATTTGTGTGAAAAACTCCATGAGGCTTTAAAACCTAATAATTATGGGAATGGTTAACCAGTAGGTATAAAAACAAGCATTCATTACAACCACCTTATGTGAACATATCGTATATTTACGGTGAGTTTTTAAGCTAACATAACCAAATATTTTTTATAGGTATTCACATCTATCCAACTCTTGGCAGATGGGAGTTACCAGTGAGGTACAGTCAATACAATGTTGCTGAAACATCAGTCTGCAAATCCCTGACCCACGTTACTGGGGCTATCGTTAAAATGTAAACGACAATATACTTTAATTTGCCTTTTGTGTAGGTAAATAGAAAAGGTTTCAGTGCGTATACTTCTTGCATTTCATTTTTAGATTAATGCCGAAGTGGATATCATTTCCTGGCATAGGACAAGCAAGGCAAAATGTAGCTAGAGGATTCCTAGCAAAAGTGTGGTCTGTCAGATGTTTTGGAGCTATTAACTACACCCGTGTTGATTTTCCCCTACCATTCCCGACTGCGTTCAGTACAAGAACAGAAAATGTTCAACTAGTAAGGACAAACAAGTTCTAGAGTTTATCAAAAAAAAATTTTTTTTAGTTATAAATATTAGTGTTATAGTCATATTTAAATTTTTAGTATATTTTCTGTAAAAAAGTACGACAATATACTATTGTCGCATTTTTGTCGTCCAGGTCATAGAACCTGCAACCTTTCGAATTGCAGTCCACCACTTAACCAATGCACGTTTGAGACTATGATTAAATGTTACATATTATAGATATTGAGTACCGCATCATTAACACAAATGCAAGGTATCCAGGGCGAGTCCACGATAAGTTCATATGAAACAACTTCAAAATTTAATAAGAAATGAAAATTCTATATGATAATCTGTCAATGCAATTTTTAGGTATATTGTTTTAAACTAAATGTTCAAATTTATTAAAGTAACAACTCACATTTTTAAATTAAGAAATATGTTAGTAATTTAGCAAACCTTGTAAAATATCTAAAAGGCTTATCTGCATAATATTAGAAATAAAAAAGACAGGACTCGTGATCATAAAATTGTTTATTCTTCATCCTTCATATTCAGTTATTAAACTCAGACTATAGGGTAGAGCCTTGGCTGATGACTTTAGATTTGGAAGCTGTATCAAATAGTTCTGCAGCAAAATCTACCGGATGGTATAATTAATATTGATAAGTAATCTATACTTTTTATGTCCAGAGAATATCGATTTCTGCGGATTTTCAGTAAGTATATCGGTTTCAATATCGTTAAACAATACCAACAACCGGCACAGATCGGGCCTGTGATGGCAACACTACCTATGTTTGCGTAACGGCTACGCAATCTTTAGCGAATGTTTGGTCTGCTACTCAATTATTTTGTCTGTGATTGACAGGGTACGCCACTACAGTTCAGTGAAAGTTTCACAACTAATATGTGCTTGTGCAATACTATAAAATATCACAGTATAATAAAGACATAAGTGCGACAATACCATGCTACATTATAAGATGTATTTAGTACATATATGTACATTGTAAATTATATATAAACATCATAAATATTATTGGAATGTTTGTTTACTTTTGATAAACACTATCAATTTAATTTGTATATTGAAGAATTCCAAATAAAACAACCAAAGGTTAACTCAGATGTAACGAGTGAAGAAAGCAATACTTTCGTCACATCTGTGGATTAAACCAGGCTGTTGACCATTGGCCGACAAAAAGGAGAAAGAATAATAAATACATACTTAAAATAAAATTTATTGTATGACCACCTTTCATCCTTTTGAGTTTATTTCTATGACCTAGGTGAGCATTCTGTGCACGAAGCAATTGGTTTTGCTCACACAATAGGTTATTGCGTTCTTTGAGACTTTCATGTATACTTTGAAAAATTGCTGCCACTGCAGGCGTGCATGAAATACATAAGCATAATCAAGAACTCTTACGCCCGTCGCTCAGTGAAGTTGACAGGGATTACGGACATTCATTTGGCATGATCCTAACTCACCTTTATAGCTTCATTTCACATCGTTAATGCATTAGGAATGCGTAGGTAACGCATTCCTGCTGGTTAAGGGTACTCTTAACTTGGCCCATCTTATTGATGATGATTAATTCACGCTCTTTAATTTCAGTATTCCGGTAAACGGCCGCACCAATTCTATGCCGTCCGTTACGGCACACACCCCACCTAACGTTATTTACATACGTCACTTACCATCAGGCAGACTTTGTGCTTGTTTGTTACACTGCAACTACAAAAATAAAACAAAAAACGCTTACCAGATGTCGCTGGTTGGAACCGAGGTGAACTTATTAGTCACGCAAATGGTCACACAGTGTCGTCGTCATTGAAAAGTTGCGCTGTAAAAATCTTTTAGGTTTCTATTCTATATTAATACATATAACAATTCCTCATTTGTGTGTTCTTTAATGTCTTATTGCTTACTTACTTACTTACTTACCGTCACGCACAATCCCTAACGGGGTAGCCAGAGAGAACAGATCGCCAAGTGTCACGATCCTTACATACCTCTTTCGCTTCTTTCAGGTTCATTAACTTCTTCATACATGCACGTCTAGGTATCCGAGTACTCTTGACCCTCCCCTCTTCGAGCAATTTGCTCACATGGTCTTCGAAAGTTAGTCTCGGTCTACCTCGACACCTTTTAATATTTACTTTCGCTCTATATATTTTCTTCACCATTCGGTCTTCACTCATTCGTTCAACGTGTCCAAACCATTGGAGTACGCCCCTATCAATTTTTGTGATAAGGTCATCTTTCAATCCTGCCATATTGCGAATCTCTTCGTTTCGCTTTCGGTCGGCTATGGTAACGCCACACATTTTACGAAGAGATCGCATCTCCACTGCATTCAACTTGCTTTTATGCTTCTTCTGGCATACCCAGGTTTCGCTGCCATATAACAAAGTCGGTACCAACACTGCGTTATGTATTGCAAGGCGTGCACTCTTCACCACGCCTTGCCTTTTTACTAATGCATTCAGGGCACCATTGACTTTGTTTCCGGCGGCGACACGCCTATCCACATCTAAATCACATCTTCCATCCCGGCTGAAAGCACTCCCCAAGTATACAATTTCATTTACCTGTTCTAGACATTCCTGATTTACCCATATTTCACATTTCGTTCTCTCTTCGTCCTTTTCAAATACCAGAACCTTAGTTTTATTAGCATTCAAATGGAGACCTTTAATTTCACATTCCTCTTTCATACACGTGACTAATGCCTGCAGTTCTGCTTCTGATGGTGCAATAAGCACTGCATCATCAGCATACAGCAGACAATTAACTTTTATGTCACCCAATTTCACACCCAAACAGCTATCTTTCAGCTTCTGTAAACAGCTGTCGAGATACAGTATGAACAGCCAGGAAGACATGACACAACCCTGTTTTACGCCCGCTTGGACGCTAAACATGGGTGACAGGTCATGCCCTACCCGCACACAGGCTTTACAGTCATAGTAGAGTGACTGCGCAGCCCTTAACAATCGACCATCCACACCATATCCCGGTAACAGTTCCCACATTTTCTTCCTTATAACCTTATCAAATGCTTTCTCCAGATCCACAAAAGCACAGAAAATCCTCTGGTTAACACTCAGAAGCTTCTCCGTGATCATGCGGAGAGAAAACATTTGATCCGTGCATCCTCTTCCAGGTCTAAATCCGCATTGTGCCTCCCATAAGAATCTTTCCGATTTCTCTTGCATCCTGCGTGTCAAAACCTTCGAATAAACTTTACTTGCTAAACTGGTCAAGCTGATCGCCCGATAGCTCCCGCAGTCAAAATGTGAACCTTTACCTTTATATAAAGGCACAATGACCGCGGATCGCCAATCATCCGGGACATCTCCCGTCCGCCAGCACAATTTGCACAGCAGATGAAAGCTGTCCCAGACGCGAGGCCCACCGTACTTGACCATTTCAGCAGTAACTCTGTCTAGTCCCGCAGCCTTACCACATTTCAAACTTCGAATCGCACGTTCAATCTCTTTCATGCTGATGACCTCAGTGTCATCGAGGTCCGTGTCTGGCGTGCCAGTCACGGCGTCACCCCCGGATCCTTCACTAAGATCATGACACGCATACAATTCTCTATAAAATTCACTCCATCGCTGCATGACGTCCGATTTTTCTGAGAGGACGTCATTGGTTCTCGAAAGCACTTTGTTCATTCTTAAAGCTGTCGCACCACTCCGGGACCTTCCAACCTCTTTCCAGAAGAGTTTGGAGTTTTACCTAAAGTTGTGCGACAACCTCTCGTCCGCTTCTATTCTACACCTTTCACGTACTTCCTCAATCAATGTTTTCGCATGAACTTTCTGCAGCTTATATCTTTCTTTCATCTTCTCTCTCATATGCTCATCGTTACTAGAGGCTAAGTAGTCTAACCATGCTTTTTTCTTCTTTTTTTACAGCTTCTTTCACTTCGTCATTCCACCATGCATCTCTTCTTTTACTACTACCTCTTTTTGTCGTACCACATACTTCTTCCGCTGCACTTACCATTCCATCCCTAAGGTTCTGCCATATTCTCTCCACACATTCTTTCCTGCCATCGATGGTGTCAAGCTTTTCGGCTACCCTCGTGTGATATTTGTCCCTAGTATCCGCTTCCTGAAGCTTCCAGCTTCGGATGCGACAGACCGACTGTGGTTCTGTTACTGCCGTCCGGTGGCGCCAACCCGCGAACAAACCCCTAAATCTAGTAATTACTAGATAATGATCCGTTCCCAGGTCAGCACCTCTGAACACTCGTGTATCCATCACCTGTTTTCGCAGTCGGTCATCCACCAGGAACAAATCAATCATACTTCTCTCATTCTTTCTTTCTCTAGTGTACATATGGATCTTCCTGTGATTAAACATACTGTTTGTCACAAGAAGACCCTTTTCCTTGCATACAGCCAGTATAAGCTTGCCAGCATCATTAACCCTTTTATCTCCAAACTTTCCAAGCACCAACTCGTATCCTGGTCGAGCGATGCCTACCCATCCATTCAAATCACCACATACAACAGTTCTTTCGTTTCCCTTAACCAAATCTAGAACTTCTCTTACATTCTCCCAAAACTCCTCCAGCTCAGCCCTGGACGACGAAGCTACCGGCGCATAAACAGCCAAAAGGAATAACTTCGTCAGTCCCATTTTGAAGCGAACCCAGAGAAGTCTTGAGTTCACAACCTTGTATTCAGTCATAAGATCGACCAACCGGGACGACAACAGCACTCCCACTCCTTGGCAGGCGTTCTCGCTTTCCGGGACTCCGGACCATATAGCTAACGTCCCGCCAGGGAGCTCTTCAATACCACTGCCTTTCCGTTTGGTCTCCGACATACACACGACATCTAATTCTCTTTCTTTCATTATTTCGATCAACTCATTCGTCTTATCTCTCATGCCTCCTCTAACATTCCACGTGCCAACTCTGCACTCCGTCCTCCACCTTCCGCCGTGTCGGGCTGTGCGTGACGGGTGGCGGTCCCCATCGCCGCTTTGCGCGCTGCATTCCACACCAACGGGGACGAGCTGGTGTGCGTCGCCTTGGGGGGACGCCCTAACCCTCGTTCGCATGGGTGCGCAGCTGTGTAGAATTGCAGCCCTGAAAAGGGCTGGCAGGGGTCGCGACGAGCACGCTTCTACAATGACCCCAATGTCTTATACAGCTTTTTTAATTCTTCATCTCTTCGAATTCATCTTTTTATTCCTAATATTATGTAGATAAGCCTTTTAGATATTTTACAAGGTTGGCTAAAGTACTAACATATTTCTTAATTTAAAAATGTGAATTGTTACTTTAATAAAATCATCTCATCAGAATGAGGACCGGGAAAAGATCTGGCACGCAATGAATAGTACTATGAAATAGCAGCATTTTGCTGCTGTGTTTCGAATGATGAGTAACGAAAATCGGAGATAGTTATAACTGGTAACGAAACATTCCATTCCACTCCATCTTTTTAATTAGTGATAACTAAGTAATACGGATTAATAAGCTGAAGTGGCAATGAGGAGGCCATATATTTCGAAGAACCGATAACCGTTGAATAAAACTAAATTTACGGATTTTATCGCGTTTATTTCACTACTTTTACTTATTTTTAATTCCCGACGTTTCGGGTGCTTTACAGCAACCATGGTCACGGGGGGGACTGAGATGTTTGACGTCCCAATGTCAGTTAGTCCGGCTACCTTCAGTTTTTGAATATTAATTTTTGGTCCGATTTACGCAAAACGAGCTTATAGTATCATGAAGTCTTGCAGTGGTATGCTTAGGTTTGGGTTTAATTTTGTTAATTATCGGATCCCAAGCAGGTGGCAGCACCCATCCATCTTCTCTATTGAAATTTGGATGTTTTTTAATTTCAATAGCCTCGCGTATCATCCTTGGTAGGAATCGGTGTTCTTTTGCGAGAATTTGTGGTTTATCAAATCGAATGTAATGGTGGGGACGATCTTGAACATGTTCGCAGACTGCAGACTTCCCGGAGCGTCGGTGCTTCACGTCAGCTATATGTTCTTTCACGCGGGTTTTTATGGATCGTTTTGTTTGACCTATGTAAGAGAGACCACATTCACAATCTAACTTGTACACTCCTGCATCTTGTAGAGGGATATTACACTTGACGGATGGTAAAAATTGACTAATCTTCTTCGGCGGCTTGTAGTATGTTTTAATGGAAGCTCGCTTCAAGATGTAGCCAACCTTGTCTGTGACTCCTCTGACATATGGTAGTACAGCAGGTACACGCTCGACTGTGGCCGGCTTCACTCGGTCACTGTGACGTAGGCGCGGGACCCGAAGCTTGTTGTCTTGCAATACTTGCTTGACGTGCTGAAGTTCGGCGGCCAGATGCTTTCTGTCACAGATCCCTCGTGCTCTCTGAAACAAAGATTTACCCACGGTAGCTAACTGTGAAGGATGATGGTGAGATTCACCATTTAAATATCGGTTGGTATGGGTCTTTTTTCTATACACAGTGTGACCAATTGTGTTATTAGGATTTCGAATGACTAAAACATCTAAGAAAGCTAAAGAATTATTTGCCTCTAACTCCATTGTGAATTCTATTTTAGAGTTTATAGAGTTAAGGTGGTTTAAAAATGCAGTTACTTTGTCAGATAGTAAAATTGTGAAAGTGTCGTCTACGTACCGCTTGTGGAATCTTGGATTTACAGGAGCAGTAAGAAGGGCTTTCTCCTCGAAGTCCTCCATGAATATGTCAGCGACTATGGGAGATACAGGTGAGCCCATCGCCACACCATCTACTTGCTTGTAGAACTCTTCCTTCCACAATAGATAGCCAGATGTGAGGCAGTGTTTGAGTAATACTGCATATTCAGCAGGCATGTTATTATATTCTAGCTTCCTAGTTACAATTGATATGCAGTCTTCAATAGGTAGGCATGTGAATAGTGACTGAACATCAAAACTGACCATAGTTTCATTGTCAGCAAGATGTAGGTCTTTTATCTCACTAACAAAATGGTATGAATCCTTTGTGTGTGCTCTGGTATGTCCTCTCAGTGGTGACAGTACTTTTGCCAAGTGTTGTGCCAGCTTATAAGTTGGTGAATCAATCTGGCTCACTATAGGACGTAGTGGAGCGTTTGGTTTGTGTATCTTTGGTAACCCATACAACCTCGGTGGTTTAGTACATGATGGTATTAGCGAATTCACGTCGAGATTTAATTTTTCGGAGTATTTCTTTATTAAATCGCTAGTTGCTTTAAGCGTGTTAGTTGTGGGGTCTGTTTTGACCTTTTTGTATGTACTTTCGTCCGATAAAAGCTGTGGTATTTTAAAATTATACTCTGACGTGTCCATTATTACCGTAGCATTTCCTTTATCCGCGCGGAGAATCGTTAGCTCTGGTCTGTTCCGTAAGTTAATCAACGCTGTAAGTTCGTCTTTAGGAAGGTTTGGTTTCGGCACTGAACTACGACCTAACAAGGACGAAATATCTTGACGTATAGCCTCCAAATCTTCCTTACCAATATTATTTTAAAACAGACAATCCTCAACGCTGCAGATAATTTCTTCGTACGGGATTTTTCGCGGTGTTAATGCGAAATTCATTCCCTTCGCTAACACCTTTATTGTTGGTTCGTCCAGTGTATGTTTTGACAGATTATAGACCGTGCGCTGTTTATTGTTTGCGTCTGTGGTCAACGGTTGTGTTTCGTTCTGACGTTGACTTAGATGGTTGGCATTTGATTTGATTGTTAATTTTTGGTATTTTTCTATTTGTTTATCATTATAAATACGCAAAGAGATGCAACATCTCTTCGCAATACCTGTGAGTCAAACCGACTGGAAAGAGCTCAATCATCAACGATTCGAACAGCTCTGCGATGGATGCGATCAAATAGAAGGAGCTGGCACTGGGGTGCCCCAGCCCAGAGATGGGAATAGTATTCCATGTGCGGTCGAACCTGTGCATCGTAAAGTTGCAGGCGGTGAGACGCCACGACATACTGTTCCGCTCTGCTGAGCACGCCAAGCTTTACAGAGGCCAATTTAGTCTTCTCCAAGTACCGCATGAACTGGCTGTTAACTTTGGATTCCGGGTTTTTTAGAGAACAAGGGGGGTATGGCGATAGGCCTACATTGTTGGACGGATCAAAGCGGTTACCTTTTTTAGAGATCGGGTGCACGAAGGCTGTCCATGATTTTACGGCTACGCCTAGGGGGTAGGAGTACCGGAAAAGACGCGTTAAAACCTGTTCAAATTTCACACAGTCTTCGTCAGCACACGTCTTCAGTACAATAAGAAGGACGCCATCAGGCCCACTCGGTTGTTGACGTCCAGGTAGAGAAGTGCTCTGCGCACCGAGTGTTGGGTAAACAGCACATCCTGAATGGAGTACTCACACCGCGTGGTGGTTGGCGGTGTGTTCCCCCCGTCATCAAGAATTGAGTTGGATGCAAAGAGAGAGCTCAGCAGATCGGTTTTGCCCTTTGCGGCACGGGCCTGTGAGCCGTCCTTCCTGTGCAGAGAAGGACGGGATGGCTTACTAAAGTTGATTTGGAAAGCCTTGGCGAGAGACCAGAATGCACGTTTTCTGAAGGAAGACGAACTAGTTAATCGCCAATTCTGCCGATGTGCTCTGATATTGCCTTGACAATGACACTTTTGACGGACCTAGAGGCAGAATTGTACTTTTTTTTAAAAGCGTTGGTATTAACATCCCGAGACGTTGATGCGTGAGCCCATACCTGCTAGCAATCTTGCTTATGGCGTAATGCAATTTTACAGGAGCTTCCAAACCATGGCATGGTTCTGTTTCCGATAGGTACCACAGATGATGGAATAAAATCATTCATCCGGCAAGAAGCAAACCAGCTTCCAAGGGTAGAATGCAAAAACAAGATCGCATCCCATCCCAATCGGCTGATCTATATTGCCAAACACGGCGCCAACCTGCAGTATGGAATCGCGATGGGAGCATGAGTGGATGAAGTGGAGTGGAAAGACTAACCGATGACCAATGGTTATTTTGTATGACATGCTAAATATGTGAATTCGTATGTTATATATTGTCATAATATATCAACAAAAATTAAAAACCCCTGAGTCGAAGACAATTTATAAAAAAACTTAGCACGCGGTTGACTACTGAATGGATGCAGAAAAAACTAGAAGCACCTACGTTGAAACGCAATATCCATGATATTATTGAAGTCATCCTGAAAAAACCTTCTCATGACTCTTCTGTACAATATGAGGGTCCACCACCGCCAAAAGAAAGAAAGTATTGCTCTTATTGTAGATCTAAAAAGAAGATGATGTCTAAAATGACATGTCAAAAATCTATCTGCGGTGAACATCAAGTTCATGTATGTATCGAATGCATCTAAAATATTTTTTGTTACTTTGTTAGTTTTTTTTTAGTTAAATATTTTGTAATTTACCAATTTTTAAGCGAAGTGTATACTATATATTTTTTTTAATTTTTAGTGAAAAGACTGTTTAATTGCCTGAGTTCCTAAAATTTGTTCCTATGATCTATTTGATTAAAGATTTTATAGTATTAATATATAAATAATATTTAAATTTGTGTTTTCCTCTTTTAAGTAATATACACAATTATATAAATATTTCATCATTCATTCATTTTTCAATTTGTGTACCTATATGAAACTTGTAGGGCTACAATGGCTATCCGAGTGTCTGCAGCTCCGGTTCTGACCAGTATTCTGACCAATGCAGTGAGCATTGGAAGACGTTTTCAAGCTATTGGACTGGAAAGGATACGGTATTAACATCAATGACGAGTACATCACTCACCTTCGATTTGCCAACGATATAGTCCCTATGGCAGAATCGCTGGAGGACTTAAGCACTATGCTGAAAGAATTTTTGAAATTCGACCACCAAAGGAGTAAAATATTGTATGAAATTCCGTCATTTTTCAATTTGTGTACCTATATGAAACTTGTAGAGCTGCGATGGCTATCCGAGCGTCTGCAGCTCTGGTTCTGACCAGAGTTCGAAATCTATCCAACTGCAGAGCGGTGTAAGACAGGGTGACGTTATATCCCCGAAACTCCTAACCGCTGCATTGGAAGACGTTTAACACGACGGACGACGTATTAACATCAATGGCGAATTCATCACTCATCTTCGATTTGCCGACGATATAGTCCTTATGGCGACTAGATAAGTCCAACTTCGACCGAGAGGTCAATCGACGGATTCAACTCGGCTGGGCAGTGTTTGGGAAATTTCGACACATCTCGTCAGGTATACCTCAATCTCTAAAAACTATATTGTACAACCAGTGCGTGTTGCCAGTAATGACTTACGGATCTGAGATGTGGTCCTTCACTGCTGGCCGTATGAGGACGCTCAAGGTCGCTCAGCGAGCTATGGAGAGGGCTATGCTCGGAGTTTCTCTGCGTGATAGACTCAGAAATGAGGATATCCGCAGTAAAACCAGAGTGACCGACATAGCCCAACGGATTAGTAAGCTGAAGTGGCAATGGGCCGGCCATATAGCTCGAAGAACCGATAACCGATGGGGAAGAAAGGTTCTCGAGTGGCAGTCTCGTACCGGTAGGCGTAATGTAGTGCGACCCCCCACTAGATGGATTGACGACTTGGTAAGATATGCAAGAAGTCGATGGATGCAGGTGGCTCAGGACCGTGCTTTGTGGCATTATTTGGGGGAGGCCTACGTTCAGCAGTGGACTTGTGAAGGGCTGTAATGATGATGATGATGATGGTGAAACTTGGTATTTTTGGTTTTCGACTAAAAACAAATAAGAATGTATAAAAACTGAGAGTTTTTGAAAATTATACTTCCAAAGTACTTAAAAAGAAATAGAATATTTATATGATGTTCCCTCATTTTCCAAATTATATTCACGAAATTCA
The DNA here is from genome assembly GCA_036936625.1 of Parnassius smintheus behrii. Lineage (NCBI taxonomy): Eukaryota > Metazoa > Arthropoda > Insecta > Lepidoptera > Papilionidae > Parnassius > Parnassius smintheus. Next base: position 23,350,506 of record JAUPFT010000029.1, on the reverse strand, counting down.
TTATTTTAGCTATTGATTTAAAATAAAGAAGTGTTTCAGAGTTTTAAAAAAGATGTTGAATATTTATACGAAGTTTTGTCCTTTTCCAAGTTATATACACAAAACTTAGTATAGTGGCTTTAGATTTTTAAAAAAAGTACGTGTTTTGTGGGAAAGTGCGAGTCGAATCATCATACAAAAGGTTCCGTACCATTATACAAGACAAATATTGTTGGAAGTATAGATGTACCAGGCGGTCCCATAATGAACTGGCCTGATATACTTCAACGCGACATGTCGCTACATGTTGTGTTGCATTAAATAGAACGTTTATCGTGCACTTAATATAAGAAACATGCATCGACATGAAATGCTTAGTCTTAGTTTAACAGGCATTTGAATAACGAGAGTCGCGTATTTTTTCAAAATGTCGAAAACTGAGTATCGAAGTGTCATAAAGTTTCTGTTTAAAGAAGGTTTATCCCCTGCCCAAATAAAAGAACGATTGGATGGCGTGTATAAGGAGTCTGCCCCCTCCTATAGCACAGTGAAAAATTGGGTGAAAGAGTTTCGCCTCGGGAGAGAAACCATCGAAGACTTTGGCCACGACGGTCGACCTGTGGAAGTGCTCACTCCCGAAACGATTGCTCTTATCGAAGAGGTTCTGAGTGACCGCCGTTTGAAGATTAGAGAAATTGCAGCAAGGCTTGGGCTCTCTGAGATTTCATTCATCGCGTGATCCATGAACATCTTCATATGAAAAAAGTGAGTGCAAAATGGGTACCGAAACTTTTTTCAGCGGTACAGAGACAGGAAAGAGTGCGCTGCGCTTCGGAGTTTTTGGATCTTTGTGGCGAAAATCCAAAGACTGTGTTCGAGCGGCTAGTGACTGGTAATGAAACTATGATCTTATATTACGATCCACAAAGCAAGCGCGAGTCAATGGAATGGCGATGAAGAGTTGCAGGCGGCCGTCTTCAGTCATTTTGAGGATAAAAAATGTGATTATTTTTATAAAGGTTTAGAGATGTTGATTCACAGATGTCAGAAGTGTGTTAGTATTCATGGTGATTATATTGAAAAATAAAATTGGTTTTGTTTCATTTCCTTCATTGGTACATAGTTAGGCCAATTCATTATGGGACCGCCTACGTAGTATTATAAAGGCCGTTTAACAGAAGCTCACGAAAAAACAAAAGTAAATTTATGAGACTCCATACCTCTTTAACTTTGTACTTGTTTTATTATTTGTTGGTGATGCTACGTGATATACAGCTCGCAGATAGACGGACGGACCGATCAACGGACAGAGGAGGCTCAGTAGTAGTGTCCGCTGGCACCCTTTGTAAAAACGTTGGCGTGGGTTTCAGTTTTTCGAAGTGCGGCGTTTTTAAATTATATATCCATGAAAATTGGTGAGTAATTTAGTTTAGGGTTAGGGTACAAGGCGACTCCGAATTAGTTTTAGATACAAATATACCTACCTCCATACTACTACTACTACTACTACATCATCATTAACAATAAAATCATCATCATTAACAGCAGAAGCACAGCAGCAGCAGCAGAAACCTATCAGGTGTGGAGGTCTCCTCTCAGATGAAGGTTATAGATCCACCATACTGGCCCAATACAAATTTCGAGACTTCACACACTTCTGCGAAAATTATGGACATGGAAACTCTCAGGTGATCAGGTTTCCCCATGACGTTTTCCTTCGCCGTTGAAGCATGTGATATTAATTGCTTAAACGCACATAATTATAACTGAAAAGTCAGAGGTGCGTGCCCGAAATCGAACCCGCGACCCACTAGCTGCAAATAAGTATCTAGTTGGTCACACATTATCCTACCAATTATTGTTGACGAAGCTAGCTTACATACTATATGACACTCTAGTTATAGCTCCTGAGATACGGGGAGGAAATAGTAGACCATATGATGGAGCATTGGGACGAGTGTTCCCTCAGGCCCCACGACAGAGATGAGAATAATTTTAGAGCAGCGCATTTCTCCTGCCAATATAGATAATGCTCATATAAACATAGAATATGACAAAGTAGCGCCGTAGAATCAATTAAGTATATATTTAAATATGTGAATAAAGGATCAGACCAGGCATCATGAGGGAGACAGGCAGGAGATGGGCAGCAGCGTCTTCCTAATAACAACAATAATATAATAAAAAACTGCGGTTGCCAACCAGCTCGCCAAGTGTGGCAACTATGGCAAATATCCCCCCATGAGTAACGAAAATGATATTGATGAAGTAAAATTATACGATAGTGGTCGCTGTTTGAAGAATAGTTGCGTTTCCCATTCACGAAAGATTTCCAGCAGTTCTTGCAGTGTATTTGGGATATTACAAGTGCATTTATTTCAGTCCCAATACCCACAATGTAGCTCACAAAGTAAACGAGTTATAGGCAAAACTTTTCTTTTTAATTTATTATTAGCCAAGGTAAAAAAAAATCACGCAATAGCTTTAACAGTTGCCTCTTCCGGTATTTCTACGACGTTGCTGGATGTAGGACAGCTCATTCTGCATTTAAATTGCCCTTTAATTTGATGCATGTAGAGACACCTCTGTGCAAAATTTCTAAGCAGCGTAATATGACGCAAGTTTTGAAAAAAAAAAACTTATTGTAGGGGATGATTGTACTATGGCACATAAAGGAGACGTGGAATCTCTCAGCGGAATATTGAGAGATATAAGAAAAAATGGTGCACTAATGCGTGGTGCTACAGTTCTTTTAGCGGGAGACTATTCGACAAACCTTACCGGTAGTACCGAGGAGAACACGAGCCGATGAAATACGGTTGTGTCTTAATATTTAATCTTCATATTTGTTGCCTCAGATTCAGAAGCTCGCTCTGAAAAGTGATGCTAACTCTGTCAGTTTGCACAGACATTATTTCAAATAGGGGATCGAGATTATCCTATAGTAGATAGTAAGGTTTTAAAGTGGCCAAAGTTTACCACAACATCGCTAACATTATAACAAAACCCGACTTGTTATGCAAGCGTAATATTTTGAGGCCTGAGAATGACACGGCGGGTGATATTAATGGTCTTTTGCTAAAATCATTTGAAGGAGAAGAAATCGGCTATAAATCTTTGAATTCAGTGCTACAAATTGATAATGCAGTAAATTATCCCGAATTTTTAAACACCCAACAGCAGGCCTTCCAGCTCATACTCTCGCCGTTAAACTGGGCGCACCATGTTGTCGAGGAACTCAATACCTCCAAAATTATACAATGGTACCGGACTATAAATAACAGCTCTCAATAAAATGTTTTAGAGGCAAAAATATTCACGGTGTGTGCTCAAGGAGAATCAGTTCTCATACCACAAATACGTTTACCATCAGATTACCCCTTTGACTTTTCACATTCCACGCGAATCCACAAAATATTGCCCATCTTTTGACGACATTTTAAAATTAAAATTACTCAAAGGATAATAGATAAAAATTATACGGCGAAGACATGATGCTACCAATGTCAAAGGAAACTTTAACAATAGTCTGCCAACAACAAACATGCAGGAGTTTAGGCTCGGTACTGATTGAACAAAGTCGTGTAGTACAACAGAAACTATATTAAAGTTGGTGGGTAAACTATTTTAATAAAAAAATAATTTGTACTAGAACTTTAATATAAATCATATTGCACACTTATAATTTTATGTGATGAGTAACACGATTTTATTATTTGTGGATATTTTAAAACTTGTTTAGTGGAAATAAATTAAAATGTAATGATACAACTAATTACTTATTGTACTTTGTCCTCTTTTCATGAACTAGTGTACCTTTGTTTTTTTTTATAGGATAGATGACAAACGAGCACACACTCCGCCTGATGGTAAGTGATTGCTGTGGCCCATAGACATCTACATCTATCCTCGATTACAAATCAAAATGCAGATGCGTTGTCACCCGTGAGGACTAAGATGGAATACCGCCTTAGTAAAAAAGGGTGTCCGGTTCTCTACACTCACCATACGAACAACACCAGCAGCATTAAACTACAATTTGACGCTGGTACTCTGTGAGAGCGTGGTCCTTCCCAGGTCGGGTTGACCCATTCGTGCTGCAACTATACTACTAATATAACTGCAGCATGGCTCTACCACGTATAAAATGTTAATATATCTATCAAGCCAAAATGCGTGTCATATCGGTGGTATGACTTTCCTAGTATTGTTGGTAGTATTGGATCATTGGGTGTTTGGATCAGTGATGACGGGGAAAATAGATGTAATTGAGGGAGAGCGGGAGGTGATCTTCAAAATAAGTAAGACACATTGAATAAAACTAAATTTACGGATTTTATCGCGTTTATTTCACTACTTTTACTTATTTTTAATTCCCGACGTTTCGGGTGCTTTACAGCAACCATGGTCACGGGAGGGACTGAGATGTTTGACGTCCCAATGTCATAGTTAGTCCGGCTACCTTCAGTTTTTGAATATTAATTTTTGGTCCGATTTACGCAAAAATTTGGTCTGGAGGACATTATTATTATTTCCCATAGTATATGTAGTATAGTTGACACGCTTGGCGGGCGGCTTGGCAATCGCTGTTCCTTTAATTGTTGCTGGCTGTGCCCACGACTTCGTTCGCGTGAAATAAGTACTTTTGCTATTCTAAGTGATGATTATTTATTTATAAATTAAACTGTTGCAAAGACTTGAAAAGACGCTATTTAGAATAAAAACATTCTGTTAGTCGGTCAGTCAGACAAACAAACGAACGAACAAACAAATTGAACAAACAACCAAGAAACGAATAGGGCAAAACGTTTGTGTTTTTGTAAATAAATAACGAAACGACCGCAATAACCTGATCCCTAATTTGCTACCCAATTTGTCTCGCCAATACTTGGTTTCCATACCACAAATAAGAGATTTCCCTAAATAAGCAAGCACCATCACCAATTATCGATATTAAATAAAAAAATTTAAATGAAAACTACAATCCAATGCCTAGCTAAAACTTAGTACCTACACTAACAAAATAAATGAAATTGCGTAAGTATCTATGTTTTGTCTCATCCTGCAAACAAATGAAAAAAATAAAACTAAACTCAACCTGGGAAAGTTATTTGACCTTTAAGTAAAAGGTGAACATTCAGTTGGATTTCTATCAAGAAATTCTCGATAGTATCCCGGAGTCAAGAGTATAGCAGTGTTACGAACTTATACCTCAGAAAGCACGTAAAGCCGTTTTATCTGTATCTGATCTCAATATATTTTTGTCGGATTACTAACTTGGACGGTAATAAAAGACGACTTTTAATATTTTTTTCTCTATTATGATCAATAGGGGCAGATTTTTTGGAAAGATCTGTAATAGGTTTTTATATTCTATACCTAATAGGATTATTTATAATTATCATAATTTCGTTTTACGGATTTCCCCACCACAATTCAATTAAATACTTAATATTTTTTCTGCGCAAACTATGTATCCTGGTTATTAAGGTGAGATTATGAAAAGGAAAAATAAATTAATTGCATTATTTTAATCTTAAAATATTCGTATTAATTTTAAAGTTAGAAAAATCATTTAATAATTTTAACCTACACAAATATGAAAACAACCCGTAAAAAAGATTCTTTATAACGTTAATTTACTATCTAAGGATTTAAATATTCCCAAATTTTTCTTAGAAGATGCCTACTTAATAAGAGAAAGTTATTATCCCAATTTTCGTTATAATAAATACCAAAATATTTTATCTCCATACAAAATTGCACACACTCTGCGCCTGCCCCCTCTACCGTAACGTTATTTTGAAATCGCAAAATACGTAATCATTTATTTTTTTAAAAACAGTACTGTCAGTAAGTCGATACTTTTCATCCCTACCGAAGTTAGCACACGTGTCCCGGCCGAAAACTGTTTAGTTTCGCCATTTTGCTTACAAGCGCTTTCTAGCGCTCTTTTCTGCCAAACGCACCCAATCGCTCCGTATAATATTTTTTAATAGAACAATAAATTGTAACGCCCTCGTGGACCATATTATATTGGCTGTTTATTATAATATCCGCTTCTTTGGTTCCGTAATCGGGTAAATCGTGCGTGATAGACCGTGGAAACGATGCCAAAATGAGAAAAAATAAGGCAATCAATGGGGGGGGGGCATATGTTCAGCAGTGGACTTTAAAATACTGTAACAGTTATCGGATAAAAGTAGGAAAATTATATTTGCTGGTCCAACACAAACATTGCGTTGAAAGCAGCAAGCAAAGTAATTAATTAAGCAAGCAAAGTAAATATGCCTAGTGCCAAGCTCTCAAAATTTGATTTACCATGTGATAGGCTCTTGGCAGTTAAGAAATAATTCATTAGTCTACGACAGTTGATAATGGTTGTTCCTAGGCAACTCCCAATACACGATGTCATTAATTGCAAATGCAGACTTAATGTGGAGTCAGGATTTTATTTCGCTCACTGTACTGAACATACAACCAACTGATTTAATAAGGCCGTGGCAATTAAAAAAAATTAAAATTAAAAATTTCCTTTATTTCCAAAAATCCTATTACAAATATTTGTCGAGTCTTCCCTTTAAGTAGTCAGAGACACTTGTGTTGGGAATAATTCGCTACTTCCCTTACGGTTGGCTAAATAAGATAAACTAGGTAGGTATATTATATCTAAAAGGTTAGTTTAGGATGGTATGGTTTACATTTTTTTTTTTTTTTACATTGAAATATAACATTTTTGATATAATTCAAATTTCAATTTAAATTGCGGCTCTAGTGGCAATGAACTATTTTCATGTAAGCATGTATGGTAGTAGTTAAAATGTGCGTGAGTGTGTATATATGTTTGTGTGCGTCTGTACATGTGTGTGCGTGTGTGTGTGTGTGTCTGTGTGTGTGTGTGTGTGTGTGTGTGTGTGTGTGTGTGTGTGTGCGTGCGTGTGTGTGTGTATGTGTGTGTATGTGTGTGTGTGTGTGTGTGTGTGTGTGTGTGTGTGTGTGTGTGTGTACGTGTGTGTGTACATGTATATGTGCACGTAGTGTGTGAATCAGTGTATACATGTGTGTATACGAGCTCGTGTCTGTATGGAAGTGTGCATGTGTGCATGTGTTGGTTACATGTATGCCCTACGGATAAGGTTCCTTGGGATCGGTATGAACATTCCGCATACAGGAACCAGCATTAATTGAACCAAACATTTTAACAAATTCTTATGAAAAGGTTTTCAACATCTTCATAGCTAAGTGAATCCAACCATTCTTTTACAGTTTTCCTGCAAGTGTAAGATAACATAGGGTATATTTTAAGTATACGGTTTACTTTGTTGTATATATAAGCAGACTGCCTACTATATTGTCTTCTAGCGAACGTAGTACGTGCGGCAGTGACGGACGCAACGACATCCTTCTTTCTTTTATGACTCAGGTCGACATAAGGTAGAGATTTGTGGCACGTTAAGATGAGATTCAGAATATAGAGTTTTCGGGCTGTGAGTAGGCCACTAATTCTATATAGTTTATCAGTGGGAAAACGATAAGGTTTGGAGTAGATGACTTTGATAAGTGATCTCTGAGCTCTTTCGAGTGCAAGGAAGTGAGTTTTGTCTGCTCCTCCCCAAATCGAGATACAGTAGGTGAGCACCGATTGGGCCAGGGCCACGTAGATTCGGTTTTTAAGTTTGTTACACATGACCTGCCGTAGCGATTTGAATACCCATATGAGTTTCCTAGTGCGGTTTGTTAAAAGCTCCAAATGTGAGTGCCAGCTAAGTCGTTGGTCCAGCATTATACCTAGGCATTTAGTTTGGCTAACTTTTTCAATAATGGGACAGTCGCAAATCAGGTTACCAGGGTTAGAGCAAGTGTGAATTTTAATGGCAAAGTTATGGTTAGGTTGGGATTTATTAGAAGGAGTGAAGAAGATGTAGTTAGTTTTCTGAGTGTTCAAGGTAAGAAGGTTGTCTCTAAGCCAGTTATATACGTTAATTAATCCCCTCTCAGTACTTTCTTGGACACTATTCCAGGTTCTACCAGTAAAAACAAGCGCAGTGTCATCCGCGTAGGAGTATATCCTGCACCCGACATCCCTTAGATTACATAGATCATTTATGTATATTAAAAAGAGAGTCGGGCCCAGGACACTACCCTGTGGGACCCCAAAGCTAGTAGTGGCTTTCTCACTGTATAAGTCATTTATTTTTACTTCCTGAGTTCTTTCCTGTAGGTAACTTTTAAAAAGCATGAGCGGAGTATCCCTAATACCTAAGCATTCTAGCCTGTATATAAGAATAGGCACAGAGACGGTGTCGAAAGCCTTTTTCAAGTCCAAAAAGACTGTAAGACATTTGCTGCCATTGTCCACTTCACCGACTATAGTTGAAGTGAGATCAAGAATAGCATCTTGAGTTGAAAGACCCTTTCTGAAACCATACTGAGAATTGGATAGTAGTTTAAATTTATTTAGGTAATCAACCAATCTATTGTTGAGCAACTTTTCAATTATTTTGGAGATGGAGGTGAGGACAGAGATAGGTCTATAATTGCTTACATCCTCTCTGTCCCCGCTCTTATGCACAGGGGTTACTATAGACCTCTTTAAGGCGCTGGGAAAGACACCAGTACTAAAGCAAAGGTTTGCAAGGTTACGTATATACGGTACAACAAAGGCTCTAGCATGCTTTAAAAAACCAGTGCTGATACCATCCCATCCAGGTGAGCTCCCTGAGTTTAGACTCATCAAGATGCGCTCAACTTCTTTGTCGTCAGTGTTTAGCAGGACGAAGGACGAGGTTTGTGTATAATTAGTGGTAGGGGCTACTAATACACTACTTCTAGTACCTGAATTTGTTGTAATTGTTTCAGCTAAGCTAGCACCTATACAGGCAAAGTAGTTGTTGACATAGTTCAATGAATCTAGTGGTAGCGGTTTTAAGTTAATTAGGGCTACATTATTTGACTTAGGTGGTTTGTACCGAGTGATCTCATTAACTGTTTTCCAGAACTTACGGGGGTTATTGGCAGATTTTTTTATAAGTTCTCCATGATGCTGTCGATTAAGTTTTTTAATAAGGTTGGAACAGAAATTTCGAAAACGTTTGTAAGTTATTTTTAAGATTATATTGTGGAGGTCATTTCCTACCTTTTGTTGCAATTTATTTCTTAGCCTTATACACCTCAGAGCTCCGGGAGTTATCCAGGGTTTTAATATCCTTTTACTGTTAGAAGAGTGGGTTAATTTAGAGTTTTGTTGGATAGCAGACTTAAGTATATTAATAAAGTGGTTGGCAAATTCTTCAGGGCTATTTGACATTTCTGAAAGTGGGACACTCGTCGATATGAGGGTGTTATATGCCCCATCAAAATCTGTAATTAACTTCGACTTAATGGGGGCTTTTTTTTTGTAACCAGACATTTATCACAAGGTGAACCATATGCTGGTTTGCCCCCTTCTATAAAAATACACCCTTTTTAACTAACGGTTATGTGATTTTACCCTCTAATTACAATATTCATCATCACAGCCCTTTACAAGTCCACTGCTGAACATAGGACTCCCCCAAACAATACCACAAAACACGGTCCTGGGACACCTGCATCCATCGAATTCCTGCATGTGTTACCAGGTCATCACTCCATCCAGTGGAGGGCCGTCCAACAGTTCGCCTGCCGGTATGAGGCTGTCACTCAAGAACCTTCATTCCACATCGGTTATCGATTTCCGGCCCATAGCCACTTCAGCTTACTTATCCGTTGGGTGTCGGTCACTCGGTTTCTACTGCGGATATCCTCATTCCTAAGTTTATCACGTAGATAAACCACGAGTATAGCCTCTCCATAGCTCGCTGAGCGACTTTTAGCTTCCTTATACGGCAGTAATGACCATGTCCCAGATCCATTGGTCATCACTGGCAACGCGCACTGGTTGTACAATCTAGTTTTGATGTTTTGAGGTATAGCTGACGATAAGATGTGTCATAATCTACCGAACGCTGCCCAGTCGAGTTGGATCCCGTGACTGATCTCGCGGATGAATTTGGACTTACCTAGTCGGAATACTTGTCCCAGGTACATACTCGTCAACAAGTTCAAGCTTACTGCCCTCAACCAGCAAATAAGTGACATGGACATTACACATGTCTCTTCTTTTGTATATGTTCATCTTAAGACCTATCCGTTGGGGACACCATTTAGGTCATTGAGCATAGTGCTTAGGTTTTCCAGTGATTCTGACAAAGGACTATATCGTCGGCAAATCGAATTGATGAGTGATGTATTCGCCATAAACGTTAATACCGAATCATTTCCAGTCCAGTAGCTTGAAAACGTCTCCAATGCAGCGGTGAAGAGTTCCGGGGATATAACGTCATTCTCTCTTACAACTCTCGGCGGTTGGATAGGCTTCGTACTCGGATATCTATTGTAGCCCTACTGTACAAACACTTCAGCACTTCGATATACTCACAGTCAACTTGGCACCGCTAAAGGGACTGCAGCACTGCCCAAATTTCGACGGTATCAAAGGCTTGCTGCCACTTTGGCTCTACATACGGAAGACGAAGTGGCATATTGTACTTTTCGGATTTGTGTACGATTTGCCAAGGTGTATGTATGTGGTCTGAGGTGCTTAAAGCTTTTTAGGAAACCGACTTATTCGGGAGGCAGGCCTTTCTTGAACAACAATACCACTGCACTTCTGCTCCACTCCTTCGGAGTAGTGCCACCATGCAGGAAGGAATTTAATAGCTTCTGAAGGACTTTAGGTATCGGTTTTCCACCAGCTTTTAGGAGCTCCGCTGTAATTCCGCTGTAATATTTCATACGTGGTAGAGCATGTTGCAGTTATATTAGTAGTATAGTTGTAGCAAGAATTGGTCGGCTCGACCGGGGAAGTGCTACGCTCTCACTGAATACCATCGTGAAATAGCAGCTTAATGCTGCTGTGTTTCGTGTGGTGAGTGTAGAGAACCGGAGATCCTTTCTAGTGGAAACGAGGCATTCCATCTTAGTCCTCACGGGTGACAACGCATCTGCATTTTTATTTGTAATCGAGGATAGATATTTATGGGCTGCAACAACCACTTACCCTCGTGTGGACTGTGTGCTTGTTTGTCACCCTATCCTATAAAAAAATTCCATCCTCGCCAGGAACTTGCCGTTTTTATCGTGCTGGAAAGCCATTCTAATGTCGTTCAGACTGACGTTCGGAATATCATCGGAATAGTGTCAGATAAGACTTGCTCTTGCATTGTTGCTCACACTTGCGTGTGGCTTCAACGATGACATGTACAGCTGTCCATAGAACCTCTCAATCTCACTCAGAATCTCAGGTGTCCCGAAATTGATTCGGTCTTCAGCTTTGACGGTTGGCTCTTTATGGCAGACATATCTCTGGCAAAGAATTTGGAGCCCTGGTTCCGCTCGATTGCTTCTTCAGTATGAGCTCTATTGAAGTTGAGTAAGTCGCACCGTATGCATTCGGAGATCTGTCTGTTCAATAACATGTATGCTGTCAAATTGGCTGAAGACTGCAGCTTTATCTCCCATCTAGCATCCATGAGATTAAGAGTGTGATCGGAAAGTTTTTGTATTCTTCTGCGTCGAGTCTTATAGAACTTAGCTCCGATTGCATGGACAGTTTTCATAAGCTTGTCATTCATATCGTCCACTTCATTGTAGTCATCTAGATAACAAAAACGATTTTGTAATCGAGCTGAAAGTTTTCGAGGTTTTGGATTAGAGCACGAGGGGGACGGACCGTTTTTTGGGAAGGCGTCGCCGAGTACCGACTCAACGACGTTTTCCCAAGAAATGTTAGCATGGCCGAAGTATAAACCATCACCAGGCTGTCGTCCGCATAGCAATGCATGCTACAGGTTTGTAACATATCATTGACATGCAGAAGAGACAGCATTGGTTAATAGGCTTGTAATCGGATCATGCATCATTCATTTAATGCAACCTAGATGCTCCGATCTGCAAGAAAACACGTGATTCAATTGCATAATTTCTCAGTAAACCCATAGGAAAAAAGCTTCATAAGAAGTAACATCAAGTACCAGGTGAATCTTACAGGAAGAATCATGTAAATTTACGTTTTTTTAACAAATTAACTTCCCCCTATGAAATCTGTTAAATATATCACACCTCATTCAACACTGGCGTCGCCCTGATCGTAGTAAAAGTCTATGCTCTTTAATACACAAAAATGAACAAAATTCGCTGTAATTGATGACAAAGGGCGCTTTGTCAAGTTCACATCAGCTCTCGTGTTATTTTAAGTTTAAAAATATATTAAATTATAACTTCGTTCCTTTTTTACATTAAAAAGTAATAAGTATATAAACTATTACTGCAAGTGTTATCTTAAAGAAATATTACATGATTGCAATGACGTTTTATATATAGACACGTCATGAACGAACATCGCGGCGCTTAAAACGGCGAAAATACTAGAACTACTTATACGCGTGAAGAAAGAGAAAGAAAATATGACACCGTATGGCGGGATGCCTGTTGCTTGACTACGAGCTGCATGCGCCGGCCGCCATTAGACGGCGTCGCCGAATAAAATGAAATGAAAATAGGTAGTTTTGTGAACTTACGCATGAAATGACACATCTTTGTCTTTAACTTTTGGGGTATAATTTGTAGATCGTCTGAAATTACACGACGGCATGTTTTTTTTATGTTTTGCACAGGTGTACACACACGAATCACGATATAATAAATTAAAAACAAACGTACCGTCGCGCGACAGGTTGGTGCGTGACTAAGCGCGATGTGGCCAATTGGCTTCATTTCATGTTGCCATTTTAGAGTGCGGATAACGTATCTATAAGTTTATACATCATTGCATGATTGTGACAAAAAGCAAAAATATTATTTCATATGAAAAGAAACATTTATGTAATTTAATTTAAACAAATTTAAACAAAACAAACTTTTATAATAAAAACCCACGTACAGTGCTAAGTGTAACACGAAAAAGTGTAAAGTGTAAATAATGAAAAATGTAATGTTGTTTTTAATATTTTAAAAACAAACCCTTATAATATTTAACTTAACAGCGCCATCTTGTATGCAATGGCTCCACTCGATTATTTGATAAAGCAGGGCAGGGCATGTTACATCAATAAAGTTGTAGGTTCGTTGTAGGTTAGTTGTAGGTCAATGATTAAGCATTTATTAAACAATTAAAACTCATCATCAAGTCATCAATTCACCCATTTTTGCACCTTTAAAGGAAATGTAAAAAAAAATTTTGAATACCTACCACTAGTAACACCTATACACAAACACCAAAAAAAACTGCCACAAGCAAATGAATAGTGCTACCTGGCAGCGACTGATTGTACCATTGCTGCATTCGATATAAATCAGAGTTTAAAATCAGATAATATTCAACTAAGCAGTACTATAGCCTGCCACTAGAGGGCCCTTGAAGATGGAGAGTTAGGTAAGATGCAATAAAAATGTAAAAAAGAGTAAATCTATGACTTGTTCAATTTGTAATAATATATTTGACCTAGAATGTGCAAATATTTAATGTCTTTTATTCATGTTAATGAATAAAATAAATTATTAAAAAATCAGAAACCCGACTGGAACCCATAAATTTTCTTTCGGCATATCATATACTTTATAAAACCTTACGGTTTAAAACGTGCAGCTCTCGACATCGACAGTTTCCATACATTGGAATGGCAACTGTTAAAATAGCGCCATCTAGTAGCAGGAGTTGATGAAAAAGTTATGAACTATGCAAAACTCGTTGTTTGTATGTGGTTTTTCAAAAGAATTTGAAAATTTTGTACAATTTTACACTGTACTAGAAACAAAACGTAGATAATAGTTTCTGAAGATTTCTTGGGGATTTTAGAATAAAACTAAATACATTAGGAACGCGAAATTTTCATTAATTTTCAAATTTCTAGACTACAATCTACTTGTGCACGACTCATTAAACTTATTTACGTATATTTTCTAAACTATAATCATTATCTAGGCTACACACAATTTTTTTGCATTTATCATGTGGGAGTGAACTACATATAACCTAAAATATAGTACCTATTCTGAATTCTTTTCAGAAATACCTACTGTTACGAGCTTGAGGTTCGTGAATATAAAAATTGCCGATAGAATTACCTAAATTAACACTTTAATTTACTTTACACAAATTAAAGTTAAAACACTAATAATTAAACACACTAATTCACTTAATTCCGCTCCGAAGCTTCGCTTGTGTCGCCGAGTTCAACTCTGTCTCGATCGCATCTTGCGCCACCTATTTATTTAAATTAGCAAAATATCCGGAATGTTCAAGTAAACACGCGCAAGGGACCGAGAGCTCGAGTATAGATTCTCTAGAAACTTAGTTCTTCGGGTGGCGCTGTCGGTCGAAAGATCTGTGATGTCATAAACTGCAACGCTCCCCTACTCGTTCCTGACACTAGATGGCGCTAGTTGTGTCGTCGACTGGAGCGCGTAACACTGCCCCCTCCTAAGACATGCTCGTCCCGAGCATTATCGGTCCCATGATAACGCGCCAAGCGATCCACTTGGACGATCTTAGGAGTCCCTCTTACGCCTTTCTGTAACGGCTCCGCAATGTCAAGGGATGTCCTATCCCGTGATGCACCAACATTGTACAATTTCGACGCTCCTCTACTCCGTGCTTGAGGTCCCCTCACAGCCGCACAACTTGTACATGTACGAAACCAATCCTCGACATCGTCACGATAATGGACCCAGTAAAACTGTTCTCGGACCTTCAGTAGAGTTCGTTTACCTCCCAGATGGACTCTTGAACGACCATTATGGCACAGCTGTAGAACATCCGGTACTTTAGCTTTAGGGACAACCATTTGCAAATGACAGCTGTCTCCCCGAAAGTTTTCCCATTTACGACACAGAACTCCATCCTGAAGCAGCAAGCTGTCCCACTGGGCCCAATAGCTTTTAGTGGTCGAACTCATCGCTGAGACGTCACTCCACTTGGGCTTGGGAGCACTGGCCTTTATCCATTCCAGAATCGGCTTGATGTCCGGATCTTCCTGCTGTGCATGTCGTAGGCTGTCCTTCCACCCGTTGCTGAGGTGGTCTGTCCTGAGCATCCTCACGGATACCACTTCCTTACTCTCTTGCCTACTACAGTGGCTGAAATCTTCAGGACAAGGTCTTCTTGACAATGCACCTGCGCTGCCATGAGATTTCCCGCTGTAGTGTCTGATAGTAAAGTCGTATTTCTGCTGCTGCTGGGCGGTGCTGTTAACCACAATTCCTTCCTGAGACCGTTCGCCTTCCCTTCCTAGGGTGTGCTTAGGGCAGCTGGACCGAAGACGGCCCCTTTCCCCATAGCCATAGCACCTCGGGCTGTATTTTTTATTGTGGTCGCGAACCGTAACTGCTGTAACCTCCCTAGCGTGAGGTGAACGATGATCCTGTCGCCGCCAGGCAGTGCCGTTAGCTGCACTACCCTCTCGAGGTCGATCAACTCTCCTTTCCACGGTTCGCTTAGGGCAGCTGGATCGAAGATGGCCCTTTTCCCCACAGCCATAGCACCTAGGGCTGTATCCTCTGTTGCGGTCACGAGCTGTAGCTGCTGCAACCTCCCTGAAGCGATGGGAACGATGCACTGCACCAGGTTCCCTTCAATGAGCACAGGTACAGACTGGTATGCTTTTCGAACCATCTTCTCCACCTCAAGGGCCCACTGCTGCAGGTTTTCATTGCTGCGTTGCACGCGATCTTTAAGCTGCGCGCGAAAGACGTGTTCCAGGTGAGCGTCACCATATCTCGCCTCCAATGCCTTAAGGAGCTGCTCGTAGGTCACTTTCTTACCGAGAGCTTCCAACACGGTTAAGGCTTGGTCGCGCAGGCCTAAGGTGAGTGCAGTCATGGCCTGGCTTTTATTCCAGCCGTTTGCCTCCATGACGGCCTCGAACTGGATTTTGTAGGCCGACCAGGAAGAAGTCCCGTCGAACGGTGGTACCTTGAACCCACGTAGCGAAGGTGTTGTAGCTACTACGGGAGCTGTAGTTCCATCCCCAAGTTTGAGGTCGTTCAGCGTTTTCTTCACGTCAGCCATCATGTTGTCAACCCGATTGTTCACATGGTTGATTCGGGTTTCATGTTCTTCGATTCGGATTTCAGCTTCCACCAGGCGGTTGTCATGTTGAGCAACCCTATCCTTCACCTCCCTTATCTCTTTCCCAAAGGTAGCATGAAGGTCCTTCATGAGGAGCATCTGTTCCTCCTGTCGGCGGGCCTGTTCCTCTTGTCCACTCTGAAGCTGCTCTTTCAACTGACGAACCTGTTCCGCCTGCTGGCGAGCCTGCTCCTCCTGTCGGCGAGCCTGCTCCTCCTGTCGGCGGGCCTGCTCCGCCTGTCGGCGGGCCTGCTCCTCCTGTCGGCGGGCCTGCTCCTGCAGCATCACCATCAGGGTGCCTAAATCAGGTGCCGCAGATGCAGGAGCTACTGATGGACCGGCATCCGTTGCCGGCCGCTGGCCCTCCGACGTCTGCGGCGTTGCACCACCAAATCTTCGTTGGTCCGTCTCCTGCTGGCGTTGACTTCGGGTACGGACACCCTCCGTTTCCTCCTTAGGTAAAATCGGCATTATTTTATCCCACTTCTGACACCAATTGTTACGAGCTTGAGGTTCGTGACAATAAAAATTGCCGATAGAATTACCTAAATTAACACTTTAATTTACTTTACACGAATTAAAGTTAAAACACTAATAATTAAACACACTAATTCATTTAATTCCGCTCCGAAGCTTCGCTTGTGTCGCCGAGTTCAACTCTGTCTCGATCGCATCTTGCGCCACCTATTTATTTAAATTAGCAAAATATCCGGAATGTTCAAGTAAACACGCGCAAGGTACCGAGAGCTCGAGTATAGATTCTCTAGAAACTTAGTTCTTCGGGTGGCGCTGTCGGTCGAAAGACATGACAAGACAAGATGTCATAAACTGCAACGCTCCCCTAGATCTCGTTCCTGACACTAGATGGCGCTAGTTGTGTCGTCGACTGGAGCGCGTAACACTACTAACAGGATAATGCGCTTGTTTAAAACTTTGTTTTTAAAACGGTAATACTTATGTTTTAATGCTTAATTCGCTCTCTTTGCAAAAGAAATTCACTTATTTTTACACACAGCTAGAGCTTAAACTTTTAATTTTCTTTAAATATTTTGATAGAGGTATTAAATTAGTGTTTTCTTATAATTATCTATAACAAGATATAAATTTAGCATTTCTGTCTGCACATTTGCAACATTAGGTATTATGTTTTCATATTTCTCTTGGGTTTACAATATCGGATCTACCGAGTTCAATTTGATCTGTTTAGAACTGCAACAAAAAGGCACACATACTATGTAGTTTCTAACTAAATCCTTACAAACTGAAATGTTAAAATTTAGGTATGTAGGACAGAAAGTTATACCTTATTGAACAGTCTAAATTTATTTCACGTAGACATCTTCTTTTTACTTATTATGTCTTTCTTATTATACAAATTCAAGGTTGGTACTAAACCTGACATTAACCTAAAAAATGATACTTTTTATAGGTACATCTGCATATATTATTAGTATGTAATAAACACATTCATTACATAAATATTAAACCATCTTAATACTGACAACCTATTCCTGGTTATATAAATCTTTTTATTTCGGAAACATTCTTCATCAAAATGATCTAAACAAACAACATAATTGTTGGAAATATAATCAGCATCTTTAATTTTCATCAAATTATCCAGGTCAGTTCTTTTACAAGCCACAATCCATTGCTTTAATCTAAAAGGGAAATCTATTAATAAGTACAATAAACGACATATTACAAGCCTACAATCACATTTGTTTAACAAAATCACATACAATAACCTCTCCAAAACTTTGGGCATTATAAAGAATGATTTTGGGTATTTTTGTTGTTTATAATATTTGCAACCACATACAGCATAAATTGAAACACGTGAAAAACTAGGATTTGTAGACATCTTTTATTAATTACTTATGTAATTAGTAAAATAATACAAACAATGTTAATCGCCATCGACCATTTACAAGGTTTGACAAGGCAGTAAACTAAATTCAACAACTCATGCCACTAGAGGCACTAGTATGCATGATTGCCAGGTTTTGAGTGGCGCTGCACGTATTATACCGTAGGCTTTCTATAGTATTTGGGCATATAATTTGTAAGTGGATCCCGCCTGCTACTAAACTTAATATTTCACACAGGCTATTTTACTTAGGACTTAGGCTCATAGTATAGTCTGCTAAACCAAGGTAGAGTTTACTTTGTTTATAGTATTATTTAATTTTGTTTTCTTTACTCAATCTTGTTTCGGTCTTTTTAGTGCATTACTTTTAAATTGTTTTTTTTGCGGTCGGGTTTTTGATTTTTTTATTATTTATTTTATTTCAGACCTTTTAGTGTCCCAGTCTATTGTGTCAAGTTTTTGGCGATTTTTCAATAACCATGTAAGTTGTAAAGTCGATTTCCTGGAAGAAATGGGTTTTATTTATTACATTTTTCTTCAAAATTTCAAATTATACGGTTCAAAATTTATTGAAAACAATTCATTTGTTTCGTTTTAAACGTGATTGGGCGGCGGATATAAATAACTATTTTTTATATAATAGCACGAGGTCCGATACAAACACTGCACATTTTACGTAACCAGTCATGAAAAACTTTATAAACCAATTTATTATTCCTAATTAAATTTAACCATACAACTTATATTCGATAGGTTTGGTTATTTTTTTTTAATTAACGTATTACTATTTTGCAGCAAAAAGCATCCATTTTGTTTATTTAAGAAACAAGCTATCTACACTTGGGTTTTAAGACGAATAAAACTATACCTTAATAAATAATAAATTTGAACGTAATACGTATATCTATATATATATATATATATATATATATATATATATATATATATATATATATATATTTGTAATCCCCTTTAAATTTCTTTTATATATCCTATTCGATAGGTTAGTTATTTTTTTACTAACTTGTTATTATTTTGAGCCAAAAATCCGCCATTCTGTTTATCTTAACAAAGCTATCTAAGAACACTTGGGTCATTAAGATGAATAAAATGATACCCTAATTGTCTAAATCAATCCAGTTGTTCAGAAGATACGAGGTAATAAAGAAATTTATAAACATAAGTTCGCGCGAAAAGCATAATCCTTGCTTGGCGGTCGGGTAAAAAAGGAAGCTTTCAAGAAACATATTCTAAAACCAATAACGTCGGTTACAGAACCTTCTAAAAATTCTATTTCCTCACTT
Source organism: Parnassius smintheus behrii (assembly GCA_036936625.1). Classification (NCBI taxonomy): domain Eukaryota; kingdom Metazoa; phylum Arthropoda; class Insecta; order Lepidoptera; family Papilionidae; genus Parnassius; species Parnassius smintheus. The sequence continues at coordinate 23,331,206 of JAUPFT010000029.1, read as the reverse complement.
AGAGAAAATGTAACAATGCGCAACAGGATCATAGCAAATGTTTCCACTGAAAACTCATTTGAAACGCTCTCTGAAGACGAAATCGACACTGACGATGAAAATTGCAGGAACAAATCGGACAAGTTAAAACGAAGTTATCCTGATATTGATCTCAAACCAAGTAAAAATAATTTTTATGATTATATATATATATATATATATATATATATATATATATATATATATATATATATATATATATATATATACTGAAAGAGAAAAACAAAGAATTAAAAAAAATAGGATCTGCTGATCAGCAGTTCACCCAACACACAATTAAATATTGAAAATAAGGTCCCTAAGCGTATGAAAGGAAAACAGTTAAATTATATCGAAAAAAATATAACGCTGGCGAAGATAACGTTAAGTAATCAGGAAAATATTGTTAAAATAAAGAAACTTGAAACCATGGTCGTCGAACTACAAAATCAACTACAAAAATCAAGAGAAGAGATTTGAGTACTAAACAACAGACTTACGGATCTAACCATTTACAATCAGTATGAAGAGCAGACAAATAATAAAACCAGCAAAATACACATATTTTCTAGCGAAAAGTAAATAAAGTCATTAACATAGCGTTAGCAATTTTGCCGATGAAAACTATGAGCTATGCCATTTCCTGAGATTTAACGTCGGTATGATGAATCTTCTCCACAATCTATCCATGAAGAAATACAAATCCATGAATTTGCATTTGTATTAGATTCCAATCTTGAGCTAAGTTATGATTACACGATGTTCTCTAGACCATTGGGTAAGTTGAATAACCCTGGCATGAAAATAATTTTGCAAAATTTAAAATCATTATTACACCAATTATGGTACGATATTAATAAGACAAACAATAAAAAGACAATGCCCTGTAACTGTAATGTATATGAAACACGCCACATCGTCAACTCAACACCAAAGTCATTTTTTCGTGATTAATGAATAATAAGTGTAAATAAATAAATGTAAATCTTTTGTTCCAAAATATGCAAAGTTTATTTAATAAAAACCATCTTCTGGAAACCTATTTAGAACAAAATCTACCACACGCAGTTTGTATTTCAGAATCTTGGCTGTCTAATTATAATATGTAAGTTTTTGCAGAAAAAATTACACCGCAGATAGTTTATGTGTCATGAAATAGTTAAATTTGCACCAAAATTAACAAAAAAATGTGTCAATTCATTAACTCTTTCATTTAGTATTTTAATCAACCCATCCTTTTTTCTTTTATAGAAGAGGAGGCAAACGAGCATGCGGCTCACCTGATGTTAAGTGATTACCGCCGCCCATGATCAACCGCAACACTCCGGTCCGGAAAAATCGCCGGTGGTAAATTATTCCACAGAGAGGTTGTACGCGGAAGAAAACTCCTTTTGAAACGTACAGTGATGGACCGCCAAGCATCCAGATGGTGTGGATGGTATCGCGACGTTTGCCGCGAAGTGCGTTCACAATATTTGGCGGCTGGGATTAATCCGAACAATTCCTCAGAGCACTCTCCATGCAAAAAATGCAAAGGGATGCAACATCTCTTCGCAATGCCAGTAAATCGAGCCGATCGGAAAGCACTCGGTCGTCGACGATTCGAGCCGCTCTGCGCTGGATGCGGTCAAGTGGAAGGAGCTGGTACTGGGGAGCCCCAGCCCAGAGATGGGAACAGTATTCCATGTACGGCCGAACTTGCGCCTTGTAAAGTTGCAGGCGGTGTGCCGGCATGAAGTACTATCCCGCTCTGCTGAGCATGCCAAGCTTTTTAGAGGCCAATTTGGCCTTCCCTTCCAAGTGGCCACGAAACTGCACGTCACTCGATATGTCGACGACGATGATTCCGATACTGGCTGAGGCAACAAAGGGAGTGCCATGAAACTGAGGGGATACGACAAAGGGGTTCTTTTTAGCAGTTAACGCGCAAATTTGTGTCTTCTGGGGGTTAAACCGGACTAGATTTAGTCGGCCCCAATCCGAGACTCTGTTCAGCGAAGACTCGACTTCGGACACAAGTTTGTTCCGGCACTTGGCGACATTTTCCCGAGAAATATTAGCTTGACCGGTGTAAAGAGCATCACCAGTGCTGTCATCTGCACAGCAATGAATGTTACGGGTTTGCAACATATCATTGATATGCAGAATAAACAGCGTTGGCGATAGCACGCAGCCCTGTGGAACACCAGCACTAATAGGCTTGCAATCGGAGCTTGCACCGTCAACAACAACCTTGATGCCCCGATCTGCAAGAAAACTGGTGATCCAATCGCACAATTTCTCGGGAAGCCCATAGGAAGGGAGAAGCTCCCTTCCTGAGAAAGAAGAGCCTTGTGCCAAACCCGATCGAAGGCCTTCGCAATGTCCAAACTAACGGCCAATGCTGCCCTTTGACTCTACTGCCTCCGCCCATCTGTGAGTTAGGTAGACCAGAAGATCACCAGCTGACCGACCACGGCGAAAACCGTATTGGCGGTCACTAATCAGCTGGTGATCCTCAAAGTCAACCTCATGAGCTGGCAGTTTAAAATGGACTCCATTGTTTTGGAGAACAAGGAGGCGATGGCGATAGGCTGGTAGTTGGACGGGTCTGAGCGGTCGCCTTTTTTAGGGATCGGGTGGACGAAAGCCGTCTTCCATGATTTTGGGACTACGCCTAGGGAGTAGGAGTACCGGAAAAGACGCGTTAAGACTGGTGCCAACTCTGGAGCACACGTCCTCAGCACAATTGGTGGGATTCCGTCAGGCCCACTCGACTTGTGGATGTCCAGGGAGAGGAGTGCTTTGCGAACCGAGCGCTGTGTGAACTGCACTTCCGGCATGGAGCACTCACACCACGGGATGGTCGGCGGCGTACTTCCCCCGTCATCGAGAGTCGAGTTAGATGCAAAGAAAGAGCCTAGAAGATCGGCTTTCTCCTTTGCGGTATGGGCCAGTGAGTCGTCCTCCCTGTGCAGAGATGGAAGAGATGGCTGACAGAAATTCCCCTGGACAGCCTTGGCGAGAGACCAGAATGCACGGGTTCCAGAAGGAAGTAGTTTCTCGCCAATTCTGCCTATGTGCTCTGACCTTGCCTTGACAATGACTCTTTTGATTGACCTAGAGGCGGAATTATACTTCTTTTTTAGAGCGCTGGTATTTACATCCCGGGACGCTGATACGTCAGCCCAGGCCTGGTAGCACTCCTGCTTATAGCATGATGCTATTATTACAGGAGCGACCAAACCATGGCTGAGATTTGCCTCCAATGGGCACCACAGAGGAAGGAATAAAAAGTTAAATACCCTGAAGTACCACATCAGCGACAGAATCCGCAACAACGTTGGGATCGTCCGGCGAGAAGCAAACCCGCCCCTAAGGGTAGGATGCAAAGAAAGACCGCATCCCATCCCAATCGGCTGACCTATAGTGCCAAACACGGCGGCAGCCTACATAATGCAACCGCGATTTCAGCGTGAGTGGCACCACACTCCGGACAAGACAATGGTCCGAGGAGCCTAAAGGGGCGTCGACGGAAATCTGATATCCGTCCGGGTGAGAGGTCAGCAGAAGGTCCAACAGGGAAGGTGCATAATCCTCCACATCTGGAATCCGCGTAGGCGAAGTAACCAGTTGTGTCAGACCATATGCCAAGGCAAAATCATGAACAGATCTCCCCGCAGAATCGGTTAAACGTGAACCAAGCCATTCGGCGTGATGGGCGTTAAAGTCGCCGAGGATCACGATCTCTGCGGAGGGGATCTGCTGTAGCAACGAATCTGCAGCCATTTGGACGTGGTCGAAGAGTCGGTCTGTTTCGGCATTACCGCTATGGGACCTATAAAGGCACCCATAGACGCGCGGATGGTCGTCGCTGTCTACGCGTAGCCAAAGGACGGACAGGTCCGAACCTTCAAGTCCGCCGAGGCGTCGAGAACAGATGTCCTCTCTGACGTAAACGCAAACTCCAGCCCGAGGCACAAAGGAGTGTTGCATTTGTACCCCGGGTAGGATAGATACAAAACATCAGCCGGAGAGGACACCTGCGTCTCGGTCAGAAAGAGCCGAGCCGGCCTCGCCGTCTCAAGATGGTAGTGGACGGCGTTTAGGTTAGAGTGAAGTCCCCTGATATTGCAGAAATTCACGGACAGCGTGGCAGGGGTCGCCTTGGTCTTGTTGCTCCGTTTACGCCGAGCAGTTGTAGTCTTGAGCGGAATTTTGCCCCCCCCCCCCCCCCCCCCCCAGAATACGCGGGGCAGCCTGAGCACCCACGCTCGGAAGTGGAGAAACATGGTCGTGGATGCTCAGCGAGGGGTTCTCCAGGGGTGCTGGTACCCTCCTGGGGTAGTCTATCATTTAATTCCGCTACCATGTTGATGGGGGGGGGGGATTTGGGCCTCCGGCCACCTGCACTCACCAGACGAAACGCGAAAGCAGAGCTTCCTTTTCGCGCCGGTATTCTGTGAGGTCGGTACCACGACCTCACAGAATACCGGCGTGAACCCCGGTTTGAGCCGGCCCATACGTGCAACAGCAAAGCTGCCGCGTGGCTCTACCACTGTTAAAATATAAATATAAAATAAATCTTTTACGGAAGGATCGTTTCCAGATATATTATAAGCGGCTATACATAAAAGCTTATTCATAAAAAGGATACAAAAGCAAACGTTAAAAATTATAGACCGATTGCACCTACATCCTCCAAAATATTCGAAGAGGCAATGTCAAATAGAGTTTACGCTTTCTGTGAAAAGTTACTATTTGATAAATCACAAAATGGCTTTGGGAAGAAACCGTCAATTACACTGGCAGTATACAAATATAAACAAAAAGAACTTGACATTTTAAACGAAAAGAAATACGCCGGGCTGCACTAAAAGTATCGGGAATGGAATATTTCCACTGCTCCTTCCACATTAAAATCTTTTTAATTGATAACTCCTTGGTTTTTAAAAATCGAATACCATTTATTTATTTTAAAAAAGATTCTCGGTCTTGTCACAAGGTTTTGTCAAACTTGTTTAGTCGTTGAGAAAATGGAATTGACTCGAGAAAATTCAAGAGCGATGATTTATTATGACTTTCAAAGTGGTTTAACACAAAAACAGTGTGTTGACGGGATGATTTCTGTATTTAGTGATGAAGCTCCCGTGGACGTGTTAAGCTCAGTGATGATCCAAAAACTGCAGTCACCCAAGAAAACGTTGATGCTGTGCGTAAGTTGATTGAGGAAGATCAACAAGTGACATACCGCGAAATTTAGGCAACTTTAGTCATTGGCATGAGTCAAATACAAATAATCTTGCATGACCAGTTAGGTGTAAAAAAGTTATTTTCCCGATAGATACCGCATTCGCTCTGTGAAGAGCAAAAAGCGGCTCGCGTTACTTGGTGCGTCAGAACTCTCGAAAGATTCCACGCAGGATCCTCAAATGCTGTATACAACATCGTGTCAGGTGATGAATCCTGGATATACGCATACGAACCCGAAACAAAAAACCAGTCACGACTTTGGGTGTTCGAAAATGAGTTAAAGCCAACAAAAATTGTTCGTTCACGGAGTGTTGCAAAAAAAATGGTGGCCACGTTTGTCTCCAAAACCGGCCATGTTACGACTATTCCTCTTGAGGGATAAAGAACGATTAATGCAGAATGGTATGCTAGCATTTGTTTGCCATAGGTCGTTTCTGAACTCCGTAAAGAGAACTGCAACCGCCGAATCATCCTTCATCACGACAATGCGAGTTCTCAGACCGCACACAGAACAAAAGAGTTTTTAGAGCAAGAAAACATAGAATTATTAGACCATCCGCCGTACAGCCCCGACCTAAGCCCTAATGATTTCTATACTTTTCCTAAAATAAAGAATAAATTGCGTGGACAGAGATTTTCATCACCTGAAGAAGCTGTGGGCCACCTACAAAACGGCCATTTTGGAGACCCCAACTTCCGAATGGAATGGTTGCTTCAATGATTGATTCCATCGTATGGAGAAATGTGTCAAATTTCGCGGAGAATACTTCGAAAAGCAATAAATACATTTTTGAATAGTAATATTGTGTCACTTCCTGGATTCCCGAAATGTTCAGTGCCGCCCTCTAGGTATATTATTAGACATGTCCAAAGCATATGATAGAGTACAATACCCAATACTGTTACAGAAGCTGTATGACATCGGTATACGAGATACGGCATACAACGATTTAGATCTTACCTAGAAAATCGTAAACAATATGTGGAGTTAATGCATTATAACCATGACGCTGGCGAAATATGCGTTACGTTAGACCTGAAGCAATACGCACTACTTGCTCCATCCCCCAGGGCAGTGTGTTGGTATGTTTGCTGTTTATTATTTATATAAACGAACTACCTAGGGAACTAACTAACACTCTATTGTGAAAAGTCAGAATGTGTCAAAATAAGCACGTATGGCAATTCACAATGCTGTATTAGACCCTACTTTAACATATGGTAGTGAAAGTTGGGTGTGGCAGAAGCGGTCGCTAAGGAGTATGTTAGGGCTGAATCCGAGTGACAGGGTGAGAAACTGTGTGATAAAAGAAGAGTGTGGTTTGCAAGATGATGCAGTGACCAGGATTAAGAAAGGAATGCTTCGGTAGTTTGGTCATGTAGAAAGAATGAATGCGGAAAGACTGTCAAAGCAAATATATGTTGCAAAGTGAATGGAAAAGTCGGAAAGGGACGTCCTAGGCGGAAGTTTGTCACAAATTGGTGATATACTAAAAATGGGCCAAATTAAGAGTACCCTTAACCGACGAGCATGTATGCGTAGGTATATGGAGGTGGAAGAGGCGAGAGAGGTATGTCAGGATCGTGCTAAATGGAAGTCTGTAGTCTCTGCCTACCCCTCTGGGTGACAGGCGTGAGTGTTTATGTTGTTATTTTCATTCTTATTACGCGTACAAAAGACCAGAATTTAAATAGTAAATTGAACCAACTACTGAACCAGGTTACAAATTCTCTGACATATCACAACCTTTAAAATAAAAAAAAACATATTAAACCTTCAAAATTAAGAGATTAATTTTAATAAAACCAAAATTATGCAATTCCGACCGGTTTAAAAATCACTACTAATTATCGCTTTTACTTATAATATACTATGCACCTATAGGAACTGTTGACAACTTCAACTTGTTAGGTCTGGAAATCGGCTGCCATATAAACTGGAAAGGTCATATAAATAAAGTAAAAAAACAGGCTATCTAAGATCCATAAAAACCCGCGTGAAAGAACATATAGCTGACGTGAAGCACCGACGCTCCGGGAAGTCTGCAGTCTGCGAACATGTTCAAGATTGTCCCCACCATTACATTCGATTTGATAAACCACAAATTCTCGCAAAAGAACACCGATTCCTACCAAAGATGATACGCGAGGCTATTGAAATTAAAAAACATCCAAATTTCAATAGAGAAGATGGATGGGTGCTGCCACCTGCTTGGAATCATATAATTAACAAGCAAGCAAGACTTCATGATACTATAAGCTCGTTTTGCGTAAATTGGATCAAAAATTAGTATTCAAAAACTGAAGGTAGCCGGACTAACTATGACATTGGGACGTTAAACATCTCAGTCCCGCCCGTGACCATGGGTGCTGTAAAGCACCCGAAACGTCGGGAATTAAAAATAAGTAAAAGTAGAGAAATAAACGCGATAAAATCCGTAAATTTAGTTTTATTCAATGTATAGGGTTCGCGTAAATTTAAGAAATCATTAGGCTATCTAAGTTGACTTACGTATTACGAGAAATAAAGAAAACCACAGATGTCCCCAGTGCCCTGTCGGCATATTACTCATACACATCTTCGTGGCTGTCATACGGTATCATGTTGTGGGGAAATAGTAAAGTTGCACAGCAATTATTTATAATGCAAAAAAAAAAAATATTAGAATCTTAGCAAACATAAAAATTCCACAAAGTTGTAAGCCCCACTTCAAAAAGTTTAAAATTTTGACTTTGACGTCTGTTTATATTTGGAAAACATGCAAATTTGTAAAGAACCCCCAGAACTAATCACTAAATATATTAAATAAATGAAATAAATTACAAATACTCAATTAGACCAAATAAAAATAGCTAATATTGCCGATATCTACACTTGCATTACATAGCTCTAGTCCCTACTGTATGGCAGTTAAAATTTTTAATAACCTACCAAATGACATTAAAAATCTAACGAGTACTACATTATTTTTATCCAAATTAAAGTTTATTTAATTGAAAAATATTTCTATAAAATAAATGAATGTTTTGATACAAATATTATTTAATTTGTGTGGACCACTTCGGCCTATATTAATTTCATTTTCCCATTATTATTTTTTACTTAATTTTCTTTTTTGGTTATAAAAGTTATTATCATTGTTTTATTTTAAAATTGACATTCTGATTATTAACTTAATTACATTTACAGAATTTTCAAATAATATGATCTAATAATGTAACTTATTAATGAAATTCAATATTGTAGTTTAAAAGTAATATTTAATAAGGTAATTTAATATTTTTATAATTACTACGCCCAAACTGGGTTCAAATGCGACAGCATTTATGGTTACTATTTGATTGCAATAAAGATTATGATGATCATATAATGTAATTATTTATTTGTCTTAATTGCCACGCTATAATAGCGAGTAATTATTGCAAATATCCTTTCTTTGAAGGGTTCTATGAGTTCTATGAGGAGGCTATTGGAATTTAATAGGCAGTAATTAATGTCCTCCAGACCGAATTTCGGCTACGGCGACCAGCCACAACGGAAGCTAGCCATCGGCGCAGGACAGGATTATAGTGCCCAAGTGTATGCGCAAGCGGAAGGATAGGCCCATCTAAATATTTTACTCGTAACTTTTTCATAAAAAAGTAGCGTATCTGTCATAATACAAACGTCATATCATAACACGACTTGACCAGGGTCGGATTTCGTAGTATGATTATCCTAATTGTATCATTATTTCATAGTTTGTAGTATATAGTATCGTAACAATACTAAGCGAAAATACCATACCCTTACTTGTACTATTATCGGGTCCTATTACTTTTTAATATTAACTATCAAGATACAATATATTATATATTAATATCGAGAATTTCTGTATTGTACATGAGTACCGCGTTTTCTTTTATAAATTCGATTATTAGTTTAGATATTTAACTAGAATTAGCTCCCTTACTGGTCAATCGGTGCTCGACCGATGCATTTATGTTGCATCCTTGATACAACTATATTGAGGGGCTACCACGATAAAAACTCTATGCTCTAGAAGCAATCAATTTGAAAACAGAATTTCAAAATATTTTATTAATCAGAGTTTCAGATTCAATTAAGCAGATATGATTTCTATTGTACTCTTTTCGTCTTACCTTTATTGAATATAAAATATATTAGGTACCAATATTCAAAATTTAACTTACACTAAGTTCTTTGGACAAAAATTAAACAAATGAAAATAAAACCGTTAAAAAAACGAAACGTATAGACAAACCAGATGCGTGACGCAAAAATACCGGCACATGGGAAAAAAAACATGAAACGTCAAACGTGATACAATTTTTTAAAAATAGTATAATTTTGTTTTCATTTTTGAGGGTCTGAATCCAACCCTGACCTAATCTTGGTAACGTAACTAAACTAACTGCAAAATAAAACTTTAAAAATACATGTATATAATAATTTTATTGTAACAAAATTAATATAAGGTCTTTTACCGACGATACGATATCTCATGTTCCTTTTTAATCTTTGTAACGTAATTTTTGCATCCTTTTACTATGCAACTAGACATATTTTATGACAGGCAAATCTGTCCTGCGCGCGCACCACTGTCGACCGATTCGCGTTGGCCCTAAACTGTAATTTAAGGCTAGCGTACTGGTCCGTTTTAGTTGTTCGGTCGGCCCGGTCCTTAGGGTAAGGTTGCGATGATTGGACCACTTTTGTTAAAATGCTTAAAAAAACGAATGTGTGCAATGTGGAATAAAAGTGATTTAGTTACTGAAGTGCTCTTGTATTCCTGTGTAAATACCTAAAGTTTCAGAATTCTAAAATAGTAAATAGAGTCAATAATTGGGTAAAATTATTTTTGTTAAGGTTTCTTTGATTGGACCACTGGAACGTTCATTAGACCACTTTGTTGCCATTATTGGACTTAGGAAAATGAGTCGACCGGTCCATTGATGGGAACTCGGAAATTTCATGGTTTAAGATGACAAAATAATAATACTACAATTTAAAGAAATGAACATTTTAATCATTATTTTAACATTTATGTTACTAATTAAGTCATTTTTCAATATAGGCATATGAAACAGTCGTCTTGGTTTAGCGTTTTTTCGTTTAAAAATTACAAGAGGTGGTACAAAATTGCCAGCTGCTCTTGCACAACGCACAGCAGTAGTAGTGAATCCACGCTCACCACTTGTAATAGCACCAACTTGATGCTTTCCTTTTTTGGCCAATATCTTTCTTGGTTTTCGTTGCACTGTTGAGAGGCCTGTCTCATCTACATTATAAATGTATCGTGGGTCATGTATACCGTGCTCATCCATCACTTTTTCTAACTTTTCAAAAAAGTCTTTGACAGTGGGTTTGTTAAATGCTGTAGCTCTATTTAAAGATGTAGCTCTAGGTTGTCTTAAACTTAGACTGGAATGACGCTTTAAAAATGGGTAGTACCACTTCTTCCCGGCCAATTTTTTTTTGTTTTATTAAATCTTAGTGTTGAATATTGTTTTCCTCAGCTATTTTAAAAGCAAGTGATCTCACATCTTTTGGTGTTAGACCGTACAAACAGGCTTCCATTTCTAGAATATGTTGGTACAACTTTTCTTCCAATTCAGGTGTGAGATCACCTGCAGAACCTGGCGTTTGTTTTTCTTCTTTGGCTGTTTGATTTGGGCCATCAAGTCGTCTCTTTAATGTAGCTTTTGGTATACCGTAAATTCTGCTTGCTTCATTTAAGCCAACTTCCCTATCACGTCATGCCTGTAATGCTAGTTTCATGCTTGATTCACTCCACGTGTAATATTGCCCTCTTTTAGACATGCTGCAATATAAATATTTTCTATTACCAATACAATAATATCAGCACACAAACATGGCAATCGAAATTAAATTAATTATTTTTATAAAAATTTATTATTTCACATTTTAAAAAAATAAGTTGACATAGGTATTCCAATGATATTTTAAACACCCGCTGCCATTTAAAATTAAATCAATTTATTTAAAATATTTATTATTATTTCATTTCACATTTAAAAAAGATGATGATAAGATCTCTCCGAATGTTTTAAAATCCAGGTTTTATATTAGTTGCCATGATTGGACCGGTCCAATCGAGGAGCTTCGAGGTGGTTCAATGATGGCAACTACGTATGGTTTTACAAGGTCAAATATTACGACTAAACTATAACTTTTGGACATACCTTTCTATAAGAATCAATAACGTTGATAAACAAAGAACAGAACATTAAACAACACGCATGAATATCCTTAAGGAATATCTACTTACATGGTTTGGTTTAGCAGGCGAAAACAATTTTTTGAGCGCGCGAAACGCAGCGACTGACCTGCGTCCGCGACGGAGCCTGCGGCAGAACCGAGACTACGGGGGTATGGCGGGGGGACGTATACCAAGCGTCCGACGCCTAGCAATAGTTTTAAAATCGAACCGTTTCGAAAATATCGAAGCGGTCCAATGAAAGTGCCGGTCCAATGATCGCAACCTTACCCTACGCTAGTAATATATAAGTCAATGGCAAGCACAGGTGCACTCTCTATTCCCTCACTCTCATAATCCGATGGGATGGTAAATTGACACGACCGGAGAGAGATCAGGCGCAGGACCAACGGATTTACGTGCTTTCCGAGGCACGGGGGTGAGACACCGCCAACTTCCTGACTCCGGGCAACTACTGAGAATATCTTCACGGAAAACTCAATAATTATTTAAATTATTAATGTCATATAGTAACTAATAAATGTCATATAAATATTATGTTTAATATCGATGGCAGCAAAGAACAAAAAGTCGAATACAAAATCTATGATTCTCACCTTTTTACACCATACATCGAATTAGGAAGCTTCTATTGTACAAGAAAGTAAAAATTTATTGCGTGTTATTACATTATACCCTAAAAAAAAAACTTCATCGGTATGTTTTCTAAATGCCATGTGAATGGTTATAAAAAAAATCAATGATGATTACAGAATATTATTTTTCATAGTTTTTATTTAAATATATTTAGCTTTAGCTAGCAGCACTGTTATGATTTTTCTTATTTAAGTGAAATAAACCAGATTTTTAAAAGATCATTACTGTCATGAAGATTCTGAAAAATGTATGTCCGCCCTATGTTCTTTCCTACTACTGATCGGTTTTAAGTTTTCTTTCTTTTGTGTGTATTTAATTGTCCAGTTGTATGTAATTGCATGATACAATTGGTGGAGAATAAAGTTCATTGAGTGGCAGCCTCGGACCCCTCGCCAATAGAAGGCGTGACACAACCTGATGAAACATGTAGTTATGCCTCGATGGATGCTGGTACTTTCGGGGTGGTCAAGTTCTGTATTAGACTTGTGATAGACTGTAGAGTAGTGATAGCGACACACGAATCAAAATAGTTTTAATAGCGTGCACAAATTTTATATATTATTTTCAAAACATTTTTCCAGAAATTTCCATCGCAACCAGTTGTACCTCAAGATTATATATCTTACTTGTCCTGGTGGTTAGATGACGCTCATCCCGATGAAATTGAAATATCAGCGGTCTTTCTCTGCTTATGCGGTTTAATGGTAAATAAAACACTCTGCAATGAATTACCGTCAGTAATCGCCGCTGCTTGTGTACAAGACGCCTTACTGCTGCTGGGGCAACTGGACTTGATGCTGCGTCTTGAGACGTGTCCAGTGTAACATTATTTATAAAACCATTTTATAATTATAAAAACCTTATACCATAATATTAAAGCTTGCTAACTATGCAAGTCATTTGCTAGAAGATCCAGGACTTGATTTTTAAGTTGTGCGACACACTAATCAGTATGAAATGCGAAAGGTGAAATCTATTTTACGATGATTTTGTTAAAATTGGTCCAGATAAAGTTTGTGGTATTTTTTGCAGTCATTTAATAAACGTTATACAAAATTAAAAGGTCACATCCATCAGTCCATCCACTACAGACTATAAAATTCTACTGCTAATAATATGTCTCGCTTAGAGAATTTTACATAAAATATCTAAGTGAGTTTACAGATTTGTAAAGTAAATTGTAATAGACTTTATACCGGTAGCGAGAATGTAGTGATGAGGTCACAGCTACTTCATTCCTATTCATTTGTCGTCCCTAGTCCTTGAGCTCATAAAATTGTAATTTTACTTACGTTACTATAAAAGCTGATTTTTATATATAATACTAGCGTAATAAGTAAATGATGATCCCTCATTAGCCAAACATTTTTTATAGCTCTAAACCCTTGCCAGACAAACATGTAGGGTAGCTGTAGGAGCGAGCGCGAGGCAGTATGTATATAGGTGAGTGGGTGCGAGTGAGATGGCGAGCTAAGTCTACCGCGATCCCTCACTGCTAGAAATGGCGTTAATGGTTAAATTTATTTATTTGTTAAAAGTTATTTGTTAATTTTTTTAGCAGATAAAATTAACAGTTAAATAAAAAAAAAACAGTGCTGACAAGTGGCGAATGTAGTGGCCAATAGCATTGGCCAACGTGTACAGCGGGTGTTTGGGCTTCATTGGTATGTATTGGAACGATGGCCTACAAGTTGGCCCGAGATCCATGTGGTGTCGGTTTTTTACAAAAGATCAAAGGATTGTTGGCAGAGTTTGGTCGCCGCCTCCACACGTTGGGCGCGCGTTTAGTTTGCTACAATCTCCCAGAGTTGTTACACGCATCTGATATGAATTTTATATTCACGCTTTGTAGGGTGGATGCCCCAATTACCAGCCTATTAGTGTCAATTTCAACTTTAAACATTCCTACTACTTTAATTAGCGCGATTTAATTATTTTTAAACGTTTGTTTTAATCGATAAGCTATTTATCAAAAAAAGAACATTTTTATTTAAAATCAGATTACTACGGGAACAATTTTAAAATGAAAAAAAAAATTAAGCACGTCGTTTATATGTGGTAGAACCATGCAGTTATATTAGAAGTATAGTTGCAGCACGAATGGGTCTGCTCGACAGTCTCTCGGTCTCTCTCACAGAATATCAGCGTAAAATAGTAGCTTAATGATGCTGTGTTTCGTATAGTGAGTGTAGAGAACCAGAGACCCTTTTTAAAGGAAACGAGGCATTTCATCTTAGTCCTCACGGGTGACAACGCATCTGCATTTTGATGCGTAAACGAGAATTGATGTAGATGTCTGTGGGCCGCAGCAACCACATACCATCAGGTGAACTGTGTGCTCGTTTGTCACCCTATCCTATAAAAAAACGTCGATTTCTTATAATTTAATCGTGCAAGTTTTCGAATCATTATCATCATTACAGCTGTTCTCAAGTCCACTACTGAACATCCTCCTCAACAGACTGCCGCAAAGCATGGTCCTGAGCCACTTTCCTTGTCATGAGTTTTTCATTTATGTTCTAAGTTGTAATTAATTAGTTCCTATTATTAAGTTAGTGTTAATTATATTTATTGCTATTGTTTTTGTCTTTCTTAAAAAATAATTAAATTACCAAAAAAATTGTAAAGTGGTTTTTTATATACATCAAATCTCTGATAGAAAAGCAATTACATTTTTTGTTAAACTTTAAAATCAAAACCCAATTTTAAAACATAGATTAATCGATTATAACTCCTTTAACTTTAAAATAAATTAAGTAATTCTAATTAATGGTATTTATTACAGCTTATGATTCATGTAAAGAATAAATAAAGCTATATCTATTTACAGCCCCATTAATATCCACTATTTTTTTATAATTATTTTATAAACACCTTACCCCACACTTAAATTTTCTCCTGTATCGCGGAGGCAGTTTACAAACATAAATTGCACAAGGACACACATTCAGACCCGGAACAATTATTTGTAGGACATACAAATACTTGTTCCGTGCGGGATTCAACACCGCGGCCCCCGGCGCAGCCACTCATTGCTAAGCCACTGCGCCACGGAGCCGTCGTCTAAAATAAAATAACTTCGTCCGCACATTGGCCTGAACCGAAGCAAACTGAACGACCTTCCAACGTGTGGATGCTATCAAAAACTCTCGGCCAATATCTTCGCCACTACATTCGCCACTGTGTTGGCCAACGTGTAGAGCCACAGAAACATCATCTAACTATTACCCAAGTATTATATATAAAATCAGCTATTACATAGTGTAATAAGTATATACGTAAATAATAATTAATATTATTCTTATCATTAACAACGAATATAAATGAATAATACTTGAAGATAGCATTTATTATTGTTTTAGTTGATGTAAGCATGTATTAAAATATACTAAACAATACAAGTGCATCTCACTCCACCCACCCATATATACCGTGAAATGTGACAACTTTGCCAACCAAGCTATCTTTGCCCAAAAAGCAATTTATAAACAAATTCGTTATTGCGGGATAATATTTTAGATCTATGGCAACATTGATTAGTTGAGTGGAAAGTCAGGTATATTATAATTACGTAATTTTTTAGAACTTGTTGAGTGTGGTGCGTGTTTTCGCACCACATTCAACAAGTTCTAAACTGCACTTTACAGCACCCATGGTAACGGGAGGAGGGGGGACTGATATGTTCAATGTCTAGATGTCATAGTTAACCGCGGTTAACACATATTAAAATTATTAATTTTTGTTCCGATCTATGCAGTGTGAACTTATAGTATCTTGAAGTCTTACAGTTGTATGCTTGGGTTGGGATTTAATTTTATTAATTACAGGATATCAAGGAGATTGTAGCACCCACCCTCTTCTCTATTGGAATCGGTGTTCTTTAGCGAGGATTTGCGGTCCATCAAATCTGATGTAGTGACGGGGGCGATCCTGTTCAGCTTTATGTTCCTTTACGCGGGTTCTAATTGATCTTTTAGTTTATCCTATGTAAGAGAGACCACATTCACAATCAAGCGTGTATGCACCTGCATTTTATAGAGGGACATTACACTTGACTGATGGTAAAAACTGACCAATCTTCTTCGGCAGCTTGATGTATATTTTAATGAAAGCGCGCTACAAGATTAAGCCAATCTTGTCAGTGACTCTTCTGACATAATATGGCAGTACATCAGGTACACGCTCGACTGTGGCCGACGTCACTTAGCCGCGGGACCCGAAGCGTATTGTCATGTAAAACTTGCTTGACATATTTTTATATTTTAGAAATAGTGTACATGCTGGCTTACAGTGTGCCCAAAACGTCAACACGCTAATTTACAAATTACAGTTTAAAATTTTAGAAATAATACAAGCCGAAAGGTCAAATAAATTGAATAATTCATGTCCGATAGATCAAATAAATAACACAGATCCCTCGTTATCTCTGAAACAAAAATTTACCCACGGTAGCTAACTATGAAGGTCTTTTTTATATACAGTGTGGCTCAAGGTATTATCAGGATCCCAAATTACTAATACATCTATAAAAGCTAAAGAATTGTTTACCTCTAACTCCACTGTGAACTCTATTTTAGAATTTGTAGAGTTAAGACCATCTTAAGATCTCAAGATACTATAAATTCACACTGTGTAGATCGGAACAAAAAATAGTAATTTTAATCTGTCTTAACCACGGTAACTATGACATCCGGTCGTTGAACATCACAGACTCCCCGTGATCGTGGGTGCTGTAAAGTGCACAAACCTTCAGATATATACAAACATTAATATACGGGATAAAATCTTTAAAAACTGGTACTATTTAAATAAATTCAATAAAAAAAATCTAATCCCTCTTCGTCAGTTTCTTTAGTAAAAATAGATACCAGGAACTACTTCGACAATGTTCATTTTATTTATAATGGACCGAAACACAGTTTTTGGCCTTGAAGCGGTCCAGTAGGTTCAACAGCGACACCTCATCATGGCAGTGCCCCGCTGTATCCACCGCGTTACTCGACATGCCGCGCAGGCGGCTACGCGGCCGAGTTAGTGTGTATCAACCCTTAGTGTTGAAACTGAGTGACGAACGTGCAGCGTATAATAAACACATGCTGTAAAATACTCTCGGAGGCGGCCGTTAAATAGTCTATATGCCTGAGATGCAACGCTTCGCGGTCATAAATGTGCTACACTCAAACGTAGTCTTATTGTATAGACTCAGGAACTCAGGAGCGCACAGCATGTTGGCTGTTGATGTGGATAATTTATTAATTTGTAGTTACGTGAGAGGCTCAAACAAACATAGAAAAATGGAAGGAGCGCTGTATAAAATTCGAGTGAGTGACGCCGAAACCATGCTAACCTTCTTAACACGGACTCACGTGGAGATCTATTGTCTTTTTTCTTAACCGCCCGTAAAAGTGCACTGCTGGACGCACACATATTCGAACCATGTTACTGGTTGCAAATGATTTGAGGTGCATACGTGTGCATAAAAATTTGTTCTCACTATAATTTGAGCACGGTATTGGCTTGGTTTCGGCGTCGTTCGAAAGCAGCGCTCCGTCTATCTTTCCTTGTTGTTCTATTCCGTATTTCTTGAGGGTTTCTGATAATAATAACGCAAAATGAATAAATATTTCCGCAATGTTGCTCGAATGTGCCTTACATTAAAATAATATTGCTTTTCAATCCACTAAGCCCGCGCTTAATTATTCAGTCACAGTGAGGCTGCCTTTACTTCCTGTCCTTTGAGATCCTTCTGTAAAATATTTAGACATTTTTAGTTTTAAGATCCTAGTGAAATTGAAAAGAACTTTCTTTCAGGAATATTTAGAAATACGTAACTACGGTCAATGTCCTAGTTTTATACATAATATTTATAAACAAAAATGAAATATCGGTCCGTAAAATCATAATAAACGCCCTTAGCTTAAAAGCTTACTTGAATATCATAAAGACATGAATACGTATTTGTAAAAAATTTGTGTGTTATAATTTGAGTGATCGAAGCTATATTTTATCTGTACGAGTACTCACTCATAAAATAAATTGATTTCAATGATTGATTATCTTAAATATTTTTTTGATAGGATAGGGTGACAAACGAGCACACATTCCACCTGATGGTAAGTGGTTGCTGTGGCCCATAGACATCTACATTTATCCTCGATTACAAATAAAAATGCAGATGCGTTGTCACTTATGAGAACCAATATGAAATACCTCGTTTCCAGTAAAAAGGGTCACCGGTTCTCTACACTTACCATACGAAACACAGCACCATTAAGCTACTATTTTACGCTGCTATTCTGTGAGAGCGTGGTCCTACCCCGTTCGAGTCGACCCATTCGTGCTACAACTATGCTACTAATATAACTGCAGCATGGCTCTACCATGTATAAATAACGCTACATAAATAGATTCTATAAATATAAGTCAAGCCAGATATGATTGCTTATACTTGTAAATGATCGGTGGTAAAATTACTGTCAGGGCCTAATATAACCACCGCCTAATAAGGCTAGACCCAGCGCGCAAGGTTCGAGAGGGCGCTGAGCTTGCCACTTGCCGCCTTTGCAAGCACCACTTATAATACAGATATTTAATAATAAAGTTAATCAAGAAATATATAAAAAAGAAATTATTCAAATACCGAAATATTGCACCTAAATGAAAAGAAATAAAAACTTTTTACCTAATTTTGTAAGTTTTTCTCTACATATCGAGACGTAATAAAAATTGTAAGAGCAAAAATTAACAAAATTTTTGCATCCTAAAATATTTTCACGATCGTGTGGTGCGTTCAGAGCGATCACAACACACCTGTTCACTGTATCAGCTTAGGTCCTGAGTTTTTATATTTGCAGTTATTTAGATGAATGCTACTCGAAATTTTAATAATCAGGGGCATCAACAAATTTGCGTTTAGATTCTTTATAGAAGATATATTATGTAGATGTCTATGGGATACAGCATCCACCTACGATCACGTAGACTGTGTACTTTGTCACCGTTAATCTATGAAAAAATTTCTAAAAAATGCTTTTAATTTGTAATTTTTTTATTAATATTATTAATTTATTTCAGATAACATAAGATACATATCATTAAAATTCATTGATTTAAAAATATTGGTTAATTCATAACAAATAATAATAATATGTCATTAAAATACAATAACTAACATATAAACACAATAATAACTAACACATAATTATTATTTAGTATCTTCTCACTCTCACAATTACTGAGACATGTTTGTTACAGCAATGCCAGAGGATAGGACAGCCCAATCTGTCTCCTGTCATTTTCAGAATAATATTGGAGCTGGCCTGGAATCCACCAGTGACGCGCACCGCTTACGCATGGTCGCGTGAAAACAGGCAGTGCACACATCCGGAAACATGCCAGAGGCACTGCAGAAGCGGGGCAGCCCCAAAACCACGCTGAAAATGGTCTTGTATAGGACGCGGAGATCAATGTAACTTCATTTATTATAGTCTGCCCACAGGCTGGATGAATAGAGTGACGTACAGTACGTTCTAAATAGTGTAATTTTTCGTTCTAAATAGTGTAAGTTTATGTTAGCTCTAATGAACAACGCTCTCCGCTCCCGCTCAATATCCGCATTGTCCTTGAGGTCATTAGTTATTATGTGTCACAGATACTTAAATTGATTGACAACTTCTAGGGGCACCCTATTCACTTACACCGGAGGTAAATCCTGGGGACACTTGGTACCTGCCTTAAAAACCATGCATTGACTTTTCTTCACATTGTACTTTAGACCGTGTCCACTCGCATACCCCTCACAAATGCGTATCAGTTTTCTTAAGCCACAGATCGACGCACTCAGCAAAACCATTAGTCAGCGTAACTCAGATTGTTAACACATATGCCGTCGATATAGGTGCCGACGCGCTAGCTGCTGAGAGTGACGATCAAATCATATACAAAGTAAAAAGGGTCGGAGATGTTAATCCGCCCTTCCTGACACCACCTGCGAGCCAATACGGACCCGACACTGCTCCGGCACAGCGTACACTGTTAGACTGGTGTGAACACCAGTACTGGAACACGCTCATGAGTTCCTCAGATAAGTTAATGCTTCTCAGCTTATTCCATAAACGGTCGTAGCAGACTAAATCAAAAGCCCATGATAAGTCGAGAAAGCAAGCATATACGGGCGTCTTGCGGTTTGTATAGCATTTAACTGTATGCTTAAAACAAAATATTGCACTTGCAGTCGACAGCTGCAGTCAAAACCTGAACTGGTTATCATCATTCAGGTTTACGTGTTTATTTAACTGTGCATTAAGTAACCCGTCAAACTCCTTTGCTGTGACAGTGACAAGGGAGATAGGTCTGTAGTTACTTTTGTCGGTAAGATCACCAGTTTTATTTTTCACTACTGGCACCACAACTGTCCTCATAAAATCGACTGGTAAGTAAGAATGGCCCACGCACAGTGAATAAAACATAGCCATTACCCTCGTGACATGTGGCCCGGTGTACTGCATGTGCTCAATACTAAGACCGCCATGTCCCGGTAACTTACCTCTTAATACTTTTTATGGCTTTTGAAATATCGTTTGCCGAAAACGCGGTCCTTACCACGTAACTACTCATGTTACTATTGATCACCCCCCCCCCCCCAGCCGGGCCCAGTGGCGATTTCACAGAAAAGTGGTCCCTAACGACATTTGCAATGTCCTTGAGGTCGTTTACGCAATCAACGCTCACAGGAAGGCCAGGCCGTACATTAACTTTACTTGTGTTTTTCCAGAAGCCCTCAAAGTTACCCTTTGAATAAAAATGGACTCTCTTGCTGAAAACCGCAAGAGAATCCATTTTTTTGTTCTTGGTGGTCTTGGCACCACATTAACCTGGACTTGAAAACTCGCCTACTTTCGCACATTTCTTGGTGAACAGGACCCGACTCTGCCTTTCCGCTGATCACCCATCCATATAACTTGACTCTAGCCTCCCTAGAGCAGCGCTGACGTGGTTGTTCCAACCCACTACGCGCGAGCCACTCCCCCCACTTTCGTGCCTCCCCGACTTACCACCGCTGCGTCACGAAGGGCGGTCACAATGTTGGCGTAAAGCGTATCTAGAGTATGCCTGTGGCCACGGTCATTACAAGCATAATCAGCACAGCTCACACAATCCGAAGGAAAGTCAATCAATCTCAGCCCCTTATGACACTCACAGGTAGGTATACATAGAGATTTGTTGAACACTTCTTTCACCCCATAATATATCTTTATTTGGATTCATAATTTTAGGTTATATTTTGGGGGTTAGTAATTTTATGTCGCAATTTAAAAGCTAATTTATAAGCGGAAAGTGGTCCGACCATTGCCTGCTTTGCCGACTGAGTAGGAATGCAGTGATGCAGCCAGCTGCAGGTCCTGAATACATCACTAATAAAAGTAAATGTGTTTTTGTCTGTTCATTTGCGAAGTAAATTAAAAATTGGGCACAGTTCTTCTCTTATTTCCTAGAGGAGCACGGAGAGAATCCGAATTGACATAGGATAATAACATCGCACCAAATATGCTGAAAGAATGTATTTCGTTTTGCAGAGATCTTCTTACTGAAAAGACATTGATTTTAACGTATGGTTTGAATTTTCACAAGCATTTTTTAAAGGCGAGGAATAGTCAACGATGTATTAAAGAGTATTTAGTCACTGCTAAAACTAGAGTTGCGCCAGCAGAAAAAGAAATTTCTGTTCCGCGAAAAGAGTTATTTGACGACAAATAAGTTGTTGTATTTCTTTCTTAACAGTGTAGTGAAGAGTGGACGTTTAGTTAATAAGTCCTACACGCTGCACTAGTGCATGTAGATGAAGCTTCACGTTTCCTTGAAATATTTTCTTCTTCAGATGAACTAATTTCCTAATGATGTTTTCTTCACCGCCGAGCAAGTAGCACACCAGTATTTAAAATTGTAATTTACACTCGTTTGAGCTGTCGGAGATCGAACCTAGGCGAGGCGGCTTGCGTGCTGTGGCAAGAGGTTAGAAGCTAAACTATCATGTCCCGTAGAGCGTGATCAGGTAAAACTTACAGGAAGTTGATTCAGTATTAGCAAAATATTGTATTTAAACAGTTTCCGCGACAAATTTCATAGCAATAAGTGGCAAGCCTTCTTTTTTAATCTTGACTACAAGTGCCTATGGGCTGCAGCTTGCAGTAGTTACTTAACATCAGTTCAACTATTAGGTCGCTTATCACTTTAGGTTTACATAAAGAAACGCTTTTCTTTGATATAAACGGCCTTTCTCATAAAAATTGTTCACTCTTTCGCTCTAAAATCTATAAAGTGGCAAAAAATAAAAAATCAAGAAAACGAAGAAAGAGATCTAACAGAAAAAATAAACACCATTACATCTTTACGCTTACAATATTTCTCATTATTATCAATCATAAAAGTCGATTTGTTTGGTATTTCTTCAGTTAAATAATTCCTAGCAAAATATTGGTGGACCGACTTTGACTTTGACTTAAGTTTTTGTCAAAGTTATTATATAATTGATTACCGAATGAGAATAGTTCTAGGATGTCACCGTATTTCCTGTGTTTTGCGAGGTGGATATTAACCATCAAGGTAAGGTTTATACGTACCGACATACATGAACTTGTCGGAGGTTATTTGTGATAGTTCACACACCACTTGGGTGGTGTGTTAACTTGTGTGTGTGCAACGGTAGTGTTTTAGAATTTTATATTTTTTTACAGTTTAAATTGACAAACCAGCACTCAGTCCACGTGATGTAAAGCTATAGCCCATAGACATCTATATGTATCTTTAATTCAAAATCAAAATGCAGATGTGTTACCAGCCCTGAGGGCTGAAATGGAATGCCTCGTTTCTAGTAAAAAGAGTATCCGTTTCTCTACACTCACCATACGAAACACAGCACCATTAAGCTGCCAGTATTCTTTGTACTCCGGATTCTTAAATACGAAACTGAAGGGTGCAAAGAAGTTGTTTTTATTTTTAACGTGTATTTTGATAACAAAACATATATACACACGTCTATCACCCATAGAGGTAAGCAGAGAATACGAAATTTAAATTTGTGCGATTCTGACCTATCTTTATTGCCTACTTCACGGTTTACACCCACACATGCATACCTCCCCGCCATAAAGTACTCTTTTAGATGGGTATTGAATCATTTATCGAAGATCTATGGAAAATGTCAGAAAGATCTCATCTTTGTAGTTTTTCCATAATCATCTTTTACACTTACAAAACCCTTAGAACAAAATAGAGTTGTTCGCGCTGCAGCCATGATTAAACGCGATCAAATACGGGTGGGTCTATAGGTCCCATAGCGGTAATGCTGACGCAGACCGACTTATCGACCATGTCCAGATGACTGCAGACTCCGTGCTACAACAGGTCCCATTCACAGAGATCGTGATGCTCGATGATTTTAACGCCCACCACGCTGAATGGCTTGGCTCTCGTTTAATCGATCATGCGGGCAGCTTTGGCATATATTTCATTTCCAATTTCACATGTTTACATACAGGAACAATTATGATTACAATTAAATAAAGTAACAATAAGTTTGATTAAAAATAACAAACAATAATAAAAATTAAATCTATGTGGAGCTCAATAATGTAGAATCTACAAGAAAAATTGAAAAGTCACGTTTATAATATTAGCTACCTGCCTAAACTAGGTTGAATAACCTGTATTTCAGGCAATCACTTATACTATATGGTCTGACACAACTGGTTACCTCGCTCAGGCGGATCCCAGATGTGGACGATTATATGCCTTCCCTGTTGGACCTTTTACTGACCTCTCATCCGGATGGATATCAGGTATCCGTCGATGCCCCTTTTGGCTCCTCGAACCATTATCTGATCCGGAGTACGGAGTACGATGCCACTCACGCTCCCATCGCGGTTGCGTACTGCAGATTGCCGCCGTGTTTGGCGTTATAGGTCAGCCTATTGGAACGGGCTGCGATCTTTTTTTGCAACGTATCCTTGGTTTTCTTCACACCAGATGATCCCAGCCTTGTTGCTGATCTGTCGCTGATGTGGTGCTATAGAGAATGCAACTTTTTATTCCATCATCTGTGGTAGCTATCGGAGCCCGAACCCAGTCACGGTTAAGTCGCAAAATAGTTTTCCCGAGAAATATTGCCATGGCCAATGTATGTATGTACGCAATTGTAGAAAGTTTAAAAGTAAATTTTAAACACGCCTTGCGGCGCTGAGGGCTGCGGATTCTCATCACGTATGGGACAAGTATTTGGATGGTCTACAAATAATTAATTAATAGAATCGGGTGTTACTTTGCAGAAACCCATTATATTAAAGATTAATTAGACATAACGTCTGCAAATTTATTTTTATGGTTATTACCGCAAATAATTATTACGTTTCTGCATGTTTGTTCTTGAAAAAAATATGTCTATAAACTATCGTTACGATACAGAAGAAAATCCTAGCGTGGATAGTGTTTCTATTAAGAAAAAATAAATGGTAAGAAATTTTCCTCCTCCCTTTCCTTATCTTTCTTTCTATTAAGAAACGACAAAAAAAACTTGGCAGTCGATTGGTTCAATCTCTACTACTGTTATCTGTGATGAAATGACTTAAATATGTGGGTAAAAGATTAAAAATGAATACACTTGCATAGTTGTTAGGTTAAGTTTTTAAGTGACAAGTAGTGAATTATCGAATTAAGGCCTAACTTGGCTTAATGCTTTATTTAAACAAAGTGACCTTAGTTAACCGAGCAGCGATAGTGTAACCGAAATCGTATCTCATATAGACGGATTACAAAATATTTCATCCTCATCATCATGACCATTACAGCCATTAAAGCACAAGGCAATCCACAAAGAATAATCCCGAGTCGCCTTTTAGTAAAATAAATAATTGATCAACAATAATTAGTATTTTTATTTGCTTGATTATCCAAAATTTTCAACTACAATTGTAAATTATTTAAATATTTATTGCCACGCAAATATATACAAATAATCTAAAAGATTTATACATCATATTACTAAGTATTTCAAAGCTCAATTTTGATATTTACAAACGACTTGTGTATTTATTTCTTGAAAAATTCAACTAACATTTACTACATATCAAAACACTAATAAATAAAATTGATGTACCTTTTATTGTTTTGATAGGGTACTTATTAAGACGAAAAAAATTTAAAGAATTGTCGGATTTTTGTTGGTAGAAGTTCAAATACTTATCTAAAATACTGTTACAATTGGAAATTTTTAGGTTATTTTTCAGGAAATTTAAAAGATAGCTTATGTTATTCAAATATATCTTCGTAAACTATTCCATTATATGTAATTTGTAGCACATAATACCAATATTACAAGAATAAAGACTGTATAATGAATACATGTGTTTATTTTCGCTTTCTAAAAATCCAGGTTTTTTGAGTCGTAACCCCATTTTATCGGAGGTGCGATTATAGGGTAATTGGTCATTCGTACAAAGCCACTACACGTTCGGTAGATTG
The DNA here is from genome assembly GCA_036936625.1 of Parnassius smintheus behrii. Classification (NCBI taxonomy): domain Eukaryota; kingdom Metazoa; phylum Arthropoda; class Insecta; order Lepidoptera; family Papilionidae; genus Parnassius; species Parnassius smintheus. The sequence continues at coordinate 23,305,563 of JAUPFT010000029.1, read as the reverse complement.
TTCACAGATAGTATTTATACAAACACAAATACAGTAATATAATAAAAATATTGTGACGAAAGCTTCACATTTTTTCTTTATCTTGTAATAAAAGTTATTTAATCGGCATACCACGTGAAAGCCTAGGGTTTACTAAACATTCTTAATAAAATTTCTAGCATTTAAAAATTATAAATAAAATCTCCGTCCGGCGTATCTCCAATAAAGGGATAAGTTTTTTCAATGAGCAGTCCACAAGGCTCTATACTAAGCTCTAACTACTTATGCTGCTGTATCTGCTGCAGGGCCTGCGCAATTCCTTAGGCAGTTGACACTACGTGAGATAGATTTTTCATCTATAAATTCAATTTGTTTTTTTCTTAAATTTGGTAGATAATATGGTGGGTGTTACATCAACTGAAACCAAGTATTTTACACGGCGGCGCCTGCAATATCTGATCGATGGACAGGGGCAAAATCATGATAAAAAAACACTCCACGCAATTTTCCACGACTTTTGTTTTGGATTTTTTTTCGATTGAGTAAATTATGAGTGTAATGTGTCGTGCTTTGAACTTTTAATATCTGTCAATAAAGAATGTATCTATGATATTTTTTTATGAACTTAAATATAGTAATTTGACTATTTAAAACTAAATTTACACGAGCCATATGGGGTAGTTGTTTTTCATACGCCACCGATATACGGCATTATAAAGATCCTGCTTTAGAGCGCAGTCGTGGACTTCCCTTCATAATATATATTACCCGCAGGCACAGCGTTCTTGATGATTCCATTTTCAGCTATACAAGTGGAAGGCAAGCACATATTTTCATATATTTGTTATTAATATTAAAAAAAACTGTGGATATACTTATCATTATATAACAAAAATGTGTGCTTTCCTTATCCTTTCTCAAATTGTTCTTAAGCACACCTAAACTAATTGTATAAATGCTGGTTGAGAGCAAAAAATTGCAATATTAAATTCTAATTTAAACAAAGTATTGCTTTCCATTGATTCCACAAATTCTTCATTACATTTGATCGGTTGAATAGCCCTTCCTAATTTAATATTCGCTAATACAACAGCAACCCGGATAATATTCACTGCTACTACGAGAGATTACCTACATAATCTTTTTTTAATGTGAAAAAACCTAATGCTGTTCGTTAGTCTCGCTAAAATTCAAAAGTGAAGCGGGTCCCTGCAACGTTTAAAAACTCAATTGGACCCGGTTCTGCCACGTGGTAGAGCCATTCTGCAGCTGTATTGTGGTTACAGCATGAGTTGGTCAGCTCGACCGGGGTAGGACCACGCACTCTCACAGAATACCAGCGTAAAATAGCAGCTTAACGGTACTGCGTTACGTATGGTGAGTGTAGAGAACCGGATACCCTTTTTACCGGAAATAAGGCATTTCATCTCAGTCCTTAGGGCTGGCAACGCATTTGCATTTCGATTTTTAATTTAAAATAAATGTGGATGTCTATGGGCCACAGCATCCACTTTACATCAGGTGGACTGTGTGCTCTGTTGTCACCCTTATACTATTAGAAAAAAAAGGTGGTGCTGTTGTCGAGATCCTGAAGTCATCCATGCAAAGCAGGGAGGGATCGCTAGTCATATAATAATTAAAATTTTGTATGTTTTATAGCCAAATCCTCGGCGGTGAAGAAAAACATCGTAAGGAAAACTGCGTGTCTGAGAAATAACAAAAAAAAATCGATGACGTAAGTCTACCAAAACGTATTGGGGCAGTGCGACGGATAAATATCCTTGACCAAAAACCCTCTAAATGAGAGGAGGCCCGTGCCCAGCAGTGGGACGTACATAGGCTATAACTTTAACTTTACTAACATATCAAATAATCTCAGAATAATAATAATTAAAATTTGATTTACAATTCAGAATATTATTAACGATCTCTCTGATATGACCCAATCATAAATTAAAAAAAAAACATTTTTCCTCTGGGTTCTACATGCGGCACATAGACGATACTTTCACAATTTTACGATCTGACAAACCAACTGCATTTTTAGAACATCTTAATCCCAAAAACTTTAAAATTTTATTCATAATGGAGTTAGAGGCATTATTTGCCATTCCTTAGCCTTCCTAGATGTGTTTGTCATTCAAAATTCTAACAAAACCGTTGTTCACTCTACACTACACTGTATTGAAAAAAGACCCATACAAACCGATATTTAAATGGTGAATCTCAGCATCATGATTCACAGTTAGTTACCGTGGCCAAATCTAAGGATCTGTGATAGCAAACACCTGGCCGCCGGGCTTTAGCACTTCAAGCAGATTTTGCACCGCAACAAGCTTCGGGTTCCGCGCCTACATCACACTAACCGAGTGAAGCCGACCACAGTCGATCGAGTGCTTGATGTACACCATACACAGAAATCGTAGACAATAGAAGTCGCATAGATGCGTTATCTTGTATGTGTTGACGTTTGAGTATTCATTGGTTTAATACTCAAAGGTGTTGACGAACATAATTCACCATTTTGTAATTAATTTGCACGGGGAAAATCATACGTGAATTATTTATGTTATTATAAATGTATAATGGTGAACTGCAGCATAATCAGTTGTAAAAACTCATCAAGGACGTGTAATTCAACTAATAAAGGCATACAATTTCATCGGTAAGTTGATTATTTACTAATTATCATTATTTTAACTTATTTACATCTCAATGCATACTTTTCTATGATATTTACCTTTGTAAACTACATTTATTACTTTTCGTATTGTACAATTACCATTGCTGCTTTTGTTGTACCGTAATACGCGACGCACGCGAAGTTGAAAAGCTCGCCAAACAATGTAATGTGAAACATTCGATATCATTGTGCATTGCGTACGTTTTTAATATAGTAAGATGTGGCGACCTCGTTTTTGAAAGTAATCAAGCGCTAATTAATTGCTATTGCCTTATTATTACGTATTCTGTGACACCATATGTTAGAGGTGTCACAGACAGGATTGGCTACATATTGAAGCTAGTTTCTAATTAGAACATCCTACAAACCGCCAAAGAAGATAAGTCAGTTGTTACCATCCCTCAAGTGTAATCCTAGATCAGCCAATTGGGGTGGGATGCGAGCTTTTTTGCATCCTACTCTTAGGGACGAGTTTCTTATCGCCGGATGATTTCAGCGTTGTTGTTGATTCTGTCACCGATATGATGCAATAGGGAATGGAATATATTATTCCATCATCTGTGATACTTATCGGAGGCAGAATCAAGCCACGGTTTGGTCGCTCCTGCATGACGCCATAAACAAAGTGCTACCGTGCCTGGGCTGATGCATCGCCGTCTCGGGACGCAAATACCAGCGCTATAAAAAAGTAGTATAATTCCGCTTCCAGGTCCTTCAAAAGTGTCATTGCCAAGGCATAGTCAGAGCACATTGACAGAATTGGTTAGAAACTAGTTTGACTACCTTCGGGAACACCTGCATTCTGATCTCTCGCCAGGGCTGTCCAACGAAATCTCTCCCATCTCTGCATAGGGAGAACAACTCACTGGTCCGTGTCGCAAAGGAAAAAGCCGATCTGCTGGGCTCTCTCTTTGCGTCCAAATTGACTATAAAATACATACACACAATATACAATAAACTAGTTTGACTTCCTTTGGGAACACCTGCATTCTGATCTCTCGCCAAGGCTGTCCAACGAAATCTCTCCCATCTCTGCATAGGGAGAACAACTCACTGGTCCATGTCGCAAAGGAAAAAAGCCGATCTGCTGGGCTCTCTCTTTGCGTCCAAATTGACTATAAAATACATACACACAATATACAATAAACTAGTTTGACTTCCTTTGGGAACACCTGCATTCTGATCTCTCGCCAAGGCTGTCCAACGAAATCTCTCCCATCTCTGCACAGGGAGAACAATTTACTGGTCCATGCCGCAAAGGAAAAAAGCCGATCTGCTGGGCTCTCTCTTTGCGTCCAAATTGACTATAAAATACATACATACAATATACAATAAACTAGTTTGACTTCCTTTGGGAACACCTGCATTCTGATCTCTCGCCAAGGCTGTCCAACGAAATCTCTCCCATCTCTGCACAGGGAGAACAACTCACTGGCCCATGTCGCAAAGGACAAAGCCGATCTGCTGGGCTCTCTCTGTGCGTCCAAATTGACTATTGACGACGGGGGGACGACCGACGATCGTTCTGCAATGTGAGCGCTCTATGCAGGATGTGCTGTTTACCCAGGCTCATTGCACAGAGAACTCTTCTCTATCAACAAGTCGAGTAGCTCTGATAGCGTAACCAGTATCAGAAAAAGCTTGGCGTGATGAACGGAGCGGGACAGTATTTTATGCCGGTATTAGTACCATATAGTATTAAATACTGTTCCCATCTTAGGGCTGGGGCTTCCCAGTGCCAGCTCCTTCCATATGATTGCATCCAGCGCAGAGCCGTTCGAATCGTTGGCTACTGAGAGCTTTTCCGTATCGGCTTGACTCACTGACACTGCGAAGAGATGTTGCATCTTTTTGCGTTCTTTATCGCATTTATCACAGGGAGAGCTCGGAGGAATTGTTTGGAATAAGATCAGCCGCACAATTTCATAAACGCACATTGAGACAAACTAGCTAAAGCATCCATACCATCTGGATGACTGGAAGTCCACCACTGTGCCATTTATAAGAAGCTTCTTTCTCGCACAACTTTCTGGTGGAATCGACCACCACCAGAGATTTTTCCGGTCGTCTTAGGGACTTACAACAAAATAGCTTTCTTCTTTTTAAAGGCCAGCAACGCACCTGCAATAGTCGCGGCGGTAGTCACTTAACATCGAGTGAGCCACATTCTCGTTTTCCGCACAGTAAGTTAATTCTGCATAGATCGGACCAAATGTAATAATCAAAAAGCTGTAGGCACTTTGGGTTAATTCTGACATCGGCATGTTAATCACCTCATTCCCCTGTGAACTTTGCTACTGGAAAGCATCCGAAATGTCGGATATTAAATTAAGCGAAATTATCGCGATAAAATCGGTAAAAGCAATTTTATTTGATGTATAACGTTCGGATAAATATAAGAAATCTTGTACTGTCGAACTTTTACACAAATTTTGCCAATGAAATTATTATTAAATAGTCTTTAATTATTAAATTACTTATTTGTTTAGTTTTGTGTTGAACAATTTAAACACTTACCTCTTCAAACCTCACATGACGATCATATTATAATAATATATAAGATTTAATAAACTGAAAGGAAGAGAGTAATTAACAAGGCGTAAAAACAATATCTCTTCCAAAATATAAAGGTAAAAAAGAAAGTTAAGAATAATGAAAGGATGACAAAATAAACCTTACAGAATGTTTAATTTTAATTTTATTTTATTTAAGAATAATTATGGAGTTCCTTTAGAATAAAGAGGATACAAAGGCGGACTTATGCCTTAAGGCATTCCCTACATGTCGACCCAACAATAAAAATAATAAGGAAATATATATAAATATATAATTGAATACATACGTATAAATAACACATTACTTAGGAGTCATTAAAAATATTGTTATTGTGATGACTCCTAAGTAAATGCTCGCTTCTTTTTAAAGAAGTAGTTTTAGGCACTTTTCTAATATCATCAGAAAAGAAATTCCAACGAAGTGCAGCCCGAATAGTGAAGGAGTTATCATAGAACCCAGTGAGATGAGTAGGAATATAAATCTTGTTGTTAGAGGAAGAAACCTAACTCAACAATAAGAGAGATATTGAAAACGTTATTTGAGGTAAGAAGGTGACTATGGATCATTTAGAGTTGAAAAAAGAACAAATAATATTCTAGAGTTGCTCCTTTGTCTTATGGTAGGCTACTTAAGTTAAGATCTAAATTTAGAAATATGGTCAGACTTACGCAAAGAAACAATAATTCTAAAACAGTTGTTAATCAGGTGCTCCAGCTTTTTAAGAAGTTCTTGGGACAGGTCTGGGTAGGTGGGGAGCACAGCACATATCTGCATAGTCAAAAATAGGTAAAATAAGAGTTTGGACACAAGCATGAGCTTAGACTTCATAGGAAGGAAGTGTTTTAGTCAATAAAGGGAACGTAATGTAGCAATGACTTTATGACTTAAATCGGTAACCTGAAATTTCCAGTTCAGAGAACTATCAAAATACAGGCCAACCTTTTTAAGCGACATACTTAATGTAATAATATAATGATAATAGATATAAGATAAGCTTTTGCCAGCAATCTTTACTACTCCTAATATCGCTTGGACTGCAGAGCGCAAGGACCAATATTTAATTGTTTTTTTCTTTCTTTTTTAAAAACGTTACCCCTATACTAGGATTTTCTCCTGTATCTTGGGGGCAGTTTACAAACATAAATTGCACAAGGACAAACATCCAGACCCGGAACAACTATTTGTAGGCCATAGAAATACTTGTTCCGTGCAGGATTCGAACCTGCGGCCCCCTACGCAGCCACACATTGCTAAGTCACTGCGCCACATAATGGGTATCATTTTTGAAAAAAAAAAACAATCTTAGGCTTCAAATTGAAATGGGATTTGATGGATAGAAGGATATCATGATTAATTGTGTTAAAAATATTAGAAAATTCTCTTTTTTATATCAAAACCTCTTTTTATGTCTTCAATGTATGTTAAAAAAGCTGTGGTAGTCCTGGATGAAACCCGGAATGGTATGGACTCTGTTGGTTATGGTTCAAGGTGAACGTAGAGATTTGCTTATGAAAACGAGCTTTTATAACTTTAGAGAGAAACGGCAGAATGGATGTATGGAAAAAATGGCTTTTATTAATCGTAAATCCTCGAAATAGCTATAGGTAATACATTTTGCGACTTTTCAACCGAATGTTGCAAAAATATTTAATGATAATTTACCTGAAAAGGATACATTTAAAGAGCATTTGTATAATAAAATAAAAACATAAAAGAAGAACCGTACAGTGTATCGTGTAATGGCGGTATAAGAATATCCCATGGGTAACAAAGCAAATTAAAAAATAAGTTAACTGCAATGGCAGCTATGGGGCAATTAATGGGAAGGCCTGTATTTAGCAGTGGACTTAGTATATGACAGTATAGTAGGCAGTGATGATGATGATGACAACACTCAAAAAATCTCTAATTTTAGCCGGAAATTCGTTTTGATACAAACTAGTATTTTGCCTGTTTCCCTATAAACATTGCATAAAGACCACCCAAGGAACCCCAACTTTCTTGCATTCATATCATTGTCTGTTAAGTATAAATATTAAAATATCCAGTTTTACTAGATTGCGATCACTGTTTATGAGAAACTCACGATAGTGAATAGGTTTCCATCTAAATGAGCTTCGTACCAACAATATTCATTACTTTTTAAAGAATAAGGGTCACATACGAGATTACCGTTTACCTGATGGGAAACGGATACTGTGCTCATTATCTATACCTATCTTCATCTAGATTAGAAATGCAAATTCGTTGTCACCGCTGGGGCTTAGGAGGTTAGGAGGTTTTAAAATTGTCCCAATGTCTATATCAAATGCTTTTATTTAGAGAGGTTCCGTATCCTAACATTGTCACATTTTTCTTCTGCTTTGTTTTAAGTTTTGTCTTATTAAGTTATTTCTGTATATAAAAATCAATTGTTGTCTGTTAGTTTCGCTAAAAATTTTAACCTTTTAAACTTTTTTTTCAACTTTTGATGGGTTCCTAACCATCCAAATTTACGATATTTAAGCCAACCGGATTGACGATAGGACCCGAGGTGGTGCTTCTATCGAGGTCCAGAAATCACCCGTGCGAAGCAGGGGCGCATCGCCAGGTTTTTGTATAAACGGTGCATACCGTGGAGTTCCCTCTGTATTGAGGTGGTTTACATACATAAATGTCACATGGACACAAATCGAGACCCGGAACCATTACATTTTGTAGGATATACAATCATCAGTTCTGTGCGGGATTCGAACCTGCAGCCTGAAGCGCGACCAAACGCTTAGCACGTGCACTAATGATCTGATAAAATTTAAGCACTGTAAGTTCATATTTGTTCTTCGAACTAACGATCCAAAGATATATTTATTGCTTTTTATGTACACATTCCTCGAGAAAATTTTATACTTGTATTATCCAAGGATTTATGTCAGGCGTTATACGATACGCCATTGAAGCGTGAAGATTTTGTCAACAGAGAACTTGACGCACCATTAACTTGACTCTAGGGAATCCCGCATAACTTTCCTTTATCTGACACCAATCATTAGCTCACCGTTTCAAACGACTTTATTTTATGGACATGATTATAATTGCGTTTCGTAAATAAAGCGGGAATCATGTAATGATTTTGAAAAAACAACTAGTTGTTTTTTCATATGTAGAGTTGTTATCAGTGTGATGCTACTGCCCACACCCTGTTGCAGTTACCCTCGGTCACCGCTTACGCCGCCTCTACACGGTTAACACCACCGCTGAACAGTATATGTGATGTCACAATTATAAATATTGTCACAGCAGTGATAAATCTTAAAAATAAACGTACAAATAAAAATACACGTGTCTCTAGAAAATGTAAATGTATAGTAGTTCATCGTCGCATAGTCCCATAGCTGTGGAACCTGTGCAATAATCGTAAAGCATCTGTTTCCCTGCAGTGAGTACTTAAAGCTGAACAGGATTTGTTTTCTCACAGGATTAAGGTAAATACACACAAACTAACTCACTTTCATTTTTAATACAAGCGACCCGCTCGCACTTTGCGTGGATAGTTCTGTTAATGTGATGTTAATTATATAATATTTGCGTATTCGCATGAGAAGAGAGATATTTTACAAGAACAGGTGTAACAGGTTCTAGTTCTTTTCATCTTAAGTAAATTCCGTTAGCAAGAACATAAAAAAGCTTCGATGCAAGCTGTTTTGGCCATGTTTTCGAACATTGGTCACTCGTTACACATCAACAGTTGTTAAGGTTTGGACACAACAGTTCCAATCTGTTATTTTTGAAATTTGTTGTTTTTCCCTGTTACAGTGAATACGCCTCACTACTGTTCTAAAGAATATTCATCGGGTAAGCCGCAAGCTGTTTTGCCATTATTCAATAAAAAAATTAAAGAAGAGAAATCAAGTCAGGCAGTACTTTTTTTGGCTACAATATGTAAATTATTTATGAAACTATCGATGCGATATCTCGTTTAACGTACAAGCAAATATACCCACGCTAACGAACTTATCCATATTGAATGCGGCCACCGTACGCTTTGTATCGCGTAGCAGAATAGGCAATGTATTGGCTATCCAACTATTTTGCTTAATGCCTTTGTAACGAGTTGTATTCTCCTATATTCAAGGTGTAAAAACAAACAAACGGTAGACTGACTACTATAAACCGCATACGTGGACAATTATTTATATAATGTTTGCAGCGGGTAACTCTTTACACAGATACTACCAAGAATTTACGTGCAAAAGCCACGCTGTACCTATTTTATGGTTGTAGCGCCAATGAGTCGGCTCGATCGAGGAAGGACCATACTCTCACGGAATACCAATTGACTGCATCTTACAGAGGGACGTTACACTTGACTGATAGTAAAAACTGACCAATCTTCTTCGGTAGCTTGATGTATGTTTTAATGGAAGCGCGCTACAAGACTAAGCCAATCTTGTCAGTGACTCTTCTGACATATGGCAGTACAGCAGGTACACGCTCGACTGTGGCCGACGTCACTTAGCCGCGGGACCCGAAGCATGTGGTCATGCAAAATTTGCTTGACATGTTATTGAATGTAGAGAACCAAGGACCCTTTTTTCTTGAAAGGTGGCATTTTATTCCATCTTAGTTCTCATAGGTAACAACGCATCAGCATTTTGATTTGTAATCGATGTCGATGTCTATGGGCCGCAAAAAACACTTATCATCATAAGTTTATCACACTAGTTATATTACACTTCTTATATTTAATAAAATAATTAAATAAAACGTATGAAGAATTGGAGATCCTCTCACTTTTAAGTTTACTCCCAGTCACCACTCAGGGCTACGTTTAGTGTAAACAAGATGGTTATACCATCCCCTATTCAAAACCATAAGATATTTCTATCATTTCCTATATTTGACGAAATAGAGCGAAGGATTCTGTTTTATAGCAAGCGCATTGCAAATTCCAAGCACCATAAATAAATGAACCATTACGATTGAAAATTTTAGCTCACATTTAGAATTTTAAATTTACAAGTTATTACTGTCCCAAAATCTTACAGAAGTTCAATATATTAGTAAAAAGCGAGTTACACATCTGACATTAATGCTGATTGATAGCTTTAACTTCAGGACAACCATTGTTAAACACGGATTGAATTCTTTTTTCTTTCATTTGAATTGAAACCTTTCTCTAATATCCCCTTTTCAAACGAAGAACTTTGAAAATGGTTTTTAAACGGATTCAAATTTGAGATTTGAAAATAAAGACTTTAAATTAATAAAATTATAGAAAATAGACAGACATCGCGCAGAAAAACGTCCGAGCATAGCCCTCTGGCTATGCTCGGACGTTTTTCTGCGCGATCGAAGCTAGGAAGAGTCCTAGCTTTCTGAGTGACCTTAAGCTTTCTCATAAGGTAGTAACCATATGACATCACTGACTACATGTTTTGGACTTAACGCTACAAACATCTTTGGGTGATTGACTTAGGGATGTCCGCAATGAAACCAGGACAACGGATCGGGAATTAGAACTTCTACCGATGGACGGATAATGTTCTCGAGTAACAACCGTGCCGATAAGCGAAGTGTAGGCGACCCCCCACTAGATGGGGTGATGACCATCGTTAGTTGGTTGGACCATCAATGGTAAGAGTTGTTGGTGTTTGAGGTTGCAGGTGGCTCAGCACCATACTTTGTGGCATTCCTTAGGTGGAGGTAAAACTACGTTTAGCAGTGGGCTAAAATTTGCCGCAGTTACCACATATATTATACGTAGTAGAGCCGCGCTACAGCTTTATTATGTTTGTAGCACGAATGGGTCGGCTTGACCGAGTAAGGACCACGCTCTCACATAATAGCAGCTTAAAGCTGCTGTGTTTCGTATAGTGAGTGTAGAAAATCGGAGGCCCTTTTTACTGGAAATGAGGCATTCCATCTTAGTCCTCACGGGTGACAACGCATCTGCATTTTGATTCGTAGGTTATCGACGATAGAATGTAGATGTCTATGGGCCACAGCATCCACTAACCATCAGGTGGGCTGTGAGCTCGTTTGTCACCCTATCCTATAAAAAAACATGTATATAGGTATTATTGTTCTGTTTTTCTTAGGACAAGTTGATATAAAATGAAAAAGTGGTTACGCTAAATAGCATTTCATGTGACCTGTAGCGTACACGAAAAAAATCCATCGCTTCGACTAGTCAAGTAGTTATCGTAAGATTTGACTAATGCCGATTGCCTTATTTTAGAAACGCCCCCCGTTCCCTGTTCTAATCAGGTTTAGTACATGCTTATATATTAAGCATTTAAATCGTGATGTGGTTACATACGCTATATCCGATATATAGACAATTCGAAATATGACAATAATATATCGGATATGGTATAGTTTTTTTTGCTGCAAACAGAGATATGCCATGACAAATTTAGAAAAAATTAGCGTTACCTTTCGCAAATAAGTAATTTTCAACCACATTATTGTTACTTACTTCTTCTGAAATTTTAAATTATAATAATAACATCGTGTTGTTTTAAATTTGTTTATTAACACAAGCCGATGACTTTCATACAATATGTAGATCGGTCGAGCAACTAATCCGAGTCTATACCCGAGTCGTCGATGTCACCAAGCAATAGTGTTCTATTCTAAGGCGTACATTACACGCTCATGCAGGCGTTAATCAATTCCATTAATCATGATGGATAAAAAACGGATGGTAACTGTTGAACATTAATTGCTCATGCGCGTTGTCAGTTTTGCAACAATTACGGGTGTGATTGACGAATAACTTACCGTGTAATGCAGTGATGGACGCCTGCATGAGCGCGTAATGTACGCCTATCAGTCACGATCCGTTTTTTATCAATCATGATTGATGGAATTGATTGACGCCTGTACGAGCGTTTAATGTGTGCTATGGGCGTACATAACGCGCTCATTCAGGCGTCAAACACTGCATTACACGGTAAGTTTTCGTCAATCACAACCGTGATTGTTGTGAAATTGACAGCCAGTATGAGCGTGTAATGTACGTCTAAGGTTACAACGTATCAATATGTGTGTGAAGTTGATAGTTGTTATTGTTTTCATTGTTATGTGTGTGTCGCTGTCACAGACGATTGCTTTTGTGTGCGCACATTTGCCCCCGCAAAACGCTACTACTTTCCGGTCCGCTGGTAGGCAGTCCGTGTTGCTCTACTCCTGTGGTCAACCCAAACTGACCTGGCATGCAGATAACCCTCCGCTCAAAAAATGGGAGTTATTTTGATATAACATGTCTGTTATATCAAAATAACTTCCATTTTTCTTTTCAGTTTTATTTATATGTGTGTATAATTATAGAAAAAATTGAACTCAATGTATCTCATACATATTTATATGTATCTAATCAATCACGGGGAAAAAGACACGACGATCGCGGAAAACATCAGTTAACAAAAATACTCCATATATAAAACAATACAAATGAAACTTACTGGAGGCTATAATTATTCATGCAAATTTCCAACCGCAAACAGGCAATAAGGGTGCTCTATATTTCCGCACACCGGATGGAGATGCTCGCCACTTCCTACGTTCCGAATGTTGTTTACTACTACTCAAATATGCATGATATTAATATAATTGCTTTTGTTATATTTCTTACGTACACGTTCATTGCTTAATCAAAAATATTACATATTATGTTGTCCGTTGGTAGCTTATTATTACATTTGTGGCCGTGAAGAAAAAGGAGAGATCTCCCGACGGGCAAAGTGCTGTTGCCCGGAGAGCAGCCGACACTCCGAGTGATAGTTCGGAGAAGTTCTATATATATATATATATATATATATATATATATATATATATATATATATATATATATATATATATATATGTAGGGGGTATTTTGTGAATTGTGACCCTCTACATATAATTGATATGTAGTATATTAATGTAGGTAGTATCTTCTACGTTACGGGATGTGGTAATTAAAACTGTGTCCGTTTCCGTAGAGAGCGTTTATTGTACTGAAAATACTTATGAATAAAAAATGTAATTATAGTGAACGTGTCGCGCGCGCAGGCGCGATATCAGCATTATTTTCTAAACTGTTGAAATATCATGTACTTGCTCGTACATCTTGCCAATTTTATAAACAAGAAGAAAGTTTAAGGCGATGAACCCCTATTGAGTTTACGGGCAGCCGTAGCGATCACCGCATCCACACTATCGATGTCCGAGACCCCATGCTCCGATGAATGTCCTTGGGTTGGCTGCTCGACATTGTTGGGGTCTGGCTTGTCGCGAAGATTCACGCTGCAGCCTTGACGTCTTCTTTTCAGCCGGAATGTCCCCCATGCAATGAAGGCTACAATAATAAATCCGACTACGGTGTACAACACATAGTTGTGTGTGTCATGTGTGAGTGATTGTACACTCAGTGTTTGTTGCTGTTCCTTGACCTTATCAATGTTGTTTTTCAGCTCTTGTAAGGCGTCTTTATGATCTTCAGGTCCAAATGTATGATTAAAGTCTGTCAGTATGTGGTTCAGGCTTGATTCACGCATGTACATTCTTTCTTCACTGCCTGTTAGTTTCAACTCGCTGTGATAGTCGTTGCGAGCATGAATGATGAAGCTTTCTCCCTTGAGCATACACCCAAGTCCGAGTAACATAATCCCCGTGCCGTGTAAGTGCTGTGACGTCACTCCAGCTGGGCAGAAAATGCGCATCGTGCAGTCTTCGCAACAGGAGAACAGCCACGCGCCACGATTGTGTAATCGCACCCACCTGTCGTTGCAATCCAATACTCTTGTGCGGCATGTTGATGAGTCGCCATTGTTTAATATTTGCGCTTCACATAATGTATCGGCTACCTTAATGTTGTAAATAGGTTGATTGATAGCACATAACATTTTGTTTTCTTGCAGATTTAAGCATGATGATACATCTCGGTTTTCTAAGGGTATTATCATGTCCCCTTTTAGGTTTACAGCAAGGTATTCAGATGTGAGTACTATAGTTTTCTCTGTGTGTCCAGTTATTTGCGGAATAGGAATGATGTGGTTAAGTTCATATTGTTCGTTGTTTATTAGCGGTAGCTTCACTTCGAATATTATGTATGCACTTGTTAAGCGCACGTGCACTCGCGCCAGCTTGTATAGGCTTCGCGTGCAATGGCGTGTGTTCACACAGGGTAGCGATAACTCGCTTGGTAAATGACCGGAGATGATGTTGAGCTGATCTTCAAATTGGTTGGGCTTGATGAGATGGGTGTCAACTCTCCCGTCCTTCACGTCAGTTACTAGGTCTAGGAGCTGCTGTTGTATTTGTCGTATGTTTGAAATGATCAAGTTCACGGCCAGAGCGGTAGCTGTTATGTACATAGCATTGTCATGGCTGAGTTGTATGCGTTTTTCCGTTTCAGCGAGATGATTGTCGATGATACGAAATTGTGTGTTCATTACTTCCTCGTTTCTTTTTAGAAGATTATATTCACTTTCGATGATCGATGTGTGATTTTTGTAGAGATTCAATAGATGATTTTCGTTTGACTGGATTATGTTGATATCCTTCACGTACTGATTGGCAAATCTCTCATCCAGAGTACCAAAAAGGGAGTTTGCTAGGTATCCTATTCCATTCACTAGTCCTCTTCTTCTTCGAGACGGTCCATGTTCTGATCGTAAGATATCGTTATAGTGTTGAATTTCGTTAAGTTCGTGTTGAAACTGGGATGAAATTGTAAGATAGGCTGCTTCATTCTTGCATAATGTGTTCAAATGGTTGACATAGTTTTGTATGTTGTCCAAACTCCGCCAATATGTCGTCATGTTGTAGTATACAACCATTTTCCACGTATCTTGAATAATCTGCACATCAGACACCTTGTCAAAATAAACGACTCTTGAACTGCTAAGCCTTGTTATGTTGATCATTTGTTGCGTAGTAGGTCCAACACACATCGAAAATATAAGTAGTAACGTACAAAAAAGGTTGTTGAAGTGTTTTTTGCCGTTGTTGTTTCTTCGTTTTCTTTGCGTATTTATTGCAGGCTTCGTAGTGTCAACGTCAGAAGATGCAGTTGTATAAGATGACGGATCCAACGGAAGGCGTGACAATTTTGTAATCGGTCGCTTCATATTACTTGTTTTAGTTTTCAGTGTGACGACTCGTACCCGGCCGTCCGCACCTGGGTGAGTCTCCAACACCCGTCCCAGGATCCATTTGGCAGGAGGAATGTTGTCTTCTCTGACGATAACGACGTCCCCAACTTCTAAGTTTTTAGTAGGGAAGTGCCATTTGCTTCGAGTTTGTAGAGTTTGAAGATAGTCAGTAGACCACCTTCTCCAGAAGTCCTTGTACATTTTCTCCGTAAGTTGCCATCTTGTAGAGAAGGTCATGTCATTACCCTCAGCGGATAGTGGTGATTCTAGAGAAGGCTCGCCGATTAGGAAGTGAGCTGGTGTCAAGCAGTCAAGGTCTTCGATATTCTCTGACAACGCCACCAAGGGGCGAGAGTTGAGACATCCTTTAATCTGCGCCAACAGTGTAGAAAATTCCTCGAACGTAAGTTTTTGATCCCCAAGTACTCGTTTGAGGTGATGTTTCAGGCTTTTTACTGCAGCTTCGTAGAGTCCACCAGCAGTAGGCCAGGAAGGAGCGTTAAAATGCCATTCAATGCCCCACTCTGATATGTTAGTTATGACGTCATTGTTTATGTAGCATTGTAATGCCTCCTTTCGTTGTTTTTCCAATGCTCTTGCTGCGCCCACGAAGTTGGTGCCGTTGTCGCTGTAGATGTGACGAGGCTTTCCTCGGCGGGCACACATTCGTTCCAAGGCGTTCAGAAAAGCCACTGTGCTGAGATCGGAGACAAGTTCGAGGTGAAGAGCTTTTGTGCACAGACACACAAATACAGCTACGTAGGCCTTCATTGTCTTTATTCCTCTGCCCTTGTTAGCCTTTACCTCCACATGCCCAGTGAAATCTACACCGGTGTGTGTGAAAGGCCTTGATGGTGTGACGCGTGGAGGAGGTAAATCACCCATAAGTTGGTTGTTGTTGATAGTTTTGAAGCGATGACACGTGATGCACCGTATAAGTCGTTTTTTCACTGCTCTCAAACCGCTGATAATCCAATATCTGTTGCGTAGATATGATAGAGTTAGTCTGGCTCCACCATGCAGGGTCCTCTTGTGCGCTTGGTCGATCAGTAACTCCGTTAACCTGTCATTGTAAGGTACGATAATTGGATGTTTTTGTTCTTGACTTAAGTTGGCATTTTCCAGACGTCCTCCTACACGTAAGATTTCGTGTTTGTCCAGGAATGGATTTAAGTTTAAAATACTGCTTGTTATTCGCACTTTATGATGTTTATTGAGTTGTGCAATGTCGTCGGCGAAATGATTAGTTTGTATAGCCTTGATAATTGCATTATGTGCGTTCTGCAGGTCACTCGTTGCTAAGTACGATGACCGCATGGCATTGTTGACGTCACGTGCATTGTTTATGAACCGAAGTATCCAACTTAGGATTCGAGTTACGCGTGCCATACAGCTGTGTTTGTTTAAAAGTTCTCCGATTAATGGCATCGACCTTTGTGACACGCAAACTTGTTTGACCTTTTTCTCTTCAACAGTTGTGTGGAATTGGTCTTGAAGTGGGAGATCGTAGTCCTTTAGCCAAATAGGTCCCCACCATAAATGATGATTCGCCAGTTGTAGTGGAGTTAGGCCTCTGCTGGCACAATCTGCTGGGTTATATTCAGACTTGACGTGCCTCCAGCATCCCGATGGCATGATGACAGTGATCTGTGTTACGCGATTAGCCACAAATGTAGTCCATCTTGAAGGCCCCCCTTGTAACCAACCCATCACGATCATAGAATCTGTCCAACCATGTATTGTTACAATCTGTGAGTTTATTGACTCTATGACCTTTTTCATAAGTCGAGACAGTAGTAGGGCACCGCATAGTTCAAGCCGTGGTAAAGACGGGGGTTTTCTTAATGGTGCGAGCTTAGTTTTTCCCGCCACCAGCGTGATAAATTGTTGCCCTTCTTCACTAATAGATTTACAGTAGATAACGCAGCCGTAGGCTTTCTCGGAGGCGTCACTGAATCCGTGTAACTCGATGGGTTGTTTAGTGTTACCAATCCACCGTTGTAAAGCGATGGTATTGATAGTGGGCAATTCTTGTTGAAAGGTTGTCCACTCTTGTTGTATGTCTTCCGGAAGAGGTTCATCCCAATTTGTTGAAGCAAGCCAAGCTTGTTGAAATATGAGTTTTGCCTTCATTGTTACCGGAGACAGCCAACCAAGTGGGTCATATAATTTTGATAGATCAGAGAGCAATGTCCGCTTCGTTGTGACGTCACGTGTGTTACTAAGTGGCGCCTTGAATGTAAACTGATCAGTGTGCGGATTCCAGGTTAAGCCGAGTGTTTTGTTACTCTCTGCGTCCTTGAAGTCAAACATATTCTGGCTTATGAGATGTTCAGGTAAAGGTTGAAGCAATCTGGGGTGGTTACTAGCCCATTTGCGAAGATTGAACCCACCGCCTTTTAACAGGTCAATCAATTGGTTTTGAGCGTCTTGTGCTTCTAACATGTCGTTGCTGCCACCAAGTAGGTCATCCACATACAGCTGGTGAGTAAGGATCTCTGCCGCGAGAGGATAGCGGTGTCCATCGTCCATTACGAGTTGTATTATGGTGCGCATTGCCAAAAATGGTGCAGCTTTGGTACCATATGTTACAGTGCACAGTTGGTATTCTTTGATGAGATCTGTAGCAGAGTCACGCCATACAATTTTTTGCAGGTGTTGATCTTCATCGTGTATCAGTACTTGACGGTAAAACTTCTCAATGTCTGCAGTGTAGACGTATTGAAAGGCTCGCCAACGTAGAATCATAGATTGTAGGTCTTGTTGGAGGTTAGGCCCGCACTCCATGAGATCGTTCAAGCTTTGTCCTGTACTTGTCTTGGCAGAGGCATTAAAGACTACGCGCAATTTTGTAGTTGTTGAGTCCAGCTTTTGTACGCCGTGATGAGGTAAGAAGTAGCTTGGTTTATGGTGTTCAGTGCATAGCTTCATGTGGCCGAGTTGTAGATATTCGTCAATAAACTTCTTGTATGACGTAGAAAATGTTTCCTGTTTGGCCAATCGTTTTTCTAACTGCCGAAATTGTGCGATTGCCTGTGGCTTAGAAGTGCCCAAGGTTTGTTCGTAGTTTATTTTCATTGGAAGTCTGACTGCATATCGTCCGTCTTCTTTTCTTGTTGTTGTGGTTGAATAAATAGATTCACAGTATTCTTCCTCTGATGTTAGATTGTGATTGGTTTCGGTTATCTCCTCCATCTCCCAAAATCGAGATACATCGTCAAGATTAATGAGCACGTGGCAGTTGAAGGTTTTGATATTGCCCAGCAGTACCCAGCCCACTTTTGTCTGTTGAGCCATGGGTGCGTGTGAGGGTCCTCGTAGCATACCACTCATTACTATGTCAGCATACACTCCAGCGTCTAACAGAACGTCCACTGGTCTCGAGATGTTGAAGTCGGGATCCGCCAGTTGTATGTTCTGAATATGTGGCCAGTCTTGTTTTTCGAAGGTGTAATTAGGCAGGTTGCTGAGCATGTTGGCCATTACCATGGCTTCGATTGTAAATGAATGGCCTCCGTACAAAGACTCACAGTCTAACCGTACGGTTCCGTTGCTATGATGTGCTGACGTCCCTATGCCTGAGACTGTGGCGTTTCGATTTTGTCTTTGCAGTCCCAGCCGTTGCGCAGCATCTTCAGTTATTAGATTTATCTGTGATCCTTGGTCTAGAAGGCATCGCAATTGAACAGTCGATCCATCAGCTGCCATCACCTTTAATTGAACGGTCGCTAGTAGGACTTCGTTATAATTTCCAGACACGTGGTTTGCCTTTTGCTGTGACGTATGTGGCTTGTTGCTAGGTATAACGTTATTTGAGACCGCGATTTCAACTTTGCGGTAAATATCGTGCAATGTTGTGTGGTGTGCTTCTTTGCACACGCGGCATCTTTTGTTGGAGTTGCATTTATTGTCGTTGTGTAAGTACAGGCAATTGCGACAAATATGTAGTTGCGAAATTGACCTCATTTTGTCTTCCGGTGACATGTCTTGAAACGACTTGCAGTAGAGTAAAATATGATTGTTTTTACACAGCGGGCAATTTTTGTCTGTGCTTGTATGATATGCTCGAAGAAAACTACGCCTGTTGGTGTTGTTAAAGTCCTTCTTAAATTGAGCTGTTGCCTCCTTGTTGGTCGAATTGTTTGACTTGTTAGGTGTCTGTCTCTTCTTTTGAACAGGTTCAAGCGCAGTAAACTTGTTTCCAAGAAGTTTATCAGCTCATCCAAGGAAGGTAGCTCTCTCGGAGCCTTTCTGATCTCCATGTAGGCTGCATACGTGTCGGAGTCCAATTTGCCAGTGAGAATGTGCACCAGGATCGGATCCCAAGTCGTTGTGTCGATGCCCAGATTGTGAATAGCATGTATGGTCTCGACACTTGTGTCATGTAGCTTCTTCAGCTCGTATGCATTCTGTGTTTGCAACGCCGTTTGTCCCATAAGGGTTTGTATATGTTTTGTAAACAAAAGTTGTCGGTTGTTGTACCTATGGGTGAGTATCTCCCAACAGGTGTCGTAATTATCAGCTGATACTGTAAGATGCTGTACGATGCGCTCCGCCTCGCCTTTAAGTTTGCCCTTGAGGTGCTGCATCTTTTGCGTTTTTGTCAACATGACATTGTTGTGGATGGCTTCACAGTAGAGGTCCATGAATGTAGGCCACTGGGTATAATTACCAGAAAAAGAAGGAATCTCAATTGTAGGCACTTGCTGATGCTGTTGAGATACTGAGTTAAGCTTACGATTCAAATCCCTTTTTGTAGTTTCGTACAAGGTTTCGTATGCAGAAAACTCTTCTTCGTAGCCTACATCACCGCCAGAAGTCAGGTTATCGATTTGCCAGTGGAGTTCGTCGATCAGTTTCCAGCGAGACTGCAGCGAATTCAGTTTGTCACAAATTTCCCACTTTTCTGTCAACTCTTTGGTGTTGATGTTTTTAATCACCCTAGAGAGCGCCCGGAAATTAGTGCGTTGTTGGCTAATGAACTCATCAGACCTTGATGGTACTCCAGTTTCCGCAGTTTTCACCTCGTAGTTCGCCAGCATGTCACGAATCGCTTCGTACCGCTTCTTTGTGGTGGTGTAGGTATCATTGATGAAATAGTCGTCATCCAAGTCACTGTCTGTTTTTTTTAGAACACCATGATTCATGTTGAACACCTCCCATTGAGCATTCAAAGCATCCAACCTTTTCTGTATGTATGTTCCTGACTTACGTGAATCAGAATCCTTTTTGAAGTTAGCCTCAATTTTAAGGATAGATTCAATGATTGTTCTCTGTTGTTGAAGTAGGTTCTCCATGGTTTAAGAACGATGTTGTAAATAGTTGGTTTCAAATACGTGTGACTGCGACTCTTACCGTAGTATGCACCTCAATCAAGCTGGTGAGACCCGCTTGTGGGAGGCCAGCAACCAAAGTGACACTACAGATAGAATCACGAATTACTCTTTTTTTTTTTTTTTTTTTTTTTTTTTTCTTCAAATACACTTTACTGTTGAACTATTGTAGACGTAATATGCAAGTCTTAGTTCACGTCGAAAGCTCGAAGGACCAAAATGTAGGGGGGTATTTTGTGAATTGTGACCCTCTACATATAATTGATATGTAGTATATTAATGTAGGTAGTATCTTCTACGTTACGGGATGTGGTAATTAAAACTGTGTCCGTTTCCGTAGAGAGCGTTTATTGTACTGAAAATAATTATGAATAAAAAATGTAATTATAGTGAACGTGTCGCGCGCGCAGGCGCGATATCAGCATTATTTTCTAAACTGTTGAAATATCATGTACTTGCTCGTACAATATATATATATATATACATATATATATATATATTGTATTAATTCGGAATGTTAATAGCGCGATTTAGGCTTCGATGTGTTTCGGTGTGCTAGTGGCGCGACGACAGCGCCGCTACATCACCCCCCTGCTCAGACCGAAGGTTGATAGTGCAGAATCGTTGCCGACGAATATGCAAGTGCCAGGAGATTGCCTTGTAGTCTGCGGTAAGTCGAGAAGAAGGCAAGTAATCTGCGAGAGTGCCGTGAAGCAGAGGCGAGCAGTAATGCTTAGAGCCGTGCCGAACACCGTATAGCGCAGAGAGTAGCTTGAAGAAACCGAAGCATTATTATTCCAGTGCTGCGATGAACCATGTGAAGCTAGCTGGCTTGCAGGATATGAAGACTTCAGACGATATCTGCTCGGGAGCGAATGGGTGGAGTATTTTATGACGGTGATGAAGCTTGAAGTTTCCGAAGATTGTTGGTTGCGTGTTCAGATCACGTCGGGGTCACCACTGTGGCCGTGAAGGATAAGGGGAGATATCCCGCCGGGCAAGGTGTTGTGCCTGGGGAGGGGCCGATACTCCGAGTGATAGTTCGGAGAAGTTCTATATATACCGTCTATGATTCGGAATGTTAATAGCGCGATTTAGGCTTCAGTGTGTTTCGGGGCGCTAGTGGCGCGACGACAGAGCCACTACACATTTAAATTTTACTTTTAAGTTTAGGGCAGCTCCCCACTAGATGGAGTGACGACCTGGTCTGAGATGCAGAAGGTCGATGCACGTGGGTCAGGAAAGTGCTTTGTGGGATTCCATTGAGGAGGCTTCAGTTCAGCAGTGAGAATCACCCGTTCATCCCATGACTATGGATATATCAAAACGACCTTAGGACTTGTGATTGAATAGCGATAAAAAAACATTTTTCCGCCAGACCTAAAATACCAAGATTGGCGTCGTAAGCATCATCAGAGGTACGAAACGTCTAACTGGGATTCTCAATCCGGTCACAAAGCGTGATTATAGCATAGCCTCACTAAAATGGGAGACAGTGCAGTTATGGAACTTTAGTGTCGGTCAAATACCTAATTTGAATGAGGCGTCAAGTTGAAACTTTATAGTCCATTGTTTTTTCAACCCAAAATGCAGTGTTTTAATTTTCGAAAGTAAGAATGTTTAATGAGAATAGCAAACCACTTCAAAGTTTTAAAGTTGCTTGTCCAGTAATACGGCCCCGTATACTCGTATCCTACAATAGTGTTATATTCAATTCAGTTCATAATTTTGATGTGATTGGATATTGTGAATGATGAATTACAGTATTTTACAGATTACAGTACAAAAATCCTTTACCTAAATTGTATTCGTATAAAAGCCTTCGATATTACGTTATATTATGTTTCATCAAAAAAACACGATAAATAAAAAGTAAAGAATTTCATATTTAGATAATTCAATTTCAGTTTGTTGAAGGCTTTATTATATAAGTAATGTACATTGAATGTAATGTACATGACAATTCCCTCGTGCTCGGGTGCAAGGTACTTGATATACTCAAGCGTTCTGCAAACACAATCACTCTTTGACGCCACTCTTGAGTTAGTTTTATAGTAAGATAAGAAAATATTTATTTAAAATAGAAAGAAAAGAATCTAGTTGAATTGTGTACGTAGAATCAATATTAACTAGAGACATTTTCTAAAGAAGATTAATTTCTACGAGTTTAATTGTTAAACAAATGAATAAAAAAACCTGGCTGTTTTAAAAAAAATACTGAAAATAAGCTACCCTCATTTTAGTATTGCAAGATGCAACACACAAATATTATATAGCCTATTTCACTGTCACTACTAAAACCAATCTAACGATACGAAAACCAGCGACTCCAGTTGGCTTTGCCGGTACTACGGAATTATTTGTAGTGTAGTGCTCCCACGTTAATATACTTTAGTGTTAAGGTAGAATAATGAGGCAGTCTAATTAAAGTTTTAGTACCAACCACGCGTCTCCTTCAATGACACCTTTTCTATATTACATGGCGACCCTGCCAGGCGGTGCGCTGCAATAATGCATGCGCATCGCCGGGCCAAGTTAAAAGGTGGGAAGAAAAAAAACTTAATTAAGTAATGAAGATAAAAAAAAATTATATACGGAATGGATGCAATACCGGATTTGACAATAATAAATAAGTCGCCGTGACTGAAATTCGGTCTGGAGGACATTACATACATTACGTCATCCACGGACTACGCTTAGCTCAAAAATATAGGTATAAATGGAAATTTGTGAAACAAGTGATAGGTGAAAAGCCCATTGGACACGCAATCACAAACCAAATATCAATAACATGCTAGATATTCGTTCCACGATTGAAAAGGGAGAGACGTAGTTGTATTCTAGCGGGCATCACCCAGAAGGAGGTGAAAATTGAGCCGAAAAGAATAAAGAAGAATTTGAGAAGTAAATTCGCACCTGTGTGATTTTAATTCCATTTAAAACTTTAATAATTTGAGATTTTTTAATGTTGTTTTTGCTTTAAAAAAAAGTTATGTATAAAATTTTCTGTATTTAAAATATGATTAAATTAAAAATATTTATCAGATAATTCACGATTCAATTGTTTTTTTTAAATATTTATATTACTGAAAAAATTAAGCACAATGCAAGAATTATAAATTAATCAATTAATTTAAATTAATAAATTATTCAATTATTTTCGTGGAAAAGAGTACTAATTTAATTATTTATTTATTTTATTTTATTCTTTATTGCATCCTTAACAAAAGAATACAAAGGGCGGACTTAATGCCTTGTGGCATTCTCTACCAGTCAACCCATGGAGTGGTAAGAATTTGACGTAGGTGTGGCAATATAGAATAAGATAACACAATACAAATGATAATTAACTACATAATATATACAAACTAATTATAAATAAACTATACTTATATGATCTATCCTTACATTTATACAAATATATAAATAAATGGATTAATGGATAATGGAATGGATTATTGAAATAATTTGAGTAGATTATGAAAGTATTTTCTTCGGATAATACGATTTTGAAACTCACTACATACCTATGTAATGTTTTACACATCTAATTGATTTAAAGTTTGTTGTTCCCATATTGTGAACCTCAATCCCTGACTGACACTGTAACTAAATATTATACGTGATTATTTTATGATATAAAGTAAAAGATGTGATTAAATGTATGGTTAAGTTACGGAATACATAATTATAAATGAAAATATTGATAATGTTTATATTATTATAGCAGCGAGAATAAGATAAAGAAAATTATCGGAGGTTAGTATATCCACATACAATCAGCCTGATCACTTGAGAGTTTGGAAAACCTAATAACCGATTAATTTTTTAAGGTTGTTCGGACACGATTAAATGCGGAATAAGTTTTAATGTATTTAAATGTGGGAAATGATAATTTATTATGAATTGTATAGGAATATTGTCCACTATCTTGATCATGGGAGCCGTGTACTTGAAAGTTATGGTACAATTAAATAATGAATTACATGAGCTGAAATGTAAAGAAGTGAATTAAATGATATTGGTAATTTTCTTGATCATGTTATCGAGCCGTATACGTGAAAGAAATGACATACATGTGTAATGAATAGCTAAAGTACTAGTTGTGGATAAAATAGGAACATAAATAAGTAATGGTTAACTAAGAATGAAGTGAATATATGAAAAAAAAAGAATAAAATAAAATATTAAAATGTAAAAGATTATGAAGATTAAGAGAATATTATATATAATACTAGCTACTAGCCAGGCAGATGTTCTGCTCTTTTCGACGACCCTTTGTCATAGCCTATTAAATTCTTTCCAGCACCCATGGTCACGGGGGACTGAGGTGACTGACGTCCCGATGTTAAAGTTAACCCGGAGGGCCTTGACTTCTATAGTAATTTAGGTTTTAGTTTGTTTAGGACGAATTTTTTAACATCTTATGAAAGTTATCATAAATGTAATAGCCGTTTTTATGAAAGTTGACTTAACTTAGGGAAGTTCTATGAGTTTTGTATGTAGATTTTTGGCGGCCTTAAAGACCAACTATATTTCAAATTTAAGTCCCTAAATAAGTTTATTTTTAGACTCACGATCGTATTTGGTGGCATTCCATGGGGACGATTTTGTTCAGCGGTGGACTTGGGATGTGATAATCATAATGATAATTTACTCTATAGTATGAATAAACGTGAAAGTTCAACATTTAATTAAATTTCTTTAGTGAGCCGACACATTAGCATACACTTACGAAAAGAATGCAGAGAATATTGCTATCGCGAACACTTAACAACTTCAATAAGCTTCTTATTTAAGTTTTTTTTAATATGTAATAAATGAAGCATTTGGTTTCAATTTATTTATGTTTGCGATAAATTAATTGTAAATTGTAACAATGTTATTCAAATTTATTAATGAATATAAATTACTGTAATAATTCTGTCGCCCTGGGACAATCTCCCACTTTATGACGTACGTTCCTTGCCTAGTGCTGGTGACGCACGTCCCACGCACCCCTGAATGCGTATGTATAGTACGACCCTACTAGGACCCCGAAAGAGAGAGAGAGAGATAGACGATTAGCCGGGAGGAGGCAATTAAAACACTTTTTCCTAGGTAGCTTCTTGTTCCTTAGGTTTCGGCTTCCTTTTTCTTTATTGTTGTAGCCTCTTCGACGGCTGTGCTGCGACTGCAATTTGAGCCAGCCAGTTTGTCGTCTGATTGCACCGAGATGCAATACAGGTATCGAGCTTCGGGGTAGCCCCCATTACCCGGACGATCCTCATGTCCCATATCTATGGGACAGTCCTATATAGCCTGTTTAGGCTCAATAGCATACTACGGATTTTCCCATATAGTAGTAGTTTATTTTTCCGTAGTTATCCAACCACGGAAAGGGAGGTTATCTGATTAAGTCAAGGTTGGCCTTTCAGCGGCATTGTGGCTTGTTACTCGACTCTCTAATCACATATAGAGAGGAGTTCTCTTGGAAGAGGTCGCCCGTCCGGTGACCGAGTGTGCAACGGCGCAAAGCCGTTGAGGTGTTCGTGTGGCCCGTTGTCGGCACGGTCAAACATGCCGCGCGCCATCCGGGCCACGAAGTCTGTGATGCTCTCGACTTTTAAGTCGGCCGCTATTACGTCGTTCCGGACGTAACGACCTGCTCCGACAATCGTCCTTAACGTTAGATTCTGCTGGGCCTGCAGTCGCCGCCTCTGGGTTATGCTCAGGAGCGCGTGCCAGGCCGGTGCAGCGTAAGTGGTAATAGTCCGGATATACATCTTGTATATCCGGATCTTTGTCTTCAGTGGTAATTTGGATGCCAGGACCGGACGGAGCATCGCCCGCGCACATCTGGCTTTGCGGACGACGAAGTCGACGTGCGCAGTCATGCGCAGCGCCCGGTCGATCCGGCACCCAAGGTAAGTCACGGCCTTCTCATACGCTATCTCCTGGCCGTTGAGAGTCAATGGTGGTGGTAAGTTCCTAAGGCAACGAGTGAGCAGAGCGGTTGTCTTACCAACGTTGACAACCATCCTCCACTCATTTAGCCATGGTGGCAGCAGGTCCAGCAGACGCTGCATTTTGGCAGTGGCTATATGGGCTCTTCTGGACGAGGTGAAATAGGCGCTATCGTCCGCATATAGCGCCAGCTCAACGTCGTCCTCCCATTCTTGCAGCCTGCCTGCCAATGTTGGGATGTCATTCATATATGCCGCGTACAGGACTGGAGACAGACAACTGCCCTGTGGGACGCCGGCACTGATGGTTCTTGTTGCGGACTCGGCGACCTCTACGCAGACGTAGAACTTCCTGTCTTCCAGGAAAGACGCCATTAACCGCAACATAGCAGGGGGGACACTGGTCTGCTCGTGTAACTTATATAGTAATCCTGAGTGCCACACCCGGTCGAATGCCTTCTCGATATCGAGAAAGACGCCCAACGATATGCGGCCACGATTGTCCTCTGCCGCAAGCAGGTGCAGCACTCTAGTCAGCTGTGTGACTGTAGAGTGACCCCTCCTGAATCCGTGCTGCTCCGTCCGAAGTTGGATGACGGATGCACGGACGGAGACGTCTTAGCAGCAATCTTTCAAACAGTTTAGCTATGTGTGGTAATAGCGTAATCGGCCTGTAGCTGGAAGCTTTACGCCTGTCCTTCCCGGGTTTCGGCAAGACGATAATTTTGCCTTTTTTCCATTCCTCCGGGAAGTGGGATGTCCGCAATATCCCATTGTAGAGTCGACCAATCTCTACTAGGACTCTATTGGGCAGCTGTCGGAGTGCAGCGTTGGTAATCCTATCGTGCCCAGGCGCCTTCCTCGGTTGCAGGCGGGTAACTGTCCTCCGCAGTTCAGCGGGGGAGATGAACCACTCTCCTGCAAGAGGTGGCGCGGGCGACGACAGGAACTCCTGTACACGGCTCTCCTTCCGGGCATGAAGCTCCATGAACTCCACACTCGCTGGGTTCGGCATAAATTGCCCCTCGAAGTGCTCTCCCAGGATATCCGCTCTGCCCTTGGCATCATAGCAACGTTCGCCTACACTGTTGGTCAGTGGGCAAACGGGAGGTCTAGTTTTTGTCAGCTGTCGGTTCAGTTTATAGAGCGACGCATCATGCTCATCCGCCTTCCATATGCGCCGCTCCCAGGCCTCCCCTCTGTAGGCCTGGACTGCCACCGACAGCTCCTCCGATACGGTGTTTAATTGCGTTTTTATTCTGGGGCAGCGAGTACGCGCCCAGAGCTTTCTCAGCGCTCTTTTGCGCTTGATCTGCACGCTTATCTCACGCGGCAGATCGTCACGCCTTGCTGTTATCGGGACGATCGTAGAGGCCACGTTGAGAGTCTCTTGGATGTTTTTAGTTATTCTAGTAGCAGCGGCCTCGCTTGCAGGTGTTGTGCATAGCGCCTCCAGTCGACACGTGTCTTGGTTGCTCTGGGCGGCGTAGTCACCGCCTTTGTGCCAAGGGTTATCAGAATCGGGAGGTGCTGTGAGCTCAGGTCGTATAGCACCTCTACCACTACTGGGTAGTTGATGTTCCTGGAGAGCACGATGTCCAATACATCCGGATACTGCCGTGGGTTGGACGGGATGTGCGTTGGCTCCTCGGGACCTAAAACGTCATAGTTGTTGTCTTCTGCATCTTCGTAAAGTTCACGACCCGGCGGGGTGATCACTCTGGACCCCCACGCCGGGCGTTTAGGTCCCCGGCGACGATAGTGGGCGTGTCGCCTTCCATTATTGTCCGGATGTCTGAGGGGCAAAATGGAGTCCCTGGCGGGCGGTATGCTGCGTAGATCCTAAGTTCCTCGCCCGCCGCCTCCATTTTTATGCCGATAGAACGCATTGACTGGTATGATGGTAATTCCAGTTCCTGATGGACGGTGTCCCTCCTCACCAGAACTGCCGTCCCTCTATAGGCAGCCCCTTGAGCAGTGACCTCGTCCCTTCTGTACAGGTGGTAGTTGGGCAGCTTTATGTGCGTCCTTGGATTGAGCTTCGTCTCTCCCAGCAAGATGACGTGCAGATCCTGTTGCTGAGCAACAGTGCGGAGTTCATGCAGCTTCTGCTGTATACCGTCCGGGTTCCAGTATAGGAGGCGCAGGTTACTCTCCTCCGTAGTGCCGGGCTAGGAGGTTTGCCAGCGCCTTCATGATGGCTGTGATTGGGTCTGTCCCGGTCCTGATGTCTGTCAGGACTTGCGTGCCGACCTCGATGGCAATACCAACCAGGCGTTGGATTGCGTCTACTGTTTCGAGGCCGGTGGTAGGTGTTTTCCTATGGGAAGGCGTTGGCAGTTGTCTCGGGAGTTGGGTATCCTGGGTTTGCTCCTTCTGTGTTTGGGTAGGGCGCGCTCTTCCAGTAGAGCGGGCTCTATGTTCAGCCTTTTCTGGCACTCTACCCATACTCCTGGTTCTCTCCCTAGTAACCTGCGCCTGTGAGGCTACTGGTGCAGTTGGTGTCGGGGTAGAGGTAACAGCCTGAGGAGGCTGCGACTTCTTGCTGCTCCTCTCCCGCCTTTTCTTCTTGGAGGGTATCCGTTCTGTGGCAGGATTGGCGGGGGGCTGTAGAGTCGCCCCGGTGGTTGCCCTTATTTCTATGGGTGCCACTGTTTCTTTAGGTGTTACGGGTGGGGGGGGGGCTGGTTGCCTGCCCTTCCTAGTGATGGTAGCCCACCCGTCTTGCTGAATGGTTACAGCCTTCGGGCGACTCTGGGGGGTCTTTTTGGGGGCCTCCGGGAGTAGCCACGGCAAGGTTATCCCCTGCCTCCTTGCAGTCCTCCTCAGGACTGGACAGCGGCGATCGTTTGCCGTGTGGTTTTTACCACAGTTGGCACATGTAGGTTGTTCCTCTCTACCCCGAGGGCAAAGGCTTGCGATGTGCTCCCTGGCACAGCGCACGCATCTCACTGGCCTGAAGCAGTTTGCGGATGCATGACCGAAGGCCTGGCAGCGGTGGCATTGAGCCGGTCCTACTTTCCTTTGCCAGGCCTCGATGACTACTCCTCTCATAAAGAGGAGTTCGTCGATTTTGTAGAGTTCTTGGAGCTGCTCCAGGCTCAGGTGGTCAAACTGGGCAAAGTATATGCAGCCAGGTCTGCTTCTACGCGGTGGGATAGCTTTGACATATTTGACGGGGAAGCCTTTTGCCCTAATAGCCTCCTCTATGTCTTTGGTGTCTGTGCCCATTGGTAGACCCCGGATGCCCACTTTAGTGGGCTTGTCCTCCTCCGGGGTATAGCAGTACCACGACAATGTTGGTACTTCCTTAGTCAGCTGTTAGTCAGCTTGGACTGTCCTGAATTCGTTCGCGCTTTGCGGAGTGAATCTCACGCCTTTCCCGAATGGACGGGCATTTAAGGGGTGGCCCAACATTCTATTGAGCTCCTTAAAATGCCTCGTCCAATCCGGTAGGCATTCTGCCACTATGGAAGGGTAGCGGGTCTTATCTTGGTCGGCAGGCTTCTCAGTTGGCACTGCCGCCGGAGGTGGTCGCGGTACTGCTGGTGCAGCTACTATATGGGCATAACTGGTAGATGGCCGTTGGCCATCGTCCTGTGGAAGCCCGGACGGATTGGTCGTTGCCGCCGGAGAGGACCGGCCGGCGGATGCAGCGAGGGTGGCATATGTGGTGGACCCCCAACTGTAGGATTCTTCACCCCCCTGCTCATATTGGGCCGAGTCTCGGCTTCGTCGGTCCGGCGATATGGAGCGGGGGGGGGGGGGGGAATTGCGGTGGAGATGGTGATTTAGGTGGTGATCTTAACACCTTCTTCTGCGTCACCCGATGGTGGTAATCATCATCCTCCTCCGATGTGGACGGTGCTTCATCGGAGGACAGTTGGGAGCCAATCCTTTGCCTCTTTTCAAACAAAGAGGCTTCAGTCTCCGGAGGTGTATGGCGTCTAGCCGTTTTCACTGCCCGCTGCTGCAGGGGCGATGTTTCTTGCCTGGCCGTATGCTCAGATACGGCCGGCGTGAGCGCAACACCCGGTGCGGGCTCCTTCCGTGGCGAGACGGGTTTTCGTTGGGGGATCTGAGAAAAGGAGGACACGACCCTCGTGCGTTCCGGGTTCGACAGATCCCTCACAACCAGTGGTCGATCCAACACACCTGTTCTTTTGTCTGGTGGTTTTCTTATTGAAGGGGGTGGCTCCCCCTTATCCCTACCTGACATGTTACTAATCCTAACGTCAGTCGAACTCTAAAAGGCCCTATCTATAGTATGGTGATAAAAAGTTTATGGCTATCAACACTTTGGGCACTGCCTACCCCTTTTGTACACCAAAAGGGTTGGGGGAAGTGCAACGGTGGCACTTTATACGCGACTAGGCACAGGATGCACGAAACGCATAAAGTGCCAAGAATCACCTAGGGGCCGGTGACCTCGACGCCTCACGGAATCACGGGACTCAACGTTCGGCGGAGTATGTCGTACCGGCGGTCATTTGCAGCCACTGTATAACTGCAAGCGACACACACCTAGGATATCCTTGATGCTTGATGCGATTTGAGCCGAAATTTGCTCGGCTTATATACCCGCCGGCGTTACCGTACGGACGTTAGCGCGGTTTTCCCTATCTCGCGCGTTGTTTTTACTACGAGCCGAAACCTTTACATAACCCTTACAATTTATACATCATTATATTGCTCTAGTATTATTCTATAATATAAAATAATAATATTAACTACTAAGTACTTTATATAAAACTTCTAGGGCAAAAACCTTACAAAATTGCTAATTTACTATACATTTTGTCTTGTATATATTAAAACAGATGTCTAATCTACTTATTTCTCCTTGTTTACATTATGTTACGTATAAACTTTTTATCTAACACCAGGTTTTAAGCGTTAAACAAAACTTAAATTTTTTATAAGTATTTACAATACAAATTCATGCTTAAAAACTTTCTTACAAAATTATTATTAAAGGCTAACCTTTCAATTTTGTAATTATATTTAAATTATACTCTAATAAGAGTTAATACGCTAATTACATTAATTGAGAAATTATAACAGTCTAAAAATAAAGTTCGTCACTTGGTAAATTATACTTGTCGCAGGCGCTAACTACACTAATTTAAAGAATTGAAATAGTCTTCAACACAGTTCGTCACTGGTTGATTGTATGCTTGTCGCCGACATTCTCCCCCTCGTGCGTCGCACCATCCTCCTGGCTCGGCGATACTTCCGGCACTCTCGAACTGGGTCTTCTCAGCACACCTCCGCGCGTCTCGACGTCGACGATCCTTGTTCGCCCATCAGGTCCAGGATACACTTGGGAGATTCTGCCGCGTGGTCAGGTGCACCTTGGTAGGCTGTGGTCGACAATCAGCACTATGTCCGCAACTTGCAGGTCTGTGGTGCTGGTTCTTGCCTTCATCTTCCTTGGCAAGAGAGTGGGTAGATATTCTCGCAGCCAACGTTGCCAAAAGTGATCAGCAAGCCGCTGCGTGGCCTTCCAAGTGGATCGGCCCACGAGTTCGTTGTCGTTGAAGCTGCCGACTCTCGCTGCGCCGCAGGACCGCCCGATGAAGAAGAAGTTCGGTGTTAGTGCTTCTTCTTCAAGGTTCTCAGAGAGGTGTGTCGAGAGTTGACTATGTGCTCGGCCTCTAGGAGGAGAGTGTGGAGTACCTCCTCTCGTGGATACCTTTCGTGAAGTGTGGCGTCTAGTGCGGTCTTGACTGATCGCACCAAACGTTCCCATGCGCCACCCATATTTGGCGCACCTGGAGGGATGAATTTCCATTGTACGCCGATCTTCTCTGCTTCTGAGGTGAGGTCTTCTTTCTGCAAGGTGTCGAGCGCTTCTTTTATTTCTTTGTTGGCGCCGACGAAGTTAGTCCCGTTGTTGCTGTAGATTTTCTTAGGCATCCCTCTTCTTGCGGCGAATCGTCGCCGCGCCATGATCATGCTGTCGGTGGAGAGCGAAGGAGTTAGCTCAATGTGCACAGCCCTTGTTGTGAGTTAGCATGTAAATAGAGCCCCCCCATCTCTTTTCGTGCCGTCTTGCCACGGTGATTGTCATCGGGCCGAAGAGTCCACGCCCGTGCACGTAAAAGGATGACATCCGTGCATTAGCCTTTCCGCCGGTAAGTTGCCTGTTGGTATTTCTTGAGGTCTTGCTTTTCTCGTTTTGCACCATTGATATTGATGCTGGACCGCCTTGATTTTTGACCTTAGACCAAGTATCCAGAAGCGTTGTCGTATTTCATTCATCATCGTCGCGTGATTTCCATGATTGAAGCGGCAGTGGAATTCTTCTATGATGAGTTGTGTTGTCTTGTCCTTGCTGTCGAGCACGATGGGTAGTTTGTAGTCCCTGGTCACACCCTGTATCGCGTCGATTCTTCCCTTTAGCCGCAGGAGACCCTCTTCTAGTACTACATCGAGCCTTTTCAATTTACTGCTGCCCTCTAATTGCTCCCCTTGCTGAAGGCGCTTGATGTCTTCTCTGAAACTGTTGTCTTGGCTTCTTTTCATCAAAAGAGTTTCAGCTTTCTCGAGTAGTTCGGTGTCCATCGGTATATATTTCTTTTCTGTTATTTTTGAAGATCTGTGTTGCTTCTCTACGGTCTTCGTTCCTTTTCTTTGTGTCATTTTCCAGGTGGGATCATTTTTGCAGACGTTGACCTTCTACCCTTTTCTGCAGAGTTGTAAGAACTGCAGTACTCTCGCTGTGGCTCGCCAAAGCCTCTTCCATGAAGAGAATCTCTTCGAGTCTGGTGATGGATGAGATGTTTGTGTTGTTGCTGAGACGTCCGCTGCCCTTTCTTCGCCGGTGGTTGTTTTCTTGAAAGTTCTTGGTGCCGACTAATGTGCTTCTTCTTTTCTCAGGAAGCTTGGTCCGGTGAACCATCGGTGAGTGCAGTTGAAGTCTTCTGGCACATCGCGTGTTGCGTCATCTGCAGGATTCTGCGCTGTAGGCACCCAGCTCCAGTCTTGCGGTTTGGTGAGGTCCTCTATCTCCGCTAAGCGACGAGCCACGTAGGTCTTGAAGGTTCTCGGGTCTGCATTTATCCAGGAAAGTACGATGCTGGTGTCCGTCCAAAATGTTTTCTTTGTTACTTTTAGATCCAATTCTTCTTCAGCTGAATAAGCCAGTCTGCTTCCTAGGAGGGCTGCCTATAGTTCGAGTCTCGGGATGGACACTGGCTTCAGTGGAGTGACTCTCGCCTTTGCTGCCACAAAGCGCTGAGGTGGTAGGTTCAATCTTGCCCTTCTGTCCTCCAATAAACTGCCACTGCATAACCCAGCTCACTCGCATCAACGAAAGTGTGTAGCTCCCCCTCGGTGCAATGTGGCGCCAGGCATCTCGGAACTTGCAGGTCTTGGAGCAGCTTCATCTTCTCCAGGTAGGTTTTCCATGCTTCGTACTCCCCTTCTTTTATTTCGTCATCCCAACCGACGCCACTTCGCCATATGTTCTGAAGCAGCTTCTTGCCTTGGATGACAACTGGTGATGCTAAACCAAGCGGATCAAAGGTCGACATTACTGCGCTGGTAACTTCCCTCTTCGTAGGCACCTTGAGTCCTCTTGCTATTTCTTCTGGTGTATTTCGGAGGTTTGCCCTGATGCCGATGGAGTCCTTTTTGGTGAACCAGCGCAGACCTAATGTCTTCTCTTCCTTCTCGCCTAGGCCACTTCTATCTTCTCGATGGAGTCGATCTTCACGCCTTGCAGCAGTTCGGGTTGATTTGACGCCCATCCCCTGAGTTCAAAGCCTGCCTTCCTGTGTATGAAGTCCATCTGCGTCGACACTTTTCTAAAGTCTTCTTCTGAGTGGAAGCTGTGCAGGTAATCGTCCATGTAATGGTTTAGCTCGACCGCCCTTGGTGCCTCCGGATACTGCTCTTTGAAGTCCGCTGCGTTTCGATTCTTCACATAGATTGCGGTGCTCAGAGATGATGTTGCGCCGAAGATAACCCATGTCATCCTGTACTCTTTTGGAGGCACGTCGCGACGAGCCCTGCGCCACAAAAACCTCAGGCTATCTCTGTCTTCTGGTCGAATGCGAAATTGAAGAAACATTTCTCCGATATCGGCTGCCACAGCTAGCGGGCCCTGTCGAAACCTTTAGTGGATCTGGTCCTGGCAGTAGAGCGTCGTTGAGGCTTCTTCCCTTTGACTTGGCTGCAGCGTCGAAGACGATCCTTATCTTTTTCTTCAGTGGATGTAATACGGAGAAGTGAGGGAGGTACCACTTCTTCTTGGAGTCCTTTTCTGTCATAGGTGCTTCTTCCGAATACTTGCTGTCGATAAGATGCTGGATCTGCTTGATATATTCTGGCTTCAGCTGAGGGTCCTTATCCATCTTCTTTTCAATATTGAACAACCGGTTCTTTGCGGATGAGTAGCTCTCAGGCATCCGTTCATCTTCATTTTTCCATAAGAATCCAGCTTCGAATCGTCCATCTTCAAGTCTTCTGCAGGTCTTCTCTAGGATGGCGAGTGCTCTTCCTTCTGAGTCTGTGGTGGGTCTTCGTGGCTGCATACCAAGCGCCTCGATTGCAAAATGGTCCTTGATGGCTTGATGCATCTCCTCATCTGGTGTGCTGACATGTAGACACGTGTTCATGAAGTGTACTACTGTTACAGGCCCGTGAAGCACCCATCCAAGCCCTGTTCTTGAAGCAACTGGTTCTCCTGGTTTCTCTTTCCTTACTTCTTGAGTCACTATCAGCTCCCAGTTGTCTCGACCGATGAGCAGCTGTGGTAATTCCCCTTTATAATAAAGAGAGTCGGCGATCTTCTTCAAATGTTGGCATTCTTCTATCCTTTTCTTATCTAGGACCTGTGGTGCAAGCTTCAGCTCGTTGATAGTTCGAACTCTCCTCAAGGTCTTCTTGCTTCCTTGATGAACCCCTTTCACTACAAGGTCCAGCGTCTGAGAATCCTTCTTCTTGATTTGCCTGCCTCCTACTGTCTCGATGACCAGCTCCTCTTTGTTGCCTTTAGCGCCGACTAGTCAACTATAAATAGGTTGAACAGCCAAGTGGAAGCCACACAGCCCTGTTTGACACCTTTTCGGATGCCAAACCAGTCCGAGTAGACCCCATTGATCCTGACACAAGCATTAGAATCCCTATAAAGAGACCTCAATGCCTGTATCAAACCAGCGCTCAACCCATATGAGTTCAGTGTTTGCCATAACACATTCCTGTCCACTCTGTCATAAGCCTTTTCCAAGTCCATGAACGCACAAAAAACTTTCTGGTTTTTAGCCAAAAACTTCTCCGCAATCATGCGCATGGAAAAGACTTGATCTGTACACCTCATTCCCTTTCGAAAACCCGCTTGCACATCCCAAATTTTTCCATCAGTTTCTTTTATAACTCTTTCAATTAACACCTTAGCATACAGTTTACCCACAATACTAAGCAAGCTGATACCACTTTGGTTTGATTTTATAGCAAATAATTATTACAATGCTTATTTTTAGACATCTCAAGCCTACATTTTTATGTAATAAATCTAATGAATACATGTATTGATGTTTTTATATAGAATATTGGTCTTCATGGTTGTAGTATCTTTTGTAAAAAAGTCCCAAAGTACAATGGCATTACTTGGAGATATTTTTGATAACTATCACATAAAGTTTTAGTATTCTTTTTAAACTTAGTTACTTACACTAATTACTGTACAATTATTACACTATATATACTAACAATTGTATTTAGTTCTTATTTTAATAAAAATATTAACTTTATTGCACAAAAAGAAAACAAAAATATTAACAAACGCGCCTAAAAAGTAAAAACAAACCGTGTCATTAAACTTAAACACAAGACTAATTTAAACCGGGCCAAGGCCACTTAAATGATGAAATTTGAACTATTTTTTGTTAAAAACATGCACACTTACTTTCTCATTTCTAATATCGCATCTATACGAAGGGAATAGAGTCATAGGTCAAATGCAAAAGCACCCGCGCTCTCTCGACATTCGGCGACCGGTGGTACTTCTACCACAGCGTAAAGAGTCGGTTTCTTTACTGATGTGTTTCTACTTCAACAGCCGAAGCCGTCGCCGATGTGTCGCGAAAAAAGCCGAATAAGCGTTTTGTTATTGTTACTGATCGCTCGTTCGTGATTCGTGAAACGTGAATCGTGTTACTGAGTAAAACATCTACTGTAATAGATAGTTTCGTTGCACTGCAATAACCCGCTACCCGCTATTGTGTGAATAGATAGTTTCAGTAAATAGTTAGTACGTTTTGTAACGACCACTCCTAGATTCAGTACGCTCCGGGTAATCCCAATAACAGGACGTATTACTTTTTCTCACCGACACCGCGCGATCGCGTCGATACACCGATAGGGCTATACTACACTATACCATAACTAGATACCTATACCACCATCAAACATTTTAAACGATTGAGACTTTTTTAAGCGATATTTTTGGTAGTAAGTAATTTCGAAATATGTTTATGGTAATGGTAATATTTAAATAATAAATGATTTAATGGTAGCAAATTTACATTTCATACATATTTTCTTAGAAATGTGTAATAAACATAAGCAATTCGGCTCTAGTAAAAATACAAAATCGTTGGCTTTCATCTTTGGCTCCGCCGCGGGGTCGAATCCCAGACGGAACAAAAATTTCTGTAACCTACAAATAATTGTTCCGGGTCTGTATGTTTGTCCTTATGAAATTAATGTATTTAAACTGCCTACACGATGTACTTAGGAAAATTCCTAGAGTGGAGATAATATTATGATTGAACAAAGACATAAAAAAGATATGAGCCGTGCTTGAGTTGAGTAGCTCAAGGGCGAAGTGTTCGCCATAAACGCGAGCAATCGGGGTTCGATCCCCGCCGACATTAATGAAATTGTTAGTTTGATGAATTATGTTTACATTACGAAACAGAATAAAAGTTTATCAAATGATATATATTTTATATAGTACATATTTTTAATTAGAACATATTTTATAATATACTCAATAGGGTGAAAATGTAAAGCCGACTTCAATGTACTAAAAGAATAAAACAATTTCAACATATTAGCCTCCAATTTATATGTACTATTTGAGCCATTATGTGAAAATTATTTTTTTATTCTTTTAGTTCTAATAATATAAAAATGATTCGTGCAACTAAAGCCCACTTTCCACTATGGGATATAATATAATTTAATATCGCTCACCGTACTTTTAAATGGAACCGTTTCCACTGAGATATAATATATATTACATCCCAAACTATAAATATTTTTTCGATCGACCGAGCGATATTTTCATATTATATTTCACCTCCTGCACCCCGCACACCCTTCCGCCCCTCCGCTACGTCCTCAGATCATCCAATGACGAACGCATACCGGTTAAAAGATATATCTCACAGTGTGAACGGCAATCGTGGGATATAATTTACATTTCGGGATATAATATGTATTATATCCCATAGTGGAAAGCCAGCTTAAAATCAACTAGCGTCGAACTCGCCCTGACACGCACACAGAGATAACATTGTAGTGTGCGTCAATATTACGTCGTTCCAAAGCGATAGCGTAGATTTCGACTTGGACATATTTGAATATGCGCTCTTAAGTTAGACATGATCAAAACATAATTGTATAGACCTTCAATTCCTTTAAAACGATACTAAATCGTGATATATATAAACTATAAAATGTAGCTTTTTGGTTTTTGCCACAACCGAAACAGGAACATTGAACGACTATTTTATGCTGATATTCTGTAAGAGCGTGGTCCTTCTACGGTCGCGCCGACCTGTTCGTGCTAGAACTATAATATAGCTGCAGCACAACTGTACTACGTGTAATATTTGTTAATCAATCAGAAATATTTTAACAACGTAACTGTTACTTCCTTTAACCTATGTAATACAAAAAAGTAAGTATTCAAATCTTAACAGCTGTTAATTATGCATGTAGTGTTTTTCTTAATAATGGTTTTTAAATAAATTATAAATTATGAATTCCAGTCATCTCACTGCCTCTGTAGTTGCATCAAAGCATATTTACAGGAACACGCATACGGAATATGTCAACGAGTTGGCGCTCGTGTTCTTACGTACCTATTATGCTTGGCTAGAATTTGTTATTTGCTAAAAGCTAAGACTCCTTCCAGTCCGTCTGCGCAGGTATCACTTTGACTATTCATGCCGGCAAATTGCCGTGCTCTGGTCTGAACGGTATTGAGCGCGAGTATAAATTACAGGCCGTGAGGCATTCCGTCATAGTCTTTTGAAGTGATAATGCATCTGCAGCTTCCTTTGTTTCAAATTGATCGTCGGTGCACATAGCCTGCAGTTGTTACCATTGAGTAGGACTGTAAGTTCGTTTGCCAGTTTAATTTTTCAATTAACAAACTCATAAATACATTATATCTTACTAGTGTGACGAATTCTCAGTTCGAATCTAAACCTTGTTATTACCCCCGTATCTTGTAGTCTACATTCTAACATACTTGATATGGGAAATATAATCTCAAATGGCTTCGCAAGATCTTTCGTTATGCCGAAAATATTACAGCATTAATTTTGAAATAAATATATGGTAAAGTTAAGGATTAATGTTAAGGGTTATGTTAGACGAAAACACGATTTCGTAAAATTTTCTCGATAGAAAAAAAATCCAGTTACCTCCAAAATAAACAATAAACCGCTGTTATTCATAAAATACTTTAAATAAGATCATGAAACTTTGCATACTAACTGAACTGACTAAAAGCAGTGCTTATGTTATTTACTTTTTTTTAAATACCATTATTTTCACTGTAAAAAGAAATTACCTAAACTATCGGCGCGGAAGCTCGATTCCTGTCGCCCCGTTAGTATCGCTCTGGCTTTTGAACGGGGAGGTTGCGTCGCTTACGATCGGAACGCAACAGGACGACGTAAAATTAAAATGGGAAATAACTGTAATAAAAATAAGAAGTGACTGGGTTGGCGTTAAGAAACAGGCATAAATATGATAAACCTAATGAAATAAGTGTCTAACGACCTTTCTACTGACAGTATTAGTGTTTACAAACATATCGGT
Organism: Parnassius smintheus behrii; assembly: GCA_036936625.1. Taxonomy (NCBI): domain Eukaryota; kingdom Metazoa; phylum Arthropoda; class Insecta; order Lepidoptera; family Papilionidae; genus Parnassius; species Parnassius smintheus. Next base: position 23,265,884 of record JAUPFT010000029.1, on the reverse strand, counting down.
ACATAGCATACGACGCGCGGGCAAGTGGGGACGAAATTAGAATTTGAGCTGACTTACTCTATCCCCTTAAAAGGCAATTATTGGCATTTAAGAACAGTGTAATTTAAAATCATAGCTTTCAATTCTTTTTCATTGTGATCACGCCGTGACCCTGTGAACTATTTTGAAATCTTAGGTTATACGGTAGAAAATTTAGTAGTTTAAAAATACATTTGATAAAATAAATTTTATTTCTTTACCTTAAAGAAATAAAATATAGCGTGGGAAATATTAGCACCACACACAAGCAAATAAGTATACTCACTAGAATATAAGTAGGTACTCACTAATCTGCGCTTATTGTAGTATTGAAGGTTGTCAAATCCAAAGTACCTATTCTTTTTAGCCGGCTTAAAAAAGGAGATTTTGGACATCCCTTCCGTACTACAATATTATGATATTAACAACTCGACTGTATGTGTTTTTTGTACGTTTGTTATTGTTTTTGTACATATCTTCGTCAACTGTGAACCGATATTCATGATTTTTATTTATACTTTGGGAGTGTTTCCACACAAATGTAGAGAAACAAATCACTTCTGTTATTGGGGGGTCTTTTATTAACTTAGAGAAAAAATGCACCTCTCACTGTCGGGCGAAATAGCAAAAACTTTTTAATATATTACTAAAACATCATAAAGATCGTGATATTTATACCTTTCCACTCAAAGTAGCATTTACTAAAAGCAACAAAAATAAATTCACAATATGAAATTATTTTACTCGTTTCAAGTTGACTTTGACTTTAATTAAAGGTATAACTTTCTATCTATTGCAATATTCTTGACTATAATCCATCATAATGTATTATATATATGTAATACATATAATATATAAAATATATAATATAATGATAAGTGGTTATGTAGCGAAAATAATAAAATACCCGTTGCTATTATGTTAGTTAAATTAAACCAGCTTAATGAACATATTAATCTATAACGTTATTTATTTGTTATCGGTATAATGTAAATTTCAACGTGGTAGAGCCATGCTGCAGTTATATTAGTAGTATAGTTGTAGCACGAATGGGTTGGCTCGACTGGGGAAGTACCACGCTCTTACAGAATTCCAGCGTCAAATAGTAGCTTAATGCTGCTGTGTTTCGTATAGTGAGTATAGAGAACCGGCGATCCTTTTTACTGGAAACGAGGCATTCCACCTAAGTCCTCACGGATGACAACGCAGCTGCATTTTGATTCGTAATGGAGAATAGATGTAGATGTCTATGGGCCACAGCAATCACTTACCATCAGGTGGACTGTGTGCTCGTTTGTTATCTTATCCTATAAAAAAAAGAATGAGGTATATCGACTACAAAGGTTTAAAAACGTAACACGCACAGCGACGAAGTGCCATAATTTTCCAGCATCTGTCTTTTCATTTGATCACAACTTGGTTGTTTTCAAGACAAAATAAAATGTGGTATTCAGTGCACTTTACTATCATTGGCTACATCACGTCTTATCGTTAGGTGGATAGTAGTCAAGTAGCTTATAATAGATATTATTCTTTTCACTTGTTTGATGTTACTTTTACTTTTTATTAAAGGTATTTATTGATTTTTGATAAAACTAAACTGAGGAAAAAAATCGATAAATGATTGAAAAAAATCACATTTCGTGGAATATTGCGCGGAAAATATAAGTGATATCGTTTTTGCATGTATATTAGGTTGATAAAAAATGTATCAGTGACCATTTTGTACCCCACACTTATCGTGTATCGTGTACGGTTCTCCTTAAAACTGGAAAAAACCGCGCTTCGGGGCCTTCTTGGGAGTGGAGAGGTGACGCTCACCCGGTAAGCGGAGGGACAATGGATACAATTTAACTTTGCTTTTTAATGCACACATATGCCGATATACATAAGTACTCCATTAAATTACCATTTTTTAACTAAAATGATTGAACTGTATGAGCGATTCATGTCATGTCGCGCGGCTAAGACGTGCGATATACGCGAGTGAAACGGCGGGGCACAGCTAGTTTAATAATTATTTGCAATTGTGAATGAGCGAAATCTACACTAAGATACCCCGTGTTACACTGTTCATTAGATTGCTTCATCCATCATATTTTCCATATTGGCCACGTTCGTCAGGCCGGTAGACAACTGGTAGTGGAAATTCATACCCCGCTACCACATGGTCAACATAATATAATAAAGTCTCTTCTTATATTCAGTAACTTTCAACTAACTAAATAGTACAAAATACGGTTTTGTGGTCACTCCTCTACCAGTCTAGTGGATTCGGTCCTAAATTTTAATCACATCAGAGCTAGGATATGTGCGCACTGGGTATTGTAAGAGATACCTAGGGTAATAATCAAAAGAAATATTACATGTTCGCTCGGATGTTATGGCTATAGCACGAATGGGTTAACTAGATTGGGGAAATACCGGAATCGTAAAGAATACCAGTGTAAAATAGCAGCATAATTCCAAAATTGTAAAATAGCTATATTTGTCGAGTGAAGGCAACATCTGCATTTTGATTTTTAATTGAGGTAAGCTGTGGATTAATTCTAATATTCCCTTTAACCACTCGCGGTAAGCTTAAATTGCTTGTGTTACGAGTGGTTCACGCCAGTAGCCGAATGGCGGATTCGAACCCACGACCTTTTTGAGTTCGCGGTCCACGCCCTGCCATTAGGCTACTGTCGCTTTTGATTTTTGAAACTCATTATTTAAAAGAAAAAATTACAAAAAAGGATTATAAATTACGTGGTAGTGCCCCGCTGCAGCTATATCTATGGAACTATTTTAAACATTTAAGCTTTTTTTAGGGTTCCGTAGTCAACTAGGAACCCTTATAGTTTCGCCATGTCTGTCTGTCCGTCTGTCCGTCCTCCCTTAATCTCTGTGACCGTTAGCACTAGAAAGCTGGTACCAATATGTGTATCAATCACGCCGACAAAGTGGTAAAATAAAAATTGGAAAAAAATGTTTTATTAGGGTAGCCCCCCTATATGTAAAGTGGGAAGTGATTTTTTTTTAATTTCAACCCTTACGTGTGATATATTGTTGGAAAGGTATTTAAAAATTTACTACTAAAACTTCTTAAAAAACTTTTGTTTACTAAAATCATTTTTTGATAATGTCAATAATTTCAGAAATAATCGCTCCAAAAGTAAAAAACAATGTGTCTCCCCCCCCTCTAACTTTTGAACCATAGGTTTAGAAAATATGAAAAAAATCTGAAAGGTAGAACTTTATAAGGACTTTCTAGGAAAATTATTTTGAACCTGGATGGAAACAGTTTTTGTACAAAAAAGACAAAAAATTGTACAAAATAATTTCTGGACTAAGTTTGTAGTATAATCGTTTAAGCAGGCAGTTTTTTTAACTTCGTTTACATATTTTATTATCCTGAACGTATCTTTTTTCAAACAAAAAAAGAATTATTAAAATCGGTTCTCGCAATCTAAAATTACCATCGAAAACTTCTGGCACGTCTATGTATTAATTAGTAACCCAATTCCCCGAGAGATGGCGCTGTAGGTACTTATTACATTGGGTCGGGTATTATCGAATTGTTCGGTTGGTCTCTCCTTGGCATCGCATGTCGCGGAGCGTGCAATGTTGCACGCTCCATGTTCGCGCACGTACCCACTACCGGGAGCAGCTGCAGGAGCGCGGAGCGCTGCTGGCGCGCGAACATAATGGATACCCACCTTTAAACTCATAAGTGGGAACACTTATTGTGACGGACGGGAAACTACGGAACCCTACACTGAGCGTGGCCCGACACGCTCTTGGCCGGTTTTTTTCTAAATTAAATGTCATAAAAGAGCACACAGTTTCCCCGATTGTAAGGGGTTGCTGTGGCTTATTGACATCCACAGCTTCATCATCATCATCATTACAGTCCTTCACAAGTCCACTGCTGAACATAGGCCTCCCCCAAGTAATGCCACAAAGCACGGTCCTGAGCCACCTGCATCCATCGACTTCCTGCATATCTTACTAGGTCGTCACTCCATCTAGTGGGTAGCCGCCGTAAACTTCACCTACCATTACGAAGCTGCCACACCAGAACCTAACATTTGCGAACATAGCACGATGTAAATAATGTCAAAAGCTAGCACAGTAGATATTAGTATTAGTACTTACCACAAATGTCCACGCTAGCGCTAGGTAATTATAGTGATGATGGTATATGATCAAAGATCTTCTTTTATCTATTATAAGCTATATTGTTTGTGTAGTATCTCACCTAATAGTACGAGGTGACGTCGCCCAAGATAGGTCAGCGCACTAAATAGCACATTTTCTTCTTGAAGACAACCAAGTTTTTTCGTCTTGAAGACAACCAAGTTGTGATCAAATGAAAAAGCAAATGCTGCAAGCACTTCGTCAGTGCGCGTGCTACGTGTATGAGGTCGCTGCTAAGACAAATTGTATAGGAGAAAGTCCTGAACTCAGAATGTAAAATTATTTAAATATCTCTAGTTGTTTGATTGGCTATTGCTTTTTAGTAAGGGCTATTTTGAGTGGAAATGAATATCGCAATCTTAATGATGTCTTAATAGTACATGAAAAATTTTTCGCTGTTTTGCCCTATCCTCAGTGGTGAATTTTTTCTCTAAATTATCTTGAGAGGCCCTCAAGAACAGAAGTGATTGGTTTCTCCACATTTAAATGGAAACATTTCCAAAGTACGACTTTATAAAAAATCATCAAAAATGGTTTACAACTGACGAAGATACCTACAAAAATAATAACATACGTACAAAATAGACATACAGTTGAAATGTTAATATCATATTGTAGTTTGGATTGCACATCGCTTCAGTACTACAATAAGCGTAGATTAGTGAGTACTTCTATTCTAGCGTGTACAATTATTACTAGTGTGTTGTGCTAACATCTCCTACTCTGTTATGCTGTTAAAAGAGAATTAAATAAAATATATTTTATTTCTTAAGGGTAGGAAAACAAAATTCCGTTTATCAAATGTATTTTTAATCTACTAAATCTTCTACCTTATAACCTAATATTCAAAATAATACATAGGATTACGGGCCGATCATAACGACAAAGAATTTGAAGCCATTATTTTAAATTACACTATACTTCAATGCCAATAAATATCTTATAATAGTCATGAAATGTAAGTTAGGATGTAGTCTCAAAGATATGGGACGCATCTGCATTTTGATTTTTAATCAAGGAACGGTGTAGAAGAAGAAGAAGTCTATGGGCCACTTAACACCAGGTGGACTGCGTAATCGTTTATGGCCCTTATTCTTTGTAAAAAACACATTAAGCGTACATTGACGGCTTGCAGTTGTGGCAAGAACCAAAAAGCTACATTTTATGGTTTATCTATATTACGACTTTGTATCGTATGGAAAGAAAGGAAGGTCCATATCAATATGTTTTGATCGTGTCTAATTGTATTACTAGTACTTTCAATAAACTTTGATGAGCGTATAGAGATGATGTGATGTGAGTTAGAGAGAAATAGCACTTACTGACTCATCACAATATCTCTAAAGCTATACGACCGATTGACTTGAAATCTCGTACAGTTCCTCTTTCAGCAGTGTAAACGCTCAATAAGTACGGATATATGTCCCTTAAAAATATTTTAAAAACAATAGATGATAATAACGTAGTTGATATCTTCGTTATTATCGTCTTTTATCGTGTAGCATCAGCTAGTAAAATATATGATGGATAACATTTAAATAAATAAACAATAGATAATTCGGTCCTTGATATCATAAGTAAATAACATTTTCTAGTAAACTTATTCGTTAATAACTTCAAAAGGAATGTTCGCAAACAGCAACTAATAAACAAAATATAGAATAAATATAAAACAAGAGTTAATTCTTTCTTGTTATAAGTTCGCAATTACTTGAAAACATCATCTTTCATGCTATAGCTTCCAATGTTTACATAATTATGAACTGTTTCAATATTAATTTATGCAGGGCTACCTTGCTATAAAAAGGATTGGCTGTTATTTAATATTACTAAATAATTATTGCTTTCTTAACGAAATCTAGACGAGTAAACAAATGATTGTTGATTGATGAAGTAAATTTACTTTACTAAATTTTAATAAGAATTTGAAGGAGGAAATTTCTTTTTAAATATTTTTTCGAGTAAGTTCATTAAAGAGTTATTAAATGTACATAATGTTTTTTAATATAGCGTATTGACTGTGGGAGTTAAATGTAACGATGAATTTAGATACGTTTTTTTTAAAGAAAAGGGGTCAAACGAGCATGCGGCTCACTTTATTTTCAGTGTCGACAGGCTTCTAAGAACAACTGCAACATCAGGGGTGCAAATACAGGTGCGTTGTCGGCCTTTTAAATAGGAGTAAGCTAGTTGTTTAAAGGTCCCTAAGTGACTATAACATCAAACTACTGATTCCGAGGTTCAAAACCTGCAATACTTCCATCTTTACAGATTTTCATGGACGCCAACCATATTATGATTCTGAATTGTTCCTTCTTCCATAAAGGCAAAGATTGTGCAATAATACAAATGAATTGCTTATACGTTTAGACATTATGATGCGATATTTTTCAGATTTATCTGACTTTTACAGAATGAGCCACCAGATGGTAAGAGCAGTATAAGCTGCTATTTCAAGCTGGTATACCGCATGAATATGACCTTCCCGGTCAAGCTGTCACATAAAGCCTCATTTACATTCAGCCCCTGCCACTGCTCCTCGCGCTGCCGGCAATATTTCTCTAAATACTGCCGTAGCAGGATCGCGGGAAGTGTGTATTCACACTCTGCCCTACCACTCACATCGCTTTCGGCTTTCGACTATGGCAGACGTCGAAATAATTACAGCGTCCGCGCTGTGTCTTCTTGCAATACAAAATTATGTTAATAATTTAAAAAGATATCAAGTTCAAAAGAAGATAGATAGAAACATAGAAAATTTATTAGCTTAAAAACATGGCACATAAGATGATCAATGACGTGGAACTGATATGTTTTGCCATAATTGGCATGCAAAAATGATATGGAATACAGCTAATTACACAAACCCAATGTTATATTTTAAAATTATTGCATTGCTTAAAAGTTAGGTGAAACATTCTTTTTGAATTAAAATATTATGTATTAATGAAATAGGTACTCATACAGATCCACTCTATTTGAATTCTTATACAATAAATTGTTCATAAATTATTAATTGAATTATTAAACTATTGTTACATAAATAATATTAAATATTATATGAGATTAGTTAAGCTATTATTATTTTAATAATTACACTACAGTATAAATTAATTCATAATTTTAATTACAATAAAATTATAATTTAAAAATCTCAGACTATTATGAAAATATTACCATTTAACTTATTTTACATTTTAATAAATAAATAATATGAGTTACTAATCGTTTTTAGAAATAAAATATCAATGTTCATTAATTTCTTAAACTAAATTTCATATTAAAATAATAAATTTGACGAATTTATAATTAATTATGTACATAGGTACAATGTTATCTCAAAAAGAAAGTTCGTATTCGTAGAAGATGATTAATTGTGGTTTTTATCGTTGAAATCCCATAGTTTTTTCTGATTCCAGCAGTTCTAAAAACTTTATTGTATTTTCATTATTCCACTCGAAAGTCATTTTGGTAGATCGTACTTATTTAATAACAAGACGGCACGCACATCCGTTCATCCAGGCGCTTGGCGCGAAGTGAGCGACGGAGCTGAATGTGAACACTCACTGCAGCTCGCGCTGCCCGTCCTTTGACTTCCGCACGAAAAACCGACATTTGAGAGATCGTCGGGCAGTGGCAGCGGCAGCGGCAGTGTCAGCGCGAGTAGCCTGTTTACATACTGCCCTGCTCACTGCCCTGCTCACTTCCCTGCCCAACAGGGCTGAATGTAAATGGGGCATAAGAGCTACAACCGTAATATAGCTAAAAAAGAAAGATATGCTATCACTGCCATCTATCGGCTAAAGATTTTTATGACCTTTCACATCACATTATTCACTCAGTCCTTTAGTTAGAGTGTTCTTTTGAGTATATGAATGAAATGGAGTGATGATTTATTTCTATATGTATGCTGCGGTCCATAGACATCTACGTCTATCCATCCATATATCAGAATCAAAATGCAGATGCGTTGTCACCTGTAAGGTCTAAGGTGGAATGCCTCGTTTCTAGTAAGAAACGTCCTCACCGTACGAAACAGAAACGTAAAGCTGCTATTTTACGTCACCATTTTGATTTTCCTACCGATATGATATTATTAAAAGTTTATATAAGAAGTATATAACAGAAAACAGAATTGCTTCGAGGCCCGGGAAAATTGCTTACAGTTTCCATTTCTGTTAAGTGCAAAAGCAATTAAGGCAACAAACTGAATTGATACCGGTAATTTGTATTACAACAATATTTAATTAAATTATAACAATTACAGATGTGTTGTATGTTTAATTTCATTGTGCTAACCATTTTTAAACTCAACATGATGAGTGTAATGAATTACTTTCTCACTCGAGTCTTTTTTGAGTACTTCAAAAAATTTGGTATATCATGCTGTCATGTACTTTTGTAAAATACGTATAATAATTGACATGATAAAATCGATTAAATTAACAAAATTGTGTGATTAAAATCTCCTTCAAAACATGTTGAAATTTCTTATTTACCTACTTCACATAGAAAAAAGTGTGTTTTTTATGTACATTTTCATTATGTGATTATTATATTCTGGTTGCATAATAATATATACTGGGCATTAATATACTCCATGATTTAATGGACCTAAATAAGCAAAGATGAAGCTACCGAGAATAAAAACATCCTTATTTCAATAGACGGTAAGACACAATAAGCCAAGTAAGTTAACTAGAATATAATACTTCTTTTCTGGTTAATACCCTTTGGAACTACGAACAAAGTCGCGGGATAGCTAGGAACTAATAATCTTAATCATTACCATTTATGTAATTATAACCTTACTTACCACACTAAAAAGCTTGATGCGCGGTCAGTGTACGGACATCCATAATTTACAAAACTTCCGGACTTGAAGGTATAATATAATATATAATATAATATAATATAAGTCGTCTCCTTTGGAAAAGGCTGGTTTTAAGTAAAAATATTCCTTATTTAATTATTGCACGGGCTAGTGCATGGTACATAAATGTTCATAACAATTTAGACACTTGCTTTGATTTAAATAACAGAAAAAATATTCTCTAGTCTATGTTTAAATTATTTAACCTCTTTAACGCGAAAGAAACGTTTAAAAGATTATGGAACTAGAATATGTAATAAGTGGCGGTAAAAGAATATCCACTGCCCCATAATTATAGTCTCGTGTCTATTGTAGGAGAAGGATGTAACTACTACATTAGGACTTCGTTCTGTATCGTTGGGGAGCTTACACACATAAATTTCGCAAGGGCAAACATTCAGTCCCCGAACAATTATTTATACAAATGCTTGTTTCATGCGGGATTCGAACCCACGGCCCTTAGCCCTGTAATTCATTGCTAAGCCACTGCGCCACTAACTGTTCATTAGAATTTTCTTCCTGTACTACCATATGTCAGAGGAGTCACATATAGGTAATAGGTATTAGCTATTTTTTTAACTGGCTTCCATAAGAACATACTACAAGCTGCCGAAGAAGATAAGTCAGTTTCCACCATCCGTCAAGTGTCAGGACCCGCGTCTCCGTCACAGTGACCGAGTGGAATCAGCCACAGTCGTGAGTGTGCCTGCTATACTATCAAATGTCAGAGGTCTGAGGTCAGAGGTCTGACATTTGATAGTATAGCAGGCACACTCACGACTGTGGCTGATTCCACTCGGTCACTGTGACGGAGACGCGGGTCCTGACACTTGACGGATGGTGGAAACTGACTTATCTTCTTCGGCAGCTTGTAGTATGTTCTTATGGAAGCCAGTTAAAAAAATAGCTAATACCTATTACCTATATGTGACTCCTCTGACATATGGTAGTACAGGAAGAAAATTCTAATGAACAGTTAGTGGCGCAGTGGCTTAGCAATGAATTACAGGGCTAAGGGCCGTGGGTTCGAATCCCGCATGAAACAAGCATTTGTATAAATAATTGTTCGGGGACTGAATGTTTGCCCTTGCGAAATTTATGTGTGTAAGCTCCCCAACGATACAGAACGAAGTCCTAATGTAGTAGTTACATCCTTCTCCTACAATAGACACGAGACTATAATTATGGGGCAGTGGATATTCTTTTACCGCCACTTATTACATATTCTAGTTCCATAATCTTTTAAACGTTTCTTTCGCGTTAAAGAGGTTAAATAATTTAAACATAGACTAGAGAATATTTTTTCTGTTATTTAAATCAAAGCAAGTGTCTAAATTGTTATGAACATTTATGTACCATGCACTAGCCCGTGCAATAATTAAATAAGGAATATTTTTACTTAAAACCAGCCTTTTCCAAAGGAGACGACTTATATTATATTATATTATATATTATATTATACCTTCAAGTCCGGAAGTTTTGTAAATTATGGATGTCCGTACACTGACCGCGCATCAAGCTTTTTAGTGTGGTAAGTAAGGTTATAATTACATAAATGGTAATGATTAAGATTATTAGTTCCTAGCTATCCCGCGACTTTGTTCGTAGTTCCAAAGGGTATTAACCAGAAAAGAAGTATTATATTCTAGTTAACTTACTTGGCTTATTGTGTCTTACCGTCTATTGAAATAAGGATGTTTTTATTCTCGGTAGCTTCATCTTTGCTTATTTAGGTCCATTAAATCATGGAGTATATTAATGCCCAGTATATATTATTATGCAACCAGAATATAATAATCACATAATGAAAATGTACATAAAAAACACACTTTTTTTCTATGTGAAGTAGGTAAATAAGAAATTTCAACATGTTTTGAAGGAGATTTTAATCACACAATTTTGTTAATTTAATCGATTTTATCATGTCAATTATTATACGTATTTTACAAAAGTACATGACAGCATGATATACCAAATTTTTTGAAGTACTCAAAAAAGACTCGAGTGAGAAAGTAATTCATTACACTCATCATGTTGAGTTTAAAAATGGTTAGCACAATGAAATTAAACATACAACACATCTGTAATTGTTATAATTTAATTAAATATTGTTGTAATACAAATTACCGGTATCAATTCAGTTTGTTGCCTTAATTGCTTTTGCACTTAACAGAAATGGAAACTGTAAGCAATTTTCCCGGGCCTCGAAGCAATTCTGTTTTCTGTTATATACTTCTTATATAAACTTTTAATAATATCATATCGGTAGGAAAATCAAAATGGTGACGTAAAATAGCAGCTTTACGTTTCTGTTTCGTACGGTGAGGACGTTTCTTACTAGAAACGAGGCATTCCACCTTAGACCTTACAGGTGACAACGCATCTGCATTTTGATTCTGATATATGGATGGATAGACGTAGATGTCTATGGACCGCAGCATACATATAGAAATAAATCATCACTCCATTTCATTCATATACTCAAAAGAACACTCTAACTAAAGGACTGAGTGAATAATGTGATGTGAAAGGTCATAAAAATCTTTAGCCGATAGATGGCAGTGATAGCATATCTTTCTTTTTTAGCTATATTACGGTTGTAGCTCTTATGCCCCATTTACATTCAGCCCTGTTGGGCAGGGAAGTGAGCAGGGCAGTGAGCAGGGCAGTATGTAAACAGGCTACTCGCGCTGACACTGCCGCTGCCGCTGCCACTGCCCGACGATCTCTCAAATGTCGGTTTTTCGTGCGGAAGTCAAAGGACGGGCAGCGCGAGCTGCAGTGAGTGTTCACATTCAGCTCCGTCGCTCACTTCGCGCCAAGCGCCTGGATGAACGGATGTGCGTGCCGTCTTGTTATTAAATAAGTACGATCTACCAAAATGACTTTCGAGTGGAATAATGAAAATACAATAAAGTTTTTAGAACTGCTGGAATCAGAAAAAACTATGGGATTTCAACGATAAAAACCACAATTAATCATCTTCTACGAATACGAACTTTCTTTTTGAGATAACATTGTACCTATGTACATAATTAATTATAAATTCGTCAAATTTATTATTTTAATATGAAATTTAGTTTAAGAAATTAATGAACATTGATATTTTATTTCTAAAAACGATTAGTAACTCATATTATTTATTTATTAAAATGTAAAATAAGTTAAATGGTAATATTTTCATAATAGTCTGAGATTTTTAAATTATAATTTTATTGTAATTAAAATTATGAATTAATTTATACTGTAGTGTAATTATTAAAATAATAATAGCTTAACTAATCTCATATAATATTTAATATTATTTATGTAACAATAGTTTAATAATTCAATTAATAATTTATGAACAATTTATTGTATAAGAATTCAAATAGAGTGGATCTGTATGAGTACCTATTTCATTAATACATAATATTTTAATTCAAAAAGAATGTTTCACCTAACTTTTAAGCAATGCAATAATTTTAAAATATAACATTGGGTTTGTGTAATTAGCTGTATTCCATATCATTTTTGCATGCCAATTATGGCAAAACATATCAGTTCCACGTCATTGATCATCTTATGTGCCATGTTTTTAAGCTAATAAATTTTCTATGTTTCTATCTATCTTCTTTTGAACTTGATATCTTTTTAAATTATTAACATAATTTTGTATTGCAAGAAGACACAGCGCGGACGCTGTAATTATTTCGACGTCTGCCATAGTCGAAAGCCGAAAGCGATGTGAGTGGTAGGGCAGAGTGTGAATACACACTTCCCGCGATCCTGCTACGGCAGTATTTAGAGAAATATTGCCGGCAGCGCGAGGAGCAGTGGCAGGGGCTGAATGTAAATGAGGCTTTATGTGACAGCTTGACCGGGAAGGTCATATTCATGCGGTATACCAGCTTGAAATAGCAGCTTATACTGCTCTTACCATCTGGTGGCTCATTCTGTAAAAGTCAGATAAATCTGAAAAATATCGCATCATAATGTCTAAACGTATAAGCAATTCATTTGTATTATTGCACAATCTTTGCCTTTATGGAAGAAGGAACAATTCAGAATCATAATATGGTTGGCGTCCATGAAAATCTGTAAAGATGGAAGTATTGCAGGTTTTGAACCTCGGAATCAGTAGTTTGATGTTATAGTCACTTAGGGACCTTTAAACAACTAGCTTACTCCTATTTAAAAGGCCGACAACGCACCTGTATTTGCACCCCTGATGTTGCAGTTGTTCTTAGAAGCCTGTCGACACTGAAAATAAAGTGAGCCGCATGCTCGTTTGACCCCTTTTCTTTAAAAAAAACGTATCTAAATTCATCGTTACATTTAACTCCCACAGTCAATACGCTATATTAAAAAACATTATGTACATTTAATAACTCTTTAATGAACTTACTCGAAAAAATATTTAAAAAGAAATTTCCTCCTTCAAATTCTTATTAAAATTTAGTAAAGTAAATTTACTTCATCAATCAACAATCATTTGTTTACTCGTCTAGATTTCGTTAAGAAAGCAATAATTATTTAGTAATATTAAATAACAGCCAATCCTTTTTATAGCAAGGTAGCCCTGCATAAATTAATATTGAAACAGTTCATAATTATGTAAACATTGGAAGCTATAGCATGAAAGATGATGTTTTCAAGTAATTGCGAACTTATAACAAGAAAGAATTAACTCTTGTTTTATATTTATTCTATATTTTGTTTATTAGTTGCTGTTTGCGAACATTCCTTTTGAAGTTATTAACGAATAAGTTTACTAGAAAATGTTATTTACTTATGATATCAAGGACCGAATTATCTATTGTTTATTTATTTAAATGTTATCCATCATATATTTTACTAGCTGATGCTACACGATAAAAGACGATAATAACGAAGATATCAACTACGTTATTATCATCTATTGTTTTTAAAATATTTTTAAGGGACATATATCCGTACTTATTGAGCGTTTACACTGCTGAAAGAGGAACTGTACGAGATTTCAAGTCAATCGGTCGTATAGCTTTAGAGATATTGTGATGAGTCAGTAAGTGCTATTTCTCTCTAACTCACATCACATCATCTCTATACGCTCATCAAAGTTTATTGAAAGTACTAGTAATACAATTAGACACGATCAAAACATATTGATATGGACCTTCCTTTCTTTCCATACGATACAAAGTCGTAATATAGATAAACCATAAAATGTAGCTTTTTGGTTCTTGCCACAACTGCAAGCCGTCAATGTACGCTTAATGTGTTTTTTACAAAGAATAAGGGCCATAAACGATTACGCAGTCCACCTGGTGTTAAGTGGCCCCATAGACTTCTTCTTCTTCTACACCGTTCCTTGATTAAAAATCAAAATGCAGATGCGTCCCATATCTTTGAGACTACATCTAACTTACATTTCATGACTATTATAAGATATTTATTGGCATTGAAGTATAGTGTAATTTAAAATAATGGCTTCAAATTCTTTGTCGTTATGATCGGCCCGTAATCCTATGTATTATTTTGAATATTAGGTTATAAGGTAGAAGATTTAGTAGATTAAAAATACATTTGATAACGGAATTTTGTTTTCCTACCCTTAAGAAATAAAATATATTTTATTTAATTCTCTTTTAACAGCATAACAGAGTAGGAGATGTTAGCACAACACACTAGTAATAATTGTACACGCTAGAATAGAAGTACTCACTAATCTACGCTTATTGTAGTACTGAAGCGATGTGCAATCCAAACTACAATATGATATTAACATTTCAACTGTATGTCTATTTTGTACGTATGTTATTATTTTTGTAGGTATCTTCGTCAGTTGTAAACCATTTTTGATGATTTTTTATAAAGTCGTACTTTGGAAATGATTCCATTTAAATGTGGAGAAACCAATCACTTCTGTTCTTGAGGGCCTCTCAAGATAATTTAGAGAAAAAATTCACCACTGAGGATAGGGCAAAACAGCGAAAAATTTTTCATGTACTATTAAGACATCATT